>OX352704.1:12408674-13608674 GCA_947095575.1 Electrophaes corylata
ATTTATCAACATCTTCGTCCTTGTACCCTCTCAAGTCCCCAAAGTTATGGTTTGGTTTATGATTTGTAGAGACATAGGAGTTTGAGTTTAAATCTGCCGGCAGCCCTGTATCATAGATATCGTTGCCGATATCACTTCCTGTACTCTCAAAACTGGCTTCTGGGACATTTTTTGTAGCTTGAATATGATCTTCTGAAGCTTGTGAAGAAATGTCTCTAATCTGATCAATTACGAAGTGATTTGGGATATTTCTATATAATTTTGTTTGGTTGTTCACTCGTAAGGATTCGAAATCAATAACAGGTGACTGGATGAATGTTGCAGGATAGTCGACAGAATGTGTGTACTCAGCCAAAGGAATGCTCTGGGCTACTTCAACGTTGTTTAGTTTTTGCTGCATATAATTTATTCCTTGCAATATGGTAGATGGAAACGGTGGTGCCACAGGTCTGAACGGTCTTGCGTTAAATATCGGCGGTAGTGGAGACACACTCAAATTTGGCAACGCAACCGGTTGTAGAGTATGAATATTTCTTCCCCTGTTCAATGTAAACGGTGCAGGATTTGCTAATGATAATGAGTGATTAGGTGGCCTTGTAAAATCGTTTGGCAGAACTTGGGTCTTGACTTTAGTTGATTCTGCAGCTGTAGCAGACACGGGGTACGGGCTATTCAAGCTATAGGGATTACTGATATGTTCTCCGTAAGAATTTCTAAAACCTGTAGGCTGAGCCACATTAGGCAATTGTTGTAAGCCTGATTCGTCTAAAACTTCAATTTCGTTTTGTGGTTGCAGGTCGTTATTTAATGTTCCTGGTTCGTAGAAAGGAGTGACTGGTGGTCCGTAAGTAGTCACGGGGAAAGGAGATTGATATGAAGGTATTGGTGTGGTATATAACGATGTAGGTGGTCGGTAAGTAGAAGTTGGTGTGTTGTAAGATGTCACTGATACTCCTTGAGTATAAGTAGGTAAGTATGAAGAGCTCGGTTGTCCAATTGACGAACTTGGCACTCCATATGATGAGCTGGGAATAGAGTAAGGAGAGCTGGACGCAATGAATGTTGATGAAATGGGATTTTGTGATGGGATAGTGTGTGTTGGGCTCGGGGGGCCGTAAGTAGAACTTATGGCTCTTCCTCCAGGGTTACTATTAAAAACTTGAAGTGGGTGGGCCATACACTGCATGAGGTAACCCTGGTAACAGCTGAGGAGGCTTTTGATCTCCATTTTGCTGAAGGAATGGATGTGCTTGGAACTTGGCAACGCTGTCCGCCAGAGCCGTTGGACTACGCGGCCCATACGTAGGGTTATTACTATGATAAACTTGATTACTTTTAGCTCCTAAATTGTATCTGATAACTGGTATCCATGGCACTAGATTGCAAGGATTGCAATCTTTATTTATTGGACCTAGATTATTAGTATCGAGCCCGGCGTCGTAGCTCGTCTGCTGTGACGGGAACAGCCACGTTGAGACCTTTTGAAACAACGATGGAGATGGCGTCGTTGTAAATGGTTGTGGTGGTGGTACGAAATTAAAGTTGTATTGTTTATAAAACGGGGCTGGGAACTTGAAGTCGGGTGGATAGGGTATTGGTGTTGGAGGCGGTGGAGGAGGGTGTTGATACTGGTATCCAACATCTGAGTTTTGCCGCTGGGATCTTCCAGCACCACCATGAAACGGCACGGGCAGAATTTGGGTATGCGGCGGAGGAGGCGGTTTGAGCAGGTCACCGAGCTTTCCATTGCCTACGGTGCTGCTGTAGCTGGTGCGGTCGCCTCTACTCCTCGCCAGCGCAACAAGAAAGATCAGATATACCTGGAAAAATGAAACACGGTCTTTAATAACTGAACACAATAGCACGCGCAATAGAGAACCAGGAACCTAAAAACCGACATTATATACTTTTTTAGTAAGTAATTGTTTTTTTAACTTAGAACTGGCAAAAAGCCCGTGAACGTCGCGTCAACTTATGAATCAAAAAATTTCAAGTTTCTACGATCAGTGGTTTATTTGTTTATTTAGCCTGTGCGTTGTCTATATGTCAGTCAGGACAAAGATAAACAATATGACACCCAGATTATGAAAAACATCTGTTCATCATAAAAAAGTTTGTTCTTGGTAAGGATCGAACCTACAACATTACATACATTATAATCCTTATACATGTTTTTATATGTGGTGAAATGAAGAAACAAGAAGATGGCAAGTGATGCTGAGCGGGTACCTCGGCCAATAACCATCGCATTGCATCATAGACCACTGAGGACTTGCTCTATGTGGCACTGTGTCATCACTTTAAGACATAGGCACCTGTCTGATGTAGATAGATAGATAGAAAATACTTTTTTGCACACCACAACTTAAGGATAAACAAGTATACATGGTACCTGTACTTGGACCGAGACGCTTGCGACATCTATACTCTTGAAACTTAAAAACAGCTAGCATTATAGGTACGAGCTAAGATTAGCGATCTTTTTTACCATCAGAAGGCCCACCTGATATTTAGTAGTTACCTACCATGTTTGTATGTTTTTGTACTAAGTGACGGATTCCGTATTTGTACGAAGGTGTACAGATCATTAGGCAAACAAACTATTGAGCTCACGGTTACCTCTCGGAGGCATACAGGTGTTAAGCCTCATGTGTCTGTAACTTCACCAAATAATATCAAAAGGTGTAAAATTTTTATTATGTACGATTACCATGATTTTCATAAGTAAGATTTATGATTTTTTAAAGAATGCAGTGAAACAGCGCAGTACCAAAGCTATTGTAAAGGATTCCCACGTTATGCTATTCTTTACACTTTTCTCTTTTCTCTTGAACTGCCACTGTAATCGGAAGGTGCCACATTGAATAGAGTTATGATCAGGCCCTCTATCGTGAGCTCTTATAGCACGACTGCAAACTGTGAAAATAAACCCCAACTTTCGTGCTCGACAGCTATGATTGTTTTAGGTATTTTTGTACTAGAAGACAATAATTTTGTAACACGAACTTTTAGCAACGGCTACGCTCTCGTATCGTATCGTCTTCGGGTATGTTCGTACCATTTCGAGCCTGCCATTTGGAGCGCTTCTCTTGTATCCATATGAACCGTGTACACGACACAAAAGTAAGTAAGTATGAGTAAGTGAAGACGATAATACCTAACTGGCATTCGGTAACCCGAAAACATCTATTCAATGTTTGCAAATTTCGAAACGGTCCGTTGACTTCTGAAGCGTATAGGCGTGTGCGCATCATTTTGCTAAAGCGTGTAAGTACCTTATATAGCTTCGTTTTGTGCATTTTTCTAATATGAATCTACATTATTATACTTTGTTTTTCTAAGAATCTTGTATTTATTGCAATCCGTGTAAGTATTTAGATTTTGAATTGATGGTAGATCGTAGATCGTATTGAGCGTAGGTCAGACTTTAGCAAAGACATTCTTTGCTAAAGTCTGACCTACGCTCAATACCACGGAGCTAGCTCATAAAACAATTATGAACTGACACATAATAGCCCATTATGAGTTAAGTAAACAGTCAACGACAGGTCATTTACAAAGACTAGCCTCTAAAAATTCACACGCTCTTCAAAAATAACTTTTACTTGTTGGCTAAAAGAACAACAATGCTTTCTTCATGACATAAGTAAAACTTCACGCAAGTAAAAGTGAAAACTAGGTGAAGATTCAAAGTTCGGAATTTGTGATTTGATAACCTGTTTAAAATTATGAATATCTCCGATTTGTTTATTGAGAGTTGTGTTTAACCATGTGTCAGCTGTCGACTGTCCAATACCTGGTTCTCGCGTGGTGAGAATTGCGTAGCGTTCGTACCTACATCAACAAAAATTCATGACCAGTCTCGGTTTGGGTGATATATCGGCATTTGTGAAAGAGCGCGATAAAGTAATTCAGAGTGCCAGTGTCATTTGGTGTCTTCTTTTTTTTTTTTCGAACGGACTAAAATGCTGGTATAATCGCCTAGCGATTTCCGACAGCGTTACCGGGCTACTACAGCGTTACTGGGCTACTATTTGGTGTCTTCTAAGTACACTGCCAATCTACAGTAACGAAGAAAGAGTTGTCTACTTTTGTTTTAACTTTTGTTATCACAGTATATCATTTAGGATTTTATGGGGCAGTCCAAATGTTGCAGTCTGTTTTTTTTACGCACGCTGTGGTAATCTTGCAATTATCATGGGAACACTAGAAACGGAGGTACTATAATACTAGAAAAATCATGATAGTAGCAACTTAACATCAAGTGGGCCATCGTGTTCATCAGCAAGTCGTATAAAAAATATGGTACTGAAATAAGAACCATTTTTGAGTTTTTCTCATGCCTACGTTAGAGAATCTCAATCAGTAGGTACCTACAGTACTCATGATCGAATTTCGAGATCTATAGACATGGATACAATGAACAGTAATTGAGCTGTCACTGAGAGCAAGCATGACTTTCTATACAAGCAGACTCATCAAAGGAGTCTTCGTGGGTAGACTTTTTGAATAGTCTACTTGATTGTTCTTTTTGGAAACATTTTTTTTAGTTTGATAACAAAATGACGGTTTTAAAGTAACTTTCTTTTAAAACGTAGCTAAAAAATACTTTGTGACCCGTGTTTTTTAGTAGGGTTTGGTGGTTTGACAAATATTTAATTTACTTTTGTAATAAGCATCTGAAGTATTTCGTAGCCCATTTTATTTTATTTACTAAATTTTTTGAGGAATATATTTGATAATCCACGGAAATTTAGCCCTATTTTGTTACCTTGTATTCTCTTCACTGACTTAAAACAAACCAAAGTCATTTTCTTTCAAACTTCAACCTTCGCAACGCCCCTTTAGTGGTTGAATTTAAAAAAAACCTATCTTAGTACACCCCTACGCAGCAAGATAAATATACCCTGAAAATTTAATTAACCGAAGTAGTCAGGGCTGTACTTTGTCTATATGCCAGTAAGTCTGGATAAAGATTCCTATAAATGCCATAGATTCTAGATAGAGCATTCTCTATAAATCCTCAAGGACCAATTCTGTTGGTGCATTTACCGTACAGATTTTACCGGAGATTTTAATCGCTAGTCTTTTTCTTTTTTATGTTTACCTCTCTAAGATGATGAGACGGCGGATTTCCACAATGAGAATGACGAGCAAACTGAGTGACCACCACTGATGTAACATGTAGACAAACTGTTTGAAGGTGAAAGTGCTAGATTGGACAATGTCACGCACTGCACAGTATTCAGACAAAACAAATCGAAAGTAAATAAAGCTCTCATGAATAAACCATGAGGTTTCGTCATTGCGGTTTGCCTTTACACGGTAATGCTTCTAGGGGAGGACATCTAACATGCAATGATGCTACTGTTTACGTACACAAAAAACTACTCAATAGTCACTATTCAGTTACAGGAATATTTATCCCTACATATTGACCACACACAGCCTAAACCGTTGGTCGTCAGATTTTAGACTTTTTAGAAGCGTAAAAACGATATTTTGAAATTCGCATTTGCATTCGCACACAGTTTGATTTGCATAAAAACTTCAGCCTCCCGCTGTACACGTTTAGGGGTTGAATTATGGGAATTCCTGTCTTAGTATAACTCTTTGTACTAAGACGAATATGCCCTGAGAAGAGAAAAAAGTGGATAAATTCGCATGTTTTTTCATTAGCTTAGCCGATTCTGATGGGGTTTTTGGTATGTTTTGATAATTTTTTTTATAAGATCTCCTAAGTACCTATCTCAAAACATTAAAATTTAGTTCATTAAAATTTAATCACGAATCTCTGCTAAAATATTTTTTATTTACTGAATCTTTCGAACTAAATCTGAAGTATTTTTTAAGTTTTTACACACACAAGTACGTATTACCGCATAGCTGTGTGCTGTATGCTTAGACGGTGGTTCACTCGTCTAAGACTATATGGGTATATAAAGTAGTAATTTATTGTCATCCCGCTTTGGTTGATAAATGGTTCTTATCTTACTTATAAAAGCTACCTAAACTTGACCATCCTATAGAATTGTGAACTTATCACGACATCAATCTTCGAAACAAAGCCATAAGCAAGCAGCTCTGTCGTCGTCGCTAACAATAGACAGAAGTGACGGATTCCTTGTCGTGCTAACAATTAGTTTGGATGGTCGCTGAAAGAGCTTCTACACCTAGTTTCTGTCGTTATCGATTCGCTTTGGAACTTGTCTATAATGACGATTGTCTGTATAAAAGTAAACAGCAGGCGGATTCTAAGTTTTTTATGTTCCGGATAACGGTTTGCGAGCTCGAACTTTTTATATGTAGATACGCTAGTACACTCATGGGCCGTTAGGGGCGCTTATTATATCTCCATACAAAAAGTTCGAGCAAAAAAAAATTATATAAGTATTCTATCAGACATCTGTATCTCATAGCTATGCTTAGTCTGGATCTAGGCAATCTTGGGTAAAAGTGTTCACAAATATTTATTATTTATTTAGTTAGGTACTTACACTTGACGACCGATTTGGCGCGGCGGGCGAATGTCCGCCTGCGACGCAGGAGGTTGCGGGTTCGATTCCCGCCTTGGGATAAGTGTTTGTACGATCTGCAAATATTTATACCGGGTGTTTTGGGTGTTTTCTATATATAAAAATATGTATGTATGTAATATATTGTATGAAGTATATCAGTCATCTAATACTCATAACACAAGCTCTGCTTAGTTTGGGGCTAGATGAATCGGTGTGGATTGTCCAGCAACATTATTACTATAGTTTTAAAGTTCACCCCTACTGACTAGATCCGGTTAAACATTTGTTAAATAAGACGTACTGGTGCTCAAGGTACTGGTAGTGAAAGCGTGGTCGTGACATCAGACTAAGTTCACATGAACCTTGGCTACTATAACCATGGAATACCCACCGATGCTAGTTAATGCTTATAGCAGAATTTGCAGTACAACCGATATAATAACATTATTAAATAGACGTAGCCGTCTTCCATCAAGATCAAAGGTAACCGTAGGAACCAAGCCGTAAGTTTATTGTCTGCATGTTCTTTTGTGCTAGTCGCAAGAAACTGGCGCCAAAATTAATTTAGCTTTAAGACGATTCTATGACTTTACAATATCAATCAACCTTTTTAATTTTGACTTTATAAATTAACTAGCGATCCGTCCCGGCTTCGTACGGGTTTTAGTAAGGATCCCTAATTTTTTTTAATGTAATAATAATAATAATAATAATGCTGGACAATCCACACAGCATCATCTAGCCCCAAGCTAAGCAGAGCTTGTGTTATGGGTACTAGATGACTGATATACTTAATACAATATATTACGT
The DNA here is from genome assembly GCA_947095575.1 of Electrophaes corylata. Classification (NCBI taxonomy): domain Eukaryota; kingdom Metazoa; phylum Arthropoda; class Insecta; order Lepidoptera; family Geometridae; genus Electrophaes; species Electrophaes corylata. The sequence continues at coordinate 12,416,003 of OX352704.1, forward strand.
ACATAGATATTTTTTATTATACATAGAAAATACCCAGAACACCCGAAATAAATATTTGCAGATCGTACAATCATTTATCCCGAGGCGGGAATCGAACCCGCAACCTCCTGCGTCGCAGGCGGACATTCGCCCGCCGCGCCACATCGGTCGTCAATAATGTAATATAGCCTATGTCACTCAAGGATAGTGTAGCTTCCCAATGGTGAAAGAATTCTGCAAATCGGTCCAGTAGTTTCGGAACCTAATGAATGCAAACAAACAAACAATCAAATCTTTGCTTTTTATAATATTAGTATAGAAGTATAGACAAGCTTTGTTTAGTTTATAGCTACATAGTGTTGGCTGAATTATCCAAAGATATTTTTATTTAGGTACTTGGGTACTTGTAAATTGTTGAATTTCTTGGTGTGAAACATTTTTTATATTACTTACTGATGAACCAAGAAGAAGGCCCACCCACCTATGTTCAATGGTTACCATCATCTATAGCAAAGCATGACCTCGCAGGTCACGCTCTTAAGGAACATGCTCTACGACCCACCACTCTACGTCTATCATCAGCCATACAAGTGGTTACGAGATATACAAGTGTGCCTGTAATTTACCGGCACATATACTCGGAACACAGCGACTAACTTCAACTGCCTCTTTTTATAGTATGAATTTCAGGAATTCCTTTCTCACCCCTCTTTCTCCCTCTTTCTCACACCTCTACGCATCAATAGAACTAAACCCTGAAAATTTCAAGTCTCTACGACTAGCGATTCTGGCTGTGTCTTGTCTGTACTTATATCAGCCACTCAAGACAAATATTCTTATGTCTTAGAATCTTCATCCACATCTGTATCATCTATACCAATTATAAGAATCTTTGTCCTGACTGACTGACAATAGACAATTCAACAGCTGGTGATAATTCAATCCAAGGGCTTCCACTAGTCCTCTTATATCTTGCGAATGGTTAAAATTTGACAGTCCCATAAACAAAACATCTTCATTATTAATACGATCATTTTACACACCGACATTCATAAATGCTTGCACCATCAGACAAATGATCTCAATTATCAAAACAAATGTGGACATCATGCATGGTAAATGTGAATCATCATCAGTGTATTGATGATCATTGTCGGGTGAAAGGTCTCCGAGTCTTACGTAACCATATCAAAACCTTTGACTAACTGCCGCCCGAGGCTTCGTTTGTGTGGTACACGGATCACAAGAAGAACAAAATCTATATCTATACCATTTATAAGAATCTTTGCCCTTACTGACTTTTTTTATACAACTTGCTTATGGAACAAGCGGATAGCCCACCTGATGTTATGTGGTTACCATCTTCTATAACAAAATATTGCCATGTTGCTCACGCGCGGGCACTGCTCAGAGCCCATCAACCTGAGGACCCCATCATCTAGCCCCAAACTAAGCAGAGCTTGTGTTATGGGTACTAGATGACTGATATACTAAATACAATATATTACATTACATACATAGATTTTTTTTTATTATGCATAGAAAATACCCAGAACACTCGGAATAAATATTTGCAGATCGTATAAACATTTATCCCAAGGCGGTAAATGTGAGTGAACTTAGCAGATCATTGTCCAGCAGATCACAAAAAAATGAGAGTTCTATTCGCATGCAGTTGAGTTCTACAGTTCCTGGTACTTTTCAGGAATAGTTCTGGCGTTTAAACCTGAAAAAAGTTACTTGAAAAAATGATCTGCCAACTTCCGGTAGCAGATCATTTTGCAGCAAATAAAAAAAAAAAAGGGTACCATTCACATTAGCCTAAGCTCTACAGTTCCTGATACTTTTCAGGAATAGTTCTGGCAATTTCAGCTGAAAAAACTTATTTGAAAATACAATGTACCCAACTTCTCGTAGCATATCTTTTTGCAGTTATAACAATTTAAACAGTTCCAAAGGGTTACAACTATCACGTATCAAACAGATCTGTATCAGAACTACAATCTAGAACTCAATTCGAATCCAGAACTCACGTTCGAGTTCCAGCAGAGCATGCCTAAAAGTTTAAAAAGTCAAAAAATATATGTTTAATAGTTTAAGGAGGCTAGAACTATCTTGTTTCGTATAGATCTGTATCAGAACTACCATCAAAAACCTTATTCAAATCCAGAACTCTCGTTCGAGTTCCAACAGAGCATGCCTAAAAGTTTAAAACTTCAAAAAATATATGTTTAACAGGTTGAGGAGGCTAGAACTATCATGATTCGTAAAGATCTGTATCAGAACTATAGTCGAGAACTCGATTCGAAACCAGAACTCACGTTAAAGTTCCAGCAGAGCATGCCTAAAAGTTTGAAAATTCAAGTCAAGTTTTAGGCATGCTCTGCTGGAACTCGAACGAGAGTTCTGGATTTGAATAAGGTTTTTGATGGTAGTTCTGATACAGATCTATACGAAACAAGATAGTTCTAGCCTCCTTGAACTATTAAACATATTTTTTTTGAATTTTCAAACTTTTAGGCATGCTCTGCTGGAACTCGAACGAGAGTTCTGGATTTGAATAAGGTTCTTGATGGTTGTTCTGATACAGATCTATACGAAACAAGATAGTTCTAGCCTCCTTGAACTATTAAACATATATTTTTTGACTTTTTAAACTTTTAGGCATGCTCTGCTGGAACTCGAACGTGAGTTCTGGATTCGGATTAAGTTCTAGATTGTAGATCTGATACAGATCTATACGAATCGTGATAGTTCTAGACTCCTCGAACTGTTAAACATATTATTTTTTAATTTTCAAACTTTTAGGCATGCTCTGCTGGAACTCGAACGTGAGTTTTGGATTCGAATCGAAATCTAGATTGTAGTTCTGATACAGATCTTTACGAATCATGATAGTTCTAGCCTCCACAAACTGTTAAACATATATTTTTCGACTTTTTAAACTTTTAGGCATGCTCTGCTGGAACTTGAACGAGAGTTCTGGATTTAAATCGAGTTTTAAATTGTAGTTCTGATACAGATCGATAGGAATCATGATAGTTCTAGCCTTCACGAACGATAAAACATATTTTTTTTGAATTTTCAAATTTTTAGGCATGCTCTGCTGGAACTCGAACGTGAGTTCTGGTTTCGAATCGAGTTCTCGACTATAGTTCTGATACAGATCTTTACGAATCATGATAGTTCTAGCCTCCTCAACCTGTTAAACATATATTTTTTGAAGTTTTAATCTTTTAGGCATGCTCTGCTGGAACTCGAACGAGAGTTCTGGATTTGAATAAGGTTTTTGATGGTAGTTCTGATACAGATCTATACGAAACATGATAGTTCTAGCCTCCACAAACTGTTAAACATATATTTTTTGACTTTTTAAACTTTTAGGCATGCTCTGCTGGAACTTGAACGAGAGTTCTGGATTTAAATCGAGTTTTAGATTGTAATTCTGATACAGATCTTTACGAATCATGATAGTTCTAGCCTCCACAAACTGTTAAACATATATTTTTTGACTTTTCAAACTTTTAGGCATGCTCTGCTGGAACTCGAACGTGAGTTCTGGATTCGGATTAAGTTCTAGATTGTAGTTCTGATACAGCTCTATACGAATCTTGATAGTTCTAGCCTCTTCAAATTGTTAAACATATATTTTTTGAATTTTCAATCTTTTTGGTATGCTCTGCTGGAACTCGAACGTGAATTCTGGATTCGAATCGAAATCTAGATTGTAATTCTGATACTGATCTTTACGAATCATGATAGTTCTAGCCTCCTCAAACTGTTAAACATATATTTTTTGAAGTTTTAAACTTTTAGGCATGCTCTGCTGGAACTCGAACGAGAGTTCTGGATTTGAATAAGGTTCTTGATGGTAGTTCTGATACAGATCTATACGAAACAAGATAGTTCTAGCCTCCTTGAACTATTAAACATATATTTTTTGACTTTTTAAACTTTTAGGCATGCTCTGCTGGAACTCGAACGTGAGTTCTGGATTCGGATTAAGTTCTAGATTGTAGATCTGATACAGATCTATACGAATCGTGATAGTTCTAGACTCCTCGAACTGTTAAACATATTATTTTTTAATTTTCAAACTTTTAGGCATGCTCTGCTGGAACTCGAACGTGAGTTTTGGATTCGAATCGAAATCTAAATTGTAGTTCTGATACAGATCTTTACGAATCATGATAGTTCTAGCCTCCACAAACTGTTAAACATATATTTTTTGACTTTTTAAACTTTTAGGCATGCTCTGCTGGAACTTGAACGAGAGTTCTGGATTTAAATCGAGTTTTAGATTGTAGTTCTGATACAGATCGATAGGAATCATGATAGTTCTAGCCTTCACGAATGATAAAACATATTTTTTTTGAATTTTCAAACTTTTAGGCATGCTCTGCTGGAACTCGAACGTGAGTTCTGGTTTCGAATCGAGTTCTCGACTATAGTTCTGATACAGATCTTTACGAATCATGATAGTTCTAGCCTCCTCAACCTGTTAAACATATATTTTTTGAAGTTTTAAACTTTTAGGCATGCTCTGCTGGAACTTGAACGAGAGTTCTGGATTTAAATCGAGTTTTAGATTGTAGTTCTGATACAGATCGATAGGAATCATGATAGTTCTAGCCTTCACGAACGATAAAACATATTTTTTTTGAATTTTCAAACTTTTAGGCATGCTCTGCTGGAACTCGAACGAGAGTTCTGGATTTGAATAAGGTTTTTGATGGTAGTTCTGATACAGATCTATACGAAACATGATAGTTCTAGCCTCCACAAACTGTCAAAAAACATATATTTTTTGACTTTTTAAACTTTTAGGCATGCTCTGCTGGAACTTGAACGAGAGTTCTGGATTTAAATCGAGTTTTAGATTGTAATTCTGATACAGATCTTTACGAATCATGATAGTTCTAGCCTCCACAAACTGTTAAACATATATTTTTTGACTTTTCAAACTTTTAGGCATGCTCTGCTGGAACTCGAACGTGAGTTCTGGATTCGGATTAAGTTCTAGATTGTAGTTCTGATACAGATCTTTACGAATCATGATAGTTCTAGCCTCCACAAACTGTTAAACATATATTTTTTGACTTTTCAAACTTTTAGGCATGCTCTGCTGGAACTCGAACGTGAGTTCTGGATTCGAATTAAGTTTTAGATTGTAGTTCTGATACAGATCTATACGAATCTTGATAGTTCTATACTCCTCTAACTGTTAAACATATTATTTTTTAATTTTCAAACTTTTAGGCATGCTCTGCTGGAACTCGAACGTGAGTTTTGGATTCGAATTGAAATCTAGATTGTAGTTCTGATACAGATCTTTACGAATCATGATAGTTCTAGCCTCCACAAACTGTTAAACATATATTTTTTGACTTTTTAAACTTTTAGGCATGCTCTGCTGGAACTTGAACGAGAGTTCTGGATTTAAATCGAGTTTTAGATTGTAGTTCTGATACAGATCGATACGAATCATGATAGTTCTAGCCTTCTCGAACGGTAAAACATATTTTTTTTGAATTTTCAAACTTTTAGGCATGCTCTGCTGGAACTCGAACGTGAGTTCTGGTTTCGAATCGAGTTCTTGACTATAGTTCTGATACAGATCTTTACGAATCATGATAGTTCTAGCCTCCTCAACCTGTTAAACATATATTTTTTGAAGTTTTAAACTTTTAGGCATGCTCTGCTGGAACTCGAACGAGAGTTCTGGATTTGAATAAGGTTTTTGATGGTAGTTCTGATACAGATCTATACGAAACAAGATAGTTCTAGCCTCCTTAAACTATTAAACATATATTTTTTGACTTTTTAAACTTTTAGGCATGCTCTGCTGGAACTTGAACGAGAGTTCTGGATTTAAATCGAGTTTTAGATTGTAATTCTGATACAGATCTTTACGAATCATGATAGTTCTAGCCTCCACAAACTGTTAAACATATATTTTTTGACTTTTCAAACTTTTAGGCATGCTCTGCTGGAACTCGAACGTGAGTTCTGGATTCGGATTAAGTTCTAGATTGTAGTTCTGATACAGATCTTTACGAATCATGATAGTTCTAGCCTCCACAAACTGTTAAACATATATTTTTTGACTTTTCAAACTTTTAGGCATGCTCTGCTGGAACTCGAACGTGAGTTCTGGATTCGAATTAAGTTTTAGATTGTAGTTCTGATACAGATCTATACGAATCTTGATAGTTCTATACTCCTCTAACTGTTAAACATATTATTTTTTAATTTTCAAACTTTTAGGCATGCTCTGCTGGAACTCGAACGTGAGTTCTGGATTCGAATTGAGTTCTAGATTGTAGTTCTGATACAGATCTGTTTGATACGTGATAGTTGTAACCCTTTGGAACTGTTTAAATTGTTATAACTGCAAAAAGATATGCTACGAGAAGTTGGGTACATTGTATTTTCAAATAAGTTTTTTCAGCTGAAATTGCCAGAACTATTCCTGAAAAGTATCAGGAACTGTAGAGCTTAGGCTAATGTGAATGGTACCCTTTTTTTTTTTTATTTGCTGCAAAATGATCTGCTACCGGAAGTTGGCAGATCATTTTTTCAAGTAACTTTTTTCAGGTTTAAACGCCAGAACTATTCCTGAAAAGTACCAGGAACTGTAGAACTCAACTGCATGCGAATAGAACTCTCATTTTTTTGTGATCTGCTGGACAATGATCTGCTAAGTTCACTCACATAGGCGGTAATCGATCCCGTAACCTTCTGCGTCGCAGGCGGACATTCGTCCGCCGCGCCACATCGGTCGTCAATTGTCAACATTGCGTCCATAGATCACATAAGTTGTATAGGTACATGCAGGCTATTAAAGCTACGTATTTAACGGTAGTTGGTCACCAGTTATCGACTTGGTTCCGCGCTTTGTTAAAGACGCGATATTGCATTGCAAGCATGTCTAGTTTAAGTACCTAACAGTATACCAACAGTACCACTCAGTCCGCGAACACTCAGGCTGTGGAATGATCTTCCTGCTGAGGTTTTCCCTAAGGACTATAGTATGGGGTTCTTCAAAAAGGGCGTTTTAAATTTTTAAAGGGTCAGCAACGCGCTTGTGTTTTCTCTGGTGTTGCAGGCGTCCATAGGCTACGGTAACTGCTTTCCATCAGGTGGGCCGTAAGCTTGAATGTCAACTTTGTTATATAAAAAAAAAGTTGCTTAACTGCCTTAAGCCTACACTTAGAGTATACATACTCTTAAAGAGTATACTAATAAAATTAATTTTGTATACTACTGGGTACTTTCATGCACAGTAGGCATCTAAAACTTAGTGCACAGAGGTGGAATTTTTGAATTTACAATACACCTATAAAAATATTGTATAAAACGAGCAACGTGATTTTTGAATTCCATTATTATCAATAAAGTACATCGGAAAAGACTTTTAGATGAGTTTCCTTTGTCTAACATCGTTGTCTAGACTAGGAGACTGGATACCGTCTAGTCTATTACCTTATGCATGAGATGAAGGCATTGAACTCAGCATCACGTCTTGATAAAACAAACTAAAAAAAGCCCGTAGGTACTTCGTACTGAAACCTATCTCTGTATGAGGTAAGTACTTCATACAAATCAATATTTTGAAGTAATACTTCTCATGCGACTTCCAACAAGGTGGCGTTAAACGTTTAACACTACCGTGAAGGGGGTATGAAAGCACTGTTCTTTCTCTCTTTCTCTCATAGCCAGTATTTTACTTCAGTCGTGTGGTAAGCACACTCGTTTTTTTTTGTGCAACTTACTGATGGTCCTCCTGATGTTTAGTGGTTACCATCGCCTTTGACGACCGATATGGCGCAGCGGACGAATGTCCGCCTGCGACGCAGGAGGTGGCGGGTTCGATTCTCGCCTTAGGATAAATGTTTGTACGATCTGCAAATATTCCAGAAGATTTTTTTATAATGCTGTGATACCATTTTGAAAGTTACGAACTGTATATATTCCAGTGCAGCTGACTGTACCTACCTGTAATTTGTGTGACCGAAATACCGATTTTTTTTCTTATTTATTTCTCTGTGTAATAAACTTGTTAATGTCATATAGCGTACAAACACATGGAGTCACGGACGCCTACAGAGCGATATCTAACAATTATATAAATTACCACTCCATGTGAACTTTATATTTTTTAAATGAACATTATCATTGAGAGGTGTTTCTCTGTGAAATGCGCTTTCTCAGAGATTTCACACAAGAACAATGATCTAACCAAGATCACTGACTTTAGTGTGCTTTATTGCACTATTTTATATTCTAAATGGTAATCATTTATGTACCCATCTGTAGGAATGTACTTAATCTAGCCATTATAACCATTAGCGTAAAGTTCATTGTCACGCAAACTTAAAAATTCTTCCACGTTTTATTACTTACACGCACTCAGGCCCCATCTGAAAACCAGCGTTGCCCCACATTGGTGTGCGATGTGGAGCGGCAATATGCTGACATAGGACCTGTTCAACCCACGCTCACGCAAAAGGACTTGGCACAGTGTGGTGCCGCCTACCCTACCTCTAATGTAACATTAATTAATATCGTATAGGTTTTTTTTTTATACAATGTGTTGATGGAACAAGCATATGGCCCACCTGATGTAAGGTTACCATCGCCTATAACAAAGTATTGCCTTATAGGTCACGTTCTTTAGGAACGTAACCCACAACACACAGCTCTGCGTCCATCAACCTGAGGCATACAGATGTGCCTGTAATTACACCGGCACCCACACCCTTCAAACCGGAACACAGCAAGCTGCTTGGCGGCAGCAAATTACAGATAATTATAATTTAGCCCCTTGATTCGTAACCACATACGACTTTGCTATAGAACGATGTCATATTTGACACTTACAACAGGAGTTTGTTATCATCCTAACACAATCACATGATGCAGATGCGGTCGAACCGTACGATGAAACTTGAAGTAATCTATACACACTTTTATAGAACTACTGGACAACACAAGAACGTGTAGAAATCGAAAGTATCGTTTATCGGATATACCGGCGCGCACGCCACTACCGATTCCTTAATTATCATACCTACCTCGTTATAAAATGATATGGAATTCGCGTGATTGACTGCTGTGCTGCTTTTGTGTTAGTAGAAAAGTTTTTAACCCAGTTAACTCACCTACTTTATTTTATATTTTATTTATGTTATTCGAATCTATGATAAAACTAATTATGCATTGAAATATTAGCATTTTCATTATAAAGAAACCAAAAGCGTGCTTAGAAGTACCTACAATTCAAGTTGGCGGTATCGAAAAACGGAGGTTTAATTATTTGGTTACCACAACACGTCAGATGGTAGACTAAAAACTATAAATCTATACCAATTTTAAGAATCTTTGTTCTGACTGACTGACTGATTGGGATATAGGCAACGCACAGCCTAACCCACTGGTCGTAGAGACTTGAAATTTTCAGAGTATATTCGTCTTGGTGCGTAGAGGTGTACTAAGAAAGGAATTCCCGAAATTCAACCCCTAAATGTGTACAGCGGGCGTTGAAGTTTGTATGAAAATAGTAGTGGTTAATAAATGTTTGTTTTAGGATATTAGCTAAAACGAAGTCAAACATTTAACCACCTGAAAAATTGTATAAGTTATTTTGACAGGTGCACATACATTTTTATATGCACATACATATATAGTTTCCTTCTTCACATCCGTTTGAAATTGAAAGCGTGTTCAATGTTATTTGTGTGTTTGCATTGAGTCATAAGTATTTCCCATTCAATGGAGACCGGTTCTGGATTTCTCCCGTACCTAAGTTCGTATGAACTAGTAGTCAACTCTGCTGCATTTACCTATTGCAATTCAAAAAGCATTTATTCTGTACTAGAGACCACTCACAGCTTCGCCCGCGTGGCAGTTTTTTCCCGTTTCCGTTATTTTTTCCGGATAAAAAGTAGCCTATGTCCTATTCCAGATTACAATCTATGTTTATTCCAAATTTCATCCAAATCGGTCCACTGGTTAGAGCGTGAAAGAGGAACAAACATCCATCCATCCATCCAAACATTCGCATTTATAATATTAGTAAGATATCCACAGATATATTTTATGCTACTGCTGGTGGAACAAGTACATGGATGGCCCATCTGATGTTGAGAAGTAACCATCATCTATAACAAAGTATTCCCTTATAGGTCACGCATATTAGGTACGTGCCCTAGTTCCCTAGGATGCACTACACTGCGTCTACCAACCGAAGGCATACTGGTATTAAGCCTCATGTGTCTGTAATTTTTCAAGAGATCATTATGAATAGACTTCCCGACCAAATTCTAAGACAAACAGACGAGAAATTTACCGTTTGCCTCCTACCGTTTGTTTGTATGATCATATTTACAATTTCTATTTTTATTGTAGCTGGGACTGAAGTGCTTAAAGTGTAACGACAAAAGTCTCTTTCGGAGCTTTTAGAACAGTCGTGGTTCCCATACAAAATGACTTCCGAAACATACTTATTTCAATACAAAATACTAAAACTTAGACTTAGGGCCGAGCCCCCTCTCTGATTGCGAAGGTATCTTTTTTTTTTTGTGGCATGTGTCCGTCTTGCGGACAATTTGCCAATGTCAAGTGGGTTGGATAAAATACTTCTTAGTCAAGTCGAGTCGACAAAAAAAGTAAAGTCGGCTGTCATTGGTTTTGAAGAAAAAGATGGCGTTTTTCTTCAAAACCAAAAGGAAATCAATAACACAATAACACTTGCGTATCTTCTGTTGCTAACCAACTCCTGTTGCAAGTGTCAAATATGACAGATATGCTTCCTTTATAAAATCTGTCATATATGACACTAGCTTGGAACTTGCTAGCAACAAAACTTACACAAACACCTCTCAGAACTGGAATTTCTCTCGTGAATACGAACTACTACATGAGATGACGATGGTGTTTAAAAAAACTTTATGAAGATAGTAGTAAAAATAATTTAAAAAAATTGTGTACCACATTCTAACAAGTAAAACGAATAAATAAATAAACATTTGAAACATACTTACGTACACTTGTATAATTATATAAAAAAGAAAGCTTGGTAGTGTATACATGTTAGTGCAGCTGACTGTACTGCTATGTAAAACCAGTTGCATAACGATAAGTGGTCCATGTAAACAACTAAGATAACGATAAACATTTCATGTGCATGCCTCCAGCTTCCTCATATGGAAAATGCAGATTCTGAAAATGCCAATATTTAGTTCATATTTAGTACCATCATAGATTACAACCATAATTTAGGTGCCAAAAAAACAACGACGCTACAAGCCTTTGAAGGTGTGTTAGCTGAAGTAACATGCCACCAGCTTCCTCATTCAGTGTGGGCAAACGAGTGCTGATAGAGCTATAGAACAAACGCTAGCATTTAGTACCAGATGAGTGCACTAGGTAGCAAAATTTCCAAACCTGCAGCTAAAAAACTCTCGGAGTTATAAGACTTCATCAACGTGTAAGCTGACGTACCGTTATTTCAGCACGCACATGCTGGTTCTCTGAAACGGCTGCAGCTATAGACACGGTTGATATCTCCAGATTCAGTGCACAATTGGTGCCAAAGGTACCAAATATTTGAGGCTTCTAGGTTCAAAACTCTTTGAACTACAGGCTTTTAGCAACGTGTAAGCTGGGGAAACGTTTCTCCAGCTGACACATGCTGGATCTCAGAAACGGTAAGAGATAGAGATTCGGTTGATATCTCCAGATGTCAATATGAATTAGTGCACTTAGCACCAAAATTTTGGAGTCTCTAGGACCAATAGTTACATCACAAGAAGCAAAAAACCATTTAACGGTCAACTAATTCAAACCAGTTTTCGCTTCTATAAAAGCGCGGCGTTGCCGCTCTGCACGCTACAATAGCGAGCGAACATTATGCTTGTTCTCTGTCTGTTTTTATATCTGTCTCTGGATACAACGTGTGTTGCCAGTTCAGTTTTAGTAGGTCGATAGTTTTATTCGAGTCTTGTCAGAACAGGTATTATAGGTACGAGGTACTACTAAATAGGTACTTTATTTTGTCTAGTTTAACCAAATAAAATAGGAACCTAATTAGGAAATTGGGTTTGTGTGTACTCAAATAGTTGATTTGACGACCGATGTGACGCAGCGGCCTGTGACGCAGAAGTTTGCGGGTTCGATTCCCGCCTTGGAATAAAATGTTTAAACGATCTGCAAATAATGAATCCGGGTGTTCTGGGTATTTTCTGTTTAGTAAAAAATATGTATGTATTTTTGTAACGTCAGATTTGGAATTCAAAATGGCGGGTGCAAAAGATGGTACAGAAAACTGACATGGGTGTCTTTTTCGACTAATTTGGGGGTGCTGATTACGAATATCTGGTCAAATTTGAAATTCAAAATGGCGGGTACAAAAAATGGTACAAAAAACTGACATGGGTGTCTTTTTCGACTAATTTGGGGGTGCTGATTACGAATATTTGGTCAGATTTGAAATTCAAAATGGCGGGTACAAAAATGGTACAAAAAACTGACATGGGTGTCTTTTCCGACTAATTTAGGGGTTCTGATTACGAATATCAGGTCAAATTTGAAATTCAAAATGGCGGGTACAAAAAATGGTACAAAAAACTGACATGGGTGTCTTTTTCGACTAATTTGGGGGTGCTGATTACGAATATCTGGTCAAATTTGAAATTCAAAATGGCGGGTACAAAAAATGGTACAAAAAACTGACATGGGTGTCTTTTTCGACTAATTTGGGGGTGCTGATTACGAATATCTGGTCAGATTTGAAATTCAAAATGGCGGGTACAAAAATGGTACAAAAAACTGACATGGGTGTCTTTTTCGACTAATTTGGGGGTGCTGATTACGAATATCTTGTCAAATTTGAAATTCAAAATGGCGGGTACAAAAATGGTACAAAAAACTGACATGGGTGTCTTTTTCGACTAATTTGGGGGTGCTGATTACGAATATCTGGTCAAATTTGAAATTCAAAATGGCGGGTACAAAAATGGTACAAAAAACTGACATGGGTGTCTTTTTCGACTAATTTGGGGGTGCTGATTACGAATATCTGGTTAGATTTGAAATTCAAAATGGCGGGTGCAAAAGATGGTACAAAAAACTGACATGGGTGTCTTTTTCGACTAATTTGGGGGTGCTGATTACGAATATCTGGTCAAATTTGAAATTCAAAATGGCGGGTACAAAAAATGGTACAAAAAACTGACATGGGTGTCTTTTTCGACTAATTTGGGGGTGCTGATTACGAATATTTGGTCAGATTTGAAATTCAAAATGGCGGGTACAAAAATGGTACAAAAAACTGACATGGGTGTCTTTTTCGACTAATTTGGGGGTGCTGATTACGAATATCTGGTCAAATTTGAAATTCAAAATGGCGGGTACAAAAATGGTACAAAAAACTGACATGGGTGTCTTTTTCGACTAATTTGGGGGTGCTGATTACGAATATCTGGTTAGATTTGAAATTCAAAATGGCGGGTGCAAAAGATGGTACAAAAAACTGACATGGGTGTCTTTTTCGACTAATTTGGGGGTGCTGATTACGAATATCTGGTCAAATTTGAAATTCAAAATGGCGGGTACAAAAAATGGTACAAAAAACTGACATGGGTGTCTTTTTCGACTAATTTGGGGGTGCTGATTACGAATATCTGGTCAAATTTGAAATTCAAAATGGCGGGTACAAAAAATGGTACAAAAAACTGACATGGGTGTCTTTTTCGACTAATTTGGGGGTGCTGATTACGAATATCTGGTCAGATTTGCAATTCAAAATGGCGGGTACAAAAAATGGTACAAAAAACTGACATGGGTGTCTTTTTCGACTAATTTGGGGGTGCTGATTACGAATATCTGGTCAGATTTGAAATTAAAAATGGCGGGTGCAAAAGATCGTACAAAACACTGACATGAGTGTCTTTATCGACTAATTTGGGGGTGCTGATTACAAATATCTGGTCAGATTTGAAATTCAAAATGGCAGATGCAAAAAATGGTACTAAAAACTAACACGGGTGTCTTTTTCGACTAATTTGGGGGTGCTGATTACGAATATCTGGTCAGATTTGAAATTCAAAATGGCGGGTGCAAATGATGGTACAAAAAACTGACATGGGTGTCTTTTTCGACTAATTTAGGGGGGCTGATTACGAATATCTGGTCAGATTTGGAATTCAAAATGGCAGGTGCAAATATGGTGGCGGGTGGTCAGACACCCATATCAATTTTTTGTATCAAATCTGACCAGATATTCGTAATCAGCACCCCCAAATTAGTCGAAAAAGACACCCATATCAGTTTTTTGTACCATCATGTGCACCCGCCATTTTGAATTTCAAATCTGACCAGATATTCGTAATCAGCACCCCCAAATTAGTCGAAAAAGACACCCATGTCAGTTTTTTGTACCATTATGTGCACCCGCCATTTTGAATTCCAAATCTGACTAGATTTTCGTAATCAGCACCCCCAAATTAGTCGAAAAAGACACCCGTGTCAGTTTTTAGTACCATTTTTTGCATCTGCCATTTTGAATTTCAAATCTGACCACATATTCGTAATCAGCACCCCCAAATTAGTCGAAAAAGACACTCATGTCAGTTTTTTGTACGATCTTTTGCACCCGCCATTTTGAATTTCAAATCTGACCAGATATTCGTAATCAGCACCCCCAAATTAGTCGAAAAAGACACCCATGTCAGTTTTTTGTACCATTTTTTGTACCCGCCATTTTGAATTTCAAATCTGACCAGATATTCGTAATCAGCACCCCCAAATTAGTCGAAAAAGATACCCATGTCAGTTTTTTGTACCATTTTTTTGTACCCGCCATTTTGAATTTCAAATTTGAGCAGATATTCGTAATCAGCACCCCCAAATTAGTCGAAAAAGACACCCATGTCAGTTTTTTGTACCATCATTTGCACCCGCCATTTTGAATTCCAAATCTGACGTTACAAAAATACATACATATTTTTTACTAAACAGAAAATACCCAGAACACCCGGATTCATTATTTGCAGATCGTTTAAACATTTTATTCCAAGGCGGGAATCGAACCCGCAAACTTCTGCGTCACAGGCCGCTGCGTCACATCGGTCGTCAAATCAACTATTTGAGTACACACAAACCCAATTTCCTAATTAGGTTCCTATTTTATTTGGTTAAACTAGACAAAATAAAGTACCTATTTAGTAGTACCTCGTACCTATAATACCTGTTCTGACAAGACTCGAATAAAACTATCGACCTACTAAAACTGAACTGGCAACACACGTTGTATCCAGAGACAGATATAAAAACAGACAGAGAACAAGCATAATGTTCGCTCGCTATTGTAGCGTGCAGAGCGGCAACGCCGCGCTTTTATAGAAGCGAAAACTGGTTTGAATTAGTTGACCGTTAAATGGTTTTTTGCTTCTTGTGATGTAACTATTGGTCCTAGAGACTCCAAAATTTTGGTGCCAAGTGCACTAATTCATATTGACATCTGGAGATATCAACCGAATCTCTATCTCTTACCGTTTCTGAGATCCAGCATGTGTCAGCTGGAGAAACGTTTCCCCAGCTTACACGTTGCTAAAAGCCTGTAGTTCAAAGAGTTTTGAACCTAGAAGCCTCAAATATTTGGTACCTTTGGCACCAATTGTGCACTGAATCTGGAGATATCAACCGTGTCTATAGCTGCAGCCGTTTCAGAGAACCAGCATGTGCGTGCTGAAATAACGGTACGTCAGCTTACACGTTGATGAAGTCTTATAACTCCGAGAGTTTTTTAGCTGCAGGTTTGGAAATTTTGCTACCTAGTGCACTCATCTGGTACTAAATGCTAGCGTTTGTTCTATAGCTCTATCAGCACTCGTTTGCCCACACTGAATGAGGAAGCTGGTGGCATGTTACTTCAGCTAACACACCTTCAAAGGCTTGTAGCGTCGTTGTTTTTTTGGCACCTAAATTATGGTTGTAATCTATGATGGTACTAAATATGAACTAAATATTGGCATTTTCAGAATCTGCATTTTCCATATGAGGAAGCTGGAGGCATGCACATAAACATTTCCTCGTAAGCACTTTCCGTACTTTTAAAAGTGACAGTCTTAGATCATGATCTAAGGTGACAGTGTGTTCTGATTTGAAGACATTAGACTATAAGGCGGCGCGGTCGATGATGTGTGAAGGGTAACCTTGCTTGTATACAGATTCTAAGACCTAAAAACTAAAAACAATGAAACTCTTTGGGAGCTCCGCAGTAGACTGTCTGCAGACAGCCGCTTGTGCCCAACATGTGCCCGGATTTATACGAAGATGCTCTCGTATTTGTTGTTCGGGTCTCACGTTATAGCAAAATCACAATTTATACGTATTGTATTCTAACAAGGAGAACGCTTTCACCAGCTATAAAAAGGATTTTTTTATATCTCAGATTATTAAATACCCGCGACTTCGTCCACGGTATACCTTTATAAATTATAGCCTAAGTATATATTATTCTGATGTATGATCTATATTATTACAAAGTTTCATTAAAATTCATTCAGTAATTTTTGCATGAAAGAGTATCAAATATCCATACATAAAAACTTCAGCGTTTATAATATTAGTAAGAGTGTATGTAGATAATAACTAGATATCCACTAGCTTGTTGGTGATGATAAACAACTGGCAACAACCAAACCTATAAAAGATATAAAATATATCTCCACATCATTATCTACGTACAGAAGCTCTCAATAGGTAAACGAATATAAAAATTCTTAAAGCTTTCAAATCTGGTTTTATGAGCAATCTGGTCAAACAGTAAAATATGTGTTAAAGTGGCTTTAAAATAGTATTAAAACCAATTTAAAAGTAACGTCGACATTTTTTATGATATTATTGATGGAACAAGCAGATGGCCCACCTGATGTTAAGAAGTTACCATCACTTATAACAAAGTGTTACCTCGCAGGCCATTAGGGTTTAGGAATGTGACCCGATGCACCGCTCTGTATCCATCAACTTGAGGCTTATAAGTGTTAAACTCATGTGCCTGTAATTTCACCCTTCAATTCAGAACCTAGCTGCTTGGCGGCAGAAATAGGCATGACTACTTTCCCAGTCAAGCACTTCATTAAGAACTCTACTAATGCTAAATCAGTTTAGTAGTTTAGTTTTTTTATCTAAATAACTGGAGAAACTCCAGCCAAAAGAATATCATATAGACGTATTTAAAATTGAATTTGGTTTTACGGATTTCTTTTAAAGCTTATAACTTGTACGCTTAAATGTACAGTCAGCTGCACTAGAATGTATACAATTCTTAACTTTCACAATGCTGTGACGGCGTCATAATAAATATTTACATGGCAAGTACTCTAAAAATAAGCTTGATTAAATAATTTCATGATTTTTTAATTTTGGCTGTGTATAAGTGTATTATAATGCTGTGATGCCAGTTTAAAAGTTATGAATTGTATACATTCTAGTGCAGCTGACTGTACCATGCATTGTCACGCTATGTAAAGTAAGTTATTGACATTACCGCTGCATGTCAGGGTTCGTTTTTTACAAAACCAAAAGAGATCCATTTGGTGACTCGCACCGGTAAGCCAACAAAACGATAGCGTCTTATCTCTGCCTTTCAAAATTCCAAGCTCATCCGCCGCTAAAAGTTACTTAGAACAATGTAAATACCCCCTTTAATGTTGTAGGGGATATAATATGTATTCCCCTAGTCTTCTAGTTACATTTCTTCAGGATGATGCAATAATAAATACATGTTTCCATTTGCTGATTTATTTTTTACAATAGCGCTACGTGTTTATACGGTCCGAGCGGGGAGAGACGACTGGCGACGCGACACACAAAATCTAGGCGTCAGCCCGGTTGATACCTGTGGCTAGCTACCACAATGTTATAAGAATATATGGATATTTCACACAACCCTGGAACTGGTGGAAGGAAGGCGGTTTCGTAGTAGATTCCCAACAAGATGGACATGACCAGCTTAAAGTAGAGACCGGTTTTACGATGTGGTGAAATTGGCAACTAATAGAACGCGCTGGAGACAGGCCATGAAAATTTCAACTCTAACTATCACGACTCATGAGATACAGCCTGGTGACAGACGGACAAAAAAGACAGTGGAGTTTTAGTAATAGGGTCCTGCTTTACCCTTTTGGTAGGGAACCCTAAAAACACTCCATCTAGTTTTCTGATGTTGTGCCGGCGGTCTAAGAAGCATTACAGCGCCATTGGCTCCAAGATAAGCCTAGTGGACATTATCTCAGTAACCCGTCAAGTTTCACGGCTTCCCGTGAAAAGGTTGCGATAAGGCAGTGCTCACACCATTACTAATGTTTACACTGTCATTCTTATGTCTCAACTCCCCTTTTTTTGAAGTAGTAATACTTCTTATGCGACTTCCAACAAGGTTGCGTTAAACGTTTAACACTACCATGGAGGGGGTATGAAAGCACTGTTCTTTCTCTCTTTCTCTCATAGCCAGGTACGTTTCGTATATTAAAGAAGTTTTACTTTAGTCGTGTGGTCCAAAGCACACTCGTTTTTTTTTTGAGTTTGCAGTAGGTAATTATGGCTGGAGAGCCAGATATATCAATGTATTTTGTATTTCAAAATTAGTAAGCACTGGCCATACCAAAGCTTCGGCAAACCATCGGTTTCAACTTGCGTGCAGTGTCTTGCCTAAGCATTTTTCGTCGAGTAAGATTAGGCTCCGGTGGCGCCGGGTTGCAGGTTGATTATAAGAACTAGTAGTATTTATATGTAAGTACCAAAAATATTAATATATATAAAAAGTGCCATGATAAATTTGTGGCTTAAATGTATCAGAGTTACACAGCGAAGTTAAGAACTTTTCGTCAAGTGAGATTAAACTTCGATGGCGCAAGAGGTAGCGCATCCCCGCATCAAGGGGAAAGTCGTGTTTTCAAATCACAATCAGGGCATAATTTTAGGCTAATATAACATTCTTTATACTTATGTAGTTTTCTTAAAGAAGAAAAGTTTTTCATGAATTTATTTCATTGCCTGTAAAAATATCAGTTATAAATAGAAAAGCACCAGTGTTGTGAAAAAATAAGAAAGAATTACGTAGATAATTGAACCATCTATCATACATAAATTATAGAGTATTGGATAATAATAGGTCAGATACAAGATATTATTTCCAATTTATAAGCTACACATATTTTTTAAGGTAAGCGTTAGTTACCCAATTACTCAAAATGGATACCTTCGAAAATTGTTAGACAGCCGTCACAGCTCAGTTCGTAGTAGCCCTGCCTTCTGCGCTGTAGGTGGTGGGTTCAATCCCCACCGGGAGCAAACATTTGAGTGATGAACATAGATGTTTGTTGTGGGTGTGTATTATAAGTACCTATTAGGTATTTACAAAAAAAGTATTCTATCAGCTATCTAGTTCTCATAGTACAAGTTTTACTTAGTTTGGGGCTAGAAGGCGTTTTGTTAATGGTTTAAAACAAAAAAAAAAAAAAATGTTTTACTAGTAATCCATGACTGCAGCTGGTTTGAATCTAAATAAGCGGCGTAATGATGATAAAATAAAAGGACCTACACCAAAAATACGGTATAAGTAAACAAAAAAATTAATGTATTTAATACTAGCGGCTTGTCCCAGCTTCGCACGGGTTCTAGTAAGGAACCACCCGGGGATAGTGTAGCTTCCCAACAGTAAAAAACTTTTTCAAATCGGTCCAGTAGTTTCGGAGCCTATTCAATGCAAACAAACAATAAAATATTTCCTCTTTTTTAATATTAGTATAGAAAACAACAAAGAATAGTTGTAGAGCTCTTTTTAAAAGTCCAGTAAAGATCATGCGCATTATGAGTTTTCAATCTTATATCCAGAACATGCATAATATGCTGAGAACACAAGCTTCTGTCTCTTTCCACTAAATGAAAAAATATACAATCATGCACCTTTTCTCTATATCAATATATGTTTCTAACTGACAATGTAATAAAACTTATCAAAGAAACAGAAAATATGAATTCAAAAAAAGAATATTACAAAACTACAAAACAATTACGTATCTAAAAAGTTTGGTCATCAACATACAAACTTTTTATAAAATAATTATCTTACCGCAATTAATATCACAATTTATCTAGCCGCCATCTTACTAGGAATAAAGATTTATGCGTTTCGAAATTACCAGTTCGACTAGACATTGAAAGCGGTCATAAAACTTATGTACTTACCATTTTATTTCTTTATTTTGTACATAGAGCTTATTTGATTAAATGTATCTGATAATACCTACATAATTACAACATGATTAAAAGATAATACGAGATTCTTAATCACATTTATTATTTGTGTATATCGCTCAACATCAAGTGAGACTACGGTCCAACGTTTGCCAATAGTTGTAAAAAATACCCTAAAATTTAGTGTACCTTTACCTACATTGCTAGAGGATAATAAAGTAATCACAAACCCATAACGAATACATAAAAGTGTTAAAGCTGAGCACACGCAATAAATAATCGAATATTTATCTATAAAAAAACGGCTAAGTGCGAATCGGACTCACGCACGAAGGGTTCCGTACCATTATCTATAACAAGGGCAAAAAAAATCACGTTTGCTGTATGTTTTTAGTATTTTTTGTTATAGCGGCAACAGAAATACATCATCTGTGAAAATTTCAACTGTAACTATCACGGTTCGTGAGATACACCCGGACGGACAGACAGACAGACAGACAGGCAGACAGCGGAGTCTTAGTAATAGAGTCCCGTTTTATCCTTTGGGTACGGAACCCTAAAAAAGTATATCTGTACAATTGTGTTCATCTACAACAGCTACAACCTTTGTCCCGATGACATATTATAGACAACGCTCAGTCTACGCTGGTCATAGACTTGAAATTAGAGGGTATATTTTGTCTGTATGCGTAGGGGTGTACTAAGAAAGTAATCCCTGAAATTAACCCTAAAGTGATAGCGCGGAGTTGAAGTTTATAGAAATAGAAATAGAATAGAGAAATTATAAAAATCTTGACTGACTGACATATAGACAATGCACAGCCTAGACCACTGGTCGTAAAGACTTTTTCAGGGTATATTCCTCTTGTTGCAAAGAGGGTGTACTAAAAAGTAATCCATGACATTGAAACCCTAAAGTAATAAACCGGGGTTGAAGTTTATATTAAAACGCGCGGACGGAAATCCACTTAAATATGAAATGTATAAGTTATATAATAAAAAACTCTACGAAACTTACCCTTACTGCCATAACTCTTCAGGATCCACTCACTGTCTAAATCTGACCATCACTTCACACATGATATTCCTCAGTCATCACAGAATGCACCAATTTAATTAATAACTGGTTCACAAATTCAATTTCTTATAACTTGATAAAATCCCCAAAATCTAAAGCCCCGTGAAAGATCAAATCTAAATCAAAACTAAGGCTAGGTTGACACTAGATTTGGTATTGTTATGGTTGAGTGGCGTGCGCACGCGGCGGTCGCTTGGTGAATAAAGCTGCGTAAAGCACAGCCGGGCTGGTTCCCACGCCGGAGAAATGCGATTGAACAATGCGCGCGCGTCGAAAGGCAGGCAAAAAGCGATTGCACCCACTCCTGCGATCTATACCTGAGGCTGATGCTGACCTATTATGATGTGTGCTCGGAATTTCGACCCTCTATGTGACTCGAACTTTTTGTAGCAGATTCTAAGATAAGTTTGGGTAGGTTGTTTCCTCTTTTTAAAAATGAAATCTTATTAGCATCGCCATGGTTTTATTTGAGAAATTTAAGAAGCTATCGTCATTCAATTGGAATTGTTATAGAAATTGTTTGTTATATATAAAAATATGAAATTTTCTGTAAACCGAAGGTAAAAGTAAAAGGCATTGCCTTGTAGGTCATGCACGTAAGGTAAGTGCCCTACGATGCACTACCCCGGTAACCAACCTAAACTATACGTGCCTGCAATTTCACCAGCAACCACACCCTTCAAACAGGAACACAGATATGCGAGCATCACTGCTTAGCGGCGGAAATAGGTAAGTACAGTCTGCTGCACTATAATGTACTTATACATTTTGTTATTTTCAAAATGGTCGTGCTAAAAATATAACACGACAATTATTCAAATATAAGTGAGGTCATCAACTAATTTCATGGTCTTTTTAGTTTTTGAGGTGCAAGAGTTCATTGTTTTGCTGTAATACTGCTGTGAAAGTTACAAATTGTATACATTCTAGTGCAGCTGACTGTATCTAGGTAGTACCTTCCCAGACGAGCCCTTTCACTAGAAGTACGTAATACAAAAACTTCTATACTTTTCTACAAACAAACTATCAGGAAGCAATAGATAAATCTTTCATATAACTTCCTCAGACATCAGTAAGTCTCACATCGTTAGCCAATCATTTGACGAGTGAAGTATGCAAAAACTGAACGTAGATATTCTTTCCCCTCGATCGCCTGGTTGTTGCACGAATACCTATCGCGTTGTTTCCGCAAAAGCACGGAAGTGCTCAGTAATAAACATATTTCTATTAACACGTAATTACTACATGCATAAACTTACTTTCGCCAGCGACTTCGTTCTCGTGGTGTACTTTGGTAAAAAGTAACTTAGATTAAAAACCTATATACTTACAGAATACATTTGGGTGAGTGTGCGCAGGCGGGCAGTCAAACGCTTAGTATCCAACAATAAAATATAAAAATTCTTATTTGTTCAGTTTTTATTAAATGCCCGGTTCAAAACTATATTATTAATAATGCTGGACAATCCACACAGCACCATCTAGCCCCAAGCTAAGCAGAGCTTGTGCTATGGGTACTAGATGACTGTTATACTTAATACATTACATACATTGATATTTTTTATTGTAGGTACATAGAAAATACCCAGAACACCTGGAATAAATGTTTGCAGATCGTACAAACATTTATCCCAAGGCGGGAATCGAACCCGTAACCTCCTGCATCGTAGGCGGACATTCGCCCGCCGCGCCACATCGGTCGTCCGAAAAGAATCTTGAAAAAAAAGAAATCTAAGAATCTTGAGTTGGTAGGTACTGCTTGGTAGGTTCTCATCTACCGTGCCTAAGAATTAAAGTCGTGAGGCTGTTTCTGTTGTTTCTAAAATCTAAGATGTAATTCAAAGTTAAATTTCGCAAGCTTTCGACCAGACGTTGTTTAAGTATTCAGTTGGATTCTAGTACACAGTGAAATTGTTAAATTTGAAATCGTACGCGTATTATTTACAAAAGAGACGCTTTCGCAAGTAATGTCAGTTATTCAGATCACGTGGATCATAGCAGTTTTACAGTGTCCGGGTAATGATGTGGCACAGCTTGGACAAGCAAAATAAAAAATAAATGACAATTATTTGACTATCACACAGCACCTTCTAGCCCTAAACAAAGCAAAGCTTGTATGCTTTGCTGTATGTTTTGTATTTAAATACATACTTAGAACAGATAAGTGTATGACACCCAGACACAGAACAATAATCTATGTTCATCACTCATTGTCAAAATGTATTTTCATTAGACATGTCGTTTCAGAAAATATGTATTTAAAAAAAATGAATGAGAATCGAGATGACGAGTTATAAAAACGAGTGGTACCAAAAATACATCCTACTAATATTATAAACGCGAAAGTTTGTAAGAATGGATGGATGGATGTTTGTTACTTTTTATTCCGAAAAAAATAAAGGGAACGGGAAAAAACTGCCACGCGGGCGAAGCTGCGAGAGGCCGCTAGTGTTATTATAACTCCATATAAACTCCAAAAAATTATGACAATCGATCTACTAGTCGGGTAGGTTTGATTAGTTTATATATATTTTTAAAAGAACGGTGATGTATGTAAGTGACTTCGCCTTTTGATCCTAAGGTCGTGGGTTCGAATCTTGTCATACATTTTTTCTTTTAAAAATGTTGTGTGAGCAATGCTAGTGCTTTTAAACGGTGAAGAAAAACTTCAGTATAGCTTGTACTATGGGAACCAGATGATTGATAGAATACTTAAATACTTTTTTTGTAAATACATTAGAATACATTGCATTAGAACACCCCGGCAGAGAACAAACTATGTTCATCACACAAATGTTTGTTCTCGGTGGGGATCGAACCCACAGCCTACAGCACAGGGCAAAGACTGTTTACTTATTTTACTTAATTTTTTTCTACAGGGTAATAAACAGTCAATCTGTATATAAACTACTGTTGTTATAAACAGACAGCATATTGATTTATTGGCTAACAACACACGAGCGTAGCAATCAGTTATTTATTACACAGTCGTCACAGCTCAGTTCGTAGTAGCCTTCCATTCTGCGCTGGAAGGTAGTGGGTTCGATCCCCACCGAGAACAAACATTTGTGTGATGAACATAGACGTTTGCTATGTGTCTGGGTGTTATATGTATTCTAAATATTTACAAAAAAAAGTATATAAAGCTTTGATTTTTTTGAGGCTAGAAGGCGTTTTATGAATAATAATAATTAATGCTGGACAATCCACGCCGCATCACCTAGCCCCAAGCTAAGTAGGGCTTGTGTTATGGGTACTAGATGACTGATATACTTAATACAATCATTACATGCGTATATTTTTATTATAGATAGAAAATACCCAGAGCACCCGGAATAAATATCTGCACCTCGTACAAACATTTATCCCAAGGCGGGAATTGAACCTGCAACCTCCCACGCCACATCGGTCGTCATATAATATTTGTCAATATATATTTAATTATTTTATTAGTTACCTTATGCATCACAAGACTCGTTACATTGCGTGCTTCGTGTGTACCATGCTAGAAGCTGATAACTGTAATTACTTTTACACAACACAATTTGGATGTACTGGAGTTTATAAGTAGTATTTTATACTATTATGTAATTTATTAGAAACATTCCGTTTAATCATAGAAGTAACCTAAAACTAAACCAATTTAAGAATCCTTGCTTCGACTACCGATGGAATGTCCGCCTGCGTCCCAGAAGGTTGCAGGTTCGATTCCCGCCTTGGGATAAATGTTTGTACGATCTGCAAATATTTATTCCAGGTGTTCTGGGTATTTTCTATGTATAATAAAAAATATCTATGCATGTAATGTATTGTATTAAGCATATCAGTCATCTAGTACCCATAACACAAGCTCTGCTTAGCTTGGGGCTAGATGATGCTGTGTGGATTGTCCAGCATTATTATTACTATTATAACTTTTTTATACAACTTGCTGCTGGGATAATTAGATCGCCACATGATGTTAAGTGGTAATCATCATCTATGACAAAGCATTGACAACAGTCACAGCTCAGTTCGTAGTAAACCTGCCTTCTGCGTCGTAGGTTGTGGGTTCAAACATTTGTGCGATGATCATAGAGGTATGTTCTGTGTCTAGGTGTTATATGTATCCTAAATTTACCAAAAAAAAGTATTAAGAATTCTATCAGCTATCTGGTTCCCACAGTACAAGTTATGCTTAATTTGGGGCTATAGAACGTTGTATGAATCATCATCACCATCATCAGCCTGTAAAAGCTCACTGGACGTTTCCTGGAAGAACGATTCTGAGCACTTTTCACTTCCCGCGGTCCTAACAATATCGTCAGTCCATTGGCTAGGAGGACGTCCTACGTTTCGTATTCCGGTTCGTGGTCGTCATTCGAGAACCTTAATTCCTCAGCGGGTATCGGTTCTACGAGCTTTATGGCCTGCCCATTGCCACTTCAACTTGCTGACTCTGAGAGCTATGTTAGTGACCTTGGTTGTGTTGCGTGTATCAATATTTATTATTATTATATTACCTCGCATGTCCTTATTAAAGATGTCATCACGTACATTGCAAATACATGCACTGCTAAGATGCAGTGAGTGAAATCTTACGCAATATTAAAATTTGAACCCTGTTGCATCTTCGATCGAAGTGCGGACTGAATATAAAGCTTCCCATTCTCCAATACATTTTGCGTGACCAAAATATTTGCATAAATTACAACTTTCAAATTATTACAAGGTTTTTTAGATTTTTTATTTAGAAACTAGCGTTGTCTATATGTCAGTCAGTCAGATCCTACTAATATTATAAATGCAAATGTTTGGATGGATGGATGGATGGATGGATGTTTGTTCCTCTTTCACGCTCTAACCAGTGGACCGATTTGGATAAAATTTGGAATAAATATAGATTGTAATCTGAAATAGGACATAGGCTACTTTTTTATCCCGAAAAAATAACGGGAGCGGGAAAAAACTGCCACGCGAGCAAAGCTGCGAGTGGCCTCTACTACTTGCATATAATTGCTTTGTTCCGCTATGAAGGGTGTGGGTGCTAGTGAAATTTCAGGCACGCGAGGCTCAATACCAGTATCATCATCATCAACCCACATTAGTCCACTGTCAGACATAGATCTCTCCCAAATCGCACCACTGAACTCGGTTTTTTTTTATACAACTTGCTGATGAAACAAGCAGATGGCCCACCTGATGTTAAGTGGCTACAATCATCAATAACAAAGTATTGCCTCGTAGGTCAAGCTCGTTAGGTACGTCACCAATGATGCACTACTCTTCGTCCATCAACCTGAGGCATGCAGGTGTTAAGCCTCATGTGAAAAAAGCCGGTCTTCGGACCTTTTCATCGCAGATCATCACCCCACCTTGCCGGAGGGCGTCCTACACTACGTGCATCTAAACGTAGTCTCCATTCAAGTATTCGTTTGCTGCAATTTCAATTTGCTAATCCCTGTGTATCTCAGGTATGGACGTAGAGCAGTACTTTCGAGTTCCTTTCGAACGTGATTAGCGATGTAATGCTTTGGTGATGGTATCGTCAGCAAGTTAAATAAAATAGAAATACTACCTTTTTGGTCTATTAGCTTTTCAAATTACAAGTTTTTTTATTTTTGGCTATAATCTAACTCTGGTAAGTGAAGTTGATGCCGACCATGGTCTTTTTCATGTTGCGATAAAATTGTGAATTCTCGGGAATTGCACCAAGCCACATCATCCTTGGCAATAATAGCTCAAAAGCTTTCCATAATAATACATACTAAAGTCCTAAAACCAAAGGAAACCCTCAAAAATTATGAAACCTTGTCTTACCTACTGTTCCTTCGCACTACTTTAGGGTGCAGGAATTGTGTATGTTCTACATATTAATAATAGGTACTAAAATACACTTTTTTTGGTTCCTGATATTCAATCGCGACATAGCGGCTAAACGGGTAGAAAATCGATTTTTGTACGGAGAACCACGTCGATATAAGCTTTAGGTATTAGCTAGTTTTATGTAAAAGCTTGTTAAATTCTACAAATTCGCACCATTCATCTTATTTCATGAGATACATCGATATCAAAAAGAGTAATCTAGTGGTACCCAATACCAGCTATCTCACTCACAGCTTTCTTTTGCGGAAGTAGCAATTAAAGCTGTTTACTCAATAAGCGTTGTGGCGAAACAATAACACTTCGGGAACGGTCCCAGGCTCTTACCTTGAGATACACCCAACTTCCACAGCCCGAGTTGCAACCTTAGGTGTATAACTTTAAGTTGGAATTTAGTTTGTGAGTTTTTATGAAAATGTAAAGTGTATTTGGATGATTTGCTAGACAAATTTGACCTTGATTCTGATGTGTGGGAGCTACTCTCCACGCCTATTGTGTTTTCATTCACTTTTTACAACGCGTCGAGACATCACGCCATGCATCTTCTAACATTTGTTTTGTGATAGAATGACATCTGTATTGTTATTTAGCCAAAAGCCTTTTTAATAGTATACAGTAACATTGGCCGAAAGGTATAATTTTGAAGATATCCATAGAATAAAGACTGGGATTTCCTTGTCCTTTGTCTCTAAGGATACCCAGTAAAACACAGATAACGTATAATTTACTATACTAAAAAATAGAGAAAAGAAGCAAAAAGTTCAAGTGAGTTTTGTTGCTGTCAATTTGATGATAATATGTCAGAACAAAGTTGCAGTATCTAACGTATCTGATGAACAATCGATTTGTTTTGAATTTTATTTTGCTACCATATTTTTTAATTTTAGTAGCTTATACTTTACCTGCAAATTGTGTGAAGAATTATCAAGTGAGACGCATCAATGAATCGTCATACCTCGTCACTAGTCTTCCAGACTACGATTATATTTCTAAGATCCTCGAAGACAGAAACGAACCGGCAGTCCCTATGAACGATGATAAACGAACACCTTACACTGATATAACTACAACAGCGGTAACTGTTGGTGATGGCAAAAAGTCGAAGAAAAAAATACCTTTATCAGTTATCAATAACGCACGAAAAAACTATTTCAAAAACTTTTACGCTACGATGAAGCAACCTGTTTCTGCACCTCTATTACTAGAGAAGGTGAACCTAAAGGAATATTCCAATAGTATCTTAGAAGCTAAAGAATTAAACCTAAATGCTACGAAAACAGAGTCCAACTTACAAATGGCGAGGAAACTAGCTTCAGTATTGATCAGTGAAGTGCAGAACCGAGTGGCAAGAAAGCCTAAGGTAACGCTTAGGAATAAAAGGTATGAAAAACAGCGAATTAAAAATAAACGACTGAAATTATTCTGACATGTTTCTTTAACAACGTAAACTAGAACAAATAAATGCGCTTAAACATTTGGTCACCGTTAATACGTCTCCAAAGTAAACAAGAAAATATTTAGAAAATCAGTACATAAGTGAGAGTTCAACTAGTACTTAATTAATGTATTAGATTTGGCCGTGGAAAGATGTTATCAACATTGTATTCAGCTATTCCAATAACGATGACAATAGTTACAACAATGGGTACATACATTGTTTTCAAGAGCAAATATTTAGTATCCAACCATTATACTGCAAATCAATATACACTTACACGCTAATATATATTTATACACAATTCAGTGACACGAAAGCCAGGGTAATTTTTACTTAGTTTCTCGGAATCTTAAAATTTTTTGTGAAGATTCTATGTGGAGAGGAATCTCTAGGCTATTGTTAAGATGGACATGTATAGCTAGTTGTACAAACACTAGCTAAGGGACTGAAAACTGACGTCGATGGGCAAGTATAGTTGTACTGATCAAACGTTCCAGAAGCCGTTAGTACACAGAAGTAATACGACTGGCAGGTAGTATCATCTGTGTCAGCAAACCTGCCCGCTGTAGTACAAGAGAATGTGCTTGTAGTCGTGCAGTTGTATGTAGATTCACAAAGCGTAGTATTCGGATTGAAGTAGGTCCCGCTTGAACATTCTAATGTGGTTTCCGAATATGTTCCGTTTCCATATAAGTCAACGCATTGGATATAATAAGAACAGTTGCTGCTATCATCAGCGATATATCCATCTGCTGTACAAACTGATGTCGTTGTTGTAGTATTTGTGGTCGTCACATTGCAGGTGTAGCTAGAAGCTGCCGTACATAGAGAGGTGGTGGGGTTGAAGACGGAGGTTGAAGGGCAAACGTAGTTGTAACTTATGAAGCTAGTATTGGAGCTGACGTAGACACAGAGGGTATAGTTCTGGCATGTTGTGTCGTCAGGGTCGGCGAATCGGCCGGCCGCAGTGCAATTAACTTGCGCGTGGGCTTGCCATGCGACGCATAACACCTGAAAGTAATCTTTATTTATTTCATTCACCCATTGTCGAGTTTTATGACATTTCTTAGATAACGTTTACTTCCTTTGCCGTTTTGGGAGTCCATCGAAAACATCCCTAAGAATTAAAACCTTCCGTTGTTACTAACATAACGTTGCGTTGTATAAGGTAGTAATTTTATAAAGTAAGCATCGATCACCAAAGGTTCCTTAGCAAAACTAATTATAACATTTTTTTTAAAGTCTTTAATGCTATACAATCCAACCTTACACTTTCAGTTTATAAAGTACTCTGTGCCCTACACTAAGCAATGTTTGTGTTATGAGAACCACATGGCAAATTTGTTAGTTTTTACAGTAATACTTATACTTTTTTACTAAACGTGTTTACCTTGGTAAACGTGATTAGCTAAATAAAATAAAATTAGATTGTTGTGAAAGCGGGCCTAAGACCAAGACAGTTTAGTAGTAGTAGAGCTCTTAGTAGACCTACGAGACAATGCTTTGTTATAGGGTAGTTAGTTCCATCAGTAAGTCAAATAAAAAAGGTAAAGTACTCACGAGAACAACCACGATGCTCGCACGGCTATCCATTTTGTGTTTGTCCTATTTACGAACTCCATTTTGGTTTATATATCACAGAGGATATGTACTTAGTTAAAAGATGATCCTCGTTATCAGATAATCTGATCAGTTTGATGAGAATAGTCGTTATAATCGTAAAACTGTGATGATCGCTTAATTTGTTTAGTCTATCACATAATGTCTTTTTATAACCATGTAATGATGATCCCCAGAAATTGGATAACAAGGAACGTTCTCTGTCGTTGACTGTTATCGAGTTGCTGGGGGCCATCATCACCATCATCATCAACCTACATTAGTCCACTGCTGGACGGTTACGGCTCTTTTTATCCAGTGCTTTCCAGCTAGTTTATTTGCTAGTAATAACACAAAATTCATACTTACATACGCTTTAGTGCACCGGTTAAATTGTATCTTAACCAGATGAATACCACGTACTTAAGCAGTAAGAGGATCAAATACAATAGAGCACCTGTGGCTTAGTAGGAATAAACCCGCCTTCTGATCCTAAGGTCGCTCGAATCCGGTCGTGCACTAATGGATTCTTCTATGTATCAAAAAAAATGTATGCGCAATGCCAGTGCTCGCAAACGATGAAGGAGTCTTCTACCGTAAGGAAACTAATATTCTAGCAGTGGCGATGGGCTTGCCGTCACGTATGGTATTCCATATTGCAATGCGGGTATGTGCCAAATGTAATATTTTGACGTACCTCTGACTCAACACTCCTACAGCGACATCCTCAAAGAATCACGAGTAGGTCAAAAAGCTTTTTTTTTCGTTTGTTAATGTCTATAAAATAAGAAACTATTTGGAATGCTATTAAAATATATTTAAAAATGGTACAAATACAATATAGGTTTATATTACACAGGTAATAGTTAAAACCTGAAAACGTTACTGAACAGGACTTTTCGATTACTTGCCCGTAGTAGCAATAAGCTATCCAACTACAGAAGACCTGTTACAGATATATGAAGTTGTACAGAAGCCGGTGACTGGGTTAAACATGAATGGTGATGGGCATTTGTTTTGGTGCCGAATGAACGTTCCGTTCATGTTTTTAATACACAAGAAGAATGATCGGCAGCTCTTGTCACGGACATTAGCGAATTGGCCAGCAGAGGCGCAAACAAAGGACTCTATAGAATTAACAGGGAGTTGTTTCCAGGTACGGTGCGGTTGGAGCCATTGCAAGAATAGTTGAAGCTGCAGAATCCACTGCTAGGGTCAAAGAAAGTGTTATTTGAACACACTTGGACACTCTCAACCAGAGTACCGTTCAGTCGCTGACACTTGATGTAAGTCCTGCAATCGTTTGCATTCGAATTAACAGCGAAACCTTCTTGAGTGCAAATTAATGTGGAGTTATTGCCAACGGTGCCATTATTTCCAGGTAAGGTGCTGTTAGAGCCATTGCAGGAGTAGTTAAAGCTGCAGAATCCACTGCTAGGGTCAAATAAAGTGTTATTGGGACACACTTGGACACTCTGAACGAGAGTACCGTTCAGTCGCTGGCACTTGATGTAAGTCCTGCAATCGTTTGCATTAGGATTAGCAACGAAGCCTTCTTGGGTGCAATTAGATGTGGAGTTATTGTCATCAGTGCCATTATTTTCAGGTAAGGTGCTGTTGGAGCCATTGCAGGAGTAGTTAAAGCTGCAGAATCCACTGCTAGGGTCAAAGAAAGTGTTATTTAAACACACTTGGATACTCTCAACCAGAGTACCGTTCAGTCGTTTACATTGGATGTAAGTTTTGCAATCGTTTGCGTTAGGATTAGCAACGAAGCCTTCTTTGGTGCAAATCGATGTGGAGTTATTGTCATCAGTGCCATTATTTTCAGGTAAGGTGCTGTTGGAACCATTGCAGGAGTAGTTAAAGCTGCAGAATCCACTGCTAGGGTCAAAGAAAGTGTTATTTAAACACACTTGGATACTCTCAACCAGAGTACCGTTCAGTCGTTTACATTGGATGTAAGTTTTGCAATCGTTTGCGTTAGGATTAGCAACGAAGCCTTCTTGGGTGCAAATAGATGTGGAGTTATTGCCATCAGTGCCATTATTTTCAGGTAAGGTGCTGTTGGAGCCATTGCAGGAGTAGTTAAAGCTGCAGAATCCACTGCTAGGGTCAAAAAAAGTGTTATTTGAACACACTTGGACACTCTCAACCAGAGTACCGTTCAGTCGTTTACATTGGATGTAAGTTTTGCAATCGTTTGCGTTAGGATTAGCAACGAAGCCTTCTTTGGTGCAAATCGATATGGAGTTATTGTCATCAGTGCCATTATTTTCAGGTAAGGTGCTGTTGTAACCATTGCAGGAGTAGTTAAAGCTGCAGAATCCACTGCTGGGGTCGAAAAAAGTGTTATTTGAACACACTTGGACACTCTCAACCAGAGTACCGTTCAGTCGTTTACATTGGATGTAAGTTTTGCAATCGTTTGCGTTAGGATTAGCAACGAAGCCTTCTTGGGTGCAAATAGATGTGGAGTTATTGCCATCAGTGCCATTATTTTCAGGTAAGGTGCTGTTGGAGCCATTGCAGGAGTAGTTAAAGCTGCAGAATCCACTGCTAGGGTCAAATAAAGTGTTATTTGAACACACTTGGATACTCTCAACCAGAGTACCGTTCATTCGCTGACACTTGATGTAAGTCCTGCAATCGTTTGCATTCGGATTAGCAACGAAGCCTTCTTGGGTGCAAATCGATGTGGAGTTATTATCATCAGTGCCATTATTTTCAGGTAAGGTGCTGTTGGAGCCATTGCAGGAATAGTTGAAGCTGCAAAATCCACTGTTAGGGTCAAAAAAAGTGTTATTTGAACACACTTGGACACTCTCAACCAGAGTACCGTTCAGTCGTTTACATTGGATGTAAGTTTTGCAATCGTTTGCGTTAGGATTAGCAACGAAGCCTTCTTTGGTGCAAATCGATGTGGAGTTATTGTCATCAGTGCCATTATTTTCAGGTAAGGTGCTGTTGGAACCATTGCAGGAGTAGTTAAAGCTGCAGAATCCACTGCTAGGGTCAAATAAAGTGTTATTTGAACACACTTGGATACTCTCAACCAGAGTACCGTTCAGTCGCTGACACTTGATGTAAGTCCTGCAATCGTTTGCATTCGGATTAGCAACGAAACCTTCTTGGTTGCAAATCGATGTGGAGTTATTGTCATCAGTGCCATTATTTTCAGGTAAGGTGCTGTTGGAGCCATTGCAAGAATAGTTGAAGCTGCAAAATCCACTGTTAGGGTCAAAAAAAGTGTTATTTGAACACACTTGGACACTCTCAACCAGAGTACCGTTCAGTCGTTTACATTGGATGTAAGTTTTGCAATCGTTTGCGTTAGGATTAGCAACGAAGCCTTCTTGGGTGCAAATAGATGTGGAGTTATTGCCATCAGTGCCATTATTTCCAGGTAAGGTGCTGTTGGAGCCATTGCAGGAGTAGTTAAAGCTGCAGAATCCACTGCTAGGGTCAAAAAAAGTGTTATTTGAACACACTTGGATACTCTCAACCAGAGTACCGTTCAGTCGCTGACACTTGATGTAAGTCCTGCAATCGTTTGCATTCGGATTAGCAACGAAGCCTTCTTGGGTGCAAATCGATGTGGAGTTATTGTCATCAGTGCCATTATTTTCAGGTAAGGTGCTGTTGGAGCCATTGCAGGAATAGTTGAAGCTGCAAAATCCACTGTCAGGGTCAAAAAAAGTGTTATTTGAACACACTTGGACACTCTCAACCAGAGTACCGTTCAGTCGTTTACATTGGATGTAAGTTTTGCAATCGTTTGCGTTAGGATTAGCAATGAAGCCTTGTTGGGTGCAAATAGATGTGGAGTTATTGCCATCAGTGCCATTATTTCCAGGTAAGGTGCTGTTGGAGCCATTGCAGGAGTAGTTGAAGCTGCAGAATCCACTGCTAGGGTCAAATAAAGTGTTATTTGAACACACTTGGACACTCTCAACCAAAGTACCGTTCAGTCTTCGACACTTGATGTAAGTCCTGCAATTGTTTGCGTTAGGATTAGCAACGAAGCCTTCTTGAGTGCAGATTGATGTGGAGTTATTGACAACGGTGATATTTTTCCCAGGAAACGTGCTGTAGACAGAAGCATGGGCTTGACAATCTATGCACGCGACCTGAAAAATTACGAATATTATAAGACTACAGATTAATTTCGGTGAAGTCTCGAAATTGGTCTTCCTAGAATCGTTAAACAACAAAAGTCATCATAATAATCATAAGCCTGCAAAAATTATGCTTCAATTATGTTACATGGTAAAAGCCAAACAAAGTTTAGAACTACTAGGCAGAGGAACTCTAAATTAAATCAATAAAATCCTAAGGAAAGGACGATAGTATGTTCGTGCCAGGACTGACAGCGTGCCTTTTGAAGCTTGAAAGCGCTCAGATGCCACTAGCCGTCACCCATCAAAAAAGTGGAAAAGCTAAGGATATTCCATGAACACTTCCAGTTATGTTTAAATTAAAAAACACTCACAAGCAAAAAGATGATAGTTTTGCTTTCCATGTTGGTTGTCAATAAATTATTTTTTTCATCGCAGTATTTATATGAAGCCCAAATCAGTTGATATCTATATCCATTATGATCTTCCTATCAATAATAAGATTGTATCAAACAAATAACCAGTGATTGCAAAAAACAACTGGTCATAATTAATTATGAAGCCGGAACTACTCTGTAGATCTGCAACCTACCACTTGAATAGGTACTTACTACTAAAAAATATGGGTATGACTACCCCCTATTAACTACTAAGACATCGTGTCTGGGCATAAAGTCGTGAAGTTATTTCTGTTTTAGAATTTTGACCTATTTATGTTATTTACTGATGGAACAAGCAGATGACCCACCTGATGTCAAGTGGTTACCATTACCTATAAAAGCATTGCTTCGCAGAGTCCAGATGAAGTTGGCTGATCTTTGTGCTCACGAGGTCTATTGTTTACAGAACTACTTGTGTCAGCATAACTCAAACGCGGATCTCAAAATCCGGCTGATAATGTTCTCGAAGATAATCTAATAATCTAATTTATTTATTTCTCTCTTTTTAAATTACATCAACAAGAGTAATACAAAAAGTACCTAACCTTAAATCTAATATAAAAGAAAATAAAACACAAAAATTAATGTTGAGAGCTGGTGCCCAAAAAGGTTTAATGAAACCTGTGTGCTGGGTCACCATTCGCCACCATTCGACGACCGATGTGGCGCGACGGGCGTATGTCCGCTTGCGACGCAAGGGGTTGCGGGTTCGATTCCCGCCTTGGGATAAATGTTTGTACGATCTGCAAATATTTATTCCGGGTGTTCTGGGTGTTTTCTATGTATAATAAAAAATATCTATATATGTAATGTATTGTATTAAGTATATCAGTCATCTAGTACCCATAACACAAGCTCTGCTTAGCTTGGGACTAGATGATGCTGTGTGGATTGGCCAGCATTATTATTATTATTATTATTCATTCATAATCGTAATATTTATATCGTAATCGTTATACATAACGCGTGATACATACTTATCTCGGATAAATAAACCAATAGTGATAGGATAATGAATAAGTCAGCACATACTTTTTTATCAATACAAAATAATTAAAGTACCAGTGTAGCCAACTATGTGTTAGCAAACAACTAACGGCTTACAATTACTTCCGTCCTACCCTGAACTGTAGATACAGTCAACGTTAAAAGTAGATGAAACATGTCCGGTTTGTGAACTTCACAATATTCTTTTTTTATCAACGTTTTAAACTGTTTATTCATTGAAATCGCATATTTTACTATGATTACTTAGAAACGTCTCAAAGCTAGGTGCACCTAGGGGCTAATTTCTGCACCCCTTTAGGGGTTGAATTGCAAAAACTTCTTTTTTAGTACACCCCTACATATTCAAACAAACTTAAGTACCCTGAAATTTTCAAGTCTCTATTACCAATTCCTGCACCCCTCAAGGTGTTGAGTTTCAAGAACTTCTTTCTTAGTACACCCCTACATGAATATGTAGGGAAAAACAACAACATATTAGCTTATATTAGTTTTGTTTCAATAAACAAAATGGGAATTTGTTAATCTACTTTAGTCGCGGACTATACTTGTACTACGGGATACAGTTGCCTGCTATAATGTAAAACTTTATTTTCAAATTCATGT
The DNA here is from genome assembly GCA_947095575.1 of Electrophaes corylata. Lineage (NCBI taxonomy): Eukaryota > Metazoa > Arthropoda > Insecta > Lepidoptera > Geometridae > Electrophaes > Electrophaes corylata. The sequence continues at coordinate 12,452,393 of OX352704.1, forward strand.
TACAGTTATTAGTGACGACCGATGTGGCGCGGCGGGCGAATGTCCGCCTGCGACGCAGGAGTTTGCGGGTTCGATTCCCGCCTTGGGATAAATGTTTGTACGATCTGCAAATATTTATTCCGGGTGTTCTGGGTGTTTAGGCTAGATGATGCTGTATGGATTGTCCAAAAAAAAGTCTCACAAACATTTACACAGACTATTAAAAAATGGTGTTGCCAGCAACAAGTACTGAAACAGTTCTGAATACTGTTGTTATCATATCAGTAGCATGTCATCATAAAAATATGACTTTGAAAGGTGTATTTTTTATAAGTACCTACCTACCTACTTACGTTATAATTGCAGGCGACGGTACCCAATGTACTATCTTCAATAAAAATTTGGGGTACTTTCGGGGAATTACGATTTCTTTGCTAAAGATATGATAAAAGTTATGTTATAAACCAATAGTAGTGAGTTGGTTTGGTTTATTAAATATCTAAATGTTTGGGGTCATTTTCTAAGCAAAGCTTGTACTATATGGAAATATACATACCTACTACCGACATACCTACTAAATATTCAAAACCAGAAATCTTCATCTACGTTTGTTGCTGACTGTACGTACATACTCGAGTCCTTCCTCCTACATAATTGGGTTAATATGCGAAGAATGTTTTGGTGGCGTTTTGCTCTGGCGTCACAAAACATGTAAAGTGAAGAATCTAGGCATAGATTGCTAGTAGTTGTATTCAAATACACTTATCACCTTATCTAAGGCAAACAGAAATAGTGAGGTGATAGGTTAGGTATGGTTTTTTAAACCCATCACTGTTTTTTGTCTGGTTTCCTCAATACAAGTTTTGCTAAGTTCGTTGACTAGATTTAGATTGAAACTAGCGCTGTGTTGTGCCAATAAAAACAAAAAATAGAAACAGCCTCACGACTTTCATCCTCAGGCACGGTAGATATCCCCTCAAAACGCTTAGGGCCTACCAAGTAACACTAAATCAAGATTTTTTGAGGACGTCTAAGGGAGTTAGTCAGAGGTACGTCCAAAATTTAGATTAGATACGTACCAACATTCTGCAATAGTATTCCATACGTGACAGGCTGCAAGCTCAACGCCGCTGCTAAAATACTTACTGGTTTCCGCAGGATGTTTTCCTTCACTGTTTGAGAGCACTGACATTGCACACACAAATTTTACGATTGAAAAATCCATTGGTGCAAGACCGGATTCGAACCCATAACCTGACGTGACGGGACGTGGCCTGACGTGACGACGATCTGAAGGCTCTCATTCCCACTAGACCACCACTCAAATTAACATTCAATATTTTACTAAACTATTATTATTATTGTTGCTTATTTTTATTACTGTTTCACTTGACTCATTCGGGGTGATGATTATGCTGATGTTTCTTCCTTGATGTGTTATTTTATTGGTATCTTAGAAACGATTTAATTAAATCTCCAAACTTTCATCGACAAAATGTTAAAAGTAAATGAGCAACTCTAACATAATGTAACTACCTATGTCGCATCTGGTTAGAATCCCTTAGTTTCCGCTCCTCCAGTTGATATCAAGAGCAATAAAATATTAAAAACAGTGTCGCCATAAAAACAAGTAGCTTAAAAGCCTGACACAGTTTATTTAGATAATAAATACTGTTCTCAACTGCTCAGTTTTCAGTTGTTCAGTTGGTCCGTGGAGTCATATACGAGATATTTGCATCGAAAATGATGGTTCCGATTTGCTTATTTGCTCTTATTGTGGTAAGTTCAAAGCCAAATTCTAATAAATCTTTATTTATCTACTAGCGGCCGCTCGCAGCTTCGCCCGCGTGGCAGTTTTTTCCCGTTCCCGTTTTCGGGATAAAAAGTAGCCTATACGTTAATCCAGGTTACAATCTATAATTATTCCAAATTTCATCCAAATCGGTCTACTGGTTAGAGCGTGAAAGAGTAACAAACATCCATCCATACTTACAAACTTTCGCGTTTATAATAGGTATTATTAGTAGGATGTGTCACTAACAAATTACTTATACACTGTAATAATAATGGAAAACTTGATACATGCTTAAAGGAGTTTATCTAAGTGCTGCTGTATTTAGAGGTAACAAACTGACATCTTAAAAATAATGGAATAAGATTTGTTGCATTGTCTCATTTTGCACTGCATCTGTACTCATTACTGCACTGGGTAGGTATCACGCATATATACTTACATAGATATTTTTTACTATGCTTATATAGAAAATACCCAAAACAACCGGAATAACTATTTGCAGATCTTACAAACATTTATCCCTAGGCGGGAATCGAACCCGCAACCTCCTGCGTCGCAGGCGGACATTCATCGGCCGCACCACATCGGTCGTCGAAAAAAAAAATCGATCGAAGTAAAAGGTCCAGTGGGAAGAGTCAAAGAAACTTGATAGTATAAAGTATTATATCAGTTATTTGGTTCCCTTACTACAAGCTATGCTTAGTTTAAATAATGTTATGTAAAAATATCCACTTTTTTACTTATTAATTACAGCTGCCCCGCTCGCGACTTCGCCTTGAATTCACTTATTCAACCATTCAAATGAAAACGGAGAGAATTTCAGACCTTATAGTATTTTTCAATAAAACATATCACATTTGTATTTTGTACACCTTAATAACATCTCAAACCCTTCCACTGCCACTAAAACATGCTTAAAAAAAAGCACAAAAATACAAAAGTCACCAAGACCGCCTTGCAGTTTAGCCCCTAAAGGGATTCAGCGGGGGTTGAATGTTCTATGAATTATTTTCATGGTAACGAATTCGCACGCGGTTCCACTGGTCTATACTTACTAACATTATAAAGAAGAAAGATTGTTTGTTTATTTGTTTGCATTAACCCTTTCAGACCTGATTTTTTTTTTTTTTTAATTTAGTTGTGATAAAATTTGTGTTGATAAAGGGGGTAAATTTGATTTAAAAAATACTGAAAAAAAAAATCAGATATGTGTAGTTTTCAGGAAATTTTAGTTTTTCTTAATGTACACAAATGCGTACAACCGGCCTACATTGTTATAAAACTCATAATGGAGTGGTTACCTATTCAAACAAAGACTGGTATATTTTTATAGAATTTTTATCAGAAATTCAAAAATCAATAACTTTGTACTTTTTTTTTAGGCAAATTAAACTTATGAAAAAACCCTTACTAGGAACATTGTAATCAGCAGGCAGGTATTAGGTATATTTTACAGTAGGTTTTGCACTTATACCTACGTTTACGTATGGAAAGTTAGAAAGCAGTTCTTGTCTTTGCTTATGCTTTTTTTTTTTTTTTCGAACGGACTAAAATGCTGGTATAATCGCATAGCGATTTCCGACAGCGTTACCGGGCTACTGGCGAGTGCAGAAGGCGCTACGCCATTACAAAAATGGTTTTGTTGGCAACGAGCACAAGGGCACCACTTAGGTACGGACCTCGGCTTGGGCTGTTTAGGTTGCCAGGGAAGGGAGCTACGAAGAGACTCTTCGCCCTGACGGGGCGTTAACGGGGAGACGTCTTTGACCCCGCCGCCGGGGTTGGTGTGATTGTGGAGTGTTTCCTGTGTCCGGACTCGATGAAGAGACCTCCGCCGCATCGCGGCGGTGATCGTGTCATCTGGGTCACCTAAAACGTGCCTAGGTCTACGGAGGGTACACTTGATGCATGACCTTCCCTTGCATCCCACCAATTTACAGCAGGTACCAGTTAGCCCACCGTCATCATGTGCAGGAAAATAACCAATTGCATCGCGAGCTATGTCTGTTCCTGGGCGAAGTTCTCCCGCCAGAACAACCGCCAGGTCTGATGCATGAAATATCATACGCAGAGGCCACTTCTTGGACTTTATAAATGTTCTGTAGTAGCTCAGCAGCTGGTCCAGTAAGTCAACTCCTCCCATCGCATGGTTATACTTTTTCACGATTTCTGGTCTTTCAACATCAATGACCGATAACCGTTGGGGAATAAAGGTTCTCGAATGGCGACCACGAACCGGAAGACGAAGCGTAGGACGTCCTCCTACCCGATGGACTGACGACATTGTTAGGATCGCGGGAAGTCGATGGATGGAAAGGGCTCAGAATCGTTCTTCCTGGAAACGTGTGGGGGAGGCCTATGTCCAGCAGTGGACTTCTATAGGCTGATGATGATGATGATGATGAACATCAATGAACTTTTGTAAAACTACCTAAATAATTGAACTTTGTAACAACAATTATCGTAAAATCAAATATCGCGCGTTTTATAAGAAGGGTAATAACATGTACATAAATTTGATATTAGCCTGATGTGTACAAATGTGTACATAAATATTTTTACAGTTTTCCGAGTGAAATAAACTACTACCACTGTAAAAATACGTTACAAATGATTTCAATACTTCAATTCATCGATAAATAATTTTTGTTAAACGTATTTCACCCTAAAGCTTATAATTTAGGAATAAACAAAGCGGCTTACCCGCACTCTTCATAAGTTCACTGACCACTGACACGAAATCGATCAAAACTTTTCAACTACGATAAAAGATGGCGTTACTAGTACTGTTTTCGATAGCTTTTTAAGTGTATAAACGATCACAACCGCTCTAAAATACAAAATAATGTTTTAAAATTGTTTTATTTGGGAAAAACCTTAATGTGTACAAATGTAACCACAAGGACTGAAAGGGTTAAATAGGCTCCGAAACTACTAGACCTATATAAAAAATTCTTTCACCGTTGGGAAGCTACACTATCAGAATCGCACTATTGTGTCGCAGAATCTGCGACACAAGGTTTCTAATCTTAGTGTAGGTTCTGCAAATCACAAATCTTGTACATATTGTCAAGCTATTAAGTATAGTATTTAGACCAAACTTACTTCTAAAACTGATTATCCTCTAAAACTGATTATCCTATAGAACAGCTCATTTTAAAATGCATATTTAAAACTTGTTTCATATAAGTATGTACTAATTGTCGTGGTTTAGAAATAAAGAATTATTATTATTATTATTATTATTATTATTACTATCCCCGGGTGCCATTGAGCTTAAATTTCAAAAAAATTAGGGATCTTTACTAAAATCCGTGTGAAGCCGGGACAGGCCGCTAATTATCATAAAAATTATAAAATAAGAAGGTATGCATCTCTGCCGGGTGACTAATTAGGTATTACCCATCGACGTAATTCGTCAACGCTTGAAATGATTTCAAATTAACTCTATTTACCTAAGTAGTACTTACCTATTGATAAAATAGTAAAACAACATTAGTATCTAATCTATTTAATTAAAAATTAAATCTATTCATTTTTATCTATAATGTAGATCTTTGTAACTTTTTTTAAATCCGGTTTCTAAAGTCCGGTTTGCTAGTGTATAGTTTATTCGGAGCTATTCAGATATCATAATAATCTAGTTATTTATTAATAATAATTATAATATGCTGGAAAATCCACACAGCATCATCCAGCCCCAAGCCAAGCAGAGCTTGTGTTATGGGTACTAGATGACTGATATACTTAATATAATACATTACATGCATAGATATTTTTACTATACATAGAAAATACCCAGACACATGGAATAAATATTTACATCTATCCCAAGGCGGGAATCGAACCCGCTAAAGAAGGGTGCCTCCTGCGTCACAGCCAGACATTCGCCCGCCGCGCCACATTGGTCGTCAAGTTATATTGGATCATAAATAAATGCCATCTAGTTACAATAGCCAATAGGTAGATGTTAGCCTCAGGTGCCTGTAATTTCACCGGTTCCTTTTGCAATATTGCCAACTATACCTACCTATACCTAATAATGTATTTTCAGGTAGCAAATTCTTTATCATACGTACCTAAGCAGTAATACATTAGCCCATAAATAAACACCACGTACAATAAAACCCTAAGTAGGTATACCGAAAATACAATAAATCCGAACGGTTAGTTATTTGGATTTAGGGTGTTTGTGGTTCAACCACGCCCTAACCACTGGACCGATTTAAATGGTAGGTACTCAGAATAAATATAGCTCGTTACCTGGATTATTGTATGGCTGACTTTAATCTTTAAAAAAAGAGAAGCGAAGTGTCCAAACCGAAAGATTGCAGTTAGCAAAATTACGTGAGCGAAGCCGACTGAAAGTATCTACTACTTACAGCCTGCAGCTAGCTTACAGTCAAAATACATGCTGTTCACATACCTCTAACTCTAGACTAGACCGACTAGATTTAGGTATTACCGCTCCTATTTTACTTCCGATTGTCATTAGATACTTATACTGGAATGAATAATGTAGTTATGAACAATCTTCTTAGCTTGTGTTTACTTATATTATTTTTATGACAAAAACTTTCCTATGATCTCATTCGCTATCACGCAAGATGCACGTTTTAACCCATAATTTCCCTGCATCTAGATAGTAAAAGTAAATACCTAACTATAATTAAAATCTTGACGACTGTGGTGCAGCGCAAAAAGCTGAAAAACGTAAAAAATACATAAATATGCGTCCGGTTGTCAACACAATTTTTATTTAAAAACATGCTAATGCTAAATTTCACACATAGAAAACTAGGATAATGTAGCATCTTGTTCAAACCTATAACAGAGAAGTAAATAAAAACTAGGTACCTACCTAGGTACCTACTTAGGTAGGTAAAAACTGTTATGAAAAAAATTGGATAAGAGCCAATGATAAATGAGTTCGTAATTCTGAAGAAGCAATCAACTCCTAATGCTGACTGTATAAGTATCCTATCGTTTCTAGCATCCATCATCATCACCAACAGCCTGTAGAAGACCACTGCTGACAGACATAGGCCTTCCTCATACCTTTTCAGGAAGAACAATTTTGAACCCTTTTCATCTATCGACTTCCCGCAATCCTAACAATATCGTCAGTCCATCTTACGCTTCGTTTTCCGGTTCTTCCGTTCTATCATCCTCTAGACATGAACTCCTAAAGTATGGCCTGAAAATAGCCTAGACCTTAACTTTAATCTCCAGCATGGTACCCTGATATCCCCTCAGACCTCACCAGCAGGTACCACAGACACAGACAAGCTAGTACCTACCCACTCTAAATTTTACCACCACAGGACAAACATGCTTAGAAAATTGTTAGATAAAATGATTGAAAGGTTTTTATTCTTATCTTAAATTCCAGGGGTTAAGTCACGACGTGAGCATGGCGACAGAGTGTGTCTCCCGCGGCAGATTTCCAAACAACGATGAGGTAGATTGCAGAGGGTACACCATGTGCGTGCCCACCGCCGGTGCCTTCATGCAATACAAACTAACCTGCCCTCTAGGCTCAGTCTACAGCCACCTGGAACAGCAATGTACCACCGCTCCAAATTACGTATGCCTGCCTAACTACACCTGCAACGATACAGGAAATTATGAGGACATTGGCTCTAAGACCTGCACGGCGTATGTTACTTGTGTGATGGGGCTGGTCGACCTTGTAGCAGCAAGAAGGATGGAATGCCCAGTGAGCCAGGTTTTTAGCCCTGGGGTGGGCTGTGTTAATGCTACGGAGTATGCCTGCTATCCTGATACTACGATCGTGACCGAGGGAACAGAGAGTTCTGTTGTAACTGAAAATTCAATAGGTCTTCAGTTCCCGGGTGTGATACCGTTAAATAGTGTGGGGTCAGTGCGATCTAGTGCGTATACTGTTCTACTGTTGGCTGGTTGTCTTATTAAAAGAATTTAAAACAGTTTTATTTTGTTTTACTCGTCACACATAATAATAAAACAAAAATGAAGCTGCTAAAAAAATTAACTGGGGAATGAAGGTTCACAAATGGCGACCACAACCCGGAAGACGCTCACACACATAGTGATAATAATCCATAGTCATTGATATTAGTTTTTCAAGAGTTCTTGATATTTTGTCTTTTCGCAAAACTTCAAAACCATTCAAAACCAGCTGAAGTAATTGTCAGAAATAACTGCACTACACGGTGTCCAAAAGCCTGTTTTAACATTTTCACAATTATTTTTTAAAAGCTAATCGAACAAGCCGAGGGTCCACCTGTTGTTATGAGGTAACTATCACGCACGTTAGGAATATATGCCTTAGGATGCGCTGCCTTGCCTCCATTCACCTGAGATACATAGGTGTTAGGCCTCAATAAGGCACTAAGGTCAATATAATTGGTGTGAACATTTTTACACATCATCTAACCCCTAACTGAACATAGCTTAGACTATGGGTACCAGATAACTAATATCCTCGGTGGGGATTGAGCCCACAACCTACATACAGCACACAAGGCAAGGCTACTACTAACTGAGCTGTAAGGCCAGGCAAAGTATAAATGCATAATGGCTACAACAAATTAGTTTATTACAAAGTTGCTATTAAAAGATTTTAAAAATATCCCTAAGTAATCCTGTTTGAATACTCTAATATTAAATTGCATTGTTTTAATGATAACACTAAAATTTCCTTATAAAATAGTTTATTTTTATGCTACAAACTCATAGGGGATAGGCGCAAGTAACACAGGCTTCTCAAGCCCACTGACAATGTGAGCAGCCTTAGGAGGGGCAGGCTGCCTTTTCAGGTTGACGGTCTTGTTGGCAGCCCTAGCTTCAGTCAGCAGCCTCTCGTTTTCCTTCACACGCTTCAAAAAGTCCTGTCTGCACTTGGAGTGCTTGACATGCTCAATGCGGATGTTGATGCGCTTGGGTAGGATTCTGCCACGGACACGCTTGTTCACAATCACACCGAGGGCATGAGCTGTCACGTTGTACACGCGACCAGTCTTTCCGTGGTACACTTTGTGTGGCATACCCTTCTGTACAGCCCCGTTACCCTGGAAATTAATATTTTGATGTAGTAGCATTATTTTGTTTAACACAAAAATAAATAACTTATCTAAATGAGACTTAGGACTTGAATTCGAACGAAATTTCCTTGACTACGAAGGTAGCAACCAAAGGTAGGTCTAATAATTATTATATTAAGTAGGTACTTATTGATAGAAAGAGCAAAGTGGTTGCAGATCTGTGTATCAACTTGAATCATATTTGTCTGTATATTTTTTCAAGCATAACTTTCAAACTATTGATCGAATCTCAATGAAATTTGGTAGGTCCAGTTTCTTGATGAGAAATTTACTGGTACTGCAATAAAAATCACAAAAAAACAAAGGTTTGTAAAGATAGGGTACATAAAACAGGGCAAATCATTATTTTTTTAGCATTATAATGTTTTGATTTGATTTACAAAAGTACTAAGGGTAATAAATTACTGTTATTTGGGTTAAAGATATTTACTTATAGGCCGACAGAGCACAGAAAAACACAATATCTCAGTTTGGAGTGAACTACTAGTAACATACAGGCCCAAAGAATGTTTTCAGTTTGTTGGTGTAGTACATTAATCTGTCAGCTTTGAAGCCTAACGCCCGAATACTCAAATGCAACATAAATATAATCTCATCTCAAGTCGCGATTTTGAGACGAGTTTAATTTTATGGTACGTTTGAGTATTGAGAAGTAGAACTGCTCATATTGGACTGCCTCAACCAACTTTGCTTGGACGACTTCATCTGTTAAGTGTAGTTTCAATCTTTCCTGCGCTGCGTTTATACATAGTATATCCATAGGGAAAATATATTCACCTTGATGTCGACAATGTCTCCAACTTTGTACACTTTCATGTACGTGGAAAGCGGGATGGTTCCATGTGTACGGAATCTTCGGGCAAACAAGTCCCTAGTTCCACGACGATAACCCTTGGAGTTCGTCATTTTTGGGCCTGAAATTAATGCAAACTTTCGTTACAGGCGTTGAGAACACAACACGTGGACGTAACTCACTAAACAGACACGGAACATAAAAATCCTTGTAATACTTTATCAAAAGCCTCACATACACCAAAAAATTAATCAAAGGGTGTTTCAGGTGTAAATTTAAAGTGTTTTTTAAGATCTTTACACAAATTCACGATAATCACCTTGCGACACAAAGCTTGACGGCTAAAGAAAGAGGTTATGATATAGTGTTGCCAAGTTATTAGGTAAATTTCTCCTAGTCTTCATATGGACTAAATCTTATTCTATGGTAATTTCCCTTAGTAATTTCCCGATCAGTTAGGAAACTATGAGCAAATGTTTTGTAAGTTTTTATGTCGGGTAGAGTCCACTCTCCTGCATTATCTTCTCAGTAGCCACTCTTCTTCATGACTGGTTATTCAATAACATGACATCTTTTCTTGCTATGTATGTGGTCTTAGTGAGTCGCTGTGCTAGTTCGTTGGGGTGGTTTTTTAGTTTGTCTTGGTAGACCTGACCTGAGCAGTAGTTTTGATCTCTTCTGATATTGGATATCATGTAGCTCTGCATTTCTTATAAACCATGGTGCATAAGAGATGCTTTTTAGAACACCATTTTGGAAGCGTTGCATGTAATTTAAATTTGAGGCGCAAGCAGTACCCCATAATTGGATGCCATAGGTCCAAATTGGCTTCAGTACAGTTTTGTAGATGAGTAGCTTGTTATCTACCGACAGCTTTGAGCTGTGATGTAATTTCCCTGAAAAAAAAAGGATTTTGACTAATAAAATTCAACGATCTTGTATCATCGTAAACTATTTATGCTATATTTTATATACTATAACAACCATTCCTAAAGCACTAACTGCTACCCGCGCGTTCGTCCACTCCTATCAATTACTATTCTATACTATTTTTATCACTATTATAATTATTATTATAATAAGCTATGGAGTAGGGAAGGTTGTGCACGTGTTTTTATGACATGGCAACATCATCTTTTGGCTAACCAAAATATATGCTTATGAATATTATAGGAATTAGGCAGTTTTAATAAAGTCTGATTGATATTAATTAAACCTAATTTATTTAGTACTACAAAGTCATATAAATACACTATTCTTTTTCTACAATATTTCTATCTTTGATTTCAACATTCTTTTGCTGTAACTTTGCAATCATCATTTTTTCTTTGGCGTCCTTCTTGGCCATTTTTTCTTTTTTCTTCTGTTCCTTCTCTCGCTTAACCAGCATTTCTTGGAACCGTTCGTCACGAGGATCCAGCTTGAAGCCGAAATGTCTTCTGACTTCTTCAACAAGGCGCTCTTTCTTTTCCTGTGGTACAAAATTAATACATTTAAAGTTATTTCTTTTGTAACTAAACGTTAAGTATGTCATTATTACAGACCAACTAACCACTCAACATCATATGGGCATTTTTTTTCGAACTGCCCTCATTAGCTATGGTGATCTCCGAGAGCCGAATGAAAAGGAAGCGAGTGTCTTGGACATAAGGTAATAGAATATAGATCATTTAATGCCTTATTTACATATCAGAGGCATGTACAGTCAAAAAATATATCTTGCTATACGAGTATAACCCATCAGAACCGGATAAAATAACTTTACCTTAGCTGCTAATGCATCAGCAGTTTTTTTAGCCAGTTTATCATCCAACTCTTTTGTCCACTGAGCCAGTTTGGCAAACCTAGCAGCTACTTCTCTATCCCTCTCCAGAACCTTCTTTTGCTCTTCTATTCTATTCTTAGTTGCAGTAGCCATCATATCTTGAACTGTGAATGGGAATGCAACAGACTCATATTCAAACCTTTCTTGGATATCCTTTTTTGATGGCCAGCATAAACCTGAAATATTGCAAGAATATTTCGTGAACTTACTGTAAACATTTATTATTGTTGAAAAAGGATATTAAGCAAAATGGAAGATTATTTCGTTCATGATACTTACTGGGATTGACGCCACTAGCAGTACCGTACTTTCCATACATCTTCCTGTTGTACTTGACGGTCAAGTGAGCTAGAGATTTAGGGACCTCATATGGTCTCCGGTCGTTCACCAGATTGTAGTGCGCCGGAGCAAGCCGAGATATATTCCTTTTCTTCTCGATTTCTTCCTCGCGAGCTCGCGCATCATCACTGTCGTCAATTAGCACAGTTTCAGTGGCTTCTGCGTTAATCTCGGCAGGTGTAGTCGATAGCCGATATATCGAACCAATTAAACTGGGACGCAAACTCTTTACTCTAGCGCACAGATTCATTTTGAAAATTAATTGTTTCCAAGTAAACAAACAAATACGAGCAAAGATTTATTTTGATTTTTGAGGTTAGATTTATTTATTGACAAATCTAGTTGTCCTGTCGGGATGTTGTAAGGCCATTCAGAAATCCTTGTGCCTGACGCTGGCTCAAAGCTGGTATTTATGACGAAAAACTGGAACCTCTGTGCATCGGAAATCGCATCCCAAAATATAAAAATGATATTACAGCGTCATATACCGTTGATTGATAGAGAGCGGTAATCATCAGACACAGAATAAATATCACTTTGATATTTCTTTTTGATATTAAATTACATTTTTGACGTAATGTAAACTATTTTGGAAAAAATTTATATAAAATTTGTCGGATATAATAAATTGTTTGTGTATCTTTATTGATCAAGGGCTAATCTTGGTATTTATGGATAGGTACAAGGGCCTACCATGTACCAAGACAAGTACCTAGTCTTCGGACATGGTACGCGACAATAAAAACTGGTACGTGTACCATTACGTTGGTACGTCTGACATGCCAGCCTATCACTGTCACACGTCAGTTAATCAGCTGCTTTGCCCATTGTGCTAGTTTGATGATGTGTCTGTGGCTTGAATGAATGAATGAATGAATGAAAATACTTTATTGCACACCTTACAAACTAACAAAAAGAAAAACTTACAAAACAAATAAATATATGTACAATGGGCGGTCTTATCACTAGTAAGCGATCTCTTCCAGATAACCTTTGGATGGAAAAATAATAATTTATGGAAGATTGGTTGAGGTTTAAAAATAAAAATGAAATCAATCATAAAATAACTCAAAATGAATAAATAGGTACTACCTACATACATAAACAATTGCTTGGCTTGGTTTGCGTCTAGGATGTTCTGTGAGCGTAGACAGAGAATTCTCTGTCTACGTCTGTGAGTAATTTAATCTGTGGCGTATGACTTGTCACTTGTGACTTGATGTTTACACTTTGCTTGCATTTTCAGTCAGTCTCAGTCCAATCCAATAATTCCACTGTACTTAATCATTTCGTGTTTGTAAAAGTTTTTTAGTATGGACGGATTTGGCGATGATTTTGTGCAGCCCGAAGTGGACCCCGCGGCGGAGTTCCTCGCTCGAGAGCAGAATAATCTGGCAGGGCTTGAAGACGAACTAGAAACCAGCGCTCCGCCCCCTGTCGTCACTTCCATCAGTAACGGATTAGTGGATGATTTCGTTGGGAATGACTTCGTTGGTACGTAATTGTAATTCTTTTTATATTTGATTGCAGAACTACATTGCTGGATAAAAAAATCAATAAAATTCACGTCATCTAACAATCTGGGCGTGTAGGCACAGAGGGCAGGCGGAATAAAGACCTACCTACCCTTTTGTTACCATCTTTGCTCTCTGATTCAATTAACTCTTCACTCCCATTTACGATACATGCATACCTATTAACTTTCCATCTACAATCAATATTTTGAACTTCCAACAATCAGCCATTCGCTTTAAACGTCATTAAAGTTGCGTAGGTATCTAAACCTAATCGGGTGTTTATCAGAAATCCCAAGTGCATCAGTCTATGACTCAAATGACCTGCTGGAGGATGACCTACCTCAGCAGAGTGTGTTCAGGCAAGAGCGGGAGGAACCTGAAAAAATCAAGATCTGGAGAGAGGAGCAGAAGAAAAGATTGGAAGAAAAAGGTAGTTATGAAATACCTCATTGTTATTTGCTTTGACTTTTTTAATAAACTTAAGCTTTTGAGATTGCTAGTAGGTAGTGTGAGAACTGAAAAAATTTCTACCCTCCCTATGTTTTATATGTATTTATTTACCAGAGAGACTTGTGGAATAACAATGCTCTTGGTCATATTGATTTCTGAGTGCCCAACTAAAATAACCAACAAGTCTGTTACCATCTTTTGTCAATATGAATGTATCAGTGTCAAGAACCCTTTACAGTGTGAATATAAAGTGCCTAGGAATACGAATCCTATGAAACCTTAGTTATCTCTGTGGATTACAGTCTCAATAAGCTCATTTTTTAATTAAAGAAGTTATTGTGTAACAAAACAAGTTGATAGATAGTAGATTCTCAAGTGGCAACCACAAATCTGAAGATGAAGCATAGCACACTCTTACCTGATGAACTGACGACATTCCTAGGATTGTGTAAAGTTGATGGATAGTAAGGGCGCAGAATCATTATTCCTGGAAACCTAGGTAGGGAGGCTAATGTCCAAGTAAGACTTCTACGAGCTGTTGATGATGATGAGGATTATAGAAGTTTAAATATTAATCTTAGCTTTATGTTTTTGCAGATGCTGAAGAAGAAAACAAGAAAGAGGAGATGCTGAAAGTAGCTAAAAAGGAACTTGAAGATTGGTACAAGACACATGAAGAACAGATTGGGAAAACTAAGGCTGCTAACAGGTAATGCTTCTATTTTAATTGCCTACCTCATTGAATATGCCCCTAAAAACATGACCCCAACAAGAGTTACAAATTACTAAGGTTTTATTATATCATAATTTATTGACTGGGTAGGACTCAAAACTTTTATAACAGTTTTCCGAGTACTTATTATAAAAGTATTTATAAAACAATTTTGTAATTATAATTTCTAAGAATTCACATATTTTGGGTAACTAATTTTAGTAGTAGTGTTTTATAAATACATTGTTTTTCTTTACTTCATACTTCTAAGACTCTTGTATTAATATTTTTCTTTCTAATACATTACCTATTAGTTAAATCTAAGAATATTGAAGGTTTTACTTGGGTACCCATAGTGCTTTTATTTATTGTGGTATTGCTTACATATTGTACTATTTATATGTATGCAACCAAGTAGTATTTTTGCATGTCTTATGTGTGTAATAAGACACTAACAGTATTTTTTACATAGAAAAAGTAGTGTTTATTTTGAGTATATACCCCCACTAGAGTTAACCGGAATTTCCATATTACACCCAAAATGTTAATTAATAAGTAACAAATTTTTGCATGCCTGTTGATTTAAATAACTTTAATTTGCAATGTTTTCTTTCCAATGCTGTCAGGGAGTCTGCTAAGTGAGTATTTTTGGTACTGCATACTTTTAGGTACTAACAAATTGGATTGGCATTGGTGTTCGTAAGGTTTCAGGTTTATTTTCTTTTAACTATCATTGTTGAGTACTGAGGCCCAATTCAGTAACTGGTGTGGAAGTTAAATATTAAGTTAAGCAGGACAAAGCTCAAATCATGGTATCTGTTAAATTCACACTCATTCTTGGTTAGGCACCTAACTCAGTTGGGAATCATTAATTTCCATTTGCACACCTTTAGTTCACAAACACTGTAGATATTCGCCCTCGGATCACTAAGTACCTACTCAAGATTCTTGTTTGAATGGGGTTATCAGAGGTGCCTCCAAATATTACAAAAGGAACATCCCTACATTTTCAGTACATGTTATTCCATTCGTGACAGGTTGAATCCATCACCACTGTTAAATACTAACTGGTTTTCTCACAATGCTTTCCTGCTGCAAATTACACATTATGTATTATATATTATCACTTGCCAGCTAGAGACCTCTTGTTATCAGCAAGAATAAGACCAGTCCTGGATATAATTCTACCCCATACACTTCCAGCAAGAACGATTTGAGCTCTATCTAGCCACATACTTTTACGATATCGTCGCCAATCGCATGAAGTTACATCTTACGCAAAGGCTCGGGTAGAAGGCAGGCTTTTTTGCAATATACATTTAATATTAGAGTCGAAATACATTCGTAAGAGTATTTACCTGGTTTTAGTATGGATTGATGTTCGATCACAAATGCCGCTTGTTTGATAATTTATAATATCTTTATTATACCTAGTTCAACAAAAAATAAGCACTAATGCCTATTAACACCCAGTGTTTTCAATGGTCTCATTATGATACTAGGAATGCAGAACGAGCTCTAGCGAAGGGCTCCGAGGAGGTCACAGAGGAAGGCAACGAGTGGGCTCGCGTGGCGTCTCTGTGCGACTTCGGGCCGCGGCGTGGGCGTGACGTGGCCCGCCTACGCTCTATCGTGCTGCAGTTGAAACAGTCTGGCGTCCGACCCCAACATCCCCCACGACAGGCTAAAGTGTAAGCTAATCATTGAAAACAAAATCGAAACTTATGGTAGATAAGGCCCCGGAAATCCTAGTTAATCAACACTACATCATATAATAATCTATTATAATAATTATCAAATGCGAATCCTAAAGATAACAGAAATGTGTTAGAGCTAGGCGAATCTAGACGCCAACTCCACCCAACCTATTAAAAAAGGCAAGAACTTACTTTATTTCATTACACCTGCCCAAAAACATTTAAATAAGTATAACTTTTTAAACTATCATGGTTTTGATCAATATTTTGGATAGAAACGGGATATTTACCATGATTTTTGAGTTTGATTGTTTCCCGATATTTCGGCACAGTTGCATGCGCCATGATCACGGGTCGAACTGAAGTCTGTGGCAAGTGGGTCTAATGTTATTGGCAGACATAACGGTCTACCCTCTTCCGCACTCGTTTTTTGCAAACGACACTACTACCACTGGTGTCATTCTCACTATTTACTCGAATTTGCTCTCGACACACCACACTAACCGTATATATATATACCGTATATAACTACCGTGCGTCCGGATACGGTTAGTGTGGTGTGTCGAGAGCAAATTCGAGTAAATAGTGAGAATGACACCAGTGGTAGTAGTGTCGTTTGCAAAAAACGAGTGCGGAAGAGGGTAGACCGTTATGTCTGCCAATAACATTAGACCCACTTGCCACAGACTTCAGTTCGACCCGTGATCATGGCGCATGCAACTGTGCCGAAATATCGGGAAACAATCAAACTCAAAAATCATGGTAAATATCCCGTTTCTATCCAAAATATTTAAATAAGTAGCCTAGAAAAGTAGGTCAATAAAAGAAATTTTAATTTAATAAATTAGATTTATTATTTTTGTATTGGTATATAGGTACTTATTTATTATAAAATAATATATTTTGTTTGTTCACAGAGCATGAATAAATCAAGCAAATAAATATTTTTTTAATTGTTACTTCACATAGATTGATACTATTATTATCAGTCTTGATGTTGGAAAAAATCACATTATTATAATAATATAAAGTAGAAAATAATGAAAATTATACTTGTTCAAAAGTGTTATAAAACTTGGAATATAATAGCAACTGTATGTAATGGAAATGTTATTTATTATTGTATTATTTGTATTTACCATGTTAATAAGATTTAACTAACAAAATAACAAGTTAGAAGTCTTCTTTTATTTCTATCTGTATAGTATTAAAATATCATTCCAAAATTAAATCTTTGTCTTTACTTTGGTAATATCTAGCCATCCAATATTGCAAGGCTCTTATATTCATAATGCCTAACATTTTAGTCTTTATCGACTGTATAAAATATTTTTCAAATTTAATAAAAAGGTCATGATGATGACTTATTGGCCATATAAGCTAGTGCAGCCCTCGGCAACCTATAAGAATAAGACCAATCATTAGAATCTTTGTCCTGACTGACATATAGACAAGTACAGCCCAAACCACTGCTCGTAGCCTTAACATTTTTGGGATACCTATATTCATCTTGGTACTAAGGCATTTCCGAAATTCAACCCCTAAATGGGTAGAGGATGAAGTTTGTTTGAAAAAACTTCACTGGGATGAAACCACTCTCATTTGCTAGTTAGCCTAGAATAGAAAATTATGATCTTAATTATAATTTCAAATCTCTAGCTATATCAATGTGCTTTCTTTTGTGTATTTTCTCATAAAGTTGCAACAGTAAATACATCAAACTAATGACTAGTAGGAATGGCCAGACACCACAAGCCAGATAGCTATGTAACTGCTCACCTAAACATTTATTCTTGTTGGTCATTATTTTATTATAAACTATCTCTGTTCTTCTTGTGATATCCATCCAATTGTACATCTTTCTAACCATTAGGTTACATTGAAAAGGGCATAGAATATTACCTGCCTCAATATCCATCATGGCTTTTTCAATTCCTGTCAATAAACTTCCCACATTAGGCTCTGTGAGGTATATCATACTCTCTGGTAAAACCTCGGGTATTCCACCAACTTTTGTAGATACCACTTTTAATCCGCAGGATGCAGCTTCCACTATAGCCATGCAATAAGCCTCTGTCAAGGATGTATTCAAAAATATATCTCCTTTCACAAGAACATTTCTAACCTCTGAATGTTTTAGACTACCAAGCAAAGTGACACAGTCTTGCAACCCTAGTTTCTCCCTAACTTCTTGTAAAAGCCACATTTTAGGACCATCCCCACCAATGATGAACCTCAGGTGTGGGTAACGCGGGCACATTTCTGCTATCACAGCAGCCATTAGATCAACTCCCTTCCTGTACACTAAACGGGATACAATTACTATTGTAACCACAGCTGGATCCCTTTTGCTAGGGTCTGGAGTGAAACTATAAGCATCCACGGCGTTGGGAATTACAGACACTTTGTGAGCCTTCACTTTAGCTCTCAAAACAGTGTTTTCCTTCCCTGTATGAGAAACACAAATGCAATGATCACACTCACAAAGGCACATTTGGAGGTATTTATTAGTTAATACTGCTGACGTATCCGCAAAACCAAATAGACTATGATCTGTAAAGACAGTCTTCAGACCCAATAATTTTCCTATCACCGAAACTTCATGACACAAAACACTGAAAGCCGAGTGCCCATGAACTATTTCTATACATTCCCTTAGCAAAATATACCGGATTATAGCTATGTTACAAATCATTGTGGGAAGAACACATTGTGCATAGAATACTCTGATCGGAAGATAGTAAACTTTGAGTCCTGACGTGAGGTACCGAATGCCTACCCTTTGACCATATGAGTGGGTTATGACAATTACTTTGTGCCCTCGTTTGATTAGACATTGGGACAGATTGTAGATATGCTCCTCCACGCCTCCAGTATTAGGGTAGAAGAAGTCTGAAGCCATGCAAATAACATGCCGTTTCTTCTTTTTCCCTGTTCCCTGAAACAGGGAAACGATATTGAAAATTATCACTGGACACTGTAAGGTGCAATATGTACTTATAAACTGTAGCAGGGCTAATTTACCATTTGAGTACTCATTTGTAAGTGAAATAATGTTATTATTCAGCGACATTCATTCAATATTATGAAAGAATTTGAAAAGGGCACTGACTGGACCACAGACACCACTCACTAAAGTACTTATAATTAGACGAGTCCGGTTATTGTTTGTCACGTTAATGTACAGCAAATTAATGTACATCCAATAATTCGAATTCAAAAGTGGATTCGTTTTATCAGGCCGTACATTATTTATTGGGTGTGCTTAAAATGGATGTGATTTAGTGTCACGTGATGTTAGTGTACGGGCCGATAATTCGAAGCATGGTACGTGAACGAGTTTGAACCGGCTGTGTTGAATCGTCTATGCTCTGTTCGAAGCTTATGTTTCGTTAAGGTGTAACTAATGAGTAAAGTTATACTATACCATTTTAAATTATAGTCTAAATAAGTCAATTTGTTCTTTTTTTAGTGGCTGCTGCCGTAGCACGTTCGCTCTGCTCGCTCACCTCGTGCGTTGTTTTATGTTCTAATTTAACATTATCAGGCCGTACAATATCAACATGTGACAATATAAAACAGACTGATAATGTACACCCAATAATTCAAATCCAATGGCATGTTTTAACAGGGTGTACATTAGCTTGCCGTACATTATTTATTTTGTATTCTCTGTCTACGATTTATTGGCTCCCGAAAAAACATTCGCAATGCTTATTTTATGTAAATATATTAGTAGGTTTAAAATAAAACTTTAGTTATTTATTAGATTTTTGTAGATAATAGTGTCAAAATAAGTTCATACTATAGCGAAATAGTTTTATGTTTTATTTAGTTTTTCCAATGTGTTTAGATATTGTTATCTTTTTATTTTATTTAATAAATATTTTTGCTTGGATTTATTAATTATATGTAACTCAATTCACCGACCATTACTTATCTCAACCGGTCATTCTCCTTCGTGCTAAGGTCTAACAAACGTGACATTGGCGAAATTGCGGGCAACACTCCGCAACGTCCGTACCGTATTGGAGGAGTTAACAAGAATTGAATTGAATTGAACATTCGCAATGCTTTTTTTGCTCCTAGAGTAAAAATTGTGTGATTAATAATAGGTAGTGTAAGAGATGGAAGAGGAAAGAAAGACAGAACGCAAAAGAAAACGATTTGCAGCACGTCTTAAAGTTCATAAAGGCATCTTGTGTACTGAAATAGCTGGACCGGTAGGTTATTTTTGTATTTTTAATTTCATTCAAATCTTTCGAATTACTCTTTACATACATACAATTCAATTAACTTTATTTTTTTAAATAATCATCAGAAGAAGAGGGAAACTCTCCTTCCTTTCCATAAGAAAGAACTTCCAATATTACTACTGATTCCTTTTTTTGACAAAAGTTGAGTGTGAGAGAGGAGGTGGGCAAGGAGGATTAATATGATTAGCTATTTACTTATTTTATCATTTTTTCCAAACATTGTACCGATTTTTGTAATGCAAATATAGTTTTTTGTTATCATTATCATAACCTATCTGAGTGGGATCCGCACTTGCAAATATTAAAAAAAAACGATTTTGCCCTAATTTACTTTCAGAATGAGCTTCATTATGCGTAAATCTAACTGGGGAAAATCAAATTTTTAGAACATAGTGCTCTGCAATGCTGGTCGAGCCACGGGGTTTGAAAAGGACAATATTATCAATTTCATCAAAGAACTAAGCCTGGAAATACAACTTCCTAAATATATAGCAGAAAAGGGACAGTCTCATTCCTTTCTCGTATTTCGGAGTACTGAGAATGCTGTGACCTTCTTCAATGCATGTCATGGCAAAGTCAAAGCGGACACTAATGATGGCACTCCATTGTATTTGAACTATGTTGAAAAAGGTAAGATACAACATCAGTAGATACTATTAAAAAGTTAAGTTACAAATAATGAGACAGAGATTAAGTCACTGACAATGTTCATTTGCTATAAAGGGGCATTAGCATAATATAAAAACAGAATTATTTTAATAAGACCAATTTTACGTATTTTAAGCTTTTACTTATATAATGTTTTCAGTTTCAGTACCAGAAACTGAATTAATTTGCCGATATGACGATCCAAACGGGCTTACTCTTCTTCATAACTTCATCACTCAAGATGAAGAGAGAAAATTGATAGAGCTCTTCGACTGGACTTCCACAGATGCAAATATTCTTAAAAACCGTCTTGTGAAGCACTATGGCTATGAATTTAGATATGGAACCAATGATGTAGATTTGGATAATCCATTAATTCAAAAGATCCCACCTGAATGTGATATGCTATGGAAGAGGCTGAAGGAACATGGGTTTTGCTTGGAGCGACCTGATCAGCTAACGGTGAATAAATATACTCCTGGGCATGGTATGGCAAAGTTATTTTAACTAAAAAATATAGAAATTTAACAAGTTTTCTTTACTTAGTTCTTTCTTTAGTGTTTTACTTTAAGTAGGTTTTCTTTATTTGTCTACTAGAGGCCACTCGCAGCTTCGCCCGCGTGGCAGTTTTTTCCCGTTATTTTTTCGGGATAAAAAGTAGCCTATGTCCTATTCCAAATTACAATTTATATTTATTCCAAATTTCATCCAAATCGGTCCACTGGTTAGAGCGTGAAAGAGGAACAAACATCGATCCATCCATCTAACCATCTATCCATCAAAACATTCGCATTTATAATATTAGTAGGATGTATGGGCTATAAATTTTTTTGTAAGTATACCAGCATCTAGAAAGTAAGCACAAAGATGTCATGTAACAAATTTTACAGGAATACCATCCCATGTAGACCGACATAGTCCATTCGGAGACACCGTACTGTCTTTGTCCCTGGGCTCTTCAGTGGTAATGGATTGGAAGCACAACAGCGGGGCGAGTGTACCAGTTGTGTTGCCAACTCGATCCATGCTTATAATGCAGGGTGAAGCCAGGTGGGTACAGTTTTATATAACTAGTGATGGGGCAGATAGTTTAGAACTTACTGCAACTATACCCATACTAATCCAAAAGTCAGCATCCATCTGGAGAAATATACTCTCAGCCCGGATGAGCTAAAGACCTACCCCTGAGACACTACTTCAGTTCCTAATAGCATGGGTTAGTGCTGATCTATGAGCGCCCATCGAGGGGTGACACTTTCATAAGTTGCAATCACAATAAGCCTTATATGGCTGTAGTGATACAAAAACTGCAAAATTAAAAATTTGTGAACAAAACTAACTAAAAGGCATAATTTTTGGGATAAAAAAATCTTTGTGATTTCTTTAAGTGCAGGTAAGAACTATAAAAAGTAATAAATTGTGAATTAAGCAATTCAACTGAATGCAATTTCGGTTATCGAGGCTTTGATAATAGTATAACGTCAAAACTGGATGGAGCTGCATAGTCGCTTAGTACCTTATTAAAATATCCCTCAGGTTATTTCGTCCAGTTCGATTGGACTCTCGATAGCGCAGTTGGTTAGCGCATCCTTTATTCTCATAAGCAAAATGCTTTTTATTAAGCATCCGTATGATCTCTCATGATGATTCATCCTTCTATCAAGAGCAGGATCATGGGCTCAAATCTTCTCAATGCCATAACTTTTGGGATAAAATCTTAATTTCAGGTACGACTGGCAACACGGCATACAACATAACACAGCAGACCCTATCATTGAATACCACACAGAGAATCAGAAGACCATCAAAGTCATCACTGGGGAGATGAGACAGAGAAAGATGAGGATATCACTTACATTCAGGTATTCATAACAAAATAGAATTACCTGTGCAGAATGTTAATAAATAAATAATACTGGACAATCCACACAGCATCATCTAGCCCCAAGCTAAGTAGAGCTTGCGTTATGGGTCGTTATGGGTAAAAATATCTATGTATGTAATACAGTATTGTATTAAGTATATCAGTCATCTAGTACCCATAACACAAGCTCTGCTTAGCTTGGGGCTAGATGATGCTATGTGGATTGTCCAGCATTATCATTATTATTATTTTTTTGAAAATATGTAGTATCAAATGAAAAAACAGGCTTGTTGGAAAATTTTGTGATAGGAAGTGTGTTAAAAAACGATAGATGATATACCATGATTGATATTTCGTGTATTTTTGATTAGGTGGACCAGAAGAGGCCCTTGTGAGTGCGGGTTCAAAACTTTATGTGACAGCAGCGGCGGCGGGACAGAACAGACAGTAGAACTTGATGACGATGTCGCGTCTAATCTGGAAGACTTACATGTACATCAGGTTAGTATTTTATTACAGTAGAGCACTAGTGGTGCAGTGGTGGCACCCTTCTGATTCTAAGGTCGTGGGTTCAAGTCTGTAACCACGTACCCACAGTTGTACGTACATACCAAGAAATTACAGGCACATGCATGAGGCTTAACACCTATATGCCTCAGGTTGATGGACGCAGAGTAGTGCATCGTAGGTGACGTTTCTAACGAGCGTGACCAACGAGGCAATGCTTTGTTATAGGTAATGTTAGCCACTTCACATCAGGTGGGCCATCTACTTGTTTCATCAGCAAGTTGTATAAAAAAAAACAAATATATTATATACCCTGAAAATTTCAAGTTTCTACGACCAGCGGTTTTTCTGTGTTGTATATTTCCGTGGTCTCTGCCTACCCCTATGGGAAACAGGCGTGATTTGATGTATGTATGTATTTCGGATAGAGAAAGATTTCGCCGGTGCTAGAATACTAACTGGTTTCCTCACGATTTATTTTCACCGTTTGAGAGAACTGGTACTGGAATTTTTCGAGCAGAAAAATCTATTGGTGAACAACCGGATTCGAACCCACAACCTTAGGATCATAAGGCGGGGTCACTTCCACGGGTGTTGTTTAATATTTTTAGTTTATGCTAAATAGTGTTTATTTGTCAGGTGTACGAACAAATAGCGGGTCACTTCAGTAGTACACGTCACACTCCGTGGCCACGCGTGGTGCAGTTCGTACGTGACGTCACACCCGGCACGGTCATGCTCGACCTGGGCGCTGGCAACGGCAAGAATGTCCTGCGCAGGAATGATATACTGCAGGTATGGATGGCTATGCTAGAGACTATTCTGTAGATTCAGTGACTGAGTGGTTCACGTGTCAAAATTTCCAGATGATCTTTTGTAGGTTGTTACCCACCGTCCAAATTTGGTACTGGCCGTTATAATATCGAACTGTTTTTCTGGCGTTTCGCGGCGGAATAGTTTTTAAGAGAGAGTTGAAAGAGTAACAAAATATGTGGACATTTTACCCATATACTTTCCAAGATATATTCATCTGACGACGACATCTTGACGACCGATGTGGCGCAGCGGGCGACTGTCCGCTTGCGACGCTGGAGGTTGCGGGTTCGATTCCCGCCTTGGGATAAATGTTTGTACGATCTGCAAATATTTATTCCGGGTGTTCTGGGTGTTTTCTATGTATAATAAAAAATATCTATATATGTAATGTATTTTATTAAGTATATCAGTCATCTAGTACCCATAACACAAGCTCTGCTTAGCTTGGGGCTAGATGATGCTGTGTGGATTGTCCAGCATTATTATAATATTATATTAGCCTCGCCCGTTGTGGAGTTCAAGCCGGCAAAGAGTGCGCTCTTAAGAGTAACAAAATATGTGGACATTTTACCCATATAATTTCCAAGATATATTCATCTTGACGCGTAGAGGTGTACTGAGAAAGGAATTCCTGAAATTCAACCCCTAAACGGATACAGCGGCAGTTGAGGCTTGTATGAAAATAGATTTACGCAGACGAAGTCGCGCGCAGTTCTCTAGTCACGTAATAAAACGGGGAAATAACCTTTAGCTTTGATTGATTGATAAAAATATTACTTGTTAACAGATAGCAGGTGAGCGAAGCAGCGGTCTACTGTCGGAATGCGCCGCTCACACTCTGGGAGTGTCGACCGCTGACTGCGTGAGGCTTGACGTGCTCCACGCGGGGCTCAAGGACTCGTGTGCTGATGTCGTTATATGCATCGCTGTTATACACCATATGAGCACTAAGGTATAAAAAATTGCTCTTCTTTTCTCTATGGTACAGTCAGCTGCACCAGAATGTATACAATTTGTAACTTTCAAGACGGTATTACAGCAAAACAATGAACTCTTACACCTCAAAAACTAAAAAGTCATTAGATTAGTTGATAACCTTACTTATTTATTAAATAATTGTCGTATCAATATTCTTAACACCACTGTGAAACCATTTTGAAAATTACATATTGTATGCATTCTAGTGCAGCTGACTGTGCTTGTTTGACAGAAGGAACCCCGTAGAAGTAGAAAAAAAGAACACTAAAAGTGTGTATAGTATATTGCCACTTTTTAGTTGCACCCCAGGACCCAGGGCACCCTGGCTAAAGTTTATCAACGAGGGTCACCCTCGCAAGGGGTGTAGAAGACTTATCGTCGTACTTACCTTGTAGATCTTGTATCTAATAAAAAGTACAGCTATTCCAAATTACGAACTAGATTTGTTCCAAGTTTTATCCAATTCAATGCAAACATTACAGCGAGCAAGCATAACCTTTAACATTTATGAATGACTAGTGAGTTTTTAAAATCGTTGTTTTTTGGAGTTCATCCA
Source organism: Electrophaes corylata (assembly GCA_947095575.1). Classification (NCBI taxonomy): domain Eukaryota; kingdom Metazoa; phylum Arthropoda; class Insecta; order Lepidoptera; family Geometridae; genus Electrophaes; species Electrophaes corylata. Next base: position 12,478,210 of record OX352704.1, read on the forward strand.
TAAAATTAGAAAGAAAAAAGATTAAAATTTTTTGTTTGTTATTCGTTTAGAATTAGGATATTCCGCAACACATGTGATCATGATATTTTTGTTGTAAATACCTACTATTAGTCGAATAATATAACAACCAGACACTGAACCAGAGGCGTCTTTACCTATGGTGCAGGGTGTGCGGCGCACACGGGCGCCGGGTCTAAGGGGGCGCCGAGCGCTCTGCGCCCTCTAATGCGACACCTCCAAAGATGCGATTTTTTTATTATTATAACCCCTTCCTTCCTAAAAACACTTTTTGCTTTCCGACATCATTTAAAATTGCACTATTTGCATCCGAATTTCCGTTTGAAAATATAACTGTTATAATAAATAATTATTAAAATAATAATTAAAATATACTGTATTCCATTTTGACCCCGCTCCTACTAGACTAGAGGGCGCCAGGGTACTGGTTGCACTCGGGCGCCACAAGGGCTAGAGATGCCTCTGCACTGAACAATCATCTATGCTCGGTTCTATACAGAAACCTCGGTGAGAATCGAACCCACATTTTCAGCAAAAGAGCTATGAGCTACCAACTAGACTGTGCAAAATATTCCATTTAAACTTGCAGGCTAGAAGGCTCCAAGCTATCTCGACGATCCACCGTCTCCTCAGGCATGCAGGCAGAGCGCTCATCACCGTGTGGGCGAAAGATCAATCCAAATCGAACTACTTGAACAAAAACAAAATAGCCGCAGTAAACGCGCAAGTCAACGTAAACGGCATCAACTTACATATACACGAAAATAGGACGCAGTTCCAACACAAAGACTTACTGGTGCCATGGAAGTTGAAGATTAAAAGCGATAAGTCTAAAAGTGGTCATAATTCGACTAAAAGTGATCATAACTTGACGAAAAGTGATAATAAATCGGCTAAAAGTGATCATAATTCAACAAAACGTGATAATCAATCTGCTGAAAGTGAAAGTAATTGTTCTAAAAGTGGTAATAAATCGGCTAAAAGTGATACCTCGTCTAAAGGTGTTAAAAAATCTGCTAAAAATGAATGTGACTCTTCTAGAAGTGAAAATAAGTCCAAAGATAAGCTACTAGATACAGATAGTACACTCCTGAGATTCTATCATGTGTTTGAAGAGGGGGAGTTAGATGAATTGTGTAAAGAAATAGGCTTTGAAATAGAAAGTCATTTCTATGAAGAGGGTAACTGGTGTGTTATTTGTAAGAAAGTGAAATAAATATTTTATTAAGACAGTAAATCTATAATTATATAAATTATAAGAATCTTTGTCGTGACTGACTGACTGACTGACTGACCTATAGATAACGCACAGCCCTTGGTCGTAGACTTTCAGGGTATATTCGTTTTGAAAGGTGTACTAAGAAAGGAATTTCCGAAATTTAACCCCTAACCGGATACAGCAGGGGTTGAAGCTTGTATGTATGAAAATAACTTAACAGCAGATAGGGCTGAGAATCGTTCTTCCTGTAAACGTATGGGGAAGGCCTATGTCCAGCAGTGGACTTATACAGGCTGTTGTTGATGATGATGATGATTAATGGATACCCCGTACAACATTCATGGTAAAATAGTAATAAAACCAAATGAATAATGTAACAGATTTGTACTCTTTTTTTTCAATTTGAAATTACAAGTTGCCTACAAAATTATAAAACACTACAAAAACAACAAGAAGAGGTTTTTAACAAACATGATAGGACAAATTGACACAGTTCTTTACAAAACTATAGATTATACAAAAAATATGTTTTTCAACTTATATGCGAAACGGTATTCGTAAATCATATCGGGCGTACGGGCAATATTCACTATAACCTGCGTATTATTGTAATGTAAATATGAAAGTTATGCTTTTGAAGTTCTTTTTGTTTGATATCACCTCTTAATGACTTCAGTAGTCCTGATGAAACAGTCAAACCAAGGGGTCCTTTAGGATAAGATAATTTTGTTAATACAAAGTCACAGATGCAGCCTATTATCCGTATGTACTCCTGCCGGGCTAAGAAGATGTGCAACGTGCGGTATGTCGCGCTTGACACTAGATATTTTTTCTATTGGAGCCCATGATAAAAATTGTAGACAAATAACCCACAAATAGGATAAACATTAGCGGTAATTTTTTATCCTACTAATATTATAAACGCGAAAGTTTGTAAGTAAGGATGGATGGATGTATGGATGTTTGTTACTCTTTCACGCTTTAACCAGTAAACCGATTTGGATGAAATTTGGAATAAACATAGATTATAACTTGGATTAACATATAGGCTACTTTTTATCCCGAAAAAAATACGGGACCGGGAAAAAAATTGTCACGCGGGCGAAGCTGCGAGCGGCCTCTAGTTAGATATAACAAAATCTGTTTTTAACACATGTTAGCAGAGGTAGACAAAGGGATATCTCTATTATGCACGAGAAAAAGTGTACACAAGACTTTGTCGCGTTGCACATCTTAGACCTGATGGAGTGCAGACCTGTGCTGGCATGAGTGAGAAAGCCTTCCTGGAGGACGTCGAGTGGCTCAACTAGCAACCACCCGTCTCCTCAGGCCCACCAGTGGCCTGTTTGCAGAACCACTCCTTACCAAGTAACAAGTACCAAATCATGTTAATGTGCTTAGTTCATTTTTTTTTCCTACACTGAGAAAAATGGATTTCGAGCCTAAGGTTTAAAAGTCTTACACCGTTGAATTGCAATTACGCTGGGCGAGTTTGTAACGCTTACGTTAGTTTTTACCTTTCAAAGTGAATACGTCAAAATGATACCGTCTATTACACAGAACGACCGGAAAAACTTTCTAAGGCGTTTCTGTTCGTTGTTACGTTTGGTCGGTTTTTTGGCTTCATACGAACAAAATAGGCCGTAATAACGGCACTTTCCGCTTTTCATTTTTCTCAGTGTATAAACATCACCTATAATATAGTATTACCTCGTAGGTCACGCTCGTTAGAACATGCATTGCTCAGCGTCCATCAACCTGAGGCATACAGGTGTTAATCTCATGTGCCTGCAATTTCTATCTGTATTATATTGGAACGTTCTCTCATCCAATGGACTGACAAGATTATCCTTCATCTGTTCCTGGAAGTGTATGGGAGAGGCCGACCATCAATGGATTTCTCGAGGTCGATGATGATGATGATATAATTATGCCTGGTATGTACGAGAGGTCAGTGAACTTCTTCAGGCTGGTGATGTGTTGGTAGTTGGCTTTAGTGAATATTTACCCGCCTACGTTAGTAACAAGATCAGGTTTCTACCAACGTCACGGTTTTAACAATGCGAGCTGTAGCAAGGGTATGACGGATATCGTGGATAGGTCCGCCAGTACTGCGTCTACGTTTTGAATTGTGTTGACCTGGAAATAAATAATAATAATAAGTATTGATATAGGACACAACGTCATCTAGCCCCAAACTAAGCAAAACGTGTAATATGGGAACAAATAACTGATAGAATACTTTTACATACTTTTTATTGTAAATACACAGACACAACAAACCCACCGGGATCGAACCTACGGCCTACAGCGCAGAAGACAAAGCTACTACCGACAGCTGTGACGGCTGTCAACAATAAAATAATCGTTCAGTTGGGAGTATTGACGATAATGAAAAATTCCACGTTCAACTAAGTGCAAGTACACAAAGAAGTATTTGTAGCACAATAGTAGACTTCTATAAGCTAATAACTGAGTTCACAGTTTAGTTGGTAGCAGCTCTGCCTTCTGCGCTTTAGGTTGCGGGTTCGAACCCCACTGAAAACATACATTTGTGTGATGAACACATGGTTCTCTCTCGGTAATATTTTCTTCGAAGTAAGTATTTACAAAGATAACAGTTTATAAGTTATCATGTTCCCATAGTAGAAGCTTAGTTTAAAGGTGTTGTGGAATATGTCCACAATTATTTATTAACTAGCGAAACGCTCGCGACTTCGCCCGCGTGAAGCTATTTTCATACAAACTTCAACCCCCCGCTGTACACGTTTAGAGGTTGAATTTCGTGAATTCCTTTCTTAGTACACCTCTACGCACCAAGACGAATATACTCAGAAAATGTCAAGCCTCTACGACCAGTGGCTTAGTCTGTGCGTTGTCTACATCCCAATCAGTCAGTCAGGACAAAGATTCTTATAACTGGTATAGATAATGATGAACGTAGTAACATAAAGGTACCTGAAATATATTCTCTTTCCTGAAACTCAATATAGACAGTGCCAGCAACGGTAAAATCTCGAGACAATCGTAGCCTAAGATTGCGTCCCAGAGTAGTAACAACTGATCAGGTGGCAAATGACCGCTGAAAGCACGCATCAGCCATTTGAAAACGACTCGAACGCTGAAAAAATATAAAATTAAGTTTGAATAAAGATTTATTGACCGAGCGAGTGAAGCGACTCGGAAACGGAAACAGCCTCACTACTTTAATTCTCAGGCACGGTGGATATCCCCCCAGATCTCTTGGAGCCTTTGAGGATATCTAAGCGAAGTAGTCAGAGGTATATTCAAATAATACGTTTATAGTTAGTCGTGTGTACAATGCCCCCACACCCTTCAAATCGGAATGCAGCAAGCTGTTTGGCAGCAGAAATAGGCATGGTGGTGGTACTTCCCCAGACGTGCCCTTCACTAAGAACTACTACTAAATACTTACGGATTTATATTGATGTTCCTGAAATGTATCCATAGTAGGGGCTCGTTTGCTTCTAAAAGCCTTTCGTACAAAAGGCACAATGAAACTATACCCTGAAACAAAAATCAAATCAAAACCTTCTGCGATCGGACCACATATTGAAGACTTATATTACACGGGTATTTATCGCGTATTACCTTTTTTATTTATTTTCCCGACGTTTCGACTATGTTGCATTGTTGTTGTTGATAGTGTTGTTAGTCTGCCCGCGACCACGGCTATTGCAACATAGTCGAAACGTCGGGAAAATAAATAAAAAAGGTAATACGCGATAAATACCCGTGTAATATAAGTCTTCAAAACCTTCTGTTCAACATTATGATGCTGAACTTGATCTTGTAGGTACTATGCTTTTACACAATTATAATCCACAAAATGTAAACTCTAATAAGATATTACTATGTATTGAAGTAGGGATTGAAGTGGCGGATTAGTACTATACAGGGTGTAAATTTTTTTTTGGTATTTTTTGCCGGCTACATTTTTCCAAAATCTGTGAATGCGGTTCAGAAATTCACTAAAAGTTATAGATTAGTCCTTACTGCCCCGTCTCAAAAATCCATCCTGTGCATATTTACTTTTCTATTTTGTACTTTTTTAAGTAAACTAAAAGTTTTCTTACCTGCGGATGTGTAGATATATAGTGCAGTCGATGCCAGTATCTGATATAAAAAGCTCTGAAGGTATAATACAGCTGAACAGGATCGTCATAGAGGTAGCAAAACGGTGTGGCTGAAAAAATGTACATACTTTAATGACGAACCCTGATATAACACTATCCACTCTTAATGTACCTATTTATGAATAGTGTTATACCTCATCATCATCATCAGCCTGTAGAAGTCCACTGCTGGACATAGGCCTTCCCCATACGTTTCCAGGAAGAACGATTTTGAGCCCTTTCCATCCATCGACTTACCGCGGTCCTAACAATGTAGTCAGTCCATCGGGTAGGAGGACGTCCTACGCTTCGTCATCCGGTTCGTGGTTGCCATTCGAGAACCTTTATTCCTCAGTGGTTACTCACTATACTATAAGCGAGGGGACGGCGCTTTCTATCTATCTCTCACGTTTTAAATGAAATGATTGATTAAAAGTTTCTCACCATACATGGTGAATCCGTGAAAGGGTATGACTCCACTGGGCGGGAACACGGTGGTGCTGTCTGCAGATGTGTGTTTACCCTTTATTGTGACAGTCAGAGGATTTCCGATGCTGCCTTTCAGTTGTTGTAAGATTTCGCAGTCGCGGGAAAAGCATAGCATCACCTGATTAAATATTTTTATTAATTAAGTAGACATATATTTATTTACAACAAAAACACATATATTCAAAACAGATCAATGATAGTAAAATAAACTTAATGACAAAAAGCTACAGCTGCAAGAGTCTCGACTCAGCGTACTACACCTTGGCATTATTTATATCTAACTGTAATAAGAATAATAATAGGTACCGGGAGTAATAAAACTACTTACTTCCGAAAACTGAAACTGTGTATTCAGATCAGACCATGATTAGGAAAAAATCCACACTTTTGACCGTTTTTTACGTGTTTTCAGTATCAATATCAACAATACATCCTAAAATAAACATAAGTCCTACCTAATTTTCGTATTTAAAAACATGTAAAAACGAACATTTCAGCAAAATGATTGTATTACTCTAAGTCTATTTGATTGTATGTATAATTCCGGGAGTATTCGGAAGTTGTCTTATTAATTTTTACACCCGGTATAACCTTAGTAGGCACCTGATTAGCCTTTCAAAGCTGTCACACCATTTAAAATTACCTGATACAATAAATCTTCAAAGACGAAATACTGATCGTCGTTGGAAGCTGTGAGCTGCACGTCCTTGAATATCAACTTGTCTATCATCAGGTCCACTTCTAGCACGCTCTTTTTTAGTTGGTTGAAATACGACGTTTTCTGGATATCAAAAAGAATGTTATATAAGTGTGTATGTGCGTTAGGTAGGTAGGTAGGTACAGCCCCCTGATGTATAAAAAAAAAACAAATTCATGTCACAAAGATAGTTCGTAACTTGGATATATTAACTACTTTTTATTCTGAAAAAAAATACACGAAAGTAGTTAAGGAGGCTCAAGCCTTAGAAGGAAAGAGTCTATCTAAAAATAAGAGAATTTTAACTCTAGCAAAATGTCTGAACATTTATGTTAGCAAAATTGCCGCCATTAGACGAGCGAAGCTGTTTGGCTTAGGTAGGTAAGACATAGGCAAAACACGCAACTTTGCGAAATATCTGAATGTATCTATATTTATATTATTGTGTTAACTTTAAATAATTGAAAAATAAAATATAATAAAAATGTACTGAGCTCGTTACCTGCGTCTCAATCTGCGAGCCGAGTACTTGCGCCCACAGTGTGGCGCGCAGAGCCTGCGGACTGCCGCGCTTCAGGAACTCCTGCGCAACCGGCGCGTAGCCGAGCGCAGCCACCCGCGCGCCTAGCGCCGCCCGCTCCGCCTCCAGCGAGCCCAGCGAGCCACCTAGCCACGGGTTCACGCCAAGGAGAGGCTCACCGCTGCTCCATTCTGGGTACACGAGTCGCTACAAACCACACAGCTACCCAGTTAATAAAAATCGGCAAATAGTAATGTGCTTTTTTACATAGGTACCTAAGTAATACAGTTTTACAAGTTCTAGTTATAAATTCATAGGCTCCCGAACTAGTAAGAAATTGCATTTCAGGAGCCAGTGGCTTCTCATATTATTATGGTGTAGATCAGTCATTTATGCGTGCAGAAAAATGTACCTAGGTAGTTATGTAGTGGAAAAATAAAATATTTTTTTAATTTCTACTAAGAACCTACCTATCCAATTATGCACTTCTATGTAAGAATGATGTACTTCTAGTAAGAACAGAACAATTCAAAGGCCATACAAACAAGAACTAATAATATTTTTTAAACATTCTCGAACGGAATACTTATATTACCTACATGGGTGGGTATTTATCGCATATTACCTACCTACTTATTTTTTTATATATGGCGTTTTCGTCTATGACTATTGCAGACATAGCCGAAACGCTAGCAAAATAAATAAAAAAGGTGATACGCGATAAATACCCGTGTAATAAAAATAAAATGTTCAATAAAAAGAATTAAGTTGGAGAAAATAACTTTATTCCAAAGATGCGTTGCGAAGTCACCAAATATGGATGAACAATGTGATATCATACCTACTGGTAGAATGTTCAAATTGTGCGTAGCCAATGAATGCATTTTAAAGCATCATTTACAACAATATTTTTCTGGAAGTGCGCTAGTAAAAATAAAGAAGTTATTGAAAAAACTTACCAACTGATCTAAAGTTTTCACTTGAAGGGGTAAATGTGCAAATTCCCATTTAGGTTCATCCCTGAAAATTCAACAGTGAAATCAAGAGATAACACTTGACGAATTAAGATAGGTATTAAGTACCTAATAAAGGTTGATAGATACTTACTCTCGTGTGTATGGCACGTAACCAGAGAGCGTCAGTAAAACTTCTAAAAAGTCTTTCGGCGCGTAAACTGGTCTGTATTTTGATAAATCTGTAAGTAATTAAAATATGTAAGTATAAGTATTCAGTAATAGTAAAATTGGTGTCCATGTAACGACACTGGTTTTTTCTACAGCTATTATCCTTATAACAGTCACAGCTCAGTTGGTAGCACTGCCTTCTGTAGCAGTGCATTGTAGGGCACGTACCTACGTGAGCTAAGAGGCAATGTTTTGTTATGATTGATGGTAACCGGATAACATCAGGTGGGCCATAATAATATGCTTGTTCAATTGTTTAAAGCAACTTGTATAAAAACAAAGTTAAAATTAATTATGTTATTTTCTAAGGCCCGCTTGCACAACAATCTGATTTAATTTAATTTAGCTAATCATGTTTCTCAAGTTAAACATGTTTAGCGTAAACGTAATAGCGACTTAATTTTCCTTGTGCAAGATGTTAATCGCAATCAGCTTCCTCAATGCATTTAGAGGCTGGCTAAATACATTTAGTGATCATTGTGCAAGCGGGCAAGAAAGCTAAATACGTTTAACATTTTGCACAGGGAAAATTAAGATGCTATTTATTTATTTATTTATTTTATTTTATTTTATTTATTTATTTATTCAAATAGGTTAAGCATTACAAACTTACAAAAAGATACATAAGTCTAGATTAAATGTAAGGTACTAATTGGTCGGAAAGTTATATATAGATATAGGTATAACAATAATACTATATACGATTAATATAATGTAAGTTTGCAGACAAAGTCACTGTTCAGTCAAGTTCTACCCTCCGTACTAGTTTGCACTGTATGACGGTAGAATATCGTTGCTCATCCGAACTGGTCTTTGTGCCAATAAGTCACAGTATAAAATAGTTTACAGTTAGTTATCGGGCTATTGGCAAGAATAGTGTTGTACACGTGTGTACATTTCTAAGTTAAGTTGTGATCTTAAAAGTAACTACGTAAACGTAACGTAGTACGTGTAACGTAGTAAGTAAGTATTACGTTTACGCTAAACATGTTTATCTTGTTAGACGTGATTAGCTAAATAAAATTAAATGAGAGTATTGTGCAAGCAGGTTTTAGCATTATTTAAATTTAAATATCGTTAAAAATTCATCACTTGAGACGTGATTAAATAATAATAATAATGCTGTACAATCCACACAACATCATCTAGCCCCAAGCTAAGCAGAGCTTGTGTTATGGGTACCTACTAGATGACGATATACTTCATACAATACTTTACGTACATAGATATTTTTATTTTAAGTAAGTACTTACATAGAAAATACAAAAAACACCCGGAATAAATATTTGTAGATCGTACAAATCCCAAGGCGGGAATCGAACCCGGAACATCCTGCGTCGCAGGCGGACCGCGCCACATTGGTCGTCATATTTAAGGTGGAACGAGTCGTTACTATTTCCATACAAACGAAAGATTTAGTAGGTACTAAATCTTTCTACAGTAAAATCAGATTACTTTGAAAGTTACAAGCGTCGAAAGATTTAGTACCTACTAAATCTTTCGACGCTTGTAGACCTATAGGGTAACGAGCCTAGATAACGGCAAAGATAATTCAGTATCAAACTTAACTTCGGACGCACGTTAATAAATAGTAGGTAGAGATATTCAGTTACAGCGTTTGTATGGAAATAGTAACGACTTGTTCCACCTTAAGTTGCGTTTGAGTATTCGGCCGTTAGGTACCTATTTACCTAAACTGTATGTGCTTAGTTCGTTCCACTTGTCTGCAAGTTCCTCTTGCTCACTTTGCAATCGAATTTTAGCGAGAGAAGTTTCTAAATCGGAGCACATCGAATTTAACGACTTGTGTATTCGTTTCTCCCATTGTGCGCTGGCTTTGAGCAGAGATGTTAGAGGATCTAGTTTCTGAAATTTAAAACAAGTTTAAAGTAGGTGCCTACCGGAAGACAAAGCGTAGGACGCCCTCCTACCCGATGGAATGACGACTTTGAAGATTGCGAGAAGTCGATGGACGGAAAGGGCTCAAAATCGTTCTTCCTAGAAACTTGGGGAGGCTTATATCCAGGACTATGTTCTACAGGCCGTTGATGATGATGAGAACCATACAAGTTTTACAATAGGTAAACACGTAGGTAAACATGTTAGGTACCTATCTACTGAGTTTAAAAAAATGTTTAAATACCTCAAGATAAGCAAAGCTTGTACCTAGTATAGGTACCTACTAGCTAACTATAACTAAAGAATACTTAAATACTTTTTTAAATACATAGTAAATACCTAGGTACCTACAGTAAATACAATATAACACTCAGACACAGATTAAACATCTATGTTCATCGCACAAATGTTTTTCGGTGGGGATCGAACCCACAACCTTGCAGCCCGGAAGGCATAATGAGCTAAGTATAGATACCTAATACCTTAGACGAATTCACCAACGCGATCTATTTTGGTTTTGACGACCGCTGTGGCGCGGCGGGTGAATGTCCGCCTGCGACACAGGAGGTTGCGGGTTCGATTCCCGCCTTGGGGTAAATGTTTGTACGATCTGCAAATATTTATTCCGGGTGTTCTGGTGTAGTATAATAAAATATATCTACGCATGTTATGAATTGTATTAAGTATATCAGTCATCTAAATCTAATACCCATGTACCTACACAAGCTCTGCTTAGCTCGGGGCTAGATGATGCTGGGTCCAGCATTATTATTATTATTCGTATAAGCCTACCAACTGAGTTGTGGCGGCTGTCGAAAAAGTACAGTTTCATAACAAAAACTGACGCTAAATCAAAAACCTTACATTTTGTTTGCTTTGTGTCCTGACCCAATGGAAAACTGTGTTCCTAAGTTTTGTGTCCAAGCCTTTCTCCTTCATTGCTTGCTGTAAGGTTTGTTTGAAGTCCTCTTTCCTTACATTTGGTGAAGATACTAATTTCTAACAGAAAAAGAATAAAAGTAGGTAAGCATCGCCATTATTTTTATAACACATACAGCACACATATCACGAATTTTGGCAGTGTTGTGCTTGAATGTACTTGCCTGAACATCACTGTAAAACGATTTATATATTGATAAGTTCTTAATTTCCTCGGCTAATTTAACTGCGGTTTGGTGGATCGCATCGTCTTTCAATCCGTCCATAATTAGTGAATCTATTTTGATTTTGTAAAAAATAAAATATCAGAAGCAACTGTGTTTACTATTTTTATAAACGAAATTCATTGTTCATGAGTAAAATGACACAGTTGCTTTGGCAACTGATAAACAGTGCTAAAAGTCCAAATAAGTAGTACAGATTACACAATCGTCCAAAAATTTTAAGGACTGTCTGGAAAATAAAGTAAACTTTCTACTTGCTAAGGATCTAAACTTGTGCAATAAAATATAATTACATACCTAACTATTTTTGAAATTTCCCGGCCAACTTCGACTAGGCGAACTCGAGAGATGTATGGAGTTTAGTCCAAATGTATGGGACGTAAAATTGGATAATTCCTCATAGAAGTGATTCATTATGTTCATTTATTTGGTGGAATGAAAGTCCCGCGTCTTAACGTACATAACTAATGCTTTTATTGTATTGGCTTTTATTTATGCAAGTTTTATGAATAAGTATTTATTTATATATATTTATTTTATTGTAACGGAAGTAATTTAGTATATACTTACAAATATTTTACATCTAATATTTAACCTATCTACCTTATATCTACATATTTTATCATAACTTTTTCTACCTATAGTAAAGTGCGGGTCTTTACTATACAAAACAGAAACAGGTAGAAAACAGAATTTAAGTCACTCAGTATTTATTTTAATATATTTTATTAATAAGAGTACAGCCTTTTTTCACCTGCAGTACCTACATTTAAGGTGGTTCGATTCGAGTTGGCGCGAAATTCAAATATTTTTGTGGTTTTTAATTTTTTCTTCGTTCCACAAGCAATGAAATTAGCGAGAAAGTAATTTGCCCCAAATCGTAAACCATTTTCTACGAACTCATGATAAAACCAACTTTGATTCGTTTGTATTTTGGGAGCGTTTGGGAAAATGTTGATTATTAGCAGAAAATTTCTTATTTGCCCAAATGCTCCAAAAATATCAATGAATCGAAGTTGAATTTATCATGAGTTCATAGAAAGTAGTTTACGATTTGCGGCAAATTACTTTTCCGCTCGTTTTATTCCTTGTGGAACGACGAAAAAATTAAAAACCACAAAAATATTTGAATTTCGCGCCAACCCGAATCGAACCACCTTAACACCTCTGAGTGATACGTTACGGGCGAGGCGGTTTTCTTTTTGGTTATTGATTTTCTAGAATAACTGTATCACCGCCGTTGTATTTTTGGTCTAAACTTCGTTGTTTGGACCTTCTCGAGTTTCGTATGACGAGAGTGTGAACTTACAGCCAAGTCAGCTGGTAAATGTCAACTGACAGAACACTTTTGTCGTTGTCAAAATTGTCGTGTGTCATTTAGTTTGGAATTTGCATTTTCTTTTCTTTGTTTTGAAAACAAAGTTTAGAGAGTACCTAGGTACAAAACCTATAATAAAAGAAGAAGGTACAAAACCAACCCAATTTACCATTCCAGACCTGTAAAAAATGGGAAAAATATTTCTCGACCACATTGGTGGCATGCGTTTATTCTCCTGTGCATCCTGCGATGTAAACCTTACCAATCGTTCGGAGCTGATTAGCACCAGATTTACAGGAGCAACTGGTTTGTACTTTCCCTTTTAGGTTTTGTCACTTCTGCCTCACCTGAACATGTTGGTTTTTATTTTTTCAGTTTGGCCGTAGACACTGAAAGTAACATACTATTTTGAAATTCAGGTCGAGCTTTCCTATTCCACAAAGTAGTGAACCTAGTGTACTCTGAAGTCCAGGACAGAGTTATGCTTACAGGCCGACATATGGTGCGTGATGTATCCTGCAAAAACTGTGGCACTAAGCTGGGCTGGGTGTATGAATTCGCCACAGAGGAGAATCAAAGGTGATGTAACTTCCTAAATTTGTAAAGTGTTACAAACTTTGTATACCTACTTGCTGAACTATTGAACCATAAAATTAACACTTACTTTGTGTAAATAAACCTTTGTGGACATTTTTATACTACATCACCTTGCCCTAAACTAAGCATAGCTTGTAATGGAAACCAGATGACTGATAGAATACTTAAATACATTTTTTATTGTAAATACATACATATAACACCTAGACAGAGAACAAACACCTATGTTCATCACACAAAGGTTTGTCGTTCGTGGGGATACACAGTGGTCACACAGCACAGAATGCAGAGCTACTACTGTGAGGCCAGTCAACCTAAATACTAAGCAACTGAATTCTTCCTAGCTTTTTTTTAACTATACTCCAAATCACCAACATTTCTACCCAGAGAATAGATTTTTAATTCATTGTTCCAAGGGTACCTGTTCACATTTTAAAGATAATTTAGGGATTTATTAAATTCTTTAACTAATCCACTGCTATTAATTTCAGATACAAGGAAGGTCGTGTCATTCTGGAGCGAGCTCTTGTTACAGAGAGTGATGGGATTGAAGAAGTTCAGGGCAACAATGAGGATTAACATTGAAAGCTTATTGGAAATAGATTTTGAACTGACTTTTATACAGCTTCCACATAGGATAGGACATCACCAAGCTGAATGGTGATAATGAAGTTTAGAAGTTAAACAAGCTTTTTCCACACTGTCAAAGTTCATCGGAACATGCTTAAATCATTAAAACTAATGTACAAAACAAAAATGGTAATTGGAAGCAGAAAGTGATCAATGACCTATCACACTGTAACTTCATGTTTATTTTGATGTTAAAGAAAAACCATAAGTTAGTTTTTCACTTACAAGTTTTCATTGCAAACAATTAAGTAGATGCAATTCATGTTTGAATTTTTTATGACTCCTAATTAAAATAAGTGTTGCAATGGTTGAACATGTCTCATATTTCTGTCCTTATTTTTATGTGCAATGGAAATGGTCAATAATACAATATTCTATTTTATTAATTATTTATATCAATATAAAACAACATAATTATATCTTTATCAGATAACATAATTTTCTCTTAATTTAGTGTGATTATTTTCAACTCGGGTTTACAAATTGGAATAATTGTTTTAATAAAATGCCAACATTTAACCTGTTTAAAGTGGATCAATCAGTACCAAACTCTATACATAGACTTTAAATTGAAAACTAAACAGGCCAATTGGAACTAATTGTAAACAACATAATTGAAATAACAGGTAGGTACATGTAAACTGTTATCCAGTGCCTGATATGATAACCACAGTAAAATAAACAAACCTATAGGCAAAGCATAAAACTATCGCACCATCTCTTAAAAAATCGTCACAATTAAAAGCACCTCCAATTTCACATTTGACAAGAAACAAATAAAACTACAAAATTCATAAAACACAATAGAATTAAAACACAGTTTGCTGCATAATTTCTTTTAGTCAAACATCTTTGACCAAATCAATGCTCAATCTCTCATCATGAATTAATAAGAGATTGAGCATTGCTTGATTTTTTATGATGATTTAATGTTTATAGAAGTTGTAATAGATTTTTGACATAATAGGTACAGTCAGCTGCACTAGAATGTATACAATTTGTAACTTTCAAAACGGTACCAAAGCCTTATAGTGAATTTTTAAACAGTAAAAACTCAAAAATTGTGAAATTAGCTGATAAATTTATTTATTTTTTGAGTTTTTGCCCTGTAAATATTAATTGTAACGCTGTAAAACTATTCTGTAAGTTAGAAATTGTATACATTCTAGTGCAGCTGACTGTACTTACCTATATAAGAATTAAAATTCAATGTAACATAGTTCTAAAAATATAATTAATTTAACATTCTATAAATTTTGTAATATCTTCCAAACTATTTTATTTGAACGATTAGTCACTCAATATTCTGATATTTAAAATATAGATCATTTAAAAAATCCAATTCGAGATCACATTGAAGTCATACTCTTGACTCTTTGTAGTACATTTTAAAGCAATAAATAGATATAATCAGGTCTCCGTAATGTTTTCATTATTAAAGTTAAAGCCACATTGCTAATTTTAAGCAAGTTAATACCAATTCTATGACAAAGTTATTTTTTTATTTGAACATTTTAGTGCTCCTGTATCTAAATATGAGGATTATGCCTATGACGCTTAATTGCTACTGCTAAATACTTTATTTTTAATTTAGACTTAAGGACCTTTTCTATCAGCAGGGCAGGGCCAGGTATCACCCGGGAAAAATATATTATTCCCAGGTTTCACCACCTTTTTAGCCTATACTTTGTTCATTCACTCACAATAAAGTGTAGGAGAAAATGCATGTGTTAATTTCAATTTAGGCTTTATATATTAGTTCATCGGGAATCCCAGAAGAAACAACAAATTTAATAGCAAATAAAAATACATTATTATTTGTCATTTAGATTAGTACATTGTTGTTTATGAGTCTAATTAATTCATTGGAATTGAGTTGTTTTGATTGAATAAGGAAATTATAATGTATCATAGAATGACTTAGGTACATAGTAAAGTAAATAATAAACAACCGACGCGAGAGTTAAAATTGTTAGTCACTAATCGTAAAATTCGAAATTTATTAGACTGCTAGAAGACACATGGCACCCAGTAAAGGCAGGTACCTACATAGAATAATTTATAACGATGTTAGTGAACCAGCAGCCTAAGGCCACGCCGCACTATTTAAACAGTGTCATGTTTATAAAATCTAATTTCATAAGAAATGGGTACTCAAACCTTAAAAGGAAATAAGCAAGTAGTCAAAAAGTGATCTTGGTTCACTACTAATTGGTTTTGTTTAAGCTAATAGGTACCTACTTAATAGGCATAGGGTGGGACCGGACCCGCGGCGAGTCTTGGCTTGGTTCGGTGGCGTGACCAACCCTCTGCTTCTCCGTTTCTATGAACTCCAATGCTGCCATGTAGATAAATTTATACTGCGCCTCGTTCTGCACCATACCAGATCGGTGGTCTCTGACCATCTGTACCGTGCGGTGGATGTCTATCTCGCAATCGAATCCTTCTTTTCTGATCTGGTCGAGGATCATGTCTATGACGATGAAAGTCCCGGTGCGGCCTATACCTGCGGAGCAGTGAACGCAGACGACTGCTTGCGGCGGCGGTGTCGGCTCTGTCATTATCTGCTGTACCCGATAGTTTACATCAAGGAGAATGTTCAGCACGCGGCCAGGTTCAGAAGGAACACCGTGGTCCGGCCACGCGGTAAAATGGAAGTGATAGATCGTACGTTTCACGTTCGGTTCATCCTTTTTCGTCACCAGAAAACGCCGGAGCGTGTAATCTGGAGTAGACGATTCTGATTCATTGAAGATGATATACTTTTTGACGACATCAGTTTTGTTCAGGTCGGGCCAGTACCTCTCGCATTTGACTTTTCCGCGTTCGATTTCCTTCGTCGTCATTATTATGATGCAGACGTTCTCCTGCCATATCATGGACCAGAACTGGTAGATGGTGTTCGACAAGCAACCTTGGGTCGCGATGTAGACCTTGTTGTAGACGCGTTCTGTTACATCGTCGAGTTCTTCCGCAGGTTTGGGTATTGTCGTGTTCACATAGTTTGGGTTTGACCGGAGTACGCTTGGCTCAAATGTAGGCAATAGCTTGTGCGTACCGTTTTTTGTGCATTTCTCCTCAGTTACAACAATGCTATGGTTCGGTGAAGACTTGCCTTTCTTGGAGTCTCGTTTTGTCGGTGAACCATTTTCATCAAAGCCGCTGTCCTTAGAGTCGCTGTTTTCGATACTGTCACAGCGGATGTAGTTTGCGTTTATGTAGTCAGAGCCGGGTGGTGCGTCTGCAGGAATGTCCCGTAAAATGATTCGCGTGTGGTCGAAAGGTATAATATTCTTGTATCTGTTCTTACGTATATTTTCCGGTTTGGAACCCTCCATTCTGTCGAAGAGCTGCAAGTTTTCCATCATTTGAAGTGTTTCAAATTCCTCCCAAAAGCCTTGCTTATAGGCCATGCTCTCAATGGGACCCTCGTTTTCTTTTTGAAGTTGTTTGACGCGTTTATGGAAATGTCTGACCTGAATGCGTGTCGCATTGAACGGTTGTATCAGTCGTAAGACCTCGCCGGTAGTTTCGACCATGGGAAAGCTTCTGTAGTGGTCGATAAGGGAGACAAGATCTAGGAATTGTTCGCCGCCACCAACGTCATATTTGTCGTCCTGTCGGCGGATGATGACGTGCGTGACTCGGTCGCGGGTTCGCACAGATAACACAAAATCGCCGGGTTGGCGTTGGGATTCTCGGACTAAAAAAGAGCCGTTCTTCCCGTTTTCAAGCATGATTTTCTCGGCCTCTTTAGCTGTGAGCTGCCCGTGATACCAGCGCTCCGTCGTCGGGTCGTCGCAGTTGAGAGGCGTTTTTAGCCTAATGATGTTTCCATTTTTCTCCCGCAACTGGCATTGGTTTTCAATGTAGTATAGAACGAGTTCGGATAGAGTTGCGAACTTCTCCCCTCCATACAAATCCAGGTATTCTCCTGTGTTTCGTATCTTGATGTGCGTTACCTCATTACACCGTCGCACAGAGATTGTGAAGTCTCCTTTATTGCTCATGCTGGGCCGCGCTAAGAAATACCCATCATGCCCTCGTTCCAGTAACAACTTCTCAGCATCTACTCCTGTGAGAGAAGGATGAAACCATCTTCTTGTGATCATCTTACTACTAAAAAGCACCACCTAGTTACACTTACGTTATCTATGTTTAAATCAATGTTCTTCGTTCAGTGGTTGGCAGCATATTCTCATCAAACATCTGAAAATAAATAGAAGACAAATGATAACAACTTATATAAAATAAATGGCTTTTAGTTGCATACATAGTAAGGTAGTAAAGTTTATGTCGGTTTTAAACAGCATAGTAACTAATTTGAATTGAATTATGCACGCAAATTATCATACTGACAAGGTTGCAGGGCTTTGTAATCATTGGACCTTCACTAAGGTTATGTCTCAATTTTTTTTAAATTCATTAAGTCTGACTTCACCTACAACTATGCTAAAAGTATAGGCATACCTTAGTTGGAGTAATTTATCATTATCTTAATCAAAGTATTGTCTCTACAAACTAAACACATCTATAGAAAAGTACCTACTACAATACAAAATATAGACAAACAAGGGAATCAGGAAGATAATAAAATAAATAAATAAATAATGCTGGACAGTCCACACAGCATCATCTAGCCCCAAGCTAAGCAGAGCTTGTGTTATGGGTACTAGATGACTGATATACTTAATACAATACATTACATATATAGATATTTTTTATTATACATAGAAAACATCCAGAACACCCGGAATAAATATTTGCAGATCGTACAAACATTTATCCCAAGGCGGGAATCGAACCCGCAACCTTCTGCGTCGCAGGCGGACAATCGCCCGCCGCGCCACATCGGTCGGTCAAATAAATTTTGGTGGACTAACAGCCCCATATAGCCACAAGCTAAGCAAAGGCATATGGAATTATGGGAATCACAATGTATCTGCTTGTTCCATCAAGAAGATGAACGAAAAACATTTGATTTTGTAAATATGTACACTTATTACCTATACTCTTTAACAGAAACCTTTGATTAACAACTTGTTAAACACACACAAATGTTTTAAGGTAGAGCAGACCACCAACTGAGCTCTAGTCTAGTCCACCCCAGCGAGGCCAGTTCAATATAGGTATTTTTAACAGCACAATAACAGAATTATGTAACAATTAATACAGAATTATGTATTTATATTCTTCAGATGAACTGTAATTTAAATGACATATAAATAGATTTTTAAATGGACAACCTTGACTTTGGTCAATCTATCTCATAATATAACTTTTATGATATTGATCAGTTGAGTTACTTTAGATCGTTTGCAATGGTCTGTAGATAGCTCAACTGTTTCATATGTATTTTGTACATACCAATTATAAATACCTGTATTAGGTATAATTTTCTTTGTAAATACTATACTATTTTTATTTAATTTTGTGGTAAATATTCAGTAGTAGATATTTTTTATGTAATACTAGCTGACCGGTGCCCACTTCGTTGGGCGGTAAACATGTTTACTTACAAATCTTAACTGAAATAGTACTCGATGTCACCAACAGATGGCGTTAATACGGCATAAAATAGCGGCCGTTCGCAGTTTCGCCAGCGTGGCAGTTTATATCAGTTCCCGTTATATTTTCGGGATAAAAAGTAGCCTAAGTTACTCCTTGTTACATTAGCTATCTGCCAGTGAAAGTCCCGTCGAAATCGGTCCAGCCGTTCCAGAGATTACACGGAACAAACAGACAGACAGACAGACAGACAAAAATTTTAAAAAATGCTATTTTGGTATATGTATCGTATATACATTCCTATGCATGTAGTAAAAAGCGTTATTTTAATATTACAAACAGACACTTCAATTTTATTTATTTGTATAGATTTTGTCATAAAACTATATTACATTATGAATTAATGTCCTTTTTATAAAACACCTGCGTAGGGAGCCGACCTCGCGTCGGAGCCGCGCGGGTACCTTACTCATAGATCTAAACTACTCCCCTGCACGCGCACTCCCAACTTGGTGACGCTCACTTCGCAACGGGCCGTGCAGCAGAAAACGTAATATTTTAATTTCGCCATAACATCAAAACCAAACGTCCAATTCTAATCATTTAAAGACCAAATATTATCTACATAAACTGTACTTAGTGATAAAATAATTTATTTCGATAAGGATTAACAGTATGAGTAAAATAAATGCGTTTAAATGTAGTCCAAAAAAAATTGAAGATTTTTAAATAAAAAAATGGTTGTTGTGCCTCACTCGACATAGATAGGTATAGTGTGTCGCTGACTTTTTTGTAGATATTTATAAGATCTACAATTATGTAGAACATTTTATGGTTCTATCTTTTATAGTTTAGGCAGCGTACGCAAAATAAGTAACTTTTCTGGTTGATTTTTTACACCTTGTGTCTGAAAAACCCAAATATTTTACGGAACGCTATTTTTTTCCAAAATAAAATATAGCCTATGTTACTCAGTGATAATGTAGCTTTCTAATGAAAAAAGAATGATCAAAATCGGTCCAGTACTTTTTGAGTTTATTCATAACATACAAAAATACAAAAATACAAAAATACAAAAATACAAAAATACAAAGCTTTCCTCTTTATAATATTAGTGTAGATTGAAGATAAAAAATCTTCAGATATCCCTTAACTTCCTACATGATATGGATTTTCTACAGTTTTAAGAATAAAGAAACAACATAATAAGCAAAAATATATTGTTAACCCTTTACCACCTACCACCTATTTTTGTCACACAACCACCTACCATACGTCTCTGAGACTTACGAGTGAAATGACTATCGTATGTGAAATCTAAGGCAGAGATATTTGTTTGTGAATTAAAATCGGTTTAAAGACATATAAAAGTATGTATTAAAGCAAACATGACACATAAATAATGTAAATTTTTCTTAAAATCTCAATTTGTTTGAAACAACTCCTAATTCTAGCTTAAAAATATTCTTATTCAAAGAATGAGGTCTACAAAAATAATGGAATTGAATAGGAACTTCTAATTGTTTTTACCTAAAATATAATAATCAACAAGTAATATAAAATCGAATGTTTGTCATTATAATCAACTCTTCAACAAAATTGCAGGCCATGAATCTTAGAGGTTTTCGCAACAGTGAATGCACATTTTGTTGGAGCATTCAATACAAATAGTTTTTTTTACTTTCTTATAAAGGCTCATCATCATCTTCAGACGAAACCGATGAAATAACGTTATTCTCCACAGCAGGTTTTTCGATTTCAGAATTCGAATCGCAGCTATCCTCTATTGCGTGCTGTATTCCGATATCTAAATCCACATCGCTACATTCATTATTAGGTTGATTTTTTTCATTAGATGGATCTTGTATATCTAATGCTCTATAACACTATTATTAGAAGCCATTTTAATCTAAAATATAAAAAAACACTATTTCAAAAAAGTCACACTACCACCTACCACCCGTCTCTCGGACGTTCAACGACAGATTTTTACTTACTAAAGACAAACGCGGGCACGTACAACTACGAAAAGCGCTTGTACCGTACTTAGATACGCGGTGGGAAGGTACAGGGACGAACAAGTTGATAGGTGTTTCGGGTGCCAAAATATTAACGATTTAAATTTTCTGCCGTCTGTGAGACGGATGGTAGGTGGTTAAGGGTTAAGAAAAAAAGGTGTGAAAAGCACAGTACAAATTGTAAGGGAGGGACATCTACAATACATCTAAGACTACCATAGAAATGATTTCCAGGTGTAATATCTCGAAACTTATCGCTCGCTAAATAGTTCGCAGGTTGGTACCTCCATAAAAATTAACAAATGTTTAGGTAGGTACATATCATTGTATGTAATACATAGGTATCTTGCAAACAAAGGTGACTATGCAGAGTGTTACAAAGTGAATCAAAATGACTTAAAACGGAATTCACAAATCTTTACTCACCCTAGAAAGGCACTTGCATTAATATTAGCCGAAATACGATGAAATACCAGTAAAACGGACCGAAGCACTGTTGCTATGCAGATTTTAGTTTTCAAGGGCGTTTAGCATACAAACGCATGCCAATGAACAAATGAATAAAATAGTTAGTCTGAACGCGAAATAAATTATCTGTTAATTACACTGAAGAAAGGCACGAAAATAAATTGTAATTTTAAACAAAACTTAAAAAATGAGCTTCTCTTTTGCATTTGCCAAGTTTTTGATTTGATAATCAAGTCAGAGTCAGGTCGTCAGTCCGTCCAGTCCACAGACAAAGAATGGTAACTTGACTTGACTTCTTGATTTATGGCTCTGTGGCTTATTGTCACAATTCTGCCAGTGTCCGTATTTCTACAGTCATGTCAGTCAGTCAAGTCACTTACACTCGCGTCACAGTCGGTAGTCATACCTACTCACAGAGTACTTTTTTATATAGACATACTCACAGACGCTTTAGGCGCATAAGGTCCCACTCGCAAAACGTCCCTTTGTCCCTTTCGCAAAAGGTCCCTTTTATAAATGTTCCTTTCTCAAAACGTCCCTTCTGCAAAATATCACTTTCGCAAAAAGTCCCTTCACATAAATTAAGTCCCTTTCGCAGAACGTTCCTTTCGCAAAATGTCCCTTCGCAAAATGTTCCTTTCGCAAAATGTCCCGCTCGCAATATGAACCGGTTACAAAATTTGCTGTATATATAAAACACAAAATAATTAAACATTTTTTTATACCTATCATAAAAAATAATAATTAATCGTTTGATTAGTTAGTAATTATTTAATTGTACGTATATTACCAAGTCACTTAAGAAATTACGCTCATTGTCACGTTAAACTATCGTCCGTAAACCGACTTTACTAGACAACTAATTTTTTTTAACGCTTCGGTTCAGTTAAATATTTTTGTGTTAAAATAAACCTGGATGCTTTGTCAATTTTTTATTAAATCGGCTATTCTTTTATGGGTTTGGGTGCATAAGGTCCTCCTAGTATACAAGCATTTTCAAACGAGATATTTTGCGATTGGGTCATTTCGCAGACGGGACTATATGAGAATGGGCCGCTATGCATTAGGGACTTTCTGCGAAAGGGACATTCACAGAAGGGACATTTTGCGAAAGGTATGGGACCTTTTCAGAACGGGACGTTTTGAGAAATTGGGGTATTTTGCACAAGGGATAGTGTGCAAAGAAGACTTTTTGCGAATGGGACGTAATTTTGGTGGAGGGACGTTTTGCGAGTGCGACCTTATGCGCCTAAGCCAACGGACATACTTTAGGACTAATACTAGACAGAAGTAGACAGGCTCCTTGCTCTAGGCCTGCTATGCCCCCACCGCAAATCCAAAAGTAAAGGCAAGGCAGGCAGAAGCAATAGGCACCTACATTCTCATATTTTTCGTTCAGATTTTGTTATATTTGCTTGATTTTTTGCCAGACTAATTATTATTGTAGCCTTTTGTGGCATATCAAATAAATACCAGACTACCTACTTATTAATAATTCCTCTGCTAGGGTAGGTAGGTACTGTACAAAACAGACAATACCCACTTAGACAAAGCATAGGGAAAGTATTTCTCGCTCTCGTGGGAAATGGCTCGGAGTCTTAGGATGGGACACCAATAGATGGTATTCAGAAGTATTTCTTAGAGTAAATTTCCACATGCATGTTTCGTAAGCGCAATCCAGGCTAGCTCACTAGATGGCGCTACACGACAGTTCTTAAGTAGCTCGCTAGGTATTCTAGGTAGCGCTTTGTAGCCCGGTAACCCTGTCGGAAATCGCCAGGCGATTATGCCAGCATTTTAGTCCGTTCGAAAAAAAAGGTAGCGTTGCAAATTCTAAAACAAAAAAATACCTATCATTGACTATCATTGAGATGAAAACTAGCAACTTGAAAGGATAAGTAAAACTAGGTAGTGTTAAAACAAACAACAATGGTTTATTCCTCATTAGCAACAGGTGGTATTTTTTGAGCTTTTCCAAAGTAACTAGAAAGCACTTTTCTCACAGCCAAGCGTTTGTTGTGTGATGAAGTCTCTTCTTGGTGATGATTTGATGACCTAGGCCAATGTTCTGCAAAACTTTGACGTCTAAAAATTTTACCCAGTGACTGCCACTTCTGCTCTGGGCTCATTTCTTTGTCCTCAAAATTATCTTTGCTTCCTGACGGAACATCTCCCTGAAAATATAGAACGACGAATTAAATATACCTACTTAATAAGTAATACTACCGTAAACAATGCCAAAGATATTACTGACATCGTTTGATTTAGTTGAACGCAGCTGGCTTCGAAAAAAGTTAGATATAGACTTTTTCCAGGTCTTCAGATTTTTAAATGCACTCATTTCAAAACCACCACCGGTGCCTACATCTGGTTCATTTTTGGGCATTTTCCCACAAATTTCGTCATCTTCCTTTTCAACTATTTCAGTCTCAAATTGCGCACCTTCAGGACACAGCATTTTGAAATGGTTTTCGAAAAATAATGTTTTTAAAAATTACACAATCAAAATTATTTTGAAACACTTTCTGACATATTTCTTTCATTTGTTTGATTATTATGATGTCAACTGTAAAAACTTAAAAATAAGATTCAACCAGTACCTACGATTCAAATTTCCAAATTTGAGTTTTTACTCCAAACTCAAGTAGGTAGGATACCTACTTGCCTAGATATTTTGTTTTGATGGTCAATAGTCTATAGTCTGAAATCAAAACTAACTGTATGAAGTTGAAAACTAAAAAGCTACGTCTCCTAAAGATATTCTACCAACGTCTAAATCTTACCTATAGTAGCCTGTAATTGTAATTGCGTTGCTGTGGTTCCGTTTGAAAGGTGCCGGTGACTTTTACTTTGTTAATATAACTTTGGTGGTGTACAAACACTTTTAACAATTAGTTTAAAAAAAAATTGTTTTTAGGGTTCCATACCCAAAGGGTAAAACGGGACCCTATTACTAAGACTCCGCTGTCTGTCTGTCCGTCTGGCTCTTAATGATTGATATAACTTATACAAATCATTAAGCCACTGGACGTAAGCCGCTACGACATACGTTCTCTCGTATTAGTCTTATCGCGTGCGTGGGAACAGCTTACTTGGGTCGCTAAATAGTGCATGCCAGATAATTCGTAAATTTTTGTGTTTTCGCATGAAACGTAGCATTAGAGGTTCTTGGTTCCTTGGATCACTGATCATGATCAAGCATTACACACCAATAAAACCTTTAATTTTTTTGGTTTAGATCATTGTCTATGGTCTAAAACCGACCAACCACAATGTCCAAACTTTCCGATCTAACAAAGTATTCTTTGGTCCAAGCCATCAGTCATGTTGGTTGAATGCACAGGGTTGAATGGTTGGTTAATCTTAAAAAAAAATCACTTGGCGGGAAACGTGATCATCGGAGTTGTCGGAAAAAAGAAAATATTTTAGAGGAACATCATCAACTTTACTGTTATGTCTCTCACAGCAACGATTACTTCTCAGGCAAGTTTATTTACTTATCTAATCTCTGCACGTACCCTGTGCCTGTGACTCGTAGCACGAGTAGTAGGTGGCATCATCTGCACAAAATGCAAACTGCACTATATTTGAAAAATATTTATTTTACTACCCACCTACTTACTCATTTCTATTCCGCGACTCTAGCCAAGGGTGTACCCTAGATTTAACTACCTAACTTGTTTATTTATAGGCCGTAGCCGAATGGGTTAAAGTATTTCCAAAACAAGTTACAGAAACGTACACGAGCTCTGTAACTTTTATGAAACAACTTACAACCGTCGCTGTGAGTACGATATCATACTTGAAAAACGTGTTTCCCGAAGATAGCTACACCATCGAAAACTTCGGAGGGGTTACATTGAGAATTCTTAGAAAAAAATGCAAAGACGAGCTCGCGCAATTTGTAAGCACAGGTCTCGCCCAAGCTTTTGAAGCTTTTGAAAAGAAATACGTAAGTAGACTAGGTAGCTAGGACAGTCAGCAACGGAAGGTCGTGGACATTTGATGATTATTTGTTTTAATTACAAATTTTGTGATTTTAACACAATTTTGGCAATATTTCAAGGGCGTTACATGGGTCCTACCATTAGGTATATAACTTACAGCGAGAAGGTTTAAATAACTCAACTTTTGCTACTGACTGTACCTACCTATTTATGATATACTATCACATGTTATACTATCACAGACAAGACAAGATAAAAAAATATACTTACACGGTTGGTATTAAGATTTAAAACAGTTTCCCACTTGATAGCACCCGCCCAGACCGCCGAAGGCAATGACACCGAGGCGGGAAGTCGTAAAACGTGTGGTCACTGACCTCACACCGGTTAACTCAACCCTAGTGCGTACGTCACAAAGTTTGCCCAAAACTTTTTTCATTATATTTTTGTAGAGGTAGATTGCGTAGGTTTTTAAGCGACCAAGTTCTAATTCAAGAAAATTATACCAGGCAACAAAAAAATTCAAAAGAATAAAAATAGTAAGTCAACAAACACATTTCTAGGGGGCCCTCTTTCGCGCGGAGCCCGTAGTAATTGCTACTCTTGCTACGTGGTTAATCCGGCGTTGAGGCACGGGTGCTAGTATATATACTACGTATACATACATAAAGTAGTTTACCTACCTACCTTTCTACGCCAAAACATTTCAGCTCCACAAGCTAGCTCTGTGCTTCTACGACGGCGAATGCAATGCCGACAATCTCCTGGAATACCACGTGTTTGAATACTCGTACACTCCCGCGGGACTGACCATGGACGTCACCTCTAAGAGCCGCGGTCACTCTCACAGCGCCAAGTACACGTTCGACAATGTGCGAGAGACGACCATCCAGATGATCCGAGCTTGCGTGGTCATCATGCAGACTTGCCATAACCAGTTGCCGCCGTCCTATGATGTCAGCTTGAGACTTTATTATAATGAAGGTAAGGGTTGTTTTAGCATTGATTTTTAGTTAAAAACTGCATTGCCTTGCCAATAGAAAATCCAGCTGTTATCCTTCTTAAAACAAATCTCAAACAAATGAAAATAAGTATATTTCTTGGTTACTGTTTGTTTTAGCTTTTTTTGATTCATTTTGCAAAGATTTAAGCACGATTATTTTTGGCAGTTATCCTACTAATATTATAAATGCGAATGTTTGGATGGATGGATGGATGGATGTTTGTTTGTTCCTCTTTCACGTTCTAACCAGTGGACCGATTTGGATGAAATTTGGAATAAATATAGATTGTAATCTGGAATAGGACATAGGCTACTTTTTATCCCGAAAAAATAACAGGAACGGGAAAAAAACTGCCACGCGGGCGAAGCTGCGAGGTCTCTAGTTATAATTAAAAATATGAGTAAATTCATCCCATTATCATGTCTCCTTCAATGCATCGAATCGGTTGTCTCTTCCCATCCCATTTCTATTTCCCAGTTTCGAATATAGTGGTTCTTTACTTAGATGCTCCGGAAGGTTACCAAGCTCCTGGGTTCCTCTCCACCACGGAGTCGGAAGACCACCTGGAGGGCTTGGCTGGTAGCTCTGTGAAGCTCGGCGCGGTCGCAACTCCGTACCACAGAGTTGTCGTCAGCACCTATATGAGAGAAGCTCTAGTGTCCAGCCATGAGGCACAAGTGAGAGCCTAACTAATTTATGCTACTAGTTCTGCGGAACTCACGTGGTACAGTCAGCTGCACTAGAATGTATCATCATCATCATCATCATCAGCCTGTAGAAGTCCACTGCTGATCATAGGCCTCCCCCATACGTTTCCAGGAAGAACGATTCTAAGACCTTTCATCGACTTCCCGCGGTCCTAACAATGTCGTCAGTCCATCGGGTAGGAGGACGTCCTTCGCTTCGTCTTCCGGTTCGTGGTCGCCATTCGAGAACCTGTAATCCCCTAACGGTTGTCGGTTGTAAAATGTATACAATTCGTAATTTTCAAAACGATTTTACAGCGGTTTTTAAAGTATTTACATGACAGTTATTCAAACAAATAAGTGAGATCATCAATTAATTTCATGATTTTTTAGTTTTTAAAGTGTAAGAGCTCATTGTTGTGCTAAAATACCGTTGTGAAAGTTACAAATTGTATACATTCTAGTGCAGCTGACAGTACATAATTTGTCAGAGGTGTATAAAATATGTACCCTATTAAAGTTTGTAAGTACCTTCTAATAAACTCAATAGGATAACTTAAACAGGAAATGACTCACCTGATGCTAAATGGTTATCACTTATATCAAAGCATTGCGTCGCAGTTCGTTAGAAACGTGCCCTACAATGCACTGATCTGCATCCATCAACCTGAGATAAACTTGTGTGCCTGTAATTTCACCGGCAACTACATTCTTTAAACCGAACACAGCAAGCTGCTTGGCGTCAGAAAGAGGCATGGTGGTAGTACTTCCTAGGACGAGCTCTTCGTCGAGTCGGTACGTTGTCCATACATGAAAGTTACAAGCATCGAAAGATTTAGTACTAAATCTTTCGACGCTTGTAACTTTCAAGGTAATCTGATTTTACTGTAGAATATAGGGTAACGAGCCTAGATAACGGCAAGATAATTCAGTATCAAACTTAACTTCGGACGCACGTTAATAAATAGTAGACATTAAACACTTACAGCGTTTGTATGGACAACGTACCGACTTGTTTAACCTTAAAGCTCTACTGCTACTAAAATAATAAAAAAAACGAGTGTGCTTTAGACCACACGACTGAAGTAAAACTTCTTTAATATACGAAACGTAACTGGCTATGAGGCAAAGAGAGAGATAACAGTGCTTTCATACCCCCCTCCATGGTAGTGTTAAACGTTTAACGCAACCTTGTTGGAAGTCGCATTAGAAGTATTACTTCAATATATTATAGTTCAGCTGTAAAATATATAAGAGCTGCACTGCTATCTGCAGACCATTGCAAACAATCTACAGATAGCTCAACTGATCCAAAACAATACCAGTACAAATTTACTTAAATATTTTTCCTCAGCCATCTCAAAATGCACCAATGATGACTCAAAACGAAGGCAGTGATTTCCACAGTAAGTACTTTCTAATTAGAAAATGCACCAATGATGACTCAAAACGAAGGCAGTGATTTCCACAGTAAGTACTTTCTAATTAGAAAATGCACCAATGATGACTCAAAACGAAGGCAGTGATTTCCACAGTAAGTACTTTCTAATTAGAAAATGCACCAATGATGACTCAAAACGAAGGCAGTGATTTCCACAGTAAGTACTTTCTAATTAGAAAATGCACCAATGATGACTCAAAACGAAGGCAGTGATTTCCACAGTAAGTACTTTCTAATTAGAAAATGCACCAATGATGACTCAAAACGAAGGCAGTGATTTCCACAGTAAGTACTTTCTAATTAGAAAATGCACCAATGATGACTCAAAACGAAGGCAGTGATTTCCACAGTAAGTACTTTCTAAAAAATAAGTTTCACGACTTTCATTCCTCGGCACGGTGGATATCCCCTCAGATATTTTAGTACCAAGTACTTACTAGTCTTTGAGGATGTCTAAGGTGACAGCTTGGGGCTAGATGATGCTGTGTGGATTGGCCAGCATTATTTATTTTTTATTTATTATAACTTGTAGGTGCGGATGTTTCGTTTGTACAACGCGAGGAGAGCGTCGAGCCACTTGTTATCTGCGCGTGCGGGAAGACAGACAGAGATGATCAGCTGATGCTAATTTGCGAGTGAGTTATATACCTACCCGCCTTCTGTGATTTGTATATATTTTACTAGATGTGCCCGCGACTCCGTCCGCGCGGAATTTAACAAAAAAGGTATTTAGTTTTTTTTTTAAATTGCATTACATTTTAATTGTAATTTATTTTTAGTTCTTCGTATTAGCCCTGCCTTCTGCGCTGTAGGTGGTGGGTTCGATCCCTACCAAGAACAAATATTTGTGTGATGTTTGTTCTGTGTCTGGGTGTTATATTGTGTTATAAGTATGTATT
Organism: Electrophaes corylata; assembly: GCA_947095575.1. Lineage (NCBI taxonomy): Eukaryota > Metazoa > Arthropoda > Insecta > Lepidoptera > Geometridae > Electrophaes > Electrophaes corylata. The sequence continues at coordinate 12,508,051 of OX352704.1, forward strand.
TACAAAAAAAGTCTTAAATATTCTATCAGGCATCTGGTTCCCATAGTAAAAGCTATGCTTACTTTGGGGCTAGATGATGTTGTGTAAAAATGTCCACAAATTCGTATCTTGTCCATTCTAGTACCTCCACATATCCAGCTCAACATTTGCATCTATGCCGCATGCACCCTTCTTTCATCAGTCCCTTTAGTTGTCCAATTAATCGATTAATAAAGTATAACGACGTTTGACGACCGATGTGGCGCGGCGGGCGAATATCCGCCTGCGACGCAGGCGGTTGCGGGTTCGATTCCCATTTTGGGATAAATATTTGTACGATCTGCAAATATTTATTCCGGCTGTTCTGGGTATTTTCTATTTATTATAAAAAATATCTATGTATGTAATGTATTGTATTAAGTATATCAGTCATCTAGTACCCATAACACAAGCTCTGTTTAGTTTGGGGCTAGATGATGCTGCGTGGATTGTCCAGCATTATTATTATAAATATTTAAGTTAATACATATACAGGTATTGCGGTACGGCTCAGCACGCGGCGTGTTTCGGCAGGCGCGGGCACACAGGCGGGCACACACGCGGTCACGGACTAACGAAGCATTGTTGCACGCGCTGTTCTGACGCAGACCCGAATCTCGTACCCACTGACGCACGCGTCTCAGAACTCAGCCCTAGGAAGAGAGCGGTAAACAGTCTCTTACACTCCTACACTAAATTGTACATGAAATATAATATACTAAAGCGCGTCCCGGCTTCGCACGGGTTTTCGTAAGGATCCCTAATTTTTTTGAAAATATATTATAGCCTATGTCACCCGGGGTAGTGAAGCTTCCCAACGGTAAAAGAATTTTTCAAATCGGTCCAGTAGTTTCGAAGCCTATTTAATACAAACAAACAAACAATCAGATCTTTCCTCTTTATAATAATAGTATAGATATGTTAGTCTGAAAGCCTATAGGCCAAAGTTTTTGTTTGAAAATAATTTTGTTGTCTGAAATTAATTAATATCACTGATAGAATCTCAAGCGACTTGCTCATGAGAAACTTTTCATGCAAGCTTCAACCCTCTGCTACCTTCAGGAGTAATTTTATTCGTGATGCATTGCTCTGTGTTCATCAACCTGAGGCATACAGGTGTTAAGCCTCATGTGCCCCTACAAATCAAATTAAATCAAAATTTTTTTGAAGTAATTTGAAGTAATACTTCTTATGCTACTTCCAACAAAGTTGCGCTAAACGTTTAACACTACCATAGAGGGGGTATGAAAGCACTGTTTTGAAGTAATAATTCTAATGCGACTTCCAGCAAGGTTGCGTTAAACGTTTAACACTACCATGGAGGGGGTATGAAAGCACTGTTCTTTCTCTCTTTCTCTCATAGCGTTTCGTATATTAAAGAAATTTTACTTCAGTCGTGTGGTCTAACAGTGGTTCCCAAACTCTTTTGTTTCACAGACCACTTTCAAAATTTTGCTGGATCCGGTGGACCGCCTGCATCTACATTACTACCTATTTCTAAATCTCGGCGCGATACCGACATGGTCTGGGTTCGACTCCCAGTTCGGAACTATCCATTTTTTTCTCAATTTATTTATAAATTGTCTTATTGAGAAGGTTTAATTTAGGTATCATATTAATTAAAATAACAAGCCAACATTTTAGTTCTTCACTATCGAAACCAAATTAATTTTCATGCACCCCTGCTTACGATTGTAGACCCCCATTTTTTGTCACGTCCAACGTAGACCCCCGTCGAGTCTCCCGTGGACCCCTGGGGGTCAACCTGGACCACTTTGGGAATTACTGGTCTAAAGCACACTCGTTTTTGTGTAGTGCCTATGCATCCTGCGTCGTACCCTCGACTGGTGCTCCAGATTGCAAGCAGTCGGCGTGAAGGCACTCGTCGACAAGTTCCAACTAACGCAAGTCAATGCAGCCAAACTTATCAAGTTGCTACATAACAATGGCGTTATTGAAGATATGGATACCGAGTGGGTATATTCATATAGTTTATTTATTTATTTATGTGTCACCAACAAAGTATACACCCTAACGGAAAACTTGCTACATGCTTATAGGAAAATATCTAAGTGCTACTGGTATTTAAAGGTGACAGACTACATGCAATACAAATACAAACGAGCGAGTAAAATGAGTACAAATTCTAGCCTAAATAATAATAGTTGTTTGATTCAGGCGTGACTTTGTGCTAAATTTTAATTTTACTGTAGCTCTAAAATGCCCACTGACCCAGACGAAAGAGACTATCTCCCACAGCACAGGTTTTTAGCTATAGGGTGGGAGCTAGCGATCTCAAAATGTTCTTGTGCTTAGTAGGTAGGCAAACTTTACGTAATTTGTTATCCGACTATGCCTACCTTTACACTTGTATTTAATGTGTCTCATTTTATGTGCCTAATAAAATTATTATTATTATTCATATATAACAATGGAGCTGCTGCTACTACTAGATTTTAATTCGGTTTTTGCAAGAATAAATGACTCTTTTTGTAAAATAAACTTGAAACAGTAGATAGTTAATTAAGTATCTATAAAAAAACATTATTCATCACTGTTTTGGTGGGCCTTGACTCAGAGAGGCCTTGACGCGGCCTAAACGCCCTTCCACCAGATTCTCCCGCCATTAGCTCATCTAACTTATTTTTGCAGTATAATGACGCCGCGGAGAATAATTCCGAAGCAGTTGTTCTCCGTGATTGATACATACTTCGAAAATGAAGAATCCAACCTTGTGGGACGGCTGTTGGCCGAGACTCAACGTACCCAAGAGACGCAAGGTACCCACTCGGACCCCATCGGTGATATGCTGGGACCGATGGAGAAAGTTAACCTGCAGAATGCTTCTACTTTAAGTATGCTAACGTTTATTTTTTTTATGGGTATGTGACGAAACAAGCAGGTCACCTGATGTCGAGTGGTACCTGCTTATTATAATAATAATAATAATCAGATCAAACTCAGAACGTGCCCTATGTGGTATTGCAATAGTTATCTAGTAATTACAGCCACATGAGACTTAACACCTGTATGCCTCAGGTTGATGGACGCAGAGCAGTGTATTGTAGGACACGTTCCTAACTAACGTGAACTTCAAGGCAAAGTTTTGTTATTGGCGATGGTAACCACTTAACATCAGGTGGGCCATATGCTTGTTCCATCAGCAGTTTGTATAAAAAAAAAGTATATTTCCCACGTCTTTGATTGCATATCCATCCATCTATGGAAATCGATGGCTTCTGCCTCAGTATCATCCTAAATAAGTCTAGTGCTGGTCATAAGTGTCCCCCATATTTGGGAGGGTTTACCATGGTCAGGGATTGGTGGCCGCAGACGCAGTCTCGGTTTTCAGTATTCAGGAGATGCTTAGTCACCTACGAGTATTCGGGAACACGACAACTCTCTGCCTACCCCTATGGAAAACAAGCGTGATTTTATGTATAATGTATAATCATTCTAAGTTTTTTAAATAAAAAAATATATGATGATGAAAACCGCACCAAAATCGAAATTTTCAATAAAGACGAATCCAACACTACAATTTCAATTTTTAGGTAAGATCATCGAGCCTCCGACGCAAGATACTATCATGGTAGACGCGACTCTAAAGGAATATAAAAACGTCATACTTTCCAACCAGCAGACCGAAGAGTTGCCGCTGAGTGGAAAACACAACCCAATTAAAGATATGGAAACCATTGGAAAGAAAACCGGAAAGCGTAAGGCTAATAAGGAGAATGTACGCACCGGCGTTAAGACCAAACGGGCTAAAACTACACTGAAATAGAGATATTGAAGCTGATAAAATAAGATTTGAAACTGCTAAAATTATAGCCATCCTTGTTTTTGTACTAGTGAAAAGAGACAGCAACATTTTTAGCGGTGTCAGATAAGATTTGTTTAGGAAAATTATAGAAGAATTGATACTTTCAGGCTTGAATCAGGGTGTACTCTTGAAAACGATAAACGAAGTTTCATTTTATACGCTACACTGCGTGGCATGTAAAACAATAATTTTACTGTGGAATGAATTACCGAGACCCGCAGTGTAGCTCAAAATGACAATACAAAACTTTGTTTATCGTTTTCCAGAGTAGACCTCCTTCCCAATGTTACGGAAAGGCTTCCTTACATAAAATACTAAAATTTAAATATACATGTAACATTTTATGTGTCAGTCCATAGAGTCCATACTATTTTAATAAGTACTGTAATAATTATAAGTACCTAAATAAGGATAACCTACCTTTGATTGAATTACACGAATTTGATTTTTTTGTTTGCTTTTAAACCTCCCGTCCCGAGATTGCCAAAACGATAATTAAAGTATCCAACTACGAATCGAACTACGAATTGAAGTATCCAACTACGAATCGAACTATGAATTGAAGTATCTTGCTTCCAAGCATGCAGCTACGCTCGGTTCCTTTATCCTACGAGTGTCTGTTAGTAGTATTACGGGTCGTTGCTCGTAAGATAAACTTTCCAGTATGTCGCTAACATTAGCCGTGAGATAAAGGCTTATCCGACAGGCAAAGATAAAACTAGTGGTTTTGTAGACTTCGCTTACATATACGTAAGCGTGCTACACCGTCGACCACATAATCACTTAACATCAGGTGAGATTGCGGTCGAACGTTTACCTATAAATTGTAAACAAAAACTTGCCCTCGTTTCCCCCCTTCCACTTTTCCTCGTTTCCCCCCTTCCACTTTTCCTTTGGATTTGTTTTCGCTACATCTTTTGTAGAATGAAGTCTAGTGCCTTTCAAATTTGATTGAAATCCGTCGCTAAATAACGCTAGCGCTAATAAACTTCTATAATTTCGGGGGGCATCTCTATTCATGTTAGTGTCATTCAAGGTCACCTCTGCGGGACGTACGTCAGGGTGGAACGTGCTTATGGTCCAATACTTATTCAAAATAAGCATCAAAATATTTTTTTAGGACTTCATGTTGTTATTTTTCTTATGGCCAAATTAAAAGTCAAACTATATACATTAAACCATATTATATTACATACTTTTATTATCATATCTTTGTGCCCTTTTTGTTCGTTTTATTCTGAGTGAGCAATTTCTTGTGATCCTTTTCTGCTACCTGAAAATAAACATAAAGGTTATTTATGTATCCAAAAATAATATAATAAATATGTAGGTAAATGAATAAACATAAGTAATAAAAAAATGAAGCATAATTAGCAATATAAAAACCTTTACCGCTGGAAAAAAATCAAAACCCGTTAATTTCTTTCGAGGGAGAAATTGGAAGTTTTGGGTCTTATTACACCCTATACATATACCTATAAACCTATACATACATATTATATATAATATACATAATGTAAGCTTACAAAGTTCAAATACGTGTATTTATTGTATTTAGGTATATGTAGGACGCCCTCGCACTCGATAGACTGACAATGTTGCTCGCGGAAATCGGTGGATGAAAGAGCAAAAGAGCGTTCTTCCTGGAAATGTTAAAATAATAATAAGAAACGTGCAACCAGATGGTATCAGAACCTGATGTTGAACGGTTACTTCTACCTATACAACAAAATAACATCAGCTCAGATTTTTTTTATGCAACTTGCTGATGGAACACGCAACACAGCAAGCTGCTTGGTGCCATAAATAGGCATGGTGGTGGTACTTATTTAAAAGGTGTAAAGTGCAAAACAGTACAATAAACTCTCAATACAGTTATCTAAAAGTGTTTCAATCACAGCACCTCACATCCCCAAGAGATCGCATCTCAAGATCTCCAACATAGTTTTTTTTTTTTTTTTTTATAAAACTGTATTGAGAGTTTATTGATCTGTACACCTTTTAAATATATTATTATTTGTGAATTTGTATTGCGTCGTAGTGGCCTGTTTGCCGGTTAGATGGAAGAGAGCGAGACAGACAAAGCGAGAAGGACAACAATATTTGTTGACTTTTGACAGTGACATTAACGATTGACACGATTTAGGATGACAATACTAAACAGTACTTTCCCGGAGAAGCGCTTCACAATGAGCTCTACTACTAATACTGAGACTGCTCACAGACAGAAAAAGGTATGGAGAAGACCCCGGACAAGCTCTTGGATAGTTAGTATAGAAGGTACAGTCAGCTGCACTAGAATGTATACAAATGGAATGGTTTCACAGCGGTGCTCAAAATATTTACACAACAATTATTTAAAAACTAGATGAGGTCATCAACTAATTTCATGACTTTTTAGTTTTTGAGGTGTAAAAGTTCATTGTTTTGCTGTAACACCGTTGTGAAAGTTACAAATTGCAGCTGACTGTACATAAGTAGTAGATAGTTCTTACGAGAGATAGCTCCCAAAGATAGTGTACAGTCGGCCCCAGTATTTGGGGTCTCCTCGCCGGTCATCCGGCCGATGGTTTGGAGGCAGGGCAGTCGCATTCGCTATGGACAACTCTGAAAGCATTTGTTGGAGGACCGCTGGTTCCCTGCAAAGTTCAGTTAATGAAACAATAAGTGGTTACTGATGAATGAATGGATGCATGAGAATTCTTTATTGTTCACCTTATAAACTAGAGAAAAAATATTAATAGCAGATTATAGATTAATAGAGATTGACGACTAAGGTGGCGCGGTGGGCAAATGTCGGCCTGCGACGCAGAAGGTTGCGGGTTCGATTCCCGCCTTGGGATACATGTTTGTACGAGCTGCAAACCTTTATTCCGAGTGTTCTGGTTATTTTTTAAGGATCATAAAAAATATGTATGTATGTAATGTATTATATTAAGTATATCAGTCATCTAGTACCCATAACACAAGCTCTGCTTAGCTTGGGGCTAGATGATGCTGTGTGGATTGTCCAGCATTATTATTATTATAAAAAAGTCCTGATCCTTAATCTTAAAGACTGTGATTTGTCGTCAACTTACGCATCGGCCAAGTTGTTGTATTCGCACGGGTCTTTCTCGATATTGAAAAGACATGGTGCGAGACTCGCGTTGCATGGCGTTTGTGTACTGTTGCATTCTACTGTAGCCGCTTCTCTGGAAACAAAGTCAAAGTCAAAAATCATTTATTCAGTAATATCCGCAGGGATCATCTTGAAACGTCTTAAATCTAGGTTGAATCTAAGCGCCAGTTCCTCGCGACCAAGCCTAGAAGAAGAAAAATTCCAAAATTTCTATCAATTAACTGTATTCCTATGATAAAGAATCAATCTTGACGACCGATGTGGCGCAACGGGCGAACGTCCGCCTGCGACGCAGAGGTTGCGGGTTCGATTCCCGCCTTGGAATAAATGTTTGTATGATCTGCAAAAATTTATTCCGGGTGTTCTGGGTATTTTCTATGTATAATAAAAAATATATATGTACGTAATATATTGTATTAAGTATATCAGTCATCTAGTACCCATAACACAAGCTCTGCTTAGCTTGGGGCTAGATGATGCTGTGTGGATCGTCCGGCATTATTTAAAAAAAAAAAAAAATCTAAGTTGCTATCAATGGAGATTAGAATACAGGCACATGTGGCTTACTGTATATGCTATAGTTGATCAAGTAGTTTTTCAACTTTGTAAAAAGAGCATCGGTGCGGTGGTCTAGTGACCCTGCCTTCTGATCCTAAGGTCGTGGGTTCAAATCCGGTTGTGCACCAATGGATTTTCCGTTCACAAAATGTATGCGCGCAATGCCAGTACCCTCAAACTGTGTACGGAAAACATCGTGAGGAATCAGTCTTACATAAATGCCTATTTGTACATTCTTTGTGTCCCTACAGCTATAAACTAGGCACACTCTACTAACAGATATCAAAGCTCACCTTATCTGATTGATAACACTCTTATCTGGCATTAGGCCAAGTTTGCCTAAAGTCTTGCCAGCGCGCTCTGAGTAAACAGCTTCAGCGTTGTAACTGTCTTCGCGTTCAGCCGGTCCGTACCAATAGTCCCAGAATCCATTGTAGTTTGAACCTAATAGTAAATAAAAACATTTATTTTGTCTCATATTAATAACATCCTACTAATATTTGTAAGTTGAAGTAAGTAAGTATGGATGGATGGATGTTTGTTACTCTTTCACGCTCTAACCAGTGGACCGATTTGGATGAATTTTGGAATAAATATAGATTGTAACCTGGATTAACACTACTACTGGCTACTACGACTGGCACTATTACTGGCTACTTTTTATTCCGAAAAAATAACGGGAACGGGCAAAAACTGCCACGCGGGCGAAGCTGCGAGCGGCCGCTATTTTATGCCGTATACCCTCTATTAACGCCATCTGTTGGCGACGTCGAGTACTACTTCAGTTATTTTATAATGACTACAATCATCAGTACTTATTTACTAGCGCCACCGTACATCTTTGCTTTTACATAGTAGGTAGGTACCTTTGTAAAAATGTTTACGGCCCAACGAAGTGGGCACGGGTCAGCTAAGTAGATCATATTTATTATATAGGGACAAAAAAGGCCACCACTCAGCATTTGCTACAAGAGCATATGATAGCTTTGTTATATAAGTGGTTTTCAGTTGAGTCGTACCTTTGACTAGTTTCCACTTGCCGACGGTGATAGCAGCACTCCCCCAGATATCGTCGATGTTATGCAGAGTAGAGTTTCTAGGCGAAGGTAGGTCTTTCGACAGCGCCTCCCATTGATTGACGCCATCCAGGTTTTCAAGTGTACTTTCAAATTAAAAAGGTAAGTATCGCTAGAAAGCATGTCCTGCGAGGCAGTGCTTAGACTGAAGTTAATGGTAACCACTTAACATGAGGTGGGCATCTACTTCATCCGTCAACAAGTTGTAATAAAACCTCTTAGTGAAATTGAGCGTAATTTATCATCAAAGGATTCCTTTTGCTTTGACTTTGACTTTGACTCTACTATTGTGACCTTAGTCACGGTGGCCTCGGCTTAGAATATTATTCACCTGATGTTGAGCGGTTTCCTCCGCCAATAACTATTGCTATATAGATATTGTTAGTCAGCCTAGATTATAGAAATAAATAAAATACAAAAAGTTATATTAAAAATTGAAAGATCGTTTATCCCCACGTTTTATTCCCGCTGGTCCCCGGGAGTGGGAATAAAAAATGGGGACGAACGCACCTGGGGACAAAATGTGGGGACGAGCGGGAAAAACCGTAGAATAAGACCTCGCCATTACAGCTCCCATGAATGTCGTAAGATCAGCTGAGCTAAGATGTGCAACGCGAGATATTATGTCGCGCTTGACATGAGATACTTTTTCTATTGATGGACATTTTAGAAATCATAGATATAAGACCTACTGAGATAAGCTAAACATTAGCATTAGGTCTTCAGTTGACAGAACGAGATAGATTTTTGGCATTGCCATGTTAGCACAGGAAGATATAAAGAGATATTTCTATTTTGCATGAGATAACGAGTAAACAACATTTTATTGCGTTGCATATCTTAGGTAAGGCATAGTACAGTACAGTCTTTAAGTACAGCATCTCCAGAGTACTAAATACTGATACTGTGGCCACCAATCCGCCGGCAAAGCGTGATGACTATTGCAAAAACGCCTATTGACTATTGCCTATGTCCAGCAGTGGAATTATTTTTGGAAATTGTCAACCGATGTGGCGGAGCGGGCGAAGGTCCGCCTGCGACGCCGAGGTTGCGGGCTCGATTCCCGCTTTGGGATAAATGTTTATACGATCTGCAAATATTTATTCCGGGTGTTCTGGGTATTTTCTATATATAATAAAAAATATATATGTATGTCATGTATATCAGTCATCTATATAGTACCCATAGCACAAGCTCTGCTTAGCTTGGGGCTAAGATGATGCTGTGTGGGTTGTCCAGCATTATTATTATTTAGGCTAATGACGATACTTACCTAGTATTTACTCCGGCAGCTCCGAGAATAGTTGGCAGCCAATCAGCGATGTGCATCTGTTGTGACGCAACGCGCGACCTGTGCTCCAGAAGCGGACTCCACAATAAGCCCGCGCCTCGAACTCCGCCTTCCCATAATGTGTTTTTTACCTGGATTACAACATTAAATGCAGGGTGTATTTGGATGCCCGTTTTGCCCAAATACATGTTGGCTTTAAGCCCCACTTCTAAGCAAAGCGAACATTCACCAATTTTTTTATATTATAATTTAATTATGAAGATCTACCCTTCAATACGGACGACCGATGTGGCGCGGCGGGCGAATGTCCGCCTGCGACGCAGAGGTTGCGGGTTCGATTCCCGCCTTGGGATAAATGTTTGTACGATCTGCAAATATTTATTCCGGGTGTTCTGGGTATTTTCTATGTATAACAAAAAATATCTATATATGTAATGTATTGTATTAAGTATATCAGTCATCTAGTACCCATAACACAAGCTCTGCTTAGCTTGGGGCTAGATGATGCTGTGTGGATTGTCCAGCATTATTATTATTATTATAATTACGATAAATAGCAAAAAAGCATAATAGTACCTGCAATATAGGTATTTAGGCTAGGATCTAGCCGTCTTATAGCTTACACTAAGCAGTGAATCTCACATATTGAAATAACAGGCAATTGGGATTTATCTTTTTTATGTCTTACAGTGATGGTAAATGCTAAAGACAAATAAGGCACCTCACCTCGGTGCACCGCACAGAATAATACCCAGAACACCCGGAATAAATATTTGCAGATCGTACAAACATTTATCCCAAGGCGGGAATCGAACCCGCAACCTCCTGCGTCGCAGGCGGACATTCGCCCGCCGCGCCATATCGGTCGTCATTAGTATTAGTAACACAATCATACATTGTACATTAGATTGATTTTGTAAACGATAGCTTTTGTGGGTGAGTGTGTATGAAGAGGTTGTCCTGGATGATATGTATATAGATAAGTTACTTACTTACCCCTTTCAGTGGGTAGTTGGAAGCCGCATTGTCGTTAAAACCAGCCGCTGCGCCTCCGTTGTCTGTGCTGAATATAACGATAGAGTTCTCAAGCAGACCGCTCAAATGCATAGCCTCAAACACTTGACCGATTGAATCGTCCATCTTTGAAAGCATAGCTATAAGTAACACAAGAATTTCATTATGAAAAAAAGTAAAAAAGCAGTCAACAGTAATAAGCGTTTATACAGTAATATCCAGGGATCACAGAGGTAAGTGAATCTAGGCACCAGATTCTCGCGACTTAGCCTGATACTGACCGAAAGGAAACGAGCGAATAAAATAGTGCGCCGCTTGCTCGCTCACCTATTCACTGGACGTGAAACCTTACTCAAATAATTCATTCAATAGGGGACTACCGTTAGGTTGAATATTTTATATTGATTGAAAATAAAAAATTTACAAAGCTGGGTTTTCCACCATGAAAAAATTGATCTTCCGGTTAATCATTCGATTAACCGGTTTTCATTCCCTAGTACCGCGCGGGATAAGAGTAGAGATAAATACTTAGGTTAGTGAATCTTACCAGTAAATTTCCTCCTCTGCGTGTTATTTACACGGCTAAACTTCTCGATCTCATCTTCAGGAGCCCTTAGGAAGTCGTAAGGATTACCGCTGTGGACGGCAGAATGGGACACCATCAAAAACAGCGGCTTAGATGCATTGTGTGATCTTATTACCTGCAAGTCAAAGCAAAGATACCTTTATATCCGCAATCCACACACAGTTTAATGCAGTCTCTGGTCGATGAAGAATCAGCTGCCTACGTATTTAAGGTATGCTACGTCACGTCGTCCTGAGCCTAAACTAGTGGTTCTATAATAATAATAATACTCATAATAATAATATTGTGATCGAACCCACGACCTACAGCGCAGGCCGATCTACTGCCAACTGAGCTGTGACGGCGGTTATTTATTTACACTTGAGGCTTGACCCAAAGTCAATATTTAGCTTGTAGAAAGGTTAGGTATGCTTAAAATTAATTCTTGGCATTTGTAAAAACCTGAAAACTTGTTTATCAAGTTTGTTTAGTTACTAGTATTTGGCATGGCATTGGGACAAATTAAAAATAGGTGATTCATTCAACTATATAGAAATTTATTTTATATTTTATATGACTACTTTATGTCTACCAGTGAGAACCTGTTATTGGCTTTCTGGAGCTACTACTAGAATTTAAGTAAATTTACTTTAGCTGTTGGTTTTCCCATAAATAAATAAATATGATTATGGTAAAAATCGATGGTATCGATCGAGTAAAATGGAGAAGGAAAAAAAGAACCGGGTATTACGGATAAACTTACTTTTAGATTTTTGGAATCGGGTATTACTGAGAACTTACTTTTAGAATATTGAAACCGGGTATTACCACAGATTAGATAAGTAGTATTACTAAGATTAACTTACTTTTACAGCTTCATCCGTGTAGACATCAGTAGCGTACTTTCCAAAAAGGTCGTGCGCTACTTCAAATCCTGTAAAATAGACAAAAGATAATGATAAAAAAATTCGTAGTGATTTTTTGAGATGTCCGAACATAAGCTAAACATAGATATCTAATAGTCAACAGAAGGTACCTACGGTCAGTAACAGAATTCTATGATTTAATCTAGCTGTTATTTTATCTACTACTAGAACACCAGTGGTCTAGTGGGAGTGACCCCGACTTTTGATCCTCAGGTCACGACCTGAACCCACGGGTTCGAATCCGGTCGTGCACTAATATTTTTTTGGATGAATTCAACTGCTGGTCGAGACTTAGTCAAGGGTATAATCTTATTTTAGTACGTAGAGGTGTAAGTACTAATAATTATAATTATAACCAGCTGCACTAGAATGTATTACAATTCAAATTTCAAAATGGTCTATCAACGTCACAAAAAAATATTTACATGCAAAAATATTTTATTTTCGCAGTAGTAGAGCCCTTGGTACTTGGTGGGCGTACTGGTTTCCGCAACTAGGCCGCTGATGGGCCCTTTTTGCGTAGTAGTTTGTGAAAGGTATCGTCCGGGGAAGTATTACCAGGAACATGGGGTTTAACACCAGTTTGCCTCAGTTTGGTAGACGCAGAGTAGTGCATCGTAGGGCACATACCTAACGTGTGTAACAAGGCAATGCTTTATTATGGGTGATGGTTACCACTTAACATCAGGTGGGACATATACTTGCTCCACCAGCAGAAGCACAAATAATAATTGAACTCATCAATTGATTCGATGACTTTTCAGTTTTTGTTTTAGGTATAAGAGTTTATTCCACACATTACCGTGATACTTTTTGAAAAATAAGAATACACACATCATTCTGTACAGCTGACTGTAGACTACGCTAGTAAAGGTATACTATGTATAGGTTAATAGGTAGGTATACCTCGTCTGAAATCGAACCCCCATGATCCATGTTCCATGTTGGTGTGATCATACATGTCTATTTTACCAGTCCAGAATCCAATGTGGCTTTCAAACCTGGAAAAACACAAATTCTACATCTAATAGGCTTCTTACGCTTGGTCGCAAGAAACTGGCGCTTAGATTCACCTAGTGTAGTGTAAATTAGAATTATCTAAGTACATCAAAAAAAATTTTTTTCCTACCAATTGGGAACCCTAAAACGAGAGTATTATGATCTAAGCCTAAAACCTAATATTTTTTGCGGAGGAAGGCGTTGATATTCGCGACACAGTATAATATTAGGTATACTCCTGCGGATATCATCGTTTTTCATATTTGTTTTTATACATCGGTTTGTGTTCCAAATAAACCTAATTTTGATTTGATTTGAGTGTAATCGTTCGTTCGACGTTTCAAGATGATCCCTGCGGATATTACTGAATAAATGCTTTTTGACTTTGACTTAATAAAAAACTTTGTTATGGTACTTATACCATAACAAAGTTACAAGTAAGTTAGTATACTTATATAAACAGTATTATTATGCTTGTCCGGGGAAATAAAGTTTAAATAAAATAAAAATAAATAAAAATCGTTTATTTCAAGCAATTAAAGGGTGCCGGTGAAATGACTTAACACCTGTATGCCTCAGGCTGGTGGAAGCTGGACTGTGCGTTGTAGGGCACGTTGCTAACATGCGTGACGTACGAGACATCTTGCATAAAAAAAAGGCGCTGGGATAAACAATAATCTTTTTTACTCTTGTGGTTCAACTTTTCGGCTTATGTAATTATTGTCAAAGAAAACAGACTTTGTGATCTAAAATTATGGTTGAAAACGGCAAACTTTATTTGTTTCGAGCTAATGTTAGATTCTATTTCTGTAAAATGTACATAAATAGAGGAGTGCTCATGCCATACTTATAATTTTCTTTATTACAGACGGTTTGTATATTCGTTAAACGGTTCCTTCTTTACTGCTCCGATTGAACCTTCAAGCGATTGAAACCTAAGGTTCGTACGTAGATGTGTAACAGTGTAGGTATGTATGTTTATTCCTACTTATCTCCGTAACGGCTGATAGATTGGATGAATCTTGAGGTATACCTACATAATTCGTGAAAAAATGTGTTCTGATTAACTGTGTAAAATTATAAGAAGGAAGCAATGGCCTTCCCATAATTTCAGTTGCAAACAGTCGAGTCTTACCCTCTGTTCAAAGGTAAATATTCCTTCTTGTAAGACCCCAAATGCCATTTTCCGACCAGATGTGTGTTATAACCCAGTTCCTTGAGATATTCGGGCAATATCTTCTCTGATAGCGGCAGGCCGCGAGGCTCTGCACCGTATATCGTTCCATGTTGCATACCTGTGTTGTAAAAAAAAACAACTATATGGGTGATTGTGTAAGTGTTGTGGCAATCAGAATTCTGTTACAAGTTTCAAATATGACAGATTTGCTATAGCATATATTGATGCCGTTGCATTGAGTCTGCGCACGACTATTATAAACAACATAGCCGAAACCATAGAAAATTAGTCCATATTCTTAGGCCGAAACATCGTCGGGAAAATAAATAAAAAAGGTAATACTTACACGATAAATACCCGTATAATATTAGTGTTCATGTTCGATATGTAAAATATCTGTCATACCTATTTGACACTTGCAACAAGATTCGGATTGCAACAAAAGATACACAATCACCCCGTGATTATACTATGTGATTGTTACATGCCATCAGCTCAGTAGAAGAACAGTAAGACGCCTTTATTATCGTAAGAAAAGTCTACAGCGAAAGTGTCGCGACGAGCTTAGAATAATTACAAGAATTACGACACCGTTGTTGTGACAACTTTAACCTCCACACGCTGTCGTCGCGAAATTTATTTCGCGATTTCTCACGAAGTTCAGACTGCCTGATTAGGTACTATTTCATTTCTAGTAATAAAACGTGAAGGTTTTCGTTGGCAAGATGTTAAACGTAGGTAATTAGCTTCCTAAATGCATTTAGAGGCTTGTTAATTATATTTAGTGATCGCTGTGCAAGCGGACCTTAGAATAGAAAAGGTAGCTACATCTTACCTGGGTGTTACAGAAAACAAGCATTATTATTATGCAATTACTACATCATACTTAGCTGGACATCTGGACATAAGTATCCTTTACACGTTTCTAGAAAGATTTATTTGAGATGCACATCACTTCCCGAGGTCTTAGTAATGTCGTCGGTCCATCTTGGCCACCACCTATACGACCTATAACACGGACCTCAGTTTCCTAGGCCATCTTTCATGTTCATCAAGAGGAGTTTAATTGGAAATATATGCAAATAGAGCTTACCAGTATGGATAGGATATTTTCCGGTCATAAGCGCGGCCCGTGACGGTGTGCATATCGGAGTGACGTAGTAGTTATGTAGTGCAATCCCAGAGTACGCGAGGGCGTCAATGTTGGGTGTGGATATGGAATTCGAACCGTGGAAACCTACGTCGTTCCAACCCTACACAAAACAAAAGGTTGTAGGATCTAAAATAGAAAATACGCTAAACACCAGTATGCCTCAGGTTAGTGGACGCAGGGTAGTGCATCGTAGAGCATGTACCAATGTACGTGATCTATAAGGTTATAACTAGCAGTAGCACAAAAAAACAGAGACAAATTTGAACAGGAATAAATTTGCGATGAACTAATAACCTATTTGTGCAGGACGTGGGTAGTAGTAAAAGCTCCTAATCGTTAGTTCTGGATATATATTTCTGCCAGGCTTATGCTCAGTAGCAGCCAGTCCAGGCCAATAGATTCAAACTTCACTAGTGGCCAAACTCAGGACCCTAATATTCCGCTAAGAATATAAAGCAAGTAGATTCCGATGCCAAAACTAGAATGATTCTTAATCGTATTGTGTATTTTACCTGAACTCCCTTCTCGTAACAGTTTCTCTGTCTAGATTATAGTTTATAATGTGAAAAAAGCCCTAAGAACATTTAGCTATTTTCGATTAAAACACTACTTTAAATGTTTTTGTTATGTTTTGTATCTGTATATTTCTTTTATCAACATAATATAGAACAGTGTTTATTATAAAATGGTTTTAACTAACAAAAATTAGAAGGCATTAGATACTCACCAAATCATCAGCCAAAAACAGCACCACATTCGGTTTAGCAGCATCACTCAACACGAAGACAACACACAACAAACACGGCACCCACATCGCGACAACAGTACCTCAATAAAACTTAATACTACGCTGATTTAAGAATATCTATTGTGTTTTTATAACGAGGACACGATGACGAACTTCCAATTAAACAATATTTTTATTATATTGACAGGTCGTAGCGTATAAGATCACGAATACCGGTTAGTACATAACGCGGTCATCAACGACAAAGCAAGCGAGCGGTAGCGGCCGCTGCACAGAATTACTGATGAACCCGGGACAGGTGAAACCAAACCACCGATGTGCGTAAAGGGTAACACGACACGACTAAATATATCATCTTAGAGCATATTATATCGCTCAGTGGAACACCACTATATCTTTAATCGAGCACATCATATACGTCCTTCGATTCTTTTAATTTGAAGCAAACATCAATGATACCTTCTCAAAGAAAATTAAACACTATAGCTAATGTAATATAACACACGAAAAACAATGGACAACATACCTTCTAAATATTAAAAAACTATTTAAAAACAAAGTAGACACGAATTTTTGACAGACTTTCATTGGAAACTGTCAAAAAATCGCATTTGAGACGTGATCAAATCTGATTATGAATTCGAAGTTTGTTGCTTTTCGGATAGATAGTTCTAAAATAACAAATTAGGAAATTAATTATTGTTATTATTCATGGAATGGTAAAATAAAGTATTTGATGCATAATCGGCACGACGAACTTCACTACTAATAAATTTGGCGCAACTTCGAAATAGTTACACCGTGTTTTGTCTCTTATGATCTAATTTGAAACTTTCTGCAAAAGATAAGATACGGTGTATCTTCAACGAGCTTATTAGTAACAAGGTAGAGTATAGCAATAGTATATTTCGTCGTGTGTGACGCCCTAAATGAGGTTGGTATGCATATGGATTAGGTCTCACACTTGAATAACAATAATATTTTATTGTTTCCACCGTGTACAGTCATCACCAAAGTTTTACATACAATCAAAAATAAACAATCAGATAAGATTCGTTAATACCAGTTAGTCGTTTATTTATATGACCTTTCACAGAGTTATTTAGATTTATTATTATTAGAATTGAAATCAGTGCTTTGTACTTCACAGAATCTATTGAGCGAGCATTGAGGTGGGTTTAATTCGTTGGTTTACTATACACCAACGAATTAAGCCTACCTCAATCCGCACAATAACCTCAAACCGTACATTTATGACGCTGACTGTACCAGTAACAGGGGAACGAATCCAAGGTTCCCGACGAGCACTCTTGGCATATTGGCATTTTGTATTTGGCTACAATTACTGACACTTAAGAGATGATAAAACTAAATCGATAAATATTTTTACGTCAGAGTTAAAACTTCACATTTTCTTTGAAGAATCAAGAGTGTCAAAAGTAGAATCGGACAATATCGAGTGATACGTTACGTTATTACCAAAATCAAAGGACTTCCTATTATACCTAAAAGGCAGAGTAAGTTGTGGTATTTTTTTACACTTTGTGAGGCCTCAATTTTTTTAACATTTATTTGTACTTGTTTATATTTTAGTTATATTATTGCGAAACGGAACAAATTTTGCTTGTGGTGCGAAACAGGAATACGCCGAAATCAATAGAATAGTTAAAAATAAATATTTTTTTATGTGCGGACCTCGATCAATTTGTATGCACTGAAAAACGAATTTAAAATTAAAAGCCAACCCCTCTAAGCTTTAATATCTACTTAACTACGGTTTTAGTAAGGATCCCTATTTTTTTAAGTATAATATAGCCTATGTCACCCGGGGATAGTGTAGCTTCCCAACGGTAAAAGAATTTTTCAAATCGGTCCAGTAGTTTCGGAGCCTTATTTAATGCAACAATCAAATCTTTCCTCTATCATATTAGTATAGACAAGTTTATGCATCTTACAATGACATAGTAGTACGTAGGTACATTTTTTTATCAGCACCTAGTTCTCGAGAGTAAGTACCTACGTTAGGTTATCAGAGTTCAAAGCACCAACGTACAAGACTGCGGTCTCTTGACATATTGTATTCTTTGTGTCTTTCATACAAATAAAAATACGCCCGTTTTCCATTAAAGCTACAATAGAAATGAGATACTACAGTGGCCACGGATTTTCACAAATAAGTTTGTTCATATTCGACTAGCCACAGCTCAGTTAGTAGTAGCTCTAACTCCTGTTATGTAGGTCGTGGGTTCGATTCCCATCGAGGACATACATTTGTGTGATGAACATAGATTTTTATTGTGTCTGGGTATTATATTGTATTTAATGTATGTATTTACAAAAAAGTATATAAGTATCGGAACCAGTCATCTGGTTCCGATAGTACAAGTTATGCTTAGTTTGGGACTAGATGTTATGTAAAAATGTCCATAAATATTTATTTATTATATCCTGTAGAGATTTGCTAACATACTTACGCGCATAAATTTGTGTACCATTGAAGACAGCACTTCTATGGTAATTTTTCTTGTATTCTACTTCTCCTATACTCGGTCATCGACCTTTGCTTTCACGTTTTTAATGTTAATTTTATAACTCGTTTAACTTCTCGCCCTAATAATCATTATATTGTCTGAAATACAGATTTCTAGTATCATGATATATTATATGTGAAATTACAGACACATGAGGCTTAACACAGCAGCACCGTAGAGTTTCCTAACGAACGTGGACCTACGAAGCGAAACTTTCTTATAGGCTATGGTAACCACTTAACATCAGGTGGGCCACCCGCTTGATGGAACATGGGGCAAGTCGTAAAAAAACAATAAATAATCGCCAGCATTAAAAGTTTATTAGGTAACCTAAATCGTTTGTTTATTATGTAAACCCATTTTAAAGCTATCAGAGACAACTTACCTACCTACTCTAACATTCGGCATGCTGTGGTCACGGAGAAATTAATCTATCTATACTAATTATATGAATCTTTGTCCTGACTGACTGACTGACTGACATATAGACAGCGCACAGCCTAAACCACTGGTAGTAGGGACTTGAAATTTTCAGGGTATATTTGTCTTGGTGCGTAGAGGTGTACTAGGTTTCTATTGATAAAAGAATTATCAAAATCGGTTCAGTACATCCAGAGATTACTCTCCTACAACCTCACAAATTTTATAATATTAGTACTATTACTCTTTATAATATTAGTATTATGACGACGAAGTGACACTTACAATCAAACCTGGGAAATAACAACAAAATTTTACAAATAATTTAGTTTATTATATGTTACATTTGTAACTAACTATACCACACAGTACTCAGATAGTAACTTATCAGCTGCCGGCCAACAACTCAGCTGATGTCTCCTTAAGGTACAGACTTTATAAATACACATTTACATTGCAAGCCGATCAAGAATACCATAAGATAACAGGTCAAACGTAATCTTATAATACCTTCGATCAAGAAAACCATAGATAACGGGTCACGTTCAAAATCAAAGCTAAAAGCTGCCCGCGTGAATATATACTTAGACAGCTACATTTGTATACTAACGAACTGAAAAGTAAAAACCGTTTTAAGTTCAACCTAATTACAACCATGTTACTTAGTAAATAATGTCACTAATCGTCAAAATATTACACTTATGATCATTCGCATGCATGATGAGTGTTCTTGATCGAAGTTTAATACTTATAATCACAAAGCAAGTCTACAAGGAATTCCTGTAACATTGTATTACTTGTAGTACTCTTGGTATGATTGCAACCACAAGCTTGGATCTTTGATCAAAGGATGGATGTATAAGAGATAAAATTTCTCATAAATTCTCGATAAAACGAGGATTCATCGAAATTCATCGTAGCTAGATTGGTAGCATGGAACTTAAAACGCTAGGTCGATAAATTGAGAGAAGTTTAATCGATAAATCGTCGGGCTGTTAAGAAAATCCCTTGACCGTATATGTCGAGGCTAGTTCTGTGCTTGCGGATGTAGCTAAAATCACTATCTTGCCCAAACCTCGTTAAATTGGATGCGAATACACTCAAGCTTCTTTCCTATTATTTTGTTATAAACGTCACACACTAAACATTGAGAACCAAACCGTAATTTGCCTGTTCTTCTAGAAGTTCGCGAAGAATTGGCGCCTAGATTCTCCTAACTTTAAGACGATTCAAAGTAATCCTTAGGATTCAATTTTTTTTAGTTTATAGGCAAACCGCAATCTCACCTGATGTTAAGTGATGATACGGTCGACGGTGTAGCACGTTTACCTAGAAGATACATAATACATTGTACACAATACATATGGCAGGGGTATATTGCCCATACAATTCCTTCTTCACTCTTACAGATCGTAACTACCTAGTGTTTTGTTACAATCTATCCGAAAATATTTTTTTTCAAGATTTGCAGTCTAGAAATTACGATTAAAAAGTTTTATGTAAACAATATTAGTGCCTGGGATACGGCTTTAGGATATATGTATGGATGCATAACATAATAATCTAGCCTAATGTACTTCAATTATATGTATTTTGTCCACAAATCCTATGTGCACTGTAAGAAAAAACATATCATGTCAAGTAGGTATGTCTCAATTCGCATATCTTATTCCGGTTAGATCTGTACAAGTATGCACCATAAGAAAACATCAGAATATACTAAATCACATACCATTTTCAAACAAATTGCGTATATTTAAAAATAGCATTTACCTAACGTAACTATTATTATGTGAATAGATTAGATAATGTACTTATGTACATGAAGCATATAAATGCGATATTATGTGACGTTAAGTACACAGAGTATGGTCCGAGTAAGAGCCAGCCCAAGACGGTGGACGCACGGAAGATTTAAAAATTCGACAGTGTATACATTTATAGTACGAATTTAATATTCTAAAACCGACCTATTTAATTTAAATATTATATTCATTAATTGCTATTAAAATATATACTTTATTTCAATGAAATATGATGTATAATTCTCTACATCGCCTCCACCAGCATGAGCTGGCTGTAACACTAATATATAAATCTTATGAACACACAGAACTATCTACAGCATATTCATACGTTTATTATATTTAATTTTATAGAAAACGCTAAAATGCAATATCTTATGAGAATAAATGAATATTATCTTACATCGCTTATACATAAATATTCGTAGTCAAAATGTAAACAAATCGTAGATAAGTGTGTACGTAAATATTCGTACTTTTAGAGAATGTAAACAAAATCACGCAAATACCCAGTCACGCAGTAAATAAAACAACGAAACAAATTCCTTAGATTCAAACAGTGCTATCTCATTACATATACATATATAAACCTTATTTGTAAATATTTCCGCCAAATTCAAAGTGGAATGTAAACAAAAATTACCTTACTTGGTGTTGATTGGCAGAATAAACATCCTATTAATATTATAAACGCGAAAGTTTGTAAAAATGGATGGATATTTGTTACTCTTTCACGCTCTAACTCTAACCAGTGAACCGATTTGGATGAAATTTGGAATAGATATAGATTGTAACCTGGACTAACATATAGCTAACATATAAAATTTTTATCCCGGGAACGGGAAAAAACTGCTACGCGGGCGAAGCTGCGAGCGGCTACAAGTTCTATAATGTATTCAAGTAATCACAAGTGAACGAATTGAGAGTTAAAAAATCAAAACTAAGCAAGAATTTTTCAGGTAAGTACTATGGATTTTTCTGTTATTTTAGGAAGTAACAATATAATTGATTTTTCTATAAGTATTTTAGGTTCTGTAGGCGGATTCTGAGTTTTTTTCGTTTTCCGGATACCGATAAGCGCCCCTAGCGGCCTACAAACCCCTAGCGGCTCAGTAACCGAAATTCGGTATCCGGAAAAAACTAGAATCCGCCTGCTGCTGTACTGTGAATTTCGGTTCCATTTTTGACAATAGTACTTGAGGCCAGCACAACTTGACAGCAGTTCAAATGAAGGGAATGTGGCATCCTGATTTGAACATAAATGTTTCCCATAAGTTTTGAAGAGAAACGCCATGATTTTTTTCAAAACTAATGACAGCCGATTTAACTTTTTTTGACTATTAAAAGTATTTATGCACTTTACATTGGCAAAATTATCTGCCAGTGATAACACACACCTACCATTAAAAAAAAAGTATCAGTTTGGTTACTAATATTCCAATTCAAATTCGGCTGAAATATACATAAGAAACCAGTTAGCAACGTCGATACGTTTGCAACCTGTCACATATAGAATACATACTGCAATATGAGCAATGTGGGCATATAACAAAAGTAATATTCGGACGTGACCCTGACTACCCCACGTAGATGATCATGGGCGGCAAGATATCTGAAGGGTTCTAGTCTGTCGTTTTGTGAGGACCTATTTAATGTTACAGGGTCGAAATATCAGCCATTTTAGCTTTAAAGGGGTTATAACAACGCATGGTAAGTATATCAGTAAAAACTGGCCAAGTCGGACTAGCGCACGAAGGGTTCCGTACTATTATATATAATAAAAACGGCTAAGAATGCACGTTTGTTGCTTAGTTTGGGGCTAGATGATGTTGTGTAAAAATGTCCACAAATATTTATTTATTTATTTGTTGTATGAGAGCCCCCTTCAATATTTATTTTATTCTGTTTTTTAGTATTTTTTGTTATAGCGGCAACAGAAATACATCATCTGTGATCTGTCTAACTATCACGGTTCATGAGATACAGCCTGGTGACAGACGGACAGACAGACAGCCAGCAGAGTCTTAATAATCGGGTCCCGTTTTAACCTTCTGTTGATGGTCTTGAACTGAATTGCAAATAATTCGAGATAGTATGGCCATTGGTTGCCTTGAACTAGCGCCTAGATTTACCTATTTACATATTAAAAAGGATCTAAGATTTTATTGGATCGACTTTGACTCACTATATTTTCCAAGAACAGTATACATTACCCTCAGATATCTTTAAATTCAACATTCTTCATGTCTAAATGGTTGTCAGAGGGTCGTCCGAACATTAAATTCACATTACAAAACATGTATTACAGTTAACAGTTTGTTCAAGAATGTTCATAGTCGTAGGAATAAAATATCTTTGGTGCATGCAACACAGTTTTGAGAATCAAAGCGCGAGTTATTGGAACACAAGAAGAGGAAATTGATATAAGTGTTGAAATGCGTATGTACAGTCAGCTGCGTTAGAATGTAAACTATTCGTTACTTAAGGGTGTTACAGCATTACAATAAATATTTACTTAGCAAATAGTCACAAATAAGTAAACACTACAACTGGTTTCATGATCTTTGAGTTTTGCATAAGTTTTTTTTTATAAATGCCTTTTGACTTTGACTTTGAACAAGCATATGGCCTATCTGATGTTAAATGGTTACCATGACCAAAGCATTGCCTCGCAGGTCACGTTCATTAGGAACGTGCCCTACGATGCATTGTTCTGCGTCTATCAACTTGAGGGTTTTTTTTTATACTACTACTGAAGTGAAAGTGGTTACTAGTGAAGCCTCATTTATTATAATGCTGTAATACCATTTTGAAAGCCACAAATGTATAGATTCTAATGCAGCTGCCTGTACCATAATACTCTAGACTAAGCAAGTATACCTAAAATATATTATGTTGGTTTTGTATTTATGCAAGGTGTATTTTTGACTGCACTGTTTACTGATTAGATTGTTTAGTTGTATTTTAAGTCAGCAGTCTTCAATTTCTTCTAGCTTTTAAGTCATTTCGTTCCTACGACTTAAAAATATGGTCAACATATAACTATCCATAAGGCTTTGAAGACATGAGACAATAATAGTTTAGACGCACAAACTGATCCGACACTTTCATAGTTATAAATTTTAGTTAAATAAATCTTTTCTATTTTTTTAATTTTGGTATGGACTTGATCTAGCCATTTTGGTATACAACCATTTTAAGTAATAATACAACTAAACAGAATTCAACAAAACACTGCAGTTAAAGATATACGAACCCATTAACATGAAGCAAGTCTACTTGCACAGTACTAAACAAATTGCTTCTACAGATGGACACGTAGTACGACTATACCTGCGCCGCTCGCACGATACTCGTCTCACTCACTCCTTGCGGGCTTTCCGCTTCCGTTGGCCGTCACCAGCGCCCTCGGTGTCCGCTACTGGTACCGCCTATAACAATATTATACTGACAAGGGGAATTGGAAGAGATTAAAAAATTGTGGAACTAGATTCACAGAAGCCTTATATAAAACATGAAAAGAAATCTAATATAAATAACTTCACGGCTTTAATCCGCAGGTACGGTAGATATCCCCTCAGATCTCTTAGTAACACAAGATTATTAGAGGATGTCTAACCGGGGTAGTCAGCTATGTACAAGTACTACTATATTTGCCACATACCCACATTTTGCAATAGTTGGTATTGCATACGTGACAGGTTGCAAGCCTGTCCCCGCTGCTAGATTACCAACTGGTTTCCTCAAGATGTTTTCGTTCACAGTTTGAGAGCATTGGCATTATGCACATACATAAGGACCTCATACATTAGGATCAGAAGGGACATTGAATCACCGGTGCTCTCTCGGCAAAAAATAAACAACTATTTTGTCAAATGGTTTTCTGGCGTAGCCGGCTGGATGGGCTGTGGATACTTTTGATTGTCATCTCATAACTGACCTCGGCACTATCGCTTTCAGTCTGTGTCTCCTGCGTGGGTCCCTCGAGATCAGCCTTGCCTCGCGGCTTGGGGCTATCCTGGGGAATGTCCTCGACGTCACTAGTGTGGCTGTCAGACTCCGGCTCAGATTCGTGAGGATCATCCTCAGCTACTGCGTCAGATTTCTTGGCCTCGCCAACAGTATCCTATTAGAAAATATTGATTAGTACGAAACTACGAAGTAACGCTGTCAGAATGGTAAATCTTTCGGAAATACCAAAGTTATAAACTGATTGGAATTTGAACAATTCGAACCCACGATAGTCTCATTGATGCGTTAAACTACCATCCAACTCTGTACTATTTATATCTGTACTTCATTCTCATAGTCACACGCATAGTAGGCGGGTTGGTGACCGCAGTATTGGAGTTGCTTAGGACTTAGGAGATGATGTTACCTTTCTCCTAGTGCTTTCACTTAGTCGTCTCTTACTACATCAATGTGAGGTACCCTCAGTTCCTCCTATTCTAAACCGGGGCTACCGCAGCCCTGAAAACTTATAATAGTACTCACAGATCTAGGTCCGCAACACATGTAGGCGACGCTGCCGACCACAATGAAAGAGCCGAAGATAAGAACAGCATATATCCAGGGATTGTCGCCGGCGAACTGAAGAGCCCGCTCGAACACGCTCTCCTGGAATATAGCTACTACTGCACTCTCTAGCGATACTCATGAAAGGATGGATATGGTAAGTAAATATAAATTTATAAATGGAGAATTTCTTAACCATTTCTATGTTGGAATAGTGAATATTTTCATGAAGGGATGGATATGGTGAGTAAATAGGAATTAAAATGGAGACTGATTTTTAACCACTTCTACATTGGAATAGTGAACATTTTCTGATGTAGATTATGTATTTTTAGACAGTAAGGTGGACCTGGCAACTCAGCACACTCAGTTATATCATTGAACCTTTTTAGGCACCAGCTCTCAACATTCTTTAGTCTAATTTTTGTTTTTTTTTTAAATTATAGATTACTTTTGCTTGTTGATATAATTTAAAATGAGAGAAATAAAAAACATTTTTGCACAACATAATCTAGCCCCAAATTAAGCATAGCTTGTACCATGGAAACTAGATGACTGATACCAGATAACAACACCAGAACAAACATCTGTTTTATTCATCACACAAATGGTCTCGGTGGGGATCGAACCCACCACCTACAGCATAGAAGGCAGGGCTACTACAAACTGTGACGGCTGTTGTGTGTGTGACTAAGAAATGGTTGGTAGCAAAAACTTATTGCTGTAGCAGTGGGTACAGAGTGTTCGATAGCGAGTAGAGGACAAGGTACAGATACAGAGACCTCTCTGGCTCGCCTGACGAGTAACGCGATGTACACGCAGATAGGAATGGCACAGTACACGGCGTACATCGCCCAGTATCCCGGATTGTAGTTAGTGGCACGGAGAACGGCACCCCACCATGTTTTCTAACGTCAATATCATCTATTATTATTAAACCCGTTGTCCTGACTGTTACATAGACAACGCACAGCCTAAGCCACACGGCAAGAGGTTAATGAATGTTACTACACTATAGATACATTCAACACAGACAGATTACTGTAGTTATCTCAAATATTACTCAGTCCGTTTAAACTTACCATGACTTTATTTTACTGACATTCTACTTGATACCTTAAAATTTTTGTGTATCCCTAATATAAATAGTTTTGATAATTTTAAAAACATTGTTAAATTAAATTTTGCATGCCATAACATGGCAGAATTACATTGAATACAATACTGTGACATCTGTACTTATACATGTAATTTGGCAAACACTTTGACTTTTATTTCTGCTGACCGCTACTCTGTGTTATTTATAGGAGGAAACTTTGCTGGTTTTTCTATACTAATATTATAAAGAGAAAAGGTTTCTTTGTTTGCATTGAATAAGCTCCAAAACTACTAGACCGATTTGAAAAATTCTTTCACCGTTGGGAAGCTAAACTATTCCCGGGTGACATAGGCTATATTATATTTTCAAAAGAATTGGGGATCCTTACTAAAACCCGTGCGAACCCGGGACGGACCGCTAGTGTTTTATATCTGTTTTCATTTTCACTAATCTACTGTACGGTTTGTTTCCCAAATAAAAAAAAATATAGTAAAAATAAAAATAAATGTGAGTAACATACCGAATCTCGGGAGAGCTTGGCACGCTTCAGCTTGAATGTGTTAGCGGCCCACAGCTCCGCTATTAGCTCATCGTCTGTCACGATCAGATTGTCGAACAGAAGCTGTGGCGACATCGACCACAGTTCTAGACCTACTGCGTGCTGGAACAAATAAATAAATCGTTATCGTCGTTCACTGTTAGAGAATACCTCCTCCATATTTAGGAGAGTTCGCCGTAGTCACCACGCTTGGCATGCGGATTGGTAACGCCGTGTCGGTGTTTAGTACTCAGGAGCTCGATTCCTACACGACAGTAATAGAAGGACTGACGAATTATTGGACATTTCCTACAGTAAGCCCCAAACTAAGCAAAGTATGTATTAAGTTTATATTACTATTTAGTTCCCTAGTACAATTTTCTGGGTGTATTCGTCTTGGTGCGTAGAGGTGTACTAAAAAAGGGATTCCCGAAATTCAACCCCTACACGGGGTTGAAGTTTGAAATAAGCTCACGCAGACGTAGTTGCGCGCGTTTTCAGTAATAGTAAATACTGTAGTATTCAGGAGAAGTAGTAGTAGTGGTTCTGTACATAACTTAGAATACAATATAACTCCCAGACAGAGAACCAATGTCTGTTGTTCACCAGACAAATATTTATCCTCCGTGGAATCGAACCCACGACCTACAGCGCAGAAGTTAGAGCTACATCTAATGTTGCGGCCACACTACCGGGAAATGCCATTAATTCCGGCGGTGATGGACCTTATCACCACCGCTTAACGTCCATCATCGCCGGAATTAATGGCAAAGGTCCATCATCGCCGGAATTAATGGCATTTCCCGGTAGTGTGGCCGCCGCATAACTGAACTGTGAGGCCATAAAAGAGTAATATGGAAAATTAACTTACGATAGGAGTCATCCTAAAAGGATGGTCGTCCTTGAAGTAGAGCGGGTTCTTTATCCGGCGCGGCATCCACTTGCCTTTATAGTTGGGGTTCGCTATCAGGGGAGCGCGCCACGGACCCTAGCAACACAATAACATATACACAAAAAGAAAAAAATAGCATCACAACTTTAATCCCCAAGTAGATATACCTTTAGATCTCTTAGTAACAAGTAATTCGAGATTCTTTAAGGATATCTAAGGGGGGTAGAGAGTACGTCCGAAAATTACATTTGTTTTCTACCCACATTTTGCAGTAGTTTGTATTCAACTCAAGAGTTTTACATGTTGTTGTTGAACATGTGGATTATACATTTGCGTGCTCAATCTTAGACTGCATCTACACATTCCATCAGGTGTGATGGCAGTCAAATGCTTAGCTATTCAACAATAACAAAAAAGGTTTTAATGTATACTTAATGAATTTAATTTTATAGTTAAGTTTGACGACCGAAGTAGCGCGGCGGGCGAATGTCCGCCTGCGACGCAGGAGATTGCGGGTTCGATTCCCGCCTTGGAATAAATGTTTGTACGATCTGCAAATATTTATTCCGAGCGTTCTGGGTGTTTTATATGTATAATAAAAAATATATATGCATGTAATGTATTGTATTAAGTATATCAGTCATCTAGTACCCATAACACAAGCTCTGCTTAGCTTGGGGCTAGATGATACTGTGTGGATTGTCCAACATTATTATTTATAGTTGGAGCCTACCTTGAAGTTAGGATTGGGGATGGTGGGTGGAGTCCAAGGCCCACAGCCCGGCGCAGAGCTACATAGAGGGTTGTCAATAAGGGGTGCCTCCCATTCACCGTCCATATCATCATCCCAGTCAGAGGGCTTCTTGGCGTCAGGGTCTGAAAAGACAAGTTAATTAATAAATCACCCAACAGTCTTAAACTCCATACTAGTTTTCCCTGTGTATGTCACGAGCAGTAAGGTACTACAACACCCAGAACCAGAAGACATAATTTGTTTATTTGTCAGTGCTGCTAATCTTACACAAACTTAAGAAAACACTTACAAGACTTAAAAAAAACATAACAAGGTCAGGGTGTGGGGTTTATCCCCACCGAGGACATAGACATGACAACATACAGCCTTAACCACTGGTTGTAGAGACTTGAAATTTTTTAAGTATATTCGTCTTGGTGCGTAGAGGTGTACTAAGAAAGGAATTCCCGAAATTTAACCCCAAACCATTAATTTCAAGTCTCTATGACTAGTGGTTTAGGCTGTGCGATGGCTATGTATATGTCAGTCAGTCAGCCAGTCAGGACAAAGATTCTTAAAATTGATGTAGATTACCAGGTATGTTCTCAGGTTCATCATCAAGCCAGCCGGTGGGTTGGATCGCGTTGGGGTCTACTATCTGAGCCGGTGCATCTTCGTCCCAGTCTTCTGGCTTCCGTGCTGTGGGGTCCACAATCTGGGGAATATTTCTTACTTTAAACATGGCAAGAGTGAGAGATCTCTTATGGGATCGCTGATAAAACAAGCAGATGGCCCACCTGATGTTAGTGTTAAGCATTGCCTTGCAGGTCACGATTGTTAAGAACATGCCCTACAATGCACTTCTACGTCCATCAATCTGAGGCATACAGGTGTTAAGTCTCATGCACGTGTAATTTCGCCGGCAACATCCACCACATTGCGCTGCTTAGCGGCAGAATTAGGCATGGTGGTAGTACATGACTCTTACTCTTACTCTTACTTCCCCGGACAAGCCAGTAAGAGCTCTACTAGCACTATATTTGTTATTTGTACCTATTAGGTTCCTGTATCCACATGTATACTCAAAGGCGGACCAATATGCACGAAGAGTGATCTGGCTAAACTTGTAGCCAGCCAGCTCCTGAGGGCTTTGCATTGACCGTGGTATTGATAGTTTCTATATTTGTATTGCCAAAGATCCATTCATAGATTAATTGGTATTGCTATAGTATCTGCTGGTAATACTTGCAAAAGTTATGTTACCTTTTCATTCTCATCCCAGTCTTCAGGCTTCTTATCGTTAGGGTCATCAATTTCCTCCGGAGGGTTGACAGAGGGGGTGAAGTCTTCCAGCAGAGATCCCGAGTTCACTTCCTTGCTGTCTACTAGAACCGTGAACGTGTTGTCCGGACGTACGATAAGGGTGTAAAGATGGGGCTGTTTGTCTTTATAGATGTCGTCTAGACGCTGGCTGTAATATTACAATTAATTAAATAAGTAGCAGTTTGCCTGATCTAGCTCCAATCTTACCTAAACTATAAAGTCATTTAAACTCTATCAAATAAGAGCTCACATCGATTGGTTTCTTTACTAAATTATCTAGAATAAATCTTGTATTTACTCATTTAGGATCAACAACTGATATCAACGACTCTTTGGCTGATTTAACTCATATTACTAGCATATTTTGTATAGTATAACATGACAAGGGAAAAAACTGGAACAATATTTGAAGACTTTTTTGTTAGATGCATCAATATCGCATCTAACAGCTACAAAAGTCAGCCGCCCAAAGTTTTCTATCAAAGCTTAACTTAGCTTTCTGGGACAGACAGCTCAATTTGCCCTCCCCAAGTGTTGAAGCGCCCAACTAAAAATGCTACTGTATTCACGCACGACTTACGTCCGTTTTCTATATTCTACGATCATCCGTTAGTAATACTACGGATCGTAGTCTGTCAGAAAAAGTATCATCTCATTGGCTTTTTTGAATAGAAATTTACAGTATACTTATGGAATGAAATGAAAACTACAGCAAAATGTGGTTTTGTACCAATAATCTGGCGTAAGTAATATATGGACGAGAGGTATGTCCATAGTAACGTAAGTAATAAATGGACATACCTCTCGTCCCCCCTTAGATATCCTCAAAGAATCACGAATGGGTACTTTGTACTAAGAGATCTAAACGGATGTCTACCGTGCCTGGTGATTAAAGTCGTGATGATAGGTATTTCTTTTTAGGAGTTTAGTAGTAGTAGAGCTCTTAGTGAAGGGCTCGTTGGGGGAAGTACTACCACAATGCCTATTTCAGCCGCCAAGCTGCTTGCTGTGTTCCGGTTTGAAGGGTGCGGGTGCCGGTGTAAATAGTGTAATTACGTACACATAAGGCTTAATACCTGTATGCCTCAGGTTGATGGACGCAGAGCAGTGAATTGTAGATTACGTTCCTAACAAACGTGACCTACAAGGCAATGCATTGTTATAAGTGATGGTAGCCACTTGACGTCAGGTGGGCCATAGACTTGTTCCATAAGCAAACTGTATAAAAAAAAATAGAAACTTACGTTGGTTTCTTACTATGCTTCTCCTCAATACTTCCATTCTTGGGATTCTTGTGTCGGAAGATAAAGTGCAGTTTGTTATCATTCCCACACTTGTCCGGTCCAAACATGATGGTGTAAGGTGTTTGGTCATGGAAGTGACGGAGGTCGGCTTTAGTGTTAGTGCCGCGGGAGAGAAGTTTGATGTACGCACCGCCGCAGTTTTGGCCTTCCTATAAATTACAAAGATTCTTATATAATTTTGGCTTAAAATATTCATTGCAACTCTTGCTTTGAAAGCATACGGCAAGCAAGGAAACCTGGAAGTATTTAAGTAGCTATTGGCTTGCAGGTCTGCAACCTGTTACGTACGGGATTGCATCTATCTGCAACTTAGATACCATTTAAGAATTTTGAGTAGGTACTAGAAAGGTTCTAAGAGATTTGGGAGTATATTTACAGAATCTAGGAATTTGTCGTGAACTTATTCCTTTTTTTTTTCTATACAGAACGCGTTTTTCAGAGAAGAACCGCCGCCTTCGCCCGTCCATGCGACATACACGGGTTTTACACGGAACAATTTTAATTAATTTTAAGAAGTTTTTTTCTTGATTTCACAGTAATGATAGACATGGACCGTAAAATTCGAAGATTAAAAAAAGTCATTCATGGCTTTTGGGAATAAATAAAGATCTATTCTATAGAGAAACAATATCCTTATAGATGACTGATCATTTATCATCGTAAACTTGTTCATTGATGATGTTGTGAATACCGAAAATGACGTAAAACCCAAGCGGCATGCGTTTTATAGCAAGCAGGATGAGTCTCATTTCCTGTACAAAATCTGGAAAGTAGCCAAACCAATGAACCCACTGGTGAAATATAACTTTTTAATTTGGTTGAAACAGTTCAGATCCTTACGGTTTCGTGACCCCTTGGATCCCCTGGGAGAGACGGCAGACATATTTTCTACTTTGGGAAGATATTGGAAATTGAAACTACCTTCTTATTAATATTTTAAGTAACTGATTGGTCGACCCCTGACCAAAGCATTGTCAAACAAGCCATAATCAATAATGCTTTCAAGTTTATTCACATTTATAAAAACCAGTTTATTAATAGTTTTATTATGCAATAGTCAACATCAGGACAACTTTATTTATTCCGCCATTGTTTTCATATAAAAATTATAAGAGATAATATGTTCTAAGAAAAAATATAGGCCAACTGAAAACCCTTTGAAAAAGCCAAAATGTCAGGGTTTTCGGCTACTCAATATTGCATAGTAACACTGAGTTACAAAAACCTAGCTTGAAGGTATGTAGAAACTAAGCAAATTGGTTAATGACTCATAAGCTGATTTGCATGTTAAGGCATTTTAATGTATGTCAACGAAAATAAGACAATAAGCGTAATGGACTACCACCAGACATGAAAATTGGATTAGGCGACAGTAGAATCCAATTTCCCAGTGATGCAATGTGTGACGTTGGTTTCTCAAGTCAGTTTGTAAATATGAACATTCACATTGTGATAAGCCAATTAGTGGAGCAGAAAGTTGGGGCGAAAGTACCTACCTTAGCGATATGGTTTATGACTTTTATGGTTACAATAATGATAAAGATTTTTTTTTCATTTAACTTTCCGATGGAAAGGACTTTATTCATTTTACTTGAAGCATTCTATTTATTTAAGTTGTACCAAAGAGCACCAAGTTAGTCTAGTAATAGAACAGCAAGCTGCGGATAAGTAATAAGTAAAATACCTGCATTGTGACTTCATATTGGACTACAAATGGCTTGTCTTTGAACTCAAATGGCTTGTCTAGCAGAGCTGATATGGCAGCGTGTTTGGCTTCTGTAGTCAGCACTAAGCCAAGGTCATCTTTGAATATCTTCCTGGATGGAGTCTTGAGCTGAAAATGAATTTAGTTTAATTTGTTTATTTATTTTATTTTAACTTATAACTCAAGCATACACACATATTTATTGATTTACTATTGGAATGCTGGCATCTTTATTGGCATGAAGCTATTTTCATGCAAACTACAACACCCTGTTCACCATTTTAGGGGCTGAATTTCAAGTCTATACATCACGTAGTCAGGCTGTTTTGACTATAAACGAGTCAGTCAGGACAAAGGATCTTATATGTGGTATTGATTAATTTAGGTAGTCCATGGTTACATGACATTACTGGCAGTTGAAAGCTTTGCAGTAGAACTACAGAGCAGATTTTATTCAATAGCATTACTAAATTAGTATGGTCACATCTTAGACCTTGCAGATTTAACAGGCTTTAAATATAGCCTAATGAAATAAGGTATAAGAAGAACATGACGAAAGGGCCATGAAAGTATTTTCGATAGCCTCGCAAACAGTGAGTTTAATTATCACTTACCATGAGACAAAAGATGGGAAAAGATTATGAAAAAAAGACTATATAGCCTTTACGCCCAGAATAATATATTAAAGTGGAACTTACCTCCCACTTGCCATCATATTTAGCAATTTGCTCATCAACACCTTGTTTCTTAGCTTCCGACTTCACCCATTTCTTTCCAAAAGCTTTTGGGTCATCAAAATGTTCTGCAAAATACATTCCCTTCGGAATTTCAGGGCTGGTGTACTCTCCTACTTCTTCTTCAACCTGATGAAGAAAAAGCTTAGTTGATGATTTTTCAGTCAGTCATTCATCTTATTTTTTTCAGCTACAAATTGTTAACTGAAGTAGGTACAATAGTTTGGTCTAATCTACATTCAAAGCTGTAAAGATCTTGATAAGACAAGCAATGTAGGTTAAAAATGTAGAAGATTTAGGTAGGTATTAACTAACCTCAACGGTGGCTTCATCATCAGAATTGTCAGTTCTCACCAACACGACGGCACTCCCTAGCACTAATAAACACACGTAGAAGACTTTACTACTCCTAAAAGGAGCCATCTGAAAGAAGTATAATGGTTTTAATAAAACACTACAACAGGCTCCGTGCCCCAGTTAGAATCGACAATGCATTAACCTCAGCTCCGCCGCTACCGCCACGCTTTGCGACTAACTAGGCACTGTTTAATCTAATTAAATAGAGAAATGAACAATAGATAAACTGGTACGCTAAGTACGTAGTGAAAGGTTGGAAATTCGGGTTCTGCGAGGGGCTGCGAGCGGTCACCGTCACCGGATATCCTCATTACAATACAAAATGTAGGTACCTAATTTTATATCTCTGAAATCTCGGAAAGAGAACCGCATACTTACCTTTATTCGTAATTTCACTCTAGTTACAGTAATTCTCTGCGGTTTTTAAAGCGTAAAATTAATATTCTGCAACATCAATGAATTCAATGCGATTCGAATCGAAATCAGAATGATTTTTGATATTCCTGAAAATTTTCAACCAATCAAAAACAAACAGTTGTCAAGGAAGGAAGCGATCGAGAATTTTCGGACGCGTTCATATTCAACCAAAATTTTTTTTTGGCTGCGTAATCCACGGTTGTGTACTCCGTGGTTGTGTAATCACGGCACCTCGTTGCGGCCTGTGCTGTGTGTGTGTCGCGCGCGTCAAGCAAAGCAAGAACAGTCCACAGAATTCTTTGCACAGGTAACTTATTTTTACTTTCCTATGTTTACATAGAATCAAGAAATTCACAGAATACTTTTTAAAGTATTCTGTGAATTCTGTGATACAACAAAGTATTCTGTGCTGTGATACTTTGCTAAATCGGAAACAGTCTGTGGTTGCATCAAAACAAAATTAGAAAAGAAAACATGAAATAAATACCAATACCTAATGATTGTTACAAGCCTTTGCAACTGCGCTCAGAGTAATAGTACCTACTATGAGTTACTTATTGTTTGTGTTCACTGACTGTTAAAATAAATTACCTCCCGTACTTTACTGTCCCACCCACACCCAGCGCCAGCGCTAGATAGTTTTAGCTGTCAGCCAGCACGTACTTACTTCAGTCACTTCAGTGTGTAAATAAACAGCAGATTTTCTCGACGTATTTAGACTTGCTCCGTAAGTATTTACTGTTTTAAACCATTATATTTTCTTAGGCTCAACCTTCCATTATGTGTTAGAAGTCTGGAAGCTGAATTTGTTATCAAACCAGATCTAAAATGTGTTTTTAAATTTTTTGTAATTTCCAAATTCATCCTTACAAAATGAATTATTTATTTTCGTAAATAATATTTCTACCACTCTTTATGGAGGATGGTCTTCATACCACATCCCCCTCTCCCTCAGCCCTAACCCAAGGTCAAAATTTATCAAAAGTCTGTCCCAGCAATTTAATAATAAAACCGGCCAAGTGCGAGTCTGACTCGCGTACGAAGGGTTTCCTGTTTTTGTTTTTTGGTATAAATAAATAAATAAATAATGCTGGAACATCCACACAGCATCATCTAGCCCCAAGCTAAGCAGAGCTTGTGTTATGGGTACTAGATGACTGATATACTTAATACAATATATTACGTACATAGATATTTTTTATTATACATATAAAATACCCAGAACACCCGGAATATTTGCAGATCGTATAAACATTTATCCCAAGGCGGGAATCGAACCCGCAACCTCCTGCGTCGCAGGCGGACAATCGCCCGCCGCGCCACATCGGTCGTCATGTATGGGTCGGTATGGGTTGTTATAGCAGCAATTATAACAACATCTGTGAAAATTTCTACTCTCTAACTATCACGGTTCATGAGGTACAGCCTGGTGACAGATGGACAGACAGCGGAGTCTTAGTAATAGGGTCCCATTTTGCCCTTATTTAAGTTATTTATTTATTAAGATTGAGCTGGCTATGGTAGACCCCAGCTTAGAAAAGGACCTCTTTGTTACCTTCCATGGATAGGATATCATAACAGGCGACTAAGGGAACAAGCACATTGCTATTCGCCAGCCAAATGAGATGAATACAGTATAATAATAATTATAATAAAAGCCTTTATTTCTTTGCTGGAGAATAATGTACTTTACATTATTCTTCTAGTATGTACACTATCTTACTAATCCTTTAGCACAGTCTGCCATTTGACATAGGCCTCTAAATAGGCCACTCTACTCCATTGGCTTCCTGCTACTTTCTTGATGTCATCTTCCCAGCTTTTATGCTGTCGTCCTCTTTTCCTTTTCTTGTCCAATGGGTACCACTCTGTTATTATTTTGGACCATGATGAATGCAGTAAACTCTCTCAAATAAGGGATATTTCCCTTAATTGAGAAAGTTTACTGCTGGACATAATATGTCCAGCAGTGCTTTATTAAGTATGGTGATGAATATGAAGGAATCAAAGTGTAGGCCTCGTTTTATAAAAGTGTTTTACTAGTAGTTCAATTCTATTTCTACTGTATAAGAGTAAAGTTTTCGCAATAGAAATACCTAAATATGTTAGCTTTTAGAGTTTCAATGGCTTATTCAAGGACTTAAGAGAAAGTATAACATGATCTGTAAAGTTATTCTGTAGGTATTTACCTACTACTCCTACAAGTTTTCTAAATGAATAATGCTACAAGCGAAAGCTTATGAATACTGATGAGCTCATTCTAATAAAAACTTTAATAGAATAAAAGAAACTTTAATTTGTAAATTAAATAAAAAAATAGAGAAAGTAATAAAGCTGTTAATAAATCAGTACATGCAAAACAATACAACCAATTGACAATTTTTTTTTTGACTGCTTTGCTAATTTGTGTCAGTTTTGTGTGCTGCACCAAAAGCTTAAGCCTAAAGTTATTTTCATGTTCAGAAATAATATTATAACTTTGCAGGTTCGTTCCAGCCTTGCAATGAGACGTCACTGGTTTCGTCTTCTTCGTCTTCGCAATCTTCTTATGGTCACAGTAGTAATGATACTGCTGTATCTGATAAAATCACTTGGCAATGTACACCTGCCGGAGAATACTATGGCATTGCCAGAAGCATTCCAATCACAGAATGATTTATTAGAATTCAAACAGTATTTTGTACCGGAAAGCACAAAAGTAAGTGATATATGATATCTGACAGGCCTTACAGCTGAGTTGGTAGTAGTTCTGCCTTCCGCAGTTCTGTAGTTCTGTAGGTTCCAGGTTAAGACATTTAATTCAATTCCAAGCAATATTCTGCCGCCAAGCAGCTTGCTGTGTTCCAGTTTGAAGGGTGTGGGTGCCGGTGTAATTACAGGCACATGAGGCTTAACACCTGTATACCTCAGGTTGATGGACGCAGAGCAGTGTGTTGTGGGTTACATTCCTAAAGAACGTGACCTTCAAGACAATCAATGCTTTGTTATAGGCGATGGTAACCACTTAACATCAGGTGGGCCATATGCTTGTTCCATCAGCACATTGTATAAAAAAAAAAAAAATTTAGCCATGTCAGATTTTAGGCTTAAATATATATTCCTAATATAAAATATATATTTCCTGTATTCCATTTTGGATTTGTTTCCTTATTAAAACCAGCCAATAACTCAAAACGACAATAGGAAACTTCGTTTATTTTGACCGAACACATAGTCCAGTCATTTAAGCTTAAATTAGGTAAGAATCTCGGAATTCGAGATACCCAGCTGTAAATCTGTAAATACTTGTATATTGACACCCTAAAAGTTGTCTCAAAACCTACATATGGTAGGGTGTACGCAACTATTAAAATTTCAAGGTCAAAGGTCACAAAAATCGGTTCTTTGCGCTTTTTTTGTAAATATCTCATTTCCTATGGGTTTTTTGCTATTTGTATGTATCATCAATATTGTGCAAAAATCGTTTCGCATTGCCCAACCCCATACCTGGGGTTCCAAATCAAGCCCTAACCAAGTTTGAACTTGATAATATACCTACACGTTTGAAATGTTGATGAGCAGCTGCACTTGTTGGTGGAATATTTGAAAGCTGCACAGGTTTATTAAGTTAAGGAAGGATTTTAAAATTTACAGATTTTAAAGAAGATGCACTTAATTATTTTCTATATAAAATGTCATTAGTGTAAATGGAAATATTTTTAATTTTAGGAAACGGTTATCAGTATTATTGAATAGATATAGATTTAATGCATGAAGAAAATGATAAAATATAATATAATAGTTAATAAAAATTGACCAATATTTATAATCATTGATTTATCGATGGTTCATCAACTATATATGGCGCGTTTTCGACCGGAGGCACCGATTGACCTGAGTGATGCTGTGACCGCGCGCTCTCCGCCCTCTATCTCGAAAACGGTTGACCGTATAAAAAATTTTGTTAAACAAAATTTGTAGAGAATTTTGTATTCTACAATATTGATGATACATACAAATAGCAAAAAACCCATAGGAAATGAGATATTTACAAAAAAAGCGCAAAGAACCGATTTTTGTGACCTTTGACCTTGAAATTTTAATAGTTGCGTACACCCTACCATATGTAGGTTTTGAGACAACTTTTAGGGTGTCAATATACAAGTATTTACAGATTTACAGCTGGGTATCTCGAATTCCGAGGTGAACTTACTATAATAACTGGACTAACAAGCGCCGGTAAGCAAGCACCGACAATCTGCCTTCTATGGTAATATTTAAGTTGGCGACCGATGTGGCGCGGTGGGCGAATGTCCGCCTGCAACGCAGGAGGTTGCGGGTTCGATTCTCGCCTTGGGATAAATGTTTATAAGATCTGCAAATATTTATTTCGGGTGTTCTGGGTGTTTTCTATGTATAATAAAAAATATCTATGTATGTAGGTAAGGTATTGTATTAAGTACCTATATCAGTCATCTAATACCCGTAACACAAGCTCTGCTTAGCTTGGGGTTAGATGATTCTGTGTGGATTGTACAGTATTATTATTATTATTAGTAAAGTCCCTGATAATAAAATAAAATACGAAAAAATATTTTCAGATTTTACAATTTTACGCTTTGTTTTAGAAAAAAGATTGGCACAACTACGCACAGATAAGCAACGAGAGGAAGCGTGTGGGTGAGTGACATAGTTTCTAATAACGAAATGTAATTTATGTACAATCTACTAGTATAATCCTACTAATATTATAAACGCGAAAGTTTGTAAGTATGGATGGATGGATGTTTGTTACTCTTTCACGCTCTAACCAGTGGACCGATTTGGATGAAATTTGGAATAGATATGGATTGTAACCTAGATTAATGTATAGGCTACTTTTTATCCCGAAAAAATAACGGAAACGGGAAAAAACTGCCATGCGAGCAAAGCTATGAATTTTATAGAGCACCAGTTGTCTAGCAGTGTCCTTGTCTTCTGATCCTAAGGTCGTGGGTTCGAATCCGGTTGTGTACCAATGGATTTATCTATTGAAAGAATTATGTGCGCAATGCCAGTAGGTATACCTATACTCTCAAACGGTGAAGGAAAACATCGTGACGAAACCAGTCAGTATCCTAGCAGAAGCGATAGGCTTGCAATCTGTTACGCATGGTATAATTACTAATGCAAAAAGTCAGTATGAACCATGTAATATTTGGACGTATCTTTGACTGCCCCCTTAGATATTCTCAACGAATCTTGAGTCGGTACTACTTGGTAGGCTGAAGAGATCTGAGGGGATATCTGTAAGGTATTGAAGGACGATGTGTTTCCCTTAGTCTTCTACATTTCTTCAGGGTGATGCAATGATAAATACATGTTCCATTTACTGATTTATTTTCCACAATAGCACTACATGTTTATGCAGTGCGGGCGGGGAGAGACGACTGGCGACGCTTAGGTTTTGTGTGTCGCGTCGTCGTCGTGTAGTTGATAGGGGCTCAACATATCTACCGCGCCTGGAGATAAAAGCTATGAGGCTGTTTAGGATTTGCTTTAAAATGATATAACAGTATCCAATAAAAGACAGGGTCATGACGACCGATGTGGCGCGGCGAGCGAATGTCCGCCTGCGACGCAGGAGGTTACGGGTTCGATTCCCGTCTTGGGATAAATGTTTGTATGATCTGCAAATATTCCGGATGTTCTGGGTGTTTTCTATGTATAATGAAAAATATGTATATGTAATGTATTGTATTAAGTATATCATATCTAGTACCCATAACACAAGTTGCTTAGCTTAGGGCTAGATGATACTGTGTGGATTCAATCCACTGGATTGTCCAGCATTATTTATTATTATTTATTTATGTTATACTCTCCAACTCTCCACAGGCATAGGCGAGCAAGGTTTACCAGCACACATGCCAGAATCGGAAGCCAAGTTAGAAAAAGAACTGTACGCTGTTAACGGTTTCAATGCAGCTTTAAGCGACAAGATACTTCTGAACCGTTCTTTACCTGATATTCGACACCAAGGCTGCAAGAAGAAGTATTACATAGAGTCTTTGCCGACTGTCAGCGTGGTGGTGCCGTTTCATGATGAGCACTGGAGCACGTTGCTTCGGACTGCTTTCTCCGTGTTGTACAGATCGCCCGAGCATCTGATAAAAGAAGTCCTACTGGTGGACGATGCTAGTACCAAAGGTGAGACAGTGTTTTTTTTGATGAATCACGCATATGGCCTACCTGATGTTAAGTACCATCGCCTATAAAAAAACATTGCCTATTGTCACGTTAGTTAGGAACGTGCCCTACAGTACATCGCTTTGCGTCCATCAACCTGAGGCATACAGGTGTTAAGCCTCATGTGCCTGTAATTACACCGGCACCCACACCCTTCAACCGGAACACAGCAAGCTGCTTTACTAAGGGCTCTACTACTACTAAATGTACTTAATGTACTACTACTACTATGTTTCAAAGTTATTTTTCTCTTTTCTCTTATGTAAACTTCAGGAATTCCCGAAATTCAACCCCTAAACGGGTACAGCGGGGGTTGAAGTTTGTATGAAAGACTTCACGCGGATGAATGCGTTTCTCTAGTGTACAATAAATTGGTAGGTAGGTTCTTATCAACAAACCCCGTTTTGTTATCCAATGTCAATTTACTGTGTTATATTGTGACAAAATGCTTACCTATACATATATATACTACATTGTTTCCCATAATGTAACGAATATAGTAATAACTCGACTGTGTGGTATTTTTATTGT
Source organism: Electrophaes corylata (assembly GCA_947095575.1). NCBI lineage: Eukaryota > Metazoa > Arthropoda > Insecta > Lepidoptera > Geometridae > Electrophaes > Electrophaes corylata. Next base: position 12,549,634 of record OX352704.1, read on the forward strand.
TCAAATAGGTACGTCCGAATTACAAATCATCTTGGGATTTCGTTTGATCTTATCCTCTGCTTCTCAAACCAAAGTTATATTATATAATTGCATCTCTTTATTCCAGATTTCCTCAAAGCCAAGCTAGACAAGTACATAACTCGCCACATGCCAAAAGTCCGCGTGATCCGGCTCGCCGTTAGGTCCGGGCTGATCACGGCGCGCCTCGCGGGGGCTAGGCAGGCGACGGGGGACGTCCTACTATTCCTAGACTCACATACAGAAGCCAATGTCAACTGGTTACCGCCTCTGCTAGGTCTGTGTATGTATTTACTGTTTTAACAAGTTAGAAATATTAAATAATATAGGACACAATGTTTGGACTACCCTCATATCGGTAGAGTGACGTCACAGGCGTCGTAAGTGACGCACTACGCTACGTAATATTTGACTTAAATTGACGTGCATTCAATGTTATTAATGTGAAAAACTTGCAAGAAAGCGCTGGTGAGTTTGTGTCCCGATTCTAGTCTATCAAAATAAATCTCCGTGACTCAAATAAAAGAGCTGGTCGTCAAATCGGGGGTGTGATCGAATTTTCGTTCATCCACTCTCAGACCTATTTAACTGTTTTGTGTTTGTGTCCAACAGAACCAATTGCGCTGGACTACCGTACGGTAATGTGTCCATTTATCGACGTGATCGCGTATCACACGTTCGAATACCGCGCGCAAGACGAAGGAGCCCGAGGGGCTTTTGACTGGGAGTTCTTCTACAAACGGCTGCCCGTGCTGCCGAAAGATGAAGAAAATATGCCGGAGCCGTTCGAGTGAGTTCAATTTTCTGGTCCCGCTCGTCCCCATTTTTATTCCCGTTAGTCCTCAGGGCGTACCAGCGGGAATAAAAAATAGAGACAAAAAACTATAGCTAATAATAAAATATAAAAAATAAGTACTTAATAAAACAAATAAATAAAAATAAAATATCCCACCTGATGTTGAACAGTTCCCGTTGCGTATAAGTATAGTATTTAGTACACTGTTGGTCAGCCTAGATAATATAAATTTATAAATTAAATAAGTAATATAAAAAAATTAAAAATAGTTTGTCTCCCGCTGGTCCCCGTCGGGAATGAACGGGAATAAAAGTTGGGGACGAACGCTACTGGAGACAAAATGGGGGGACGAGCGGGAATAACCCAACTTTCTAAACTGTCCAGTGGAAACGATTTTGAGCTTTCTACGTTCACTTACTTACCGCGATGAAAACAAATGAAAAGTATAATAATAATAATAATAATGCTGGACACTCCACTCAGCATCATCTAGCCCCAAGCTAAGCAGAGCTTGTGTTATGGGTACTAGATGACTGATATACTTAATATAATACATTACATACATAGATATTTTTTATTATACATAGAAAACACCCAGAACACCCGGAATAAATATATAATATAAAGTATGAACTATGTGCATTGACCAAAAAAAGCACTGCCCTGTATGTATTAATATTTCAAATACTATAGCATCCTCACAGCCTGTTTTGTTTCGCTATGATGTTTATCTTCACTGTTTGAGAGCACTTAGTACATAATCTTTTGAAATCTGTAAATGATTATTTTGTGACATTGTTTTGCTTAATATCAGGAGTCCGGTGATGGCGGGTGGTCTATTCGCTATCTCGAGAGTATTCTTCTGGGAGCTGGGTGGCTACGACCCTGGACTGGATATCTGGGGCGGAGAGCAGTATGAACTTAGTTTTAAAGTAAGTGAAGTGATAAGTTCATGGCATTAATCCCTAGGCATGGCATTAATCTACCGTAGATTAAAAATTAGAAATTATAGTTACATAAAGCTTAACACCAAGGCGACAAGGTTGTTCGTAAATACCATCATAAACTTCTTATCTGAGTTGTAAATGGTCCAATTAACTTTGATTCAGTTTTGCAAGATCTTTGTAGCTATAAAAAATGCGATCAATAAAGAAAAATACGAAATATTTTTTTAAATGCGTCGAATTTAGATTTTCTTTCTTTTTTTGCATCAGAAGCAAAAAAAAAAAAAAAAAAAAAAAAAAAAAATTGAATGCAGACAGATCTCGTTTTTACTACACAATACAAAACAAATTGTAGATAAGGCTGTCTGGGTGGAGAGAATGGATTAGCTGAGTGCGGAGCAAGATAAATTAACTACATACATACAGCCATACAGCCTCACGACTTTAATCTCCAGGAATTGTAGACAATTCCTTAAAATCAGTCAATCATCTCTAACCAGTAGTACCAACTCAAGATTCTTTAATGTCTGAGGGGGGTCACGTCCAAATATTACATTTGGCACATATCCGCCCAAAAAGTTAATGGGAACTGAAAACTTGCCAAACATCAAAATTTTACATTGAAACATCATGTTACAGTAATGACAATAGGACCACTTAAAATAGAACCCTTTAATTACCTTTCATAGATTTCGTAAGACTAAGCGAATGCCAAATTAGCAAATTAGCAAAAAAAATTAATCCAAACTTGAAAATAGTCCCAACTTGGGAGGTATTTTGGATAGAAACGGGATATTAACCATGATTTTTGAGTTCGACCTGTGATCATGGCGCATGACACTGTGCCGAAATATCGGGAAACAATCAAACTCAAAAATCATGGTAAATATCCCGTTTCTATTCAAAATATTGATCAAACCATGATAGTTTAAAAAGTTATATTGGGAGGTTTTGTCCATTCATTGAGGCAAAATTCCCATGATTTGTGGTGTTAGTAACAACATCTAGGCCCCTAGAGATCTTATGCTCGGACAATGTTAAACATTGTCCGAGCAGCGTTTTCCTAGCAGCATAGTCCCACCTAGTACTGTATCTAGTACTTGTACCTAGTATTTATTCCTAGAACTTGTGCTTAGAACTTGTAGTAGAACCTGTAGCTAGTACTTGTACCTTAGTACTTATACTTTTTAATATTTGTGTTTCAGTTATGGCAATGCGGGGGTCGAATGTTAGACGCTCCCTGTTCCCGGGTGGGACATATCTACCGCAAGTTTGCACCATTCCCAAATCCAGGCCGCGGGGACTTTGTTGGGAAGGTAACATCTTTATACTAATTATAACAATCTTTGTCCTAATTTGACGACCGATGTGGCGTGGCGGGCGAGAGTCCGCCTGCGACGCAGAAGGTTGCGGGTTCGATTCCCGCCTTAGGATAAATGTTTGTACGATCTGCAAATATTAATTCCGGGTGATCTGGGTATTTTCTATGTATAATAAAAAATATATATGTATGTAATATTGTATTGTATTAAGTATATCAGTCATCTAGTACCCATAACACAAGCTCTACTTAGCTTGGGGCTAGATGATGCTGTGTGGATTGTCCAGTATTATTTATTATTTATTTATTAATTAACTAACTGGCTGACTGACTAGTATGCTTCGGCAACTAGGTAGACCCAATTAGGTAGAATTTTTTTCGTATCAGGCAACACTACAGTTGAGGATTCCGTCTATACCTTTTGAGTAACGCCTTAAAGTACCAAAACCTGGCAAGTTTTCTTCGCGTTACTCGCTGTAAGCATTTTATACATTTAAATATCTCGCTCAATAAGTTTTACACATTGGACTAAAATCTCTGTACGCAACATACACTTGGTATGTTTTTTTTTATACAACTTACTGGTGGAACAAGCACATGGCCCATCCGATGTCAAGTGGTTACCATCACCTATAACAAAGCATCGCCTCGTAGGTCACGCTCGTCAGGAACGTCACCTACTCAGCGTCCATCAACCTGAGGTATACAGGTGTTAAGCCTCATGTGTCTGTAATTTTACCGGCACCCACACCCTTCGAACCGGAACACAGCAAGCTGCTTGGGGTAGAAATAGGTATGGTGGTAGTACTGCCCTTCACAAAGAGCTCTACCTACTACTAAAAAAAAAAGTTATGTTAGTATGTTAAAAAGAAGTGGTTTATTGCAGAATTACAGACGTGTAGCTGAAGTGTGGATGGACGAATACGCAGAGTTCCTGTACAAGAGACGCCCGCACTACAGGAATATCGAGACGGGAGACATTTCCGAACAGAAGAAGCTCAGGGAAAAACTCAAATGCAAAAGCTTCAAATGGTTTATGACTCAGGTTTGTAGAATAAAATAAAAAAGAGTAAAATAGAAATGATTTATTTGACATATAAACATTGATACAACGCTAATACACCAAACAGAAAGAAACTAGGCTAGACAGGCACATTAGAACAAGTAAACGTAAAAAGGAAAAATACAATCTAAAATAAATAATCTATCTATATCTAAATCTAAACCAATCATAAGAATCTTTGTCCTGACTGACTGACTGACATAATAGACAACGCACAGCCTTAACCATTGGTCTAGTATAAGTATCTACACTTAAGATCTTCATGGTATGTTCGTCTTGGTGCGTAGAGGTGTGCGTGAGGAATTGCCGAAATTCAACCCCTAAACGGGTACACATCGTTGGCTGAAATTTGTATGAAATTCACTTCACGCGGACGTAGTCGCGCGTGTATCGCTAGTATTATATAAGATTCATTTACTTTCAACTTAAGCAAAGTAACATAGAAACTAGGCGAATCAGATAACTGTTTTTTTATATACACTTGGAATACAATATAATACTAAGACACTACAAATATCCGTATTTATCACGATGCTTTCCTTGATCATTTGAGATTACTGCGCACAAATTTTTGTATAGTAACATTGGTGCACGACCGGATTCGAACCCACGACCTTAGTCCCAGAAGTTCATCATACTGATTTACTACCACTAAAAACTTATTCCTCAACTCTTAGTACTTAATATACTTATTACTATTATTTTAAAGGATCATTTAAGAAACGGTAGGAACCAAGCCGTAAGTTTCTTGCTGGTTCTTCTAGGCTTGGTCGCGAGAAACTGGCGCTTAGATTCACCTAGATTCAAGACGTTTCAAGATGATCCCTGCGGATATTACTGAATAAATGCTTTTTGACTTTGACTTTGACTTGTATTGTTTTCAGATAGCATTTGATCTCACCGCCAAATATCCAACCGTAGAACCGAAGCCATTCGCCGAAGGACGTGTAAGTATTCTATCATGTGATATCTTAGTAGAGTTCTTAAAGAAAGAGTTCATCCTGGACAGTACCACAGTATTTCCACATCATTATCATCAACAGCCTGTAAGCCCATTAGCTTTTGCTTAAATATACGTAAGTATTGGAAAGGACAGAGAAGGGAAGAGAAAAAGAAGCAAGGGACAGAGAAAATTTCAAGTCTTCACGACCACTGGTTTAGGCTGTACGTTGTCTATATGTCAGTCAGTCAGTCAGGACAAAGATTCTTAGAAGTGGTATTAATTTATTTATGGTCAACAGATTCGTCCTGCGTCTTACAATAAACTGTGCATAGACGCTCGACACGGCGCTCAAATGGACGCTCTTGCAGTACGGAGTTGTGACGTCACTGGACATGAAAATGAGTTTATATTTTCATGGCATAAGGATATCAGGTAACTACCCCTTACTATATTTTATTTTATTTTTTATTTTTATTTTTACTTTATTGGGAACAACAAACAGTTGATACACTATAGTCTTACTTAAATAATAGTATCTAGGTTTGTTTGATTAAATGTACAACCCACTACGTTATCCACAGATTACTAAGAAAAAGTATAAGATTTCGTTTGAAGCTGTTGTGAGACAGTGTTAGTGCTATATAAAGTTTAAGTTTAAGTTAAGAAAAAGAAGTTAAGTTAAGTTATGGGCAAAATTTTGAAAGTGAAATATAAATAAATTATGTATAGTATGCAAGCAAGTAGTCTTATTGTACGTTTAGTCATTTTGTAACATAGTTATAATAGTGCTTTTAAATTTTAGTTCGGACAGTAAGAATATGTCAACATTGGTGAATTTGCTATTGTAAGTGTCGACGATACGACGCAGCGGCAGGCGCACTCCAGCATTAGTCCGACACGTGTGTGTATGGAATAAGCGGTTAACGCGTACCGCTCGTCGATGAACTGAACGAGGCACTACGTAACACAATTCGTTCACTAGTTGTGGGCAATCATATTTGTTATGGCACAATCCATGTAGAAACATGGCCTGTAACAGTATACGTCTAGATTTCAACGTGATTAATTTATATCTACTAAGTAACTCATGGTATGATAAACAGTCACCTTTACATCTGTAATTCATAGTTTTCAGAAACTTTTTCTGAACAATTTCAATTTGGGTATTATATTTCTCGTATAGTGGATCCCAGATGGCACAGGCATATTCCAGCTGAGGGCGGACCAAGGAGTTATAGAGATACATATAGGTTAAAGGTTTGCTGAATTCTCTAGTAGCTCTCAAGACGAAGCCATACATACGGAAAGCTTTATTTATAATTATTTCGATATGTTTATCAAGGTGAATCTCACGATCCAATAATACTCCAAGATCCCGTATGGAGGACACCTTTGTTAATCTCTGATTACACAACTGATACTGAAAGTCTATTATTAATTTATTTTTGGTAAATGTTATGGAGTTGCATTTAGGAATGCTTAATTTAAGTTTATTGATCTGGCAGTACTCTGTTAGTCGGTCTAGGTCGTGTTGAAGGAGGTTACAATCATCAGGAGTGGTAATAGATTTAAAAACCTTAAGGTCATCAGCATAAAGTAAGAAATGAGAGTTAAGAAAACAGTTTTTGATATCATTTATGTAAAAGTTAAAAAGTAAAGGGCCAAGAATCGATCCCTGCGGGACACCAGATGTAGCAGTGATTTTAGCGGAATGGTAGCCGTTAATAACAATTTTTTGACTTCTCTTATCGATGTATGATGAAAACCACCTTAATAAATTACCCCTTATTCCGTTATAGGCCAATTTCGATAGCAAGATCGCATGATCAACCCTGTCGAAAGCTTTTTGAAAGTCCGTGTACACAGCATCGGTTTGAATGCGACTATCCATGTTTTTAAATAAACGCTCTGTGTATGTCATCAGATTAGTAACGGTAGACTTACGCCTTACGAAACCGTGCTGTTCTGGTATTAAAATTTTGCTAACTATTGGATAAAGAGCGCTGTGGACCAGCCTCTCAAAAAGCTTTGACAACGCACTTATAATGGATATAGGACGATAGTTCTGTACATCATTTCTTGATCCCGCCTTGTGGACTGGTACTATATTTGCACATTTCCAGATTTCCGGAAAAGTACCCTCAGTCATAAATCTATTGAAAAGTATGTGCAGTGGCTTGTAGATTGAGTCAGCTGTGTATTTCAGAAATACTGCAGGAAGATGATCAGGGCCAGGTCCTTTTGACGCGTCCAAGGCTTTTAAGGCGTGCTTTATGTCATTTTCATTAAAATTAATGCTACTAACGATACTGCAATTTTCGGAGAGCTCGTCGGAAGGTGACCACGCATTATGTATGTAAGTACTGGGCTCATATACCGAGTGAAAAAATGCGGCAAAAAGATTGCAAATTTGCTCAGGATCTTTTGATGTACACGTTTTATATTGCATACTAGAAGGAATCGCTGATATATTTTTACGATTAGCGACAAAAGTCCAAAAGAATTTAATATTATTAGGTATTGATTTTTCGATATTGTTTCTGTAATTAACAAATGCAACTTGACATTCATCCTTAAACCTTGATCTATACAGGGAAAATATTTCATAATCGCACAAGTTTTTATATTTTTTCCAGCGACACCAGGCCTTATTTTTATTTTTAAAAATATGTATAAGAGAACGTGGAAACCATGATGGAAAAGCTGATATTTTAGTTACCGATAGCGGGGTATGTTCTTTTATTATGCTAAAGATTGTATCGTAAAATATGTCGAGAGACTGTTCAGCGGACGTTCCGTTCAGTAACAACGCCCAGTTTGTATTGTTCAATTCTATATTAATGGGAGGGTAATTAGCTTTGTGAAAATTATATTTTGCTACTTGTCGGCGCTTTAAGACAGGTTCTGTAGAGAAGGTTGTAAATGTCACAAACGGTGGGTGAATCGGATCAGGCTTTACTAGCATGAAGCCAGGGGCTTGAACTGTACAGTACGAGTTCGTAATTAATAAGTCTAGAATTTTATTGTGAGAATTATAAAGTCGATTATACTGTTTTGCGTTTACTATAGACATAAAATAACGTAAGTGGGAACATATATCAGAAGTACAGGTAGTGCTCATAGCATCAGTGCCATCCGAGATCCAGTTAGCATCCGTTATATTATAGTCACCAAACACATAATATTTGTCTATGCTAACATCTAATAATATTTTTTGAAGTAAATTTATGTGAGAAATATACGTGTCACTTGACATGTTCGGAGGTATATACGCTGCACTTAAAATGTTTCTTTTGTTTTGATCCACGCTACTGATTTCCACCATGACATGCTCAATTGTATCTAATGAGAACCCTAAAGGCAAGGGCAAACTAGTCGGCCGGAGGCTCCGTAGTACAGCGATGAGTGTACCACCCCCGTCCTTCTTGCCAGTAGCAAGTCGGTCGCGGTCACACCGGAAAACCATGTAGCGCTGATCAATAAACTCACCATCAGCGATCTCCGGTACCAGCCAGGTTTCTGTCAGTACAATGACATCATAAGAGTTGGATAAAATATTCATATACAGTATAGCTAGCTTAGTCCGGGTTCCTCTGCAATTTTGATAATAAATACTCACATTAGACATCATTGTAGCTGTGTTTATCTGAATTAGCTTTACTAAATAATATTCGGAACCCGTCTAGTACTAGAGATCGCCAAAAGTTAACATAGAATATTAAATTATATGCGAAATGAGTACATACCAAGGTTGGAGACATAAGCAGGAAGTGCAATTCACACAATATTAGAGGTGCACAATAATGAAGATAAAAAATTAACCATACGCCATTAAAATATAAGATAGAAAAAGCTTTCGATAGTTTGCATGTTAACTTCACTTTTGTTATTGCTATAATTAGGTAAATATTACTATGTAAGCAACGTGTATAGTCCGATGATGTATTAGTAGCACACTGAGTCTTGTAGATTTCCACTATGAGATAAATGTTGTAGTTATTATATTTAGTAGGTATTACTATCAATTTAAGGGATCCGCGGTACTGTAACGCATGTACCGAGGTTGGCTGGCTATGTAGGGCAGGTACCGCCATCTCCGGGCGTGTAGGGACCAGCCACGGGCACGCAGGGACCGTCCGTCGCAGCGGCAGCGGTGGCGGCGGCGGCGGCGGCGGCGGTGGCGGTGGCGGCGGTGGTAGCGGCGGCGGCGGCGGCCGCGGCGGCGGCTCGGCGAGGTACCGTCGCCGTCGGATGCGCATGGCGACCCGACGACCGGGGATCCTGGGAACTGGTGACGGCGGAGGTGTCAGCCATTTTTTCGATGTCTTTGCTGGAGCGTATAGCCAATACATGTGAATTTTCCGATTTGCGAACAAGTATAGTGGCGTGCTTGGTCCACACGTATTTGAAGCCAAACTTCTTAGCAGCTTCTCTTGTTTCACGAAAAAGACCCTTGTTTCTCAGAGTGAGGTGTTCATTAAGATAAATTGTATGAGAAGTTCCACTTAGGCCTAGTACATCAGTTTTAAGGCCTTTTTTCAAGCGGAAAGCGCTAAGGACGTTATCACGCAGTGTGCGGGAAGATAATTTTGCAATTATATTTTTTGGTCTGCTGCTTTGTTGTGCGTGTGGAACTCTGTGAACAGCTGTCACATCTTTCCTCGTGATTGTACAGCCTATGTTGTCGCCAATGGACTCCAACAATGAGTGGAGATTTTCTCCGCGTCTTTCTGGGATATTTGAGATTTCCAGGTTGCATATGCGAGCTTGTTGCTCGAGAGAATCTATCTTGGACTGTAGATCATTAATTGCAGGCTGAAATTGACTTACATTGCGCACACGACCTGTAAGGCTGTCAATATTGGTTTTTACTGTGTCTTGTTGGTCAGCGATGTACTGTGTTGATAAACGCAGAGAGTCCACATCACGGGATAGGTCAGTGACCTTGAGTTTCACTGCCTTGTTTTCCGCACGCAACTCATCAACTTCCTTTTTGATCTGAGAGCTGTAATTTACTAAGTCACTTTTTATGTTACTGATGCTATCCTTAATATTGTTTAATTTAGTATCCAAATCAGTATGAAGACTTATAAACGAGTCTTTTAGATCTGCTTGTAAAGCGTTGAACATATCCATCATTTCCAGTTCTGGGCGCCTGCGTTTACGCAAGATGACAGGACTATCTCCAGCATCCCCTGTTAGATCTGGGCTAGACGTACCTAGCGGTGTACGAAACATCGTAGTTTATTTCGTGTCGATCAGTCTTACGGGGCAGCAAATAATAAATATACTGTGTAGGTAGTTATTACAACGAAATCTTCTAAGCGTAGTCCAGCAAGCCGGTATTATTACAACTCTGCGAGCAGAACGTCGTAAGCGCCGTGAGATTCGAGGCGCTTACGCGTTTGCGCACGGCGGCTACGCACGGCGGCGACCCACGGAATTTATATTCACAACAAGTTGCAAGTTAATAGTAAATGGCATTAATAGATGCCTAATAAAGCCTGAGTTATCAATAGTCTTCTTCTACAACAACTGTCTATGCTGACTATCACTTGCACGCACTTTTTTATGCACTTTAAACTTATAGTTATTACAAAGTAGTGGGCAAGGGTCACAGTCACAACAACAACACAACTTCACGCGACGGGCGCGGGCGGCGGAATGTAACTTAATGAATATAACTTATTATTCCTTTTTTTTATTTTGACGCCATTTTATCACATTTGCTAATTAAGTATATCAGTCATCTAGTACCCATAACACAAGCTCTGCTTAGCTTGGGGCTAGATGATGCTGTGTGAGTTTGTCCAGCATTAAATAAATAAATTACATAAATAAATAAATAATAGTTAAAGGTGCATTTAATTTTTTTTAAATTAAAAAGTCCTCATGGAAACTTTTATTTCATCACAAATTAGGTACTTACGCGATAAGATAAATGCAACAGTATTGCCACAATTTTTTTTACATCAAAAACATGAGAAATCAGGTTGGGCGGTTAATTGTGCCTGTGAGTGTATCTTTGTGTTCCTGGTTTGAAGGGTATGGGTGCAGTGGAACATGTTTTTTAAAGTACCTATGTATATTTATCTATGCTATAATAAAACGTAAAGGTCGAAAAGTCTATACATCTATACTAAAATTGTTTGCATTGAATAGGCTCCGAACTACTGGACCGATTTGAAAAACTCTTTTACCGTTGGGAAGCTACACTATCCCCGGGTATCATAGGCTATATTATATTTTCAAAATAATGAGGGTTGTCTAGCGAAGCCGGAACGCGCCGCTAGTCAAAGATATTTATCTGAAATCTTGCTAATTAAAAAAGGTAAAAAGAAAAAAGGCATCAAGATCTTTTGAGGATATCTAAGGAGGGTCTTAGGTTCGTACAAATATTAACCACATATTACTGTAGTTGGTATTCTTTACTTGTGCTTCCAGGTCTAAAAACAGGAATATGTGCTGGGATCTTCCGGAATCGTCTCCTAAGAGTCCGATCCTCCTGTACTCATGTCATCTAGGAGGCGGCAACCAATTGTGGAGGTATAATGTGGTAAGTTTTATTCTATCCGTTGTACAAGCAATAAAAAAGAATGGCGGGTTTAATAGTTTATATCGCACACAGCACACAGCTTAAAACTAAGCAAAACTGGTACAGTCAGCTGCACTAGAATGTATACAATTCTGTTCTGTTGAATGTATCAAACTTTCAAAACGGTAGAAAAACCTTATAGTAAACTGTTAAACAGTAAAAACTCAAAAATCGTGAATTAAGCTGATAAGTTACTTATTTTTTTTGTCTTTGCCTCGTAAATATTAATTTTAACGTTGTTAAACGATTCTGTATGTAACGAATTGTTTACATTTTAGTGCAGCTGACTGTACCATGGGAACCATCCATGATCCATACCAACCTTTGTGTTCTATAATAAATTTGACACAACGCATCTAACCCCAACTATGGGTTACAAATCAAACTTTGAGATAACTGATTGCGCATTCCCGTATTTAGGGGTCCACGGACCATCCAGGACCACCTGCCGGGTTAAGATGTGCGAAGTGAAATGTGTCGCGCTTGATACGAGATATTTTTTTATTATTGCACATGTTAGAATTAGTGGACAAACGACCCACACATAAGATAAACATTCGCTTTAAGTCTTCATTTGACAGAACGAGATAGGGCGAGGAACTAGCACTATATATACTGTACACTATACACTGTATAAGACTGTTCTAAGTGATCACTTTGATTCTATATAATAAATGCCTTTTGATTTTGACTTGGACTTTATCGCGTTGCACATCTTGAAATGAAATGAAATGAAATGAAATTTATTTGATAATAACATACTTGATATTTCATTGGTTAGATAGCATTGGTACCCAAACTAGGGAAACCTGTATGATGGCGTACCAATGCCCTCCGCCCGTTTAGAAGGTGATAATAACAATTTGTAATAATAATACTAATAATATTCATGCAATACAATAACTAATAACTAATAAATTATCAGTGAACTTACATGATTTTGTTTTATACAATATTCATGAAATAAAAAAATAAAAAATAATATTCATTAAGTAAATTAAATAATTAATTAATTTAATAATTGAGTTAAGTTTAGTTTAAATTATTTTAGTGCGATTAATATATCCTCAGTTGACTCATAGTCGAGTTGTAAAAGCCAAACGAGTGTAGTTTTTTTACATTTGTACAGAGTGAGTGATCTTAGCCCTACAGTGCGCTAATTCCACTCGGTTTATAACTTATTGGGTATTATAGCAGTTTTTTAATTATTCTTACAGAAAACTAAACAAATACTACACGGGAACAGTGACGACTGCATAGAGTTTAATCCCGGAACGCACGCGCTGTTTATCAACAAGTGCTCGACCAATGATAATCAAAAGTGGATCATAGACAACATAGACTCGGAAATGATGGACGGGTGGACTTCCAGACGAATGAGAGTTACAGGACCGGTTGAGAATGTTAACGAGTAGTTTAACGTTAACGGCAAAAGGGCGTTAACGAGTGAGGTTAGTTCCGTGGTTAACAGCAACGGGAGAAGTTAACATATTAGGTTAACTAAGTTAACGTTAACGGCAAGAGAAAGTTAACGAGTAAGTTAATTCTAGTGACTTTTAAGCCGTGTTGAGGTGTTGTCATCATCATCAGCGTGAATCAAAGACCTATAGCAGAAAGAGTGCAGTTATAAAGTTGTGTGCTCGAGAATATGATGATGATGATGATGTCCTCCTAAACGTATCCGTCAACGGCGAACCTTGCTAACTCCGGGCATGTGAGCGAATATGACTTGCAAAGCCAAATTTGGTTTTAAAGGTCCAGTCACAGGGCGCACAATGTAACTGGCCTAAAGAGTTGTAGGTGTAGGAAGAATAAGATAAGATAAGGAGATAAGGATAAGGAGGAGGGATAAGGAGGCTTGGGACAGTTCTTTTTGAGTAATATAACTCGAGAATATAACTAGCATCCGACGGTGTCTCAGGCCGCGTGACACCTACCCTAATTAGAAGTATCGAAATGTTATTCCTGGTTATAAAGTATTTTCATTCCAAGTTTCAAACCAAATGTATTTAGAACATTTCCACCTAAATAGATTTGGATGAAACTTGGAATAAACATATTCACATAATGTACTTAGAAACTTTCGTGAAAATAATTTTGTAATAATAATGAATTCTAACACAAAAAAGTAATATTATCGTTTTTTTTTATACTTATTGTTGGGTAGTCTGTATTTACAAGAAGAAATAGGTGGCCACTTGTTATGTAGTATGTAATTTTGAAAGTTTATAAGAACTTTTTTCTAAATTTTCTAAAGTTCTATCAAGTGAAGTGTTATATTTGTTAAGAAATTGTGGCCTAGGAATGATATATTGCCTGTATATTAAGGGAAATATTTAAAGATTTTAATCTATTTAACTATCTTTAATAAGCTACTACTAAGGATATTGCACCCTCTGCTCAATGCATTTATTATTGTCATTAATTATTATATTTTAGAATGGTTACATAAATATACCAATTTATAAGAAAGCATACACTAGGGATATACAAAAAAACGAATGAAGTTCCTAGTTAATACAATTGGTGTTTTTTTTAATGCGGATCTTTTTTTATAACCAAATTTGAGCCTGTGACTCCTAACACACAACAAGTGAACTACAAGGCAATGCTTTGTTATAGGCTATGGTAACCACTTAAAATCAGGTGGGCCATGTGCTTGTTCAATCAGCAAATTGTATAAAAAAAAATACTTTTTTTTCTATAATTACAGCTGCTTAGAATTTACCTGCAAGGGCCCCCGAGGAAATTCATCTGTAAATTCATAAAAAATACCAGCAGCTAGAGCCTCAAGTCTCAAGTGTAATTTTTGTATGAATAAACGATAAGCGTCGCTGACGGGCGTTAGAACTGATTTTGCTAGTAAAATTACACATGAACCGTGTACACGACACTAACCGTGCACATCTAAAAATCATAGTTGGTTTTTTATAGACTAAAAACTACTGCTCCGGGGCCTTTGGCAGTGATATAGGCGCGGCCGCGGCCCAGTGGAAGGTGCGATATCCGCAGTCCGATATGGCGTTTATCAAAGATATTTTTTTTAACTTCTAGAAGCACAATAAATTAAAAGGAATGTTGCGTACTTATGCTTACCTATCCGTCCTTTTCAATGCTTTCTAGATATATCAATTTACTAGTAGGTATTTTAGCAATGTGTACTTTTATATAAATCATAAAAAAATCATAAAAAGTTGTAAACCTTGCACAAATCGTCAAAAAACTTGATATAAAAAATTCTATACTGATAAAAAGTTTGCTGTTTGACTGACTGACTGATAGAGCGTACTGAGAGCAATGCACAGCCTAAACTATTGAATTAAGCTTTTTTTATTTTAATTTTATTCAAAATTCATAATACAATTTATATAGTAATAATATACAATTATTCCTGAATATTGAATAATTGATGCCATAAAATTGTTATGTTAGTATGATATTAGTAATATGAGTGGAAATAATTAGTTTATTTCTATTAAAACTATAATCCTAACTGAGGCTAGATTTAGTTAGTAACGTTATAAACGTAGAGCGTAAGTATTATTTGGCCAGAGGTCCTAGCACGATATATTTAACCCTTATAGCGTAAACCTATCGAACAGACATAACACGTGTTTCCTCACAATGTTTTCCTTTTCTCTTTGAGTGCACTAGTGCGCACATACATTTTCCGAACAGAAGAATCCATTGGTGCAGGAACGGATTCGAACCCACAGCCTTATTATCAGAAGGAGGAGTCACTTCCACTAGACCAGTTCTCTCACTTGAGTATATACAATAATAGTAGGTTCTTATAACTTTCATGAACTGACCATTGATTGTGATGTTGGTGGCATTGTATTTTGATTAATTTTGATTCCTATGAGGCATATCTAGAGATTTTTAACTAGAGTATTTTAAATATAATAATCATTGTCTATAATAATAATTTCTGTCAGGAATGTATAAATATTTTGGATAGAAACCATGATTTTTGAGTTCGTTTTCCGATATTTCGCACTCTCGCATGCGCCATTATCACGGGTTGAACAACAACTGCAACTGTAAATATCGGGAAAAAATCAAACTCAAAAATCATGGATAATATTCCAGTTTCTATCCAAAATATTGATCAAAACCATGATAGTTAAAAAGTTAAGAATGTATTATAGAATAATTATAATTAAATTATACATTATATTTTCTGTCAGGTTTTTAGAAATAAATTGTTTTTATTACCTTACAAATATTTTTATTCAACCCATTTTATTCCTTGGATTTAATCGGCCTTGAATTGAAGCTTTAAAGTTTAGTCAAAACTTCGTGATTCTCCAGTTTATAATAAAAGTACTCTGCAGTCGAATTTTTAGAGTCCACAGCCATTAAATTCTTTGTGAATCTACCCCACTAAATCCATTTGTGGGGCAGTTTCCAGTTTCCACAACGTTTAAATTTGGCGTATTTTTCCCAACTAGGGTTGCCATCTAGAGTTTGTGTAGGTGGGATTGCTCTTTCTTTTTTTCTTTACTATTTATAGGTAAACGTTTGACCGCAATCTCACCTGATGTTAAGTGATGATGCGGTCGACGATGTAGCACGCTTACCTAGAAGGTACCTATTCACTCTTATCTTGAAAACAAAAAAAACTCGTATTGTAACATTTGTTTATTTAAGTTTTATGTAACTTTGGCAGGTAGATGTGGTACTTAGGTAGTGTGAAACTAAAAATCTAAATAATAATATAATATTATAAATGCAAAAGTATATCTCTGTCTATAAACTACTAATGTAATATTATAAATGCAAAAGTATCTCTCTGTCTGTCTGTTACGCTTAAAATGGGGATCGGACCCACAACTTGCAGTACTACATAAGACAGAATTACTACTATGTGCTGTGGGGCCAGTTTTTTATTTAGCATCCTTATTTTTTTTATACAATGTGCTGATGGAACAAGCATATGACCCACCTGATGGTAAGTGGTTACCATCGCCTATAACAAAGCATTGCCTTGAAGTGTAGCTTTCTTTACTCAATACTGTGACACTACGAATAGTACCAAAACATGTGCTGGCGACTAATCAGTGAATAAAATAGTGAACTAAGTCGTTGGCAAATAAAACAAACTCATGGTTTTAATGTTTTTATTACATATTCCAATAGAATACTTTCTATACTCATTATTGTACATGCTTACATCAACCACAGCACGCACTCAACCCATTTTATTACGATGTGTCTACGCCTGAACTACCACCGTATCTACTCAAATTACCGCTAAAGTGCACCAACAAGGCAGAAACTATAATAACGCTTACGACAGAACTGGTAAATGGAAATGGCTGTTATAAACTATTAGTTAACTTGAGTTTGATTGTTTCCCGATATTTCGGCACAGTTGCATGCGCCATGATCACGGGTCGAACTGAAGTCTGTGGCAAGTGGGTCTAATGTTATTGGCAGACATAACGGTCTACCCTCTTCCGCACTCGTTTTTTGTAAATATCCGGTAAATATCCCGTTTCTATCCAAAATATTGATCAAAACCATGATAGTTTAAAAAGTTATATTAGTTAACTGCCTATATAAAGTCTATATTCCAGAACTAAACACAACACAGATTTAAGCTTAGATTTTGTGATTGAAGAATATCATAAAACTGATCCATGAGTCCTTAAGGTAACACTAGTCAGTCGCCAACACGAACTCGTCGATGGGCGAGGCTAATCTGCATGCTAATATGCACCTTTCATCACGTGAGAAAGGGTTAGTTACAATGATGAGCAGTAATAAGTTATTTTGTGCTCAAATAAACACTCCAGTAGAGTAAAACTGCCTAAAAACCTCTAAAAATATACAAATTGGTTATGGGGGAAGTGTTCTTATGAAAAACGACTAAATGTATTAATACAGAATTTTAATTTTTTTATTTCATGATTTGTTTGAATAATTGTTAATGGTAACTCTGTGACTTTAAACTGTTTGTGGTTCTTATACGCACAAAGTTGGGTTAACATTTCGGAACTTTCAAGGCTCATAACTATCAAGGTTATTTAAATATAGTTAAAAGCCTTTACTTGTAAAATATGCTTGTTTTATAGTAAAATAAGCACTAGGTATCTATGTAACGACCAATTCGATATCATACAAAACTTTGGACGTACGTTATCAGTAGGTAGGTACCTACCCGTAATAATAGGTAGGTACTATGTAGTATGCAGTACCCAACGTTTGTATTGTAAGGAATGGAGACTAGTGTCACCTTAACAGTTTAAGTACTGGAATACGTATTTTAATTATTGGTGCACTTTGAGCTAAATGCATAGAGGAAATCAGTTACTATAGATAAATGCTGATTTTGTGAAGAACGCGTCATGAAAGCTCCTAAAACACTAGAAGCTGATCTATGGATATGAGTGTCTGTATCTATGGCGAGCTAATCGACAACTACCCACCATTTGGTGTCAAAGACTGGAGGGTCGTTACATAATTAATTCCCCTACTCCCCCTTTACATATTTCATAATTACTCTAGTACCTTAACGGTTTACATTATAAATAATTCAAGCGTAAAGATATGTACAATATTTTTACAGATTACATCATTAAGTACCTATTTACAAATTAGAATTCTTTATACATCATAAAAAAGATATACCGCACTAGATATCACCGCGAAATCATAAACTACATTCACATTAGATATATATATATTATTATATTAATTTTAAATTAAAAGTACACCTTAGTATTACTAAATAAGGATAAGACGTATTAAATTACATGTATTGCTTCGTTTAGTCACATTTTGCAAAAATATCACCTTCAAGGGTCAACGAGCGAACGGACCCGTGGAGTTTCCATTGTTTAAAATTTCCCTTCTCTATACTTCTTTTAGTAAAAAATATCTTCCACGTATCACCTGTCACTCAGTCAACTATCATTAAATTAGTACCTCTAACACAGAATAGACACCACAATTTAAATGATACACATTCATGGACATATACCTACTATAAAATATCTACTTTTTATTATTAAATTACAAACGCTTCTCGCTGATTTATCATTCGGAAACAGCGTTTACAATACATAGCGGTAACTGCGCCAACATTGAGCTTGCAAATTTTGTGCTTCTTAAAAGTTGTGCTATTTCTTTAGCACTTACAATGATTATTACCTTCGTTTTAAAATATAACTGCCATTTTGTCTCACACTTTCTTTCTAAAGTTTGAAGTAGGAGCGAGAGAGCGATAGAAAATGGCGTCCTGACAATCTCACTCATCTATTCCGATGTTTGAGCTTATCTATTAAAAAAGTTCGTTTAAACGCAGTTACGCAAAGGACATTCACAAACAAATTCAGTCTCTAGATTAGATAATATACTATGATAATTCAGCGAAAAGTTCACCTAATCGATTACCTAAAGTTCGATTATTGCACAACACACGCAGAAGTACGTATAGACGTTTTTTGTATAACTTTGTACTGAGACATGATACACCAAGCCTGATCTGTCTGTAGGGTTTCTAGGAAATAAATGCGCCTTATAAATTTGAAACGGGAATTTAGCGTATGTTGAATAATAAGGGGTCAGCCTTGGTGTGTCATAGCTTAGTGCGTTACGAGGCCGCTACTTTAGGGGGTTATCATAATCTCTAAATAGGACTCTGGCGCATTGAAAAACAAGCTACTCAATAAGAATAACAATGAGGAAGAATCTAAGGATATGAAATAATATAAAATTATTGCTTACAAGGTATTGCGAAGTAAAGAGACCTTAGGCCTAACATTAAAAAAGGAACAACTACATAATAAAATATCATTAATTTCATTATTTACAAATACCTAAATAAATTATGGATAGAACAAAATATTTGGCTAAAACGTGATAGGAATACATGTTGGTGACGATGATAAATCATATTAAATCTAAGTGATGCGTAGGATAATAATTAGTATATGATTAATAAAAATAGTAAAAATTGATTACAAAATAATATCAAATTGAGATTAAAAATTGTGATGGCATTGAGTATTCTGGGTTCCGTTTGTTCAATATTATGCTTGATTTTTCGTATTATTTAATTATTAAGCTTCACATTATGACTCGTTACCCTGTCGTGAGATTCGAGATTCATTTCAGTCCAATCAAAAAAAAGATCGTATGCAACTAAAAATAAGCTTTAAAATGGCATGCAACGCCTATTCATGAAAAAAGCGATCTAAGGTTCACAACTTCATTTTTGTCCGTAGGTTTCTTACTCTCTAACCTTTCGCATTTCAGTCCTAGAAAAACTTAGAAATACCGATCACAAGAGCCGTGGAAACTTCAGTCCTATAAAAAATAATTTACGAACGTAACCGCCATTTTATTAAAATTCAAGATGGCGTCGTAATGGCACGTTTAGAGAGTCACGAGCGGTGCCGAGCGCGGCCACTCTTTCTCCGTTTTCTTCTACCGTCGCGGACAAACACTATGTTAGCTGGGTCGTCGGCCAGTTGCGGGTATTTCGATACAGAATGGACGTCTTTTGCGGCCCATCCGTCTACTATCCCGTGCGATATAAGTTCTTCCTTCTCCTCTTCGGTCCAAGAACCTCTACCTTCCCAGCCAGCGGCGACTAGCGCCTTCTCTCGTTCCCAAGCACGTGCGGCGGCGCGTTTGTGTGCGTGCTTCAGGAGCTTTATACGCTCCTGAGCGGGATCCACACCGTAACGGAGCACGATCACAGCCTGCGCTGAACCTTTGCCCACTGCGTGCACACGGACCTGACAAACAAATGTATATTTTAGAACGGTGAAAAACTATGCGCAAAACATTTCAAAAACTATCTTTCCTAAATAAAAATGGTAAAGAATTTCACCTCCCATCACATCCTTGAACACACTTGGATTAACTAATCAGATATTTTTGGGAGATCTCAAAGACGTGACAAACAAGATAGTTACCTCAGAACCCTGGTCGTTAGTTTCATCTTGAGAAACGTTGAATTTCCCGGACAACCGTCTCAACTCTTCCATATCATCGCGAATCTTCAGGGTGTTGTCTTTTACAAAGTAGAAGACGTCCTGATCATGGATACTGAAGTGAACATCCAGGAAGTACGAGTTATTGAATACTGTTGTTATGACGTCTTCGACGACACTGTTCGCTCCGTCTGCGACGCTGATAACAGCCTTGCCATCGACTCTGGATATCAGGACGCCTTCGCCGAAGACTCCGCGTTTGTAGGATACTCGAGGAAGCAAATTACGGGTGATCGGTTCCATCTTCAAGAGCGGTGTTGGGACGAAGTCTATGTCGGAAAGCTTATCGTTGACCTGTGGAGAAGATCTGGCATCAGTATACAATTAACTAGATTAGATACCTATAATATTAGTTGGTAACCGACTTCTAACAAGTAGCAAAAGTAGTGAGACACAGATGGATACATTGGCAAATGGATAGAAGACTGTTTTTGCTTACCTTTTCGATGATGCAATGAAGTCCAGACATGACACCGAAGTCTGGAGCTAACTGGGCAGTAGTCACCGATGTCTTTGGTTGGAAGATCATGTCTGTAATATACTTGGAGCCCATCATCTTATCCAAATCGTATCCGTACAGCTGCAGCCAACTGCCCAAGCTAGTCATATAAGGAACGTTCTGGTTTCGGTTTATAGGATCGTTGTTCTTAAATCGGTAAATGAATATATCTGTGGGGAGGCTGAGTTTCGTAGCAAGATGCTCCCAGCTTGGGGTCATCCATTGACCAACTACAGGATCGTATAGTCTATTTTCCAAGTAGATTAGGTTTGTGTTTGAATCCAGTATACCTCCGTGGAAATCTATAGGAACGTAAAAGCCAGGGTTGGTGTCCTTGACGAACTTTCCGAAAGGACTGCGCTTGATTTCTTTGACAATCTCTCCGTTGACATCGAATACCACTAAAGGTGAGCCATTGTGGTCGGTTGCTACGTAGAAACGTTGGTCTTCTGTTTCTATACAAGTAAGGAAGTCTCTCTGATCGTATAGGAAGCGAACTGTCTTTTCGGTCTTCGTGTGGTGCATATGGGTGATTAGGTTCGGAGTTTGTGGATTGGTGTAAAAGAATTGGGTCACGTTTTCTTTGTCATCCTTCCACGCTACTAACCTACTCCTATCATCGTAGTAGTACCACATTTGGAACTTGTCTCTTTCAAAGGCATGTACAAATTGGCCTCGAGAGTTGTATCTGTACTTCTGTTCCCCTCGTCGGATTACAAAACCTCTGCCATCATAACTGCTGAATTCTAGTTCTCCGTATTGAACCACTCTGTCTCCAATATCGTAGCCGAGGTAGCGCTTCTCTCCTTGCTCGATAACTCCAATGACGTTACCGTTCTCATCGTAGTTGTATTTCCAGTCATCTTCAGATCCGATAACCTCCATCAGATGTCCATCGTAGTTGTAACTGATTCGTGCTACAGAAGACGTATCTCCTATCATCATGCGTTTGGACCTTATTCTGTTCCTGACATCATATTCTAGCTCTAGTCTGAATACATCGAAAGCTTTTATGTTTATGAGAACAGTCTTTATCCTACCATGATCATCGTAGTCGATTATCGTGAAGTATTGTTTGCTCGTGTCTTGCATGACGGAACGGTTGAATGTGTTCCTGTAAATCCTCAAATCACTGACGGCTTCAAGTATTCCAAGGTTCTGGTTGTATTTGAGACGGAGTTGTGGCATTTCCTTGCTATTGATGTTCACGTCAATCGTCGAAAGCCGTGCGTTGCCATCATACTGATACTTGAAATGGGCGTTGTTCAGACCACTCTTTGAATTGAACTTCATTTTCTCATCTTTCAGAATACCAGCGTGGTACTTGTAATCTTGTTTCAGTTCGTAATCTGGATCAGTGACTTCAACGTTCTTTACAAGGTGTGTATTCTCGTGGTAAGCGTATCGGATAGCAGATGCTCCAGCTAGGATAGTCTCCAATTTACCAGTGCTGTCGTAAACGTATAGAATTTTGCCAGATTGATGCGGGAAGATTTTGGAAAGAATATGACCATCATCATTGTATAGAATCTCGTAAGGATGACGGTTCATTGGAGAGAAGTACTGATATTTGAAGTAGCCAAGAGACGTCATGAGAGCGAACGTGTGGATGTGTCCCCGGGGCGTTGTCAGGTTTTGGAGAGCGCCAGAGTCATCGTAGTCGAGAAGGTAGTCACTGCCTCTTGGTGTGGTAACCTTAAGTGGCAAACTTGTGAACATATCTCTGAAAGAGTAGGCGAGGGAAGAACCATCTCCATATCGAATCTCATGGAGTCTTCCTGCTCTGTCGAATCCGTAGGTTTCGTTCAAGTCTCCCCAACTCCATCTGGTCAATCTGTTAAATCTGTCATACTCTAATTCTACTTCAGCGAATATATCGTTCCTCGGTCCCCATTTGACAGGTCGGGCGGTTCTATCGTAGGTCACGTTGAGTAATTCTACTTTGTCATCCATAAACACAGCGACTGTAGACGTGTCTCTGTCGTATTCCAGGGTTAAAAGGTTTTCTCCATTGACTCGTAATTTCCGGCCGATTTGCGCAACTGCTTTGCTGCTCTTTCCTTTGTTCGATAACAATCTTCGAAGGAAGTATCTCCATTCGAATCTGTTTGCCAAATCACCACCAACTTCGGTTCTTTGTTTGGCTGGTACTGGGTAGCTTTCTCCTAAGATGGGGTCGATTTCAGAGAGGATTGTGTATGGAACAGTGTCTGTAGATATTACGTGTCCCCAAGGCATGCTTGTCGAAATGCTTCCGTCAGTTGAAATAATCGTTTTCTTCTCAGCTTCTCCCACTTTGGTGTTCACTGAGGAACCTTTGATCAGAATTGATATCGGTTTCCGATTGTTTTCACTAACTTTCACGGTAGCACCTTTCACACTGAGATCGAATGTCAACGTTATAATTCTTCCTGTTGGCGTTACCGCTGACGTAAGTCTTCCAAACTCATCATACTTGTAGATGTAACTCCTGCCAGTGCTGTCGTATTTAGCTTTGAGTAAACCAGTAGTGCCATGGTAGTCGAAGGTCATGTTAAAGTTATCAGGTGTCCTTAGTTCTTGAAGCATCTTCATTCTAGACATTTTCAACCTGCATTTTTGCCCCTTGGTATTTTCGATCGAGTTGACTAGACTGGAGTAGTCGCGGAGTAGGAATACTTTGTTACCAGCTGCATCAGTTACCGTGCTTAGTTTTCCATTGCTGGTATTGACAGTATACGTAAAAACATAGTTGTTTTCTCCAGTTAGAATATTCTTTGTCATGACATGCTGCCCAAATCGGTTGAAGATATACGTCTCTTGCGTATCGGGAGAGTAAATGGTATATTCTCTAGCTCCACTTGCATCAGGAATGCTTGCCATAACCGACCGAATTCTGTAATTAGCCTGGTCAGCAATATGAACTATGCCATCTGGACTGACGATAACAGCAGAAATCGTGTTGAATTTGGAGTTTGAAGCCAAAAAGTGGTCGGCTTCGAAACAATCGCATCCTCGTTCTAAGCAATTGCATTTAGATTCAGCACCAGCGTACAACGAGATCTTGCCATCGGTTGTGATCAGTCGCACTCTGTTGATTCTTTGGGAATCACTCTCTGCCACATAAAGGTCACCGGCTGCTCCGAAGGCAATGCTTTGTGGCATGACCAGGGTAGCATAAGTAGCTAGTTCCATGTCATACCCGGTCAGTGGCGACGGGCAGTGTAATGGCCTTCCAGCGATGACCTTGACCCTGCCATCGGGAGCCATTTGCAAAATCATGTGGTCATCAATAATGTGCAGACTGTTGTCGAGTGGGTTGATAGCCAGTTCTGTCGGCCACCGTAAGTGAACTTCCTCAACGCTTAGAGTACCTTCGCAGGGGATAGGTTTCCAATGAGCCCTGTGCATATGGTTTCCAATCACAGTAGTGATAATACCGTCTCTGTCGACCATTCGGATGTTGGTGCCATCAGCGAAATACAGAACATTATCACTGGATACTGCAACTCCCTTAGGGTAGGCGAGTTTTGCGTCTCGAGCTAACGCCCCATCACCGCAATGAGCTTCATCACCAGGTAAACACCTCTCCCCCGACCCAACGATAGTCTCCCAGTTGTGTTCAGGATCGCTGAAGTCATCTGTGTTCCGAACTTTGATGATCTGATGGGATTCCGGGTCGGAGATGTAGAGGGTACCATACAGGGGAGACAGAGCCATGTGGTAGCGGTAAGATACTCGAGTGGCGCTGAAATGGAAAATTAAAATTATTTTGGTAGGCTCTTAACGATAGAAAGTTGATTTAAAGTGACAGAAGTAGTTGCTGAATACAATGCTATGATGTCAAAGCTAATATGGTGACGACATATTGGCCATAACTTGTCCCACCACGAAAATAGAACCACAAATTTTGCCTTTTATCGAGTGTACTCGAGTTGTTGTTTTAAAAATACAACACCTCAGTTGGTTCCATTCCTCCTGACACTTATGTGATGATCATTATAATATATTATTTTATTTTGTGTTTGGTGATATTTGTAAGTAGGTGTATAGTTTTTATTAAAAAGTATGAAATTTAGTTGAGTTCACTCCTGACTCCTTGTTTGAAAGTTCAACTTAGTTTCATGACAGGTTTCGGCATGAAATTTACAGAAGTATTGATCTAATCATCATTATTATCAGCGTCAGGCAGTCCACTGCTCCAGTCCAGAGGCATTCCTCATATTTTCTGTACAATATCACACTTTGTTGGTGTTTCTATCAAAAAAAGTTACATACTTCAGTTTGACCACAGTCCGTACGGTGCCATCAGTACTGATCTTCCGCACGAGATTGAAGTCTCCGACGAATATTGATCCGTCAGGAGCCGCTGTCAACGCTACCGGCGCTAGCAAGCGTTGTTTGCTGGCTGTACCTAGAAAAACAAACCGAATATTAATACGTAGCAATGATTCAGTTTACGTAACTCCGGCGTAGCACAACAAAAAACTTGTGAAATTGTATTTTAGTATAACAATATATTTATTTATAATTATATTTATTACAGTCAATATATTTTTATTATACAACTTGCTGATGGCCCACTTGATGTTAGGTGGTTACCATCTCTATAAAAAAAAGTGTGACTTGAAAGTGAACGTGCCCTACGATGCACTATTCAGCGTTCATCAACCAGAGGCATCCAGGTGTTAAGCCTCATGTGCCTGTAATTTCACCGGCATCCACACCCTTCAAACCGGAACACAGCTGCTTGGTGGCAGAAACAATAATAAAGAAAAGTTATTATTATTAGAATAATAGAAAAGTTGGTCACATACCGTAGCATTCGGTTCCACACTCCAGTTCCCTCTGCCTGCCGTCTCCCATCGCTGTGATAATCAGCCGAGGTTTGTGCTTCAGGTAAATATTAGCACCATCGCCTTTTTGAAGAATTCCTGAAACAGAACGAAAGATGTTGAAAAAACAAGTTTTTTTTTCCTCCTTATTGGTACAGTCAGCTGCACTAGAATGTATACAATTTGTATTATCAAAATGGTTTCAAGCGCAGCGGTGCTAAAAATATTTACTTACACTCATAAGTGAGGTCATCAACTAATTTCGTGACTTTTAAGTTTTCGGGGTAAAGGAGTTCATTGTTTTGCTGTAATACTGTTGTGAAAGTTACAAATTGTATACATGTTAGTGCAGCTGACTGTACCTACCTTAATATTACGCGTGACTTCGTTCGTACTTCGTCACATAAAATAAAAATAGTTTTACAACTTTAATCCCCATACACTATAGATATCCCTTCAGATTTTTTGGTAACAAGTAGTACCAACTCAAGATTCTTATGAGGATGATAAAAAACCTGAATAGGGGAAGTCAGTCTCAAGCGGTGTAGGAAAATCTCTACAGAAAACCAGTTAGTATCCTAGCAACGGCGATAGGCTTGCAATCCGTCACGTATGGAATACCAACTACTGCAAAATGTTACTACTACTACTCAGATTGTCCCCATTAGACATTCTCAAATAATTTTGAGTATTACGTGATACTAAATAATCTAAGGGGATATCTATTGTACCTGGGGGTTAAAGTCGTGAAGTTAAATATTTGATTTTCATTATGGATACAACCTCTAATTGAGAGTAGGTCTAACACCAATAGTATTTTGACGACCGA
The DNA here is from genome assembly GCA_947095575.1 of Electrophaes corylata. Classification (NCBI taxonomy): domain Eukaryota; kingdom Metazoa; phylum Arthropoda; class Insecta; order Lepidoptera; family Geometridae; genus Electrophaes; species Electrophaes corylata. Next base: position 12,576,464 of record OX352704.1, read on the forward strand.
TGTGACGCGGCGGGCGATTGTCCGCCTGCGACGCAGAAAGTTGCGGGTTCGATTCCCGCCTTGGGATAAATGTTTGTACGATCTGCAAATATTTATTCCGGGTGTTCTGGGTATTTTCTATGTATAATAAAAAAGATCTATGCATGTAATGTATTGTATTAAGTATATCAGTCATCTAGTACCCATAACACAAGCTCTGCTTAGCTTGGGGCTAGACGATGCCGTCTGGATTGTCCAGCATTATTTATTTATTTATTATTTTATTTCATTTTGCGTCGCAGGCAGGCCGATTTGTGCCGTTAAAGTGACAAGGAAAAATTGTAGCAAAAACCCACCTTCATGGAAGTTGTATCGATGATGTATATCCAGATTCCATCCGCCCACATCCGAAATACTCATATCATGACCACTCAGCTTCGTTGTCTGCACATTCCAGATAATATCCTTACAATCTGTGTATTGATATCCAACTTTCACCAGCGCAGTGGTCACTCCATACACCCTCTGTCGATACACGTTCAGTCGGTTCCATGGATACGTGAATTTGATCACTGGATCAGCTTCGAAGACCTTCTCGAAGAGTATGCCTTCGATGGTGATGCGAAGGTGGATGAGAGCTAAGGTTGGTGGAACTTTTTCAGGAGTCAGTTGTAGCTGGATAGTGGAGAGGTAGCCAGCCGCGCGGGAACTGTGATACACCAGGTTAAGACCAGTTCCAGGGATCTGAAGACTTTCTTGGACCACCTGTAAAGAAAAGTTTGATATATAGGATGTTTTATTGAAACCGGTCAGCAGGGGGAAGTTGGAAGCCATCCTTGTTATTTTTTTTATACAATTTGCTTATGGAACAAGCATATGGCCCACCTGAAGGTAAGTAGTTACCATCGCCTATAATAAAGCATTACCTTGTAGGTCACGTTCGTTATCAAGGTAACCTACAATACTGTTCTCTGCGTCCATCAACCTCAGGCATACAGATGTTAAGCCTCATGTGCCTGTAATTCACCGGCACTCACACCCTTCAAACCGGAACACAGCAAGCTGCTTGACGGCAGAAATAGGCATGGTGGTAGTACTTCCCCGGATGAGCCCTTCACTAAAGAGCTCTACTACTACTTCCGTAAAAGTTTCTTTGGATATAAAAATACAGTAGAAAGGAAGGTCATACCTGTGACTCAGCGAGTATAGCACTTTTATCGGGACAAGCGCCTTGGAAGCCATGTTTCCAGGTAGCCAGCACCACTGGCTTCATTGCGTCGTAGTCGTGAGCCAGGCATGCCTGAGGTGGACCCATACCCAGCTTCTCGTCAGCAGTTGTCATCACCACCTCGTCTATTATCACCACCTGGAAAATAGGAATACTTTATTAGAAGAATCAACAATACCGTAGTACGTACCGTACCGTACCGTTTAACGTTCTCACTCCTATTTCACCGTCATAACTCTTATCTCACCGCCTCCCAAACAATGTAAACATTCGCAGCGTAAATTAAAGTAATGAAAAACTAATATTGAAGTTGATGGACGTAGTGCATTGTAGGTCACGTTGCCAGGTGGGTCATCTGCTTGTTCCCTTAAAAAAGTAGTACAAAAATTTTCAGTGGCACTGAGACATAAGTCAATATCCCGTCCACAAGCCAACACATACACACACACATACATTACTCTAGTTTTTTTTATGCAAATAATTACAAAAGTTCGTCACACCAATACAACGACAAAGAAAAAAAAGGTCATACAAAAAACGGTAAGACCAAGACTTATGTTTCTTGATGGTTGGTCGTGAAGAACTGGCGCTTAGATTCAACATTACCTACATGTGATTTTTAAGATTTCAACCAAAAAATAAATTTTAGACTACTCCTTTACGCATCAATGATTCTTAAACTAAAGTAAAGTGCTGGCGAATAATGACCGAAAAGTCAATTTATACAGGGCTTAAAAGATCGTTAAAGGCGTAACCATACCCAACATTTTACTACCTTACGTGACGGATCTTACGTGATTACTACGTGCTTTTAATACCCCTAGCCATACTAAATATTATTTATTCTACAGCCGTAGGTAATATTAAAAATGTCTCGTCGGGTACCTACAAATCAGCGGGAAATAAAGTTTTAAACGAAATAATTGACTCGTAAAAAGCGTAATGGCACTTTAATCGCCAGCTCGCATGACCCGGTTTGCAAAAAACTTGAAATTGCTTCATATGAAGTTTAGTGAAGTCGTTACATTATTAAAAGCTACGGCGTAGACTTTAACGTAGACCTTCGTAGTGACTTCTCGTAGCTCTCTAGACATCAATTATAATAATAATTACAAAACTAAGAACAAAATGGGAATTTGTGGACATGAAAACTCTTGTAAAATTAAAGACGTCAATCTACATGGAAACAATAAAATATACAAGAGATATACGTCCCCTCACCCTATGAACTGATAACACTGTCAGTGGTTTTTTTCCTTTTTTAATACTATTCGCTAATAGAACAAGCAAATGGCCCACCTGATGTAATGTGGTTACCATCACTATAAGCAACATTCGCTATTACGTAACCGCACACACGATGCACTGCTCAGTGTCCGTCGACCTCCATACAGGTGTTAATCTACCCACACTCTTCAAACCAGAACAGGGAATTGAACCCACGATCTTAGGATCAGAAGGGGGCGTTACTCTCGCTAGAAGACCGGTGGTCTCGATAAAAATTATGAATCCCTAAAGAGTTCCAAGACTAAGTTACCAAGTCTCAACTTGGATTAAGATTTGGGATAATACGTTACAAGATAACTTATTTACATGAAGGTAACGAGAACACGGTGAAGTTGTAAAGTTATAGACTTGTTAGATCGACCTTTGCAAGTTCAACAAGTTTGTATGTGACCTACATTACATAAACTCAATAGATAAGTTGAACTATCTGTAAAATAACCAACCCTTTAAAAAAAATTATCCAGACTTCTGGGGCCCAATTCTCGTAACAAAATATCGTCAACTTCAAGTTTCGAACGTGTCAATCTCTCAATGGCATTCTTTGAAACTAACATTTACCACCACCACTTAAGTACTACCACCATGCCTATTTCTGCCGCCAAGCAGCTTGCTGTGTTCCGGTTTGAAGGGTGTGGGTGCCGGTGTAATTACAGGCACATGAGGCTTAACACCTGTATGCCTCAAGTTGATGGACGCTGAGTAGTGCATCGTCGGTGACGTTCCTAACGAGCGTGACCTACGAGGCAATGCTTTGTTATCGGTGATGGTAACCACTTAACATCAGGTGGGCCATCTGCTTGTTCCATCAACAAGTTGTATAAATAAAATTTTGGACAGCCCCAATTCTGATAATCAAATTCTTGTTTCTATCTCGTTTCAGCTCAAAAAATTACGAGAATTGGGATCTCTCCTAACCTCTGATCCTAAGATTAGTTTCGCAAAAAAGTATGTGCCCAATGTTAGTGCTCCTGAGCGGTACGTGAGGAAAAGGAAACTAGATGGTATTCTGGTAGGGCTTGAAACCTGTCCCGTAAGGGGTTCCAACCATTGCAATATGTGTGCATGTAAAATCTGTCAAATGTCAAATCTGGACCGTATCTCTGAGCCTGAGCTCAGAGATTACAAGCTAAATTCTTGAGGAAATTCTGATCTATTGATTTACTTACAGCCTTATTGGATTTATCTATATACACACATCTACTTCATGATAATGATAATGTTAATTTCAAAAACAACATGTTCTAAATTATGTAATTTTGTGTAAGTACCTCATTCCACGGCACGAAGACAACTTGCGAAGACCTCTTGAACGGCGCCCTTCCGAAATGCAATGTCACAGCGCCTCCGCCGTTCACCAGCAGATCAAACCACCCATCTTCCCGTGTTAATGTAAATCCTTCCAAAGGAGTGGACGTGGAGACCCTGACTCCAACCAACCCTGAGCTTAGAGAGGTCACCACACGACCACGGATAACTGCTGATCGGCTGGAAATTAGGATGATCATTATAATGGATGTGTTTGGATGAAAGACGGTGAAAATAAATCTGATTTATCTATTGTCTTTCTTTAAAACATTACAGTGAACAGTGAGTTGGAAAATGATGATCAATTCAATTCTGATTACTTATTAGTTTTGCCATCTACTCATTATCAAAGTGGTAAGGTTTGAGGGGAAGCTAATATAAGAGTATATCTAATCTGTGAAGTGAAAAATTGATTGCTAATGTTGATTCTACTTTCAGGTAATCAATTGGCTCTAACGAGTCTAAACTCTAAGAAGTTCTGATGGAATCCAATTATTGTCTACCTACGTTTGGTTCTGGACATATATTTGTTATAATAAATACACATTATAGATAAAAAGCGAACACAATTTCACAGGACACAATAATAGGTAACAAACACACTAAACGAACAACATGCACACATACGTAAATAATAATAAATGCCAATGATTAGTATACATAATGCAGCAATTCTAAAAACCAAGGAACATTACTAAAGGGATCACCATTGATCCCGCATCACAAGTCTTACCTCGTGTTGAAGTGGTTCCAAAACATACTGCGCAGCGTTAGAAAACCGAAAGAAATGACACATAATGAGTAAATATCCTTAGTACTGTTAATTTAGAAGGAAGAAACGACAATAGCCATGTTAATGAGAACATGCAAGTGCCAATCGTTTCTTTGTTATTTTATAAGTGTAAGAAAATAAGAAAAAGCAACGTGTTACAACTTCCATTAAATAAAACATTAGGATCGACTGGGGCACAACATTGCATATTTATATAACAGATATTGTTAATATTTTCACTTGTAGATTATTCAATTTTGGTACACGATTCGTTAAAGCCTTGGTATAAACTCTCCAATTAACTGAATACGTTTACATTTATTTCCATCTGTAACACAATTAAAACTGTGCCTAAAGTTAAGGAATTGGAATAGAAGACTCCAAAAACATTCATAACAATTAGCTTTCAAATTATTTTAAATGAAATATATTTTTTAATTATATTATTAATAAATTATTTGTTTAATGAATCGTGTACTAACAAATCTTAGAAACATATAATACAACACCAAACATAAAACCCACCTTTCATTGAACGTCTCCTGTTTTGCGTAATTTTGAAGACTACCTTCATCGATAAGGAATTTCATCCGTTCGAAGAAGGAAGCAGTAATAGCGGGAGGCTGTTTTCTAAGGAGGATGTCTATGGGCTTGGGAGAGGAAACGCAGAGCTGGCTGCCTTTGCATACAGCGCTTTGGCAGCATTCCGGGTCCTCACAGTCTACTAAGCCGTCTGTGGAATTTGAATATTGTGGTTAGTTATTATTTTAAAACAAAACATAGTCTAAAACCAGTCATCCAATGCTCAGCATACTGTTACCTCAAAAACGAATTATACATCACATTATTCTGGTCGAGCTTTGATTTTGTAACATCTGTAATCATTCTCAAGTCTAACCTTTATCGTTGTCCTTAGCATCGTCACAGATCTGTTCCTTGAGTGTGGTGCAGTCGGATCCGTCCCAGCCATCAAAGCACTTGCATTCCCAGCGGCCATCGTTAGCGACCCGACAGCTGCCGTGTCCGGCACAGGCTCTCGGACAACCTGGAATTGACGATCAGTTTGCCTATTTATCTAGCAATGTATATTCAATAGCATTGTTGTAATCTAATTTAAAATGTGGACGGTCTTAACACCTTTATGTCGCGAGTGATGCGCGCAGTGACAGCACATAAGGTAATGCAATTGAACCGTTTTATATGAGTTGGGTTAGCTCGAGACGTCACTTTTTTTGATTAAAAGACATAAATATCTAGCATTTCAATCTCATCTCATTTAAGCTGGATTAGCTAAATGAACTAAACAACTTAAATCGGCCAACGAAACTTCAGAATATATTAAGATTGAAATAAGTAATGTGATATACAGCTTGAAGAGTTACAGTGTCAAGGAAGGTTTAAGGTTTTACTGTTGAAGGTATTCAATCAAAAACAACAAGCATAAGAAAACGACATAGTAAAAGACACTAACCTTCCAGCGTGCAGTGCTTGCCGTTCCAGCCAGAGACACAAAGACAAGTTCCATTCTTGCACTGGCCGTGTTCAGCACAGCGCGCGTCGCACAGCCGGGCACCACATGCCGTGCCGCTCCAGCCGGGGGAGCACACGCAGGCCAAGCCGACGCAGCGTCCGTGCGGACCACAGTCCAGGTCGCAAACCTCTGTCGATAGAATAAGGTTTCAAATAAAGATAAATAATACCAATTTACAGTTTTTTGTTATTGCGATTTTTTTTTTGCACCGATCATTCTTCTGACGTAGGAAGACAAAAATTTATCCTCTGTAATTTGAAAACAATGGTACAAAACGCTAATAAAAACGAAATTTGGACAAAACTGAAAAATCAAAGCTCCTATTAAAAAACAAAGTTTACCCTTTGAACAGTCTTCTCCCGACCACCTTGCATGACAGCTACAAGTCTGCGTATCCACGTCGAAGGTTCCATGTCCGGAGCAATCCGGCAAACACTGCAACGCATCCTTATCCATCGTTGCGCAGTCCAAGCCTTTCCATCCCTTCTTGCAAACACAGGTCCCTTCGATGCAGAATCCATGGCTCGAGCATGTCGGGTGCGGGCAGTCAACGTCAGCACAAAATTTGCCTTTGTACCCCCTGACGCAAGAACACTTTCCGTTGACGCAGTGACCATGGCCGTTGCAGTCGGGAACTTCGCATTCATCGTGGCGCAAAGAGCACTCTTTGCCTTTCCATCCGGGGTTGCATTGACATTCGCCGTTGATATATTCCCCTCGCTGGCTGCAGAGGACTGGACAAACACCTGGAAAGGTAATATCCATTTTATTCAAGTTCACGCACAACTGTCCCCCAGACACGATTGAGGTTTTAGATTGGCTTTTCCTTAGTCAAGATTTTTTGAAGATGTCTAATAGTAAGTACGTCCATTTATTACATACACACATGTTCATATTATCCAGTAGTTTTAATTCCATTATTAACATTTAACAAAACCATACCGTTGCTGGCTTGCTACCGAACTATCCACGAACTATCAAGTTTAAAGTGCGCAATAAAAGGTTCAACGATTCACTTACTTTTACTGCAATCATCGCCTCCAAATCCAGGCTGGCACTGGCAATGGCCCATCAGACACTCCCCTTTCCCAGAGCAGCCGTTCGGACAGTTATGGGTCATCTCCTCCGCCACCATAGCAATGAAGGTGATTTCTTGCGGGTCGCCATCGTCGTTGTAGACAGATAGGAACCAGTGGCCTTGCTCCATGTAGTGGGTTACTTCTTTCTTAAAAGATGGCTGGAAATGTAAATGCTTAATAAATACCTTTATAATAACTGGCGTTTAACAAATTATTTCGACATTATCAAATTGATTGATTCCAAACAGAAATTAAAACTTACGTATGAAGATCTGGCAATTCTCGCTTTGAATCCACTTAAAACTTCTAAGAAATGGTACTGCGTGTGGGTAGGCAGAGCATTCCGTCTCGCGTAGACCCCTATCGAGGCTCCTCTAGGGATAATGTAGTCGAATTTCACATACGTCGCTTGTGATTGATAGAACTGCATATTCCAGTAACTATATGGAGGGATTTCTTTTGATAATTTTTCACCTAAAGTAATTTGTTTGAACGTCGTCCCGTCTGGGGGAAAGGACTGGGCAGGGAATGTTCGGGCACCTACAAAATAGAAGCCATCTTAATATTTTCATCGATAGGTTCATAAACGGTACATGCGAATGTGATGAAATCATACTATTAGGTAAGTACGTATCGCAAAATGGTGACAACTAAAAAGTTAAAACTGAAACTAACAACAAAACAGATCTAAAACTACAAAGCTTTTGTTTTGTAGATGTCACTAATTTATTTCTGAATACAATGTATAATTACCACCATACTAATATACCCTAAGCACATGCCACGCAAAAGTCCCCACCGAAAGATTTACCAAGTTTAATAACCATGCAAATTAGTAGGTTAAATAGAGAGTTCGGTGATCACGGAAACCCTACCCTTGATGGTTGTCGTGACGGTTAGTAAGTTATCACTGATCTTATTCAAATCGACCTCACCTTCCAATATTAGAATGGGTGGAGGTTCAACCTTTGGGCAAACACATGGCTTTTCCGTCGTAGACGGTACTTCAGTATCAGTTTCAGTGGTGCATTCAGTAGGTGAAGTTATATCGTCAGTTGTTGATGATACATCTGTTGTTGATGCCTTTTCAGGTTCAGACATATATGTGCTAACTTCAGTAGTTTCTGCTATTGATTTTGTAGTCGATGTGTCACTTATTATATCAGATTCAGTTGAAGAAACGCTATCTGTGTAGTCATCATAAAAATCATCTGTCGTATTGGTGTTGCATATCGGACAAGCACATTCGCATGTTCCTCCCCATTCTTCTGTATATTTTGCTTTGTTCGTGTTTGCAATTCCCTCTAAAGTAACTGGTTTATTGAAGTTAGAAGGTTGAGTAGGCTCGACATCCATCGGAGTTATTTTAACAGTTGGAATCTCGTTAGTATCACCTAGCGTAGGTACTGTCAAAGTTAAAGAGTATATCGGCTTATAAGCTGAGTGTCCAGCATCGTCAGATGATATAGTGAGATTAATCAACACATGTTTAGGGTTATTTGGTTCAGTTGTTTTCATTTCAGGCGTATTAATAGTTTTTTCATCAACAACCACAGTAGTTGTTTCAGTTTTTGGTTCTTCTTTAGTAGTGTTTGCAAGGTTATTATTAGTGACAATCGGTGTCTGCATAGTGGTCACAACATGCTCAGTCTGTGCGTCAGTTTTATTTGTTGTGATATGTGTTAGATGTTCTATAGGTTCACTAGTTATTGGTTTTATTGTAATAGGCTCAGTAGACATTAATGGAGGTGCGATGGTACTAGAAGTTTTGGTTGTACTCTTTTCACTATCATATTTAAACTTTTTAAGACTATTATCCGGAACATCTGCATCTTTCAAATTAATATGTAGTTCTTCATTTACTTTATTTAGTCGTGATAGTAGTTTTAAATACTGAAGCTTTTGAGCGCCATACGAGTAGATTGACGGAAAAGAATCGCCTTGCATATCTTCAGGTTCATAAGCGATGTTAGAATTTTCCATTTTTATGGTTTCTTTAACAGCCCCACGTATTTCAAGCGGTGATTCCACATGTGGTTTTATGTTAGTTTCTTTTTCAGTTACAACACTTTCGGCTACTATTTTTTTTTTAGTTGAGGTTATTTTCGGCACATCAGACGTCGTCACTTCGGTCGTTTTCATAAACGTTTTCTGGGACGTTGTGCTCGTAAGTTTTGTTAGATCACCATTGTTAGATACTTCAACTTCGTTAACCACAGAAGCGTTAGAGCCCTCTTCGGTGATTCCGGAAGCTGACTCCACACCATGCGCTAAGCTTACATCGATAGAAGGCGTAGTGATTTCATGCATTTTATCTACAGTGACAGGTTCCAAAGAAGAGATAGGAACAGAAGTAACAGAAGCATGCCCATCTACGTCTACACTTCTACGTGGACGCGAGTGGGTCTCGTTACCTGTGGTGGAGAGCGAGCTCTGGTGCGGTCTCGCTAGCGACTTATTTGACTCAAGAGTCGTCGCTTTGGATGCTGGAAACAATTCCGTTGACTCGCCAACTAGCACTGTACATGCTTTTGAGTTTTGATATGACCAGTTGACGAAGTATGACGCTGTGAACAATGAACATCAATAAAGTTCTTATACTTATAAAACTTCACGTCATACATAAATATTTTTTTCAAGATTGAGTAAAATATTATAGTCAGCTCAAGTTCAATATGAATTTTGTGACTAGTCAAGCCTTATAATCTTTCTGGGAATTTGTATCTGTCTAGCTTGAAGATAAACAAACAAAATTAATTATAATCGTCTAGAGACGTTCATCGGCTTATTCAGAAATAATAATTTTACGATTACGTTTGTAAGAACCGTAAACGAACATATAACAACCGTATTGTTTTAATAATCGATCATCTACGAGCACTATAGTGAGTTTGGATTCGGATAAATTTCAGCTCAGTTATCTCGAAGTGCATTTTCGCGAGCATCGACTTCATCGAACTTCATCGAAAATGTAGTAAGGTCCTTTGCTTATAAAATTTTTTTTTTAATTCAGCTTAGTTTTATGCAATTGTATTTATCAGATAGTACGTCACCAAAATCTCTATTAACAAAATATTATGTAACAAAACATTCTAAGGCAGAAAAAAAAGATAGATGGGTAAAGTGAAAGATAACAATAGGTACGTATGTACTTAATAAAGTGACGAAATATCTCATCCAAATAGAGTTAAAAATGCTATGCCAATCGTAGAGACTAGAGAGATGATGACTATAATAATAAGTAGGATCAACTCACCAGACATATAAGACGCAATCGCTAAAAGTAAAACGAAGAGTAATATGAAGACTATTGCCGTGCATTTCCACGAGCACCTCGAAGACAATCCTTTCCTGAAGTGGAACCTCGAGGCTGCTTGAGGGAAGTGCGAAGACCGGAGGTTGTTCCTCACTGGTAGGACGGGAACAGGTGCGCCGAAGGCAGGGTGCGACCGTTCGCCCCGGTCCATCCTCTCTAAGGTACTCTTATCCTTCCCTGGACTACTGCACGAGGAGTTCGACTTGTAGTCCATGGATGGATTCTTTTGAATGTCCCCTGAAAAAGATAAAAATTAGTTTGGTTGCGTTACATGTTAGTGACGCATGAAAAAAAGTGCAGATGATCTCTTGTTGCTGGTTTTCTCTGAGAACTCTGTTTGCTCTATACTGTTTTTAATATCTGTATTTTCAATCCTAATATAAATTAAATAGAGTTTTTCGAGAAGGGCTCGTCCGGGGAAGTACTACCATACGGGGAAGTACTGTATTCCGGTTTGAAGGGTGTTGGTGCCGGTGAAATGACAGGCATATGAGGCTCAACACCTTTATGTCTCAGGTTCAAGGAGCAGAGCAATGCATCGTAGAGCACGTTCTTAACGAATGTGACCTGCGAGGAAATGCTTTGTTATGATGGCAATCAAATAATATCAGCTTGTTCCATCAGTAATTCGTATAAAAACAAAAAATCTAAAATATACACTTACCTTTACCAACAGATATTGCTTAAGCACCCAGCCAGGTTAAGATGGTTTGAGACCATTGTAAAGTGCCAGAATATTTCAAGCCAAGCTTTTGTTCAGATTGAACTCATAACACTACCAGCTACAAAGATCAAAATAGTATGAAAAGGGTCTAACATTCACCTGAAGGCACGTAGAAGTTCCCCGAAGGCGTGCGCACCAGGCACGAGGGCTCAAAATCTCCCAAGTCAGCGGGGTTGCCCGTGATCCGGCCGTTTAGCCGAGACATTGTGGGATTTCGCGGAGGCACATCGGGCGGAAAACGAGAACCTTCCAGCAGACAACCTGCAGACAAAAGAACAACAACATCAATAGGTGTCGTAAGCTAGAGGAACCGCGCGTGACTTCGTTTGCGTAAAAATATTCTTCTGCCTCTACAACCAGTTTTGTCGAAATTTTGAGGATAGTAAAATATTTAAAGTTGTTAAAATTCTCAGTCAGTAGGTTTTACTAAAGTTAAATGATTTGCCTACGTAATGATATTGTTTGCTAAATAATTTCTCAGAGTTTAGCAGAGTTCAATGAGATCGGCTAACAATCGAAATATGAATCGCTTGATTTCACCCGCCGGAGCTTTTAAGCCAAAATTAACTAAACCAAGTACGAAGCCAACAGTCTATAAATTGTTATCAAAAGCATTATTTGCAAAGTTAAAGGCTTTTACGAAATTAATCAGTCGACGGCCGCGGTCCCGGCGAGCATTAGAACAGGGAAAAATTTAATTAAATCCATCCACGAAAATTTACAAGTCGAAATTCAATTAAGACCGAATATTGGCTGCCGTAATAGCCGTAAACAAATAGCGGAACGTAGTGGCCATGCAAATGGATCAAAGATCGCGTGTTTCGGTAGTTTCTCATAAAGGAAATATATTAGATCGGCGGCCATCGCTCAAACCGCGGGGCGCGCCTCTGCTAATACAAGCTAATGGAAAATCGAAGTATTATCTGTCCTCCCCTCGGCTCTTATTGAGCCTTATAACAACTTTTGATCCTCGACAAATTTTAAGGATTTCTCGAAGCGTTAATTAATTTATTGTACAACCCGATGTAGCCGCAAGAAAACTCAATTAATTTTAAAAGGGTTTTTGTGTTGTTTTTTTTCTTTGCTATCGAATCTCCCCTCTACAAGCTCACGGAAGAAAATGGCGAAGTTGCCGATAATATCGTCAGGCCCTTTGTGGTCGCGCCCTTTGAGAACCATTCTACTCGTAGTAATTAGAGATTAATGAATTTATTCGAGCGTTTCACTACCTTACCTACGCCGGTAAGGAGCAATTATTTATTTGTATATACAAATATATACACCTATAAGGGAACTAGAATGTTTGTTAATATTCATCAAGGTTTATCTTTCGATAGTAATAAATTGTAGTTCAAGAGAATTTGAATAAGAAGTTTTGTAATCTCGACACAAACGGGAAGTGTAACTCAATATCTACCCTCAAGAATATATTAGTAAAGAAACTAGGAACAATTTAAACGACACTATAAGATGTCAAAAGGATAACTGCTCCACATAGAGTGGCAGGAGTCGGGAGTCAGTGATAAAAAACCGAATCACCAAATCCCTCGCCTAATTTAAAAGGACAAGCGTAGTCATTAATACACACGTCAGTCGTCGTGCTACTACAAAATGTGGGCCATTTATATCCCGTTCTCGGCGCTGGGAATTATGGTAATCGGAGCAGTCGTCCTTTGTCTGTAATGGTGGGTAATTACCGAGCCACCTCCGGGGCCACTTCGTCTCCGGAAGACCCGTGGGGTCCAGAATTCGACACTCGTTACGTGAATCGTCTCAACTTTAAAAAGGGAACGCGATTTTGAACGCCACCCAGGGATTTGTCGCCGCGTACCGGAACAAACTCACTTTTTTTCCCTCCAAATTCAACGATCGGTTTTTTCCGTGTGTTTACTCGAACTTTTTGTTTTTTTAAACTTTTCGACGTTGGTTTTTACTACCTCGTATTTATTGAGACTGTTCTATGCATAAAACAGAATAACAATCAGATATAGATGCACATCCATATTCAATTTCGTTTAATTTTATATTTTTCCATCTGGCATCCGATCTCTTACTCCCGCTTAGAGTTCGCTTTTTCCCGGGAAACCAAAGCTCACTTACTTATTGGGAGATAAAGGGGGTGTGTTTCGGCTCATTTGCGGCCGAGCTACGGTCCGATCAAACGTGATTTCTTATTGGGAACGGTAAAAGAAGCGAACGGTAATAAAGTGACTGCGGTTCGCCCGCCGTGGGCTCCCGAGGTTAATTCCGTGTCTGCCTCTACTAATAGGATAAATAACCTAACGTTAATGCGGACTCCGTTTACCTCAAATAAAATACATTTCGTACGGCTTTATAAAGCGAGGGAGGCATTTGCTGCAAATGTCTTAGTCAAGAGTGAGCCGTCAAGCGTGATATCTCGACTCAGGTAGTTTCAGGAGCGCGCGACGTTGATGTATGCGACGCGAAGCACTGGCGCGGCGAGTTTGACGCACACCCATAGAAACGAGACATATTTGGCCAATCTCTACCGCTGGAGACGCGAAGGCAACACGTGCCCACAATCTTTAGCTCGTTATGTGAATATTCCCGAAGCAATTTAGAATTTACCCCTTAATCTTGATTCGAACTAGAAGCCGGGACGCCCACACGAGTATGTACTTATTTATGCCGATTAATATCGCGATGTCGTACATCATCCGTGTGGTATAGTTCAGCGCAAAACACTTACACAGTCGAGCATTCAGATGCCGATTCCCCAATTCCTATTTTAAATTTAGCACCAAAGTTCGTCGGGACCTGAATCCCGTACAATATTTATATGAGAGAGCACCGCTGCGATTTATAGTTGGGAAACAATCGGGAAGTTGGTCCAGCGTCGTCGTGACTTCGTTTTAATTAGTACCCATTCATCGCAGAACAATCGAGTCCTCGAACAAATCCATTATCGGGAACTTTTCGATAGTCGAAAGAGGTGTATTCAAAGTTTTGCGATTGCGAGCGGATCGGAGCGAAGCTTTTGTAGACCTTACATTCTGATGCTCGACGCTACGCTGTCTCCCGTCTATTATGAGCTCCATAAAATAAAACTACTCTGTGTTGAATGGGCTGGCGCTGACTCCGCGAGCCGCCCGGCAGGCCTTCTTATAATTTCCTTTACATTTTCTATAGCGGAAGGTTTCTGGGGCATTATCGAAAAATTCAGAGGGCATTAACGAAATTCGAGGCTCGGAAGGAAGGCCGCTATCTCCCGGTTACAAGTGGAATGGGCTCGCGTAATGACATTATGCGTACATTTTAATCGATGGCTCACGGTTGGCCGACTCCCAATGCGGTATATATTTCGGCTTATCCAGTACATAGACGGATTCATTCTACTAAAATTGATCGATTACCTTACCGAGCCCCAATAGGTATTATATTTGTAAACGTCATTACCTACCCGGCGCTGCCTGAATCGACACGTGCTGTGCGTCATTGTGTCGCGCAGTATTGCGATAGTGCAGCTCGGCACATGTATCATGTCAAGACTCACCCGTCCGATAAGATTACCAGACAAAGGAAGTCCACCCATATCACTACCACCATGACCACTAAATGCAAACCTTCATTTACTACCCCTTTAGTTAGCCACGCGGTTCTCAATCTTGCAATACTATGTTTAAAGTATAAATGGTCTCAGACGGTCTCTTTCAGTGTCTCGACGTCAACGTCTGCTTCGTTAAAGGACACTCAGCTTTATTTATGTTGACATACTGGCAATGTTACCTTATTTACCGTCGACTATCGCTTTGTAGGAGTCCGTATTTAGACCGTCCGGCTCTACAAATAGAGTTGGAGTTGGAATATCGTGCCGTTATTCAAGAAACCTATGTCGGGGGAAACTGGTCTATTTTACGTCAGACCTTAGGGTTGTTTTTGAGTGCGTGACATACAGTTGGTCTGGTTTCCTGGCTGCGATAAGGAGACGTAAGACGGTACGTCACGCGAGTTGTCCGCTAATTTATGTTCCCTGATTCTGAGATACAAGCAGTATACGAAACCCTTTCTTGGGTTGGGTCTCAGCGACAAAACTAGGCGAAGCCTTCTAAGGGACGTTGTGCTTATGCATTCAGTATGCAAATATTCGCATAGTAAAGAGAACAGTAATGGTTGCATAGGACTTCATAATACTAATGCATAGTTAAACTTCTCAACACACTGATTACTCATCAACATGAAGTAAGTAGGTAAGAAGTTTGTGAGTATATCGATAAATAACATTAACAGTTAAATAAACTCCCAAGTCAATTACAAAACACTTCCATTGGCTCATCGATTATCAAGAATTCCAGAGCAACAATCAAATACGTTGGAGAATTTGAATAAAATAAACATAAAGCGAGAAGAGTTCTCTTTTCCCCGAGTCCTGTTGGATGCGGATGTTAGATTACAGACTGGATAATAAACGGAAAGTGCAACGTTAGAGCTCGTTAGACGCGCCTTCATTAGTGTTTACAAGTAAATGGAGAAAAATAAAGCGGACCGCAAGGCGTAACGTGCGCTTTCGCCGCCCCGTCGCCTTCGCGTCGAAACAAGATACCTGCACAATCAATAATATAAACGACTAACGACACTCGTTATAAACAATTTTGTATCGTTTGATTTTTATTTAAAACTTTTGACGTGCATAATATCGCGAGTGTTGTCTTGTCACCAAAATTCAACACAATAGCTAATGGTCAAAACAACTCGACGCGTTTGCCATCAATCTCACTATCTCACTGTACATATTTCTTTGTCTAAATCCATTAAATTAATTACAGCCATTTGGTGAGCCGACTCCGTATTTATTAGGCTCGTTATCATTCATTGAATCTTCCGATAGACGGGCGCTCGGTAGATTGGAAGAAATGCCGAGACGTGGTGATCGATGCTCTACTTACACGTAAATGGGGGGCCAAATTAGCTGTCTACTGAAGAATGCAGTTACTGAGGTGACGGATCCAGGGGGCCTGAAAGTGCGACTTAGATTCATAGGTGTCATCGGGCAGGGGTGTTGAAATTGGGAAATTCCTCGCGATATTACTTGAGGTGGGATGAAAAAGCGCGAGCACAACTGCGTGAGGTGTGTAACGAATCGGAAGAGGGTTGCGGTAGGTTCCGAATGAATGACGTCAATCACGGTTTGCGTGCTTCTGTTAAAGTTTCTCCCTGTTTTATATATCGAAACTAAAGTCTAAAAATAATATACTAATTTATTTCTTGCTGTAATATAAAATAGTTTTCCAAGTATTAACAAACCTGTCGTAAAAAGACGACTTATATAAAGTTATTCAGGTAATGGTGTGTAGCGTATTTGGTTATTATTGGGTAAGGTAAATGTAGTAAATGTAAGGTAAAGTAAGGCAATCGGTAGTATGAAGATGTCAACATAATGAACAATCAAGTATATTGCGCAAAGTATTACACACATGACTTCAGCCAGCGGTAGACTGTAAAAGCAATCTATTCTACTGTTCATGCCCGAGAAGTGCTGAGTATACTTTGTTATTAAGAGCTGTACCTACTACTGAAACAACTATTTTATCTATATTGTGCACGATCTAGTCTTGTCTTGGCAAGAATGTCTATTACTTACTTGGCTACAACGAGACAAGTCGGCGACTACCACCGCGCCGCCGGCCGCCGCCGGCCAGTTCGTCAGATGTCCGATAACCGACTTCATTAACCTTCGCCCTATTCCACAAGCATTAATTACCCCTAATAGAAACAAACAAAACAAAACATCTACAGATAAATGGGCCGAGATAGTTATTTAATTGTCTTATCTCGCGGAGTGGGGAGGCGAATAATGCAGATTCATTTGGCGTTTACGTCTTAACTTTTGTCAAAAGTTTCCATTCCTCCCCTTTCCGCTAATGAACGATTCACAAATGAGATTCGGCGTCGGGAATTGATGTTTTGTGTAATTGCTCCGTGAGACTGTGTCGCTGTTCCTAATGAAAGGCGGACAAATCGCGGTAATTATAATTATGTTGAGGAATTATTGCCGGCGCGATAACGCGAGCTTTCGTCGCCTCGCTGGTCCACAAACCCACGACCGCTCGGTTGGTTTTCCAGCAACTGTCAGCTGTTTGTAACACCGACACGAAAGGTCACCCCCTGACATGAAGACGTATGCAAGGGGATTAGGCGGCTGCGACACATTGTCACGCCGCACCAAAGCGGTCATATTTTTCGACGCTGGGTTTTTTTTCAGCGGAAATGCTGCGAACCGCCGACGGCGATGCCCTGATAGAGATTGATGATGCGACCACCCCGCGTCACCCGCGCCCCTCGCGGGTCATTGAGCTCACCCGATTACACCAGGCCAGAGGGGATTCGCATATATCCAAATTACGCCGGTGATGGACGTTTCTTACCTAGATAACTACTCGCGATAATCCCATCCGCGTCGATAATAAAATCACGGGCACAGTCGTTACCGTGAAATATAACTAGATCCATGAGTCTCATTTAACCGTGCTCATACGTAAAATTTTATTAAAATGTGATTTAAAATAAACTAAAAGGGTGGCAGAGTGGCCCGATGCGTAGTTCAATCTGGCAGTCATCAGCTAATTACTGCAGCTCTTTTGAAAAATAAACAAATGACAGACGCGATGCGTGCGATGTGCATTTGTCAACGCGCGCTGCAGCCCGCCATCTTGAATCCTGAGTGGCATTCGACACCGACTGAGTGGCCCATCCACGCGCCTACAGACAAGTGTCGCTATTATCCTGCTGCGTGTTAAAAACGTGCATTTTCTTTGTGTAATTGGGCGCGAACCCTTGCACAGGAACCTGAAATATTGTCGACGTCACGCGTTGCGATGCGACCGATAGATATCTTGAAGCGTATCTGAGCGCGGTTAAGCAGAGGGCTCTCAATTGCGGTAAAACCATATCGGGTATGAAATAAATCAGCTGTTCCGGGGTGCCTCGGGACGGATCGCGTTACACCCCCGATTTGTGAGGTTATTTGCATTCCGATATAAAATGGCGGCCGCGGTGGGATTTGATGTGACGTTGACAGGTGCTCCCGCTGTCATATCGCGTTTTTGTTTTTATACGGATCGCTGGCTTGCGGGGTTGATTAATTGCCACAGATACGAAACGGTCCCGCTGATTTTATGCAAATTAGGTGTGTGATTCAATTCCTTGATTCAATTTCAGTGTAGAGATTAGAGTCCCTAACTAGGCAGGTTTATACATATATTGGTCGGAGCATACTCTACTTCCAATAACTTATTTATGAAGACCTATGTATGGTTGTATTAACAAAATGCGGTTTGAGTGGGTTTGAGTGTAACATTTTTAGGTGAAAAGTAACCTAATACCGCGTCAGCATTACTTGAGAGATTTACCAAAACATACAAACATCAGACCCGTTCCACCTACCTACAGAGGTCAAGCACACTTACGGCCCTTTGTACCCAAATAGATATAGCCTGTGCATTAGCGAGGGTCGCTTTTCTTACCGTTTTTTATACAAAGACGCGCAGAACCCTACCGGATGCCGCTTGAGGGTCCCGCAGGAGGCCGCGATTAAACGCATGTCATTTTGATTTATACACACAATTATTACACATCAACCAGTGGTGATACCGCACAAGTCCCATTTGTGAGATTCGTGTGTGAATTAAATTTATTTTAAGCACTCTTACTAAACAGATGCGATGTAAAGGGCGTACTTACTAAGTTATTACGATTTGAAGGTTGACTAATACTGCGATTAAAAAAAAGGACGTATTTAGATAGCTGTAAGGAAAGCCGTTTATCGTGTGGTGGGAACAGGAATTTAAAATCCATTTACAAAATGTAAACGATCCCGCTACTCAAACATGAAGCAACGGACCTTCCTTGGGCTCATCCATCTTGTCGCCCCAACGGGTCTGAATGTAACATTGACGAACGATGCCCTTCGATATGGGAGATGACACAATGCGATGACCCCGAATCCATTCCTTCTAAGACTCGCTGTAATAGTTTCTCCCACTCGCAGCTCTCCATATTTTATCGAGGCTTTTATGAGGGTTATATCGGGAATGTGTCATGTTGCTATTCGTTCAATGCGACGACGGTCCGCTAGTACTGGCCGGCTATCTATATACCTAATAATAATACGTACATTTTTGATGTAAGCGCGTAAACGATTGATGTGTTCCATCCCATTTTCCATTGGATTGAGTCAACGATTTGTGTATCTGCTTTATTATGCCGATGCCCCATGTCACGATTCGGTTGAGATTTAGCTAAAGCTTCTCGTATGTATGCAGCACTAATGGGGTCGTTTTGTTTTGATCACGGGGCATTAATGACGTCATCCATCAAGTCAAGTTGACAGCCAACGCAGTTGCATCGGACGCGGATTTAGTGTTGCGATACCTTGTAAAAACTGGTTCAAAAATCAGTCAGATGTAACTTGGTTAACTTTTAATAGGTGTACGCAATTTGTGTTGTAGTGAAATTTGAAACCAATGATTTTGGTACCTATAATATTTTCCAGTTACTAGCTGAAATCTAATTTGCTCGGCAGAGTTTTCCACAAGATCAAATTAGGTGTAGGCCACGGATCCAGTGCCGAGGTTTGGCTGGCATGCGAGGTCGGGAACACATGCGCTAATCCGGAGCTGGTAATCACACGGTAAACCTATTACCGTTTCAAGTGTGAAGTGTGAAATAACTCATTTCCAAATCCGTCTGACGTGGCTGCTAGCCAAATTCAACCGCATTACCCCATTTTTAAAGCACAAATTAAATGTACAATCGACTCGTTTCGAGCGGAAGGAAGCAGAAATAACGCGGTCTTGTTAAGCGTAATCTAGTGACTAAATAAAGGCGAGAGTTACGACTGCCGCTGCGTGGATTAAAATGGACTTTTCATATAAAAAATGGGCAATAACCGGGTGTGGAGAGGGTTCCCGGCGGACAAGATCCCTCGCTCTCGGAATTTCATTTGCAAAATTTTCCCAGAACCGAACGCCATTATGAACTTCTATGACGCGAATGATATAAGTGATCCGAATTGAATTCCTGCGCGCTGCCGGAATCGAGATATCCAAAAATCCTTTTCCGGAATGATTTGGGTAATCTTTAGGTATGAGGAGTGCCGACACTCGTGCGGGATTAATCCCTCACAATGTATAAGCGCGAGACGCGAAGACAGCGGCCGCTCGCGCCTTTACAAGAGTATTCCATCAGGACGACTTCGCACCTCCGCATTTTTATGTTTTCATAAATTTCCGTTGAGATCAATATTTTATATTCGCACCCGCAGTAAATGGGGGTTTTTTGCAAGTTTGCGGCGCACCCCACGCTTTATTTATTCGGATGTGGCCCTCTCGAGATTCGCCACTTGTACCTTTCGATACATTTTTCACCCGAATAATGTTATCACGTAGCGTTCTCGAGTTCCGAGCTTTTGTAGTATGTAAACAGTGTTTTTAACCCTAAGATGGCTCACCTTGTCAAAGTGGTGAGTTCGTTTTGTCCAGGTGGGATTCGTCCACGAGTCGCGTCGTCTTGACTGTCAAATCCAATGGTAAAGCAGCGCGATGCGTTGATTGGCTGCGACACTTTATTACCTTTGCCTCGATTCCCCGACCGACGCAGGGTGGCCTTACGTGATAAGTATTTTTATTTGCTTGGAAGCTTGGATAATCTAGGGATGGCCGGATTACTTTACTGTGACACAATAAGTATCTTTCTCTGATAGTATTGTCACCTGTCGCGTGTATGTCTACCAAGTCATTAGCTATATAAAAGAAGACAAATATACGTAACAAGAAGCTGGAGAAATCTAGAGCTTCGGAAAACAAACAGTAGTGCGCACCGTTCTGTATAAAGTTTGGCAGTAACAAAGGGGAAAATTCTCAACAAGAGCATAATTTACCGGTTCTGGTATGATAGGAAAAATAAATCGATATCGCACAGGTTTGCTGGAATATTGTAAAACTTCGCACAGTGGGCCGGCTGCCTGTGGCGCTTTGTCCGCACCGCAAAAAATGACCCACTGTGCGGCGCCCGGCGTTCTGCTAATCCTATTTACTCCGGCAAATAAATTATAGCTGGCGACCACTAATGTGTACGGACGGTGCCCACTGTGCGTTAACTAGTTCCTACGATACTGGATACATTTATAGTGGGATTTGTCACTTGTTGTAGATTTGCGGTAACGACCTCCATTTGTACGGTATCGCTTAGCGTGTAGACGTTGCTTTGTAAGGATTAAGATGACATAATTTACTACACTCCGCATTTAAATGCCACTTTTATGCTTTTTGGAATTATATAAATTTGATTATAGTACATCAATCTTCTAGGCTTGTCTTACGCTGCCATTATTTACTATATTTACCAACTCATCGTTATCATCAAGAGTCTTATAATAATGGACCGACGACGGTATATTATGTCATTGGACCTCTAGTATCCCTGATTATTAAATACCAATTATCAATACAATAAGGGTCATATTGTGCCTATTATCCGTACGTCTCCGTAGGTATCTATTAGCAAATTTGACACGAAAATGTCAAACACAGCCGAGATCACAACCATTTGATCTTAAATTTGGAAACGTCAATTATCTAACTTCAGAGCTTCTTCAGGCATATTACGTCACAGATGATCGACAACAGGTTTGATCTTGATTACAGAGGATTAAATCACCAAGTTACTTTAATATTGAAATAGTAGCTTAGATAGTTATTATTTTGGGTAGAAACGGGATATTTACCATGATTTTTGAGTTTGATTGTTTCCTGATATTTCGCCACAGTTGCATGCGCCATGATCACGGGTTACCTTGATCGTAGTTCGACCCGTGATCCTGGCGCTTGCAACTATGTGCATATCATCTACGTTCATCGCACAAATGTTTGTTCTCAGTGAGGATCGAACCCACAACACTAGTATTATCATAAGTAAATAATTTTACTGCAGCAAAATAATTAAAACCTAAATTTAATCATCTTCAAGTAAATTAGCTTATTGTTGTATAAGGACTACTTATGACCTCGCATTTTATCAGTCTTACGCATGAAATCTGTCTGTTTGTTTATAATTTAATTGAACACACAATGGATGCATTTCAAATAAGTATTTTGAGTATTTTTATGCTTGAAATATACTACAGTATTGATCTGTCATATGAATACTAAACTCTTGGATAAGAACAGACATTGTAATTTGATGATAAGCTTTCAATCCATCTACTGCTGTCAGGGGCGTCAAATAGCTTTTTTTAAGTGAATAAGAATAATTATTTGGGTGCACTCAAAACACCCTCATATAGGTACGCCGAAGCACATAAAAAAGATAAATAATTTGAAGCAATTTCAATAAAGCCACAATTTCACGGGCGGGATGCGCGTTGGCGCGAACTCGTGAGTGTTACAATTTAATAGAACTTCAAAAGGCCTGCTGATTCCACCACAATTCTATCAGCTTAGCACGAGATCCCGAGCATTATGCGTATAAAAAGCGGTTATCGCAAGCGCCGCCCCTCACCCTTCACCCCTGCCGCGCCGGCTCGCTGGGGGAGCGAGCGGATACCGCGTTACTATGCGATTTCTAGTGGAAATAACTTTGAAGTAACTTTTTAGGTTGTTTTAAGTACATTGCCGTGTTGTTACCGAAACTGCATCGCGGAGCAACTGAAAGCTCGCAACGTACTTTGTTTTGAGCAATGTACGCTTTTACGATGCGATGCATAGTTTTGCAACACATGCCCTTGAGTATTATTTGCATATTGTTCTGAATTACCAAAATAGTAGTACAGAAAAACGACAGCGGCTCACTCGAAGTCAAACTTGAGAAATGCTTTCTTACATAGCCGCTTGCATATTTTAAAAGCAAAAACAATGAAATGAAAATAGAGGCGGGAAAATGCTGGAGGTTTATATTTATAGTTTCAATTAGCGGCTCTGCATGCGCCAGACCCCGGCCGCTGTAACTCGTTATTAGAATGTAAAGAACGGTTTTTCTAAAGAATATTTTTTTGTTATTCTCGTCGGAAAATTGGGCAACAAACTCGACTGTAAATTAACGCGCGTATAAAATTCATCGCGTGAAAATTACGACGGTATAAAGCGATCGTCGACAAAATTTAATTCGGCATTTGGAACTGAACGCGTCA
Source organism: Electrophaes corylata (assembly GCA_947095575.1). Taxonomy (NCBI): domain Eukaryota; kingdom Metazoa; phylum Arthropoda; class Insecta; order Lepidoptera; family Geometridae; genus Electrophaes; species Electrophaes corylata. The sequence continues at coordinate 12,599,827 of OX352704.1, forward strand.
TTTGGACGGTGATAATGAACGCGTAAAATCATTTCATGAAAAACTGTGATTTGCAAAACGCGATCACGGGACGATTAAAACGCACGATCCGTGTGATTCAACAGTGAGCATTTAGCGTCAATTACGTCGCATCACCGGCCATTGTCCAGCGACGATTACGCCCGACTACAATAGGTCCAATCTGACATCTAACGAAGCGACTTCGGCTATTTCCGCTGCACTTCGGTCGTTCAAAGACGCGTAATTTGTGGTTACGAAATTTGTGCTCGCTACGAATTTTGACGATGTTCATTCGAAGTTGGGTAAAGTGCAGTCGTTTGAAAGTCGACCTTCGACAGCGGCGACGCTGGAGGGTTAACTATTGTTGCCCAAGTCCCGGATGTGTCCGGGTTAATTCGGCCGGTCACTCTGACCCCTATTGGCTGGGATGTGTATAATTTAGAGTAAACGTCTAACTTTAAGTTTTGATATTAGGTCCTTTGAGCTTTGAATAAAGCACACCTATTTCACACTACACTGTTCAAATTAAAGCAAAAAGGCTTCCTCTGAATTTTGAGATAAATACCTCCTAGATCCTACAGATGTTTAGTTACTTCAAACGAAACGACAGTTCGTTTCACAGAATAACTTTGCTATCGAACATTGGAATTTGCAGCGTTAAGTGCCAGCGCAATTATACGAGCCCATGAAGACTCGCCTTTGTCAGCCACGCCAATAATGACGACGGTGTAAACTTTACTAATTTCGACCAAGACCGCGAGTTCTGCTGCATAAAGCGTCGGTCACACGTTGTTTTTTAAAGGCTAAGTAGTCCTTAAACGTGTGTGTAACAGCGTAAACCCTGGATAAGACAGGGGCTCAACTCTCTTATCGGAATATCGTCAAAATTAAGTTTTGATCGTGTCAATCTCCAATGGAATTTTTCGAAACTGACATTTCAGATAAGCCCAATTTTGACAATCAAATTCTTGTTATTATCTCGTCTCAGCTCAAATTTACGAGAGTTAGGCAGAGGCCCAGACCAAAAGACCCCACTTAACATCAGGTGAGATTGCGGTCAAACGTTTACCTATAAACTGTAAAAAAAAAACAGAGGGTCTACTCTTGAAAGCGATAAACGGAATTTCGAAATTTCGTTTTCGCTGTGTTACACTGCGGGGCCTCGGTAGCCCAATCCACAGTCAAGTTGCTGCTGTCTGAGTGTAACTCAAAACGACAATACATAGCTTGGTTTATTGTGTCCTAGAGTAGACCTGCCCGATTATGGATTTTCTCGTCGCAAGTTATCACTGCTTCAAATAAAAAAAAATTGTCTGCCAATTTAGCTAAGAACACTCGACTTATTAATCTTTCTATCAAGCTCCAAACTAAGCAAAGCTTGTCAGATAATGTTGTGTAAAAATGTCCACAAATATTTATTTATACATTCTTTTTTGTAAGCCCATACGTACCATATATACCACCCAAAGAATAAACATGTATGTTTATCACACAATATGGATTCTTAGATCCCGAACCCACTACACACCTATATATTCTTACATTTCGACTGGCCTCTTAGCTCAGTTAGTAGTAGCTTTGTCTTTTGGCCGTGGGTTCGATCCCCACCGAGAACAAATATTTGTGTGATTCGGTTTTTTCCAACCTATATGGGAGGTATTGGAGGGGTCCATTTCTAGGCTGGAACCACACTATTGCTTTTTAATTGGTATTATCAGTGAGAGTGAGTGTCATTTAATAGTGAGAGTAATAAAAACTTGAGACTATCAGTATGAATCTGCTGGTGGTTCAGAAAGTGGGATTCTGTCTACCTTAACGTTGCTTTAAATCGAATTTCCAAACTTTGCCGCAGAGGGTACCAACTGCTGCATAGCAAAATGTTGCTTATTTCCACCAAAAACTGCTAGATAGAAAGCGCGGAAAGAATACTAAAACCTTAAGTTGTAGATGTACTAAAACTGCCGGAAAGTCGTGAGCGTAATACCGGCTTAGGAGTTTTGTTGTTATTATTTTTAGTGAAGGCTTATGTAGGTTTCTATAATAACTACTGAACAATATTTACGCCAAGTTTTAGGCGAATCGCACCACACAATAAAAAAAAAACTATACAATCATTAACATTACTACACCCCTTTTACGAGATAGTTTGGGAAAATACCTTTATATTTACTTTTTTAATTACGCTCAATTTTTTATAAACTAGTTGACACAAAGAGTTACTTCCTATAAAATACTGTAACTTAAGTAGCAAGGTTTGTATAATAAAGTACAGAATTAAATCCTTAGTAATTACTACTCTTAGTATCGGTAATTTCAGTAAGTGGTTTCAAAGTTTATAACTTAGTGTGCCTAACATAAGTTGTTTTTAGATTCCATTTTCATACCTAAGTACGGATGTTTGAAGATTATGGGTTATGCTACAGTTCATTGCATGTTTTAGCGGCAAGTTTTAATACGTAATACTAAATTCTATTCAAGCATACGTATTGTACAGTCAATCAATCAGTCACTAAAAGTTCAAGGACATTTGATGTTTCATTTAAAGATTCGACTAATAATAATTTTCAAAACATCAATTATTTTCATTCTACAGAACAAGAAGTAATTTAAAAACTCGAATTGTTAGTCAAATTTTGTTGCTGACTGTATGTGTTTTATGGCATATATAAACAACAACAAGTTTTACGTCGAAAGCTTTGGAATTCCCAAGTGATAAGAGCACACCATTGTACCTACCCCTTTGCAATCTATTGCTCAATCAGCACTCCCATATGGCAGTATGCTTGCTTCTTTTATGGTTACACTAGCAAAACGTGCGTGAATTCGTCCGTGTTAAGTTATTTTCATACTAACTTCAACCCTCGCTGTATTCGTTTAGGGGTTGTATTTTAAAAATTTCTTTCTTAGTACACCAAAACGAATATACCCTGAAAATTTCAAGTCTCTACGACCAGCGGTTTAGGCTGTGCGTTGCCTCTATGTCAGTCAGTCAGTCAGTGCCGCTTATGATCCTCACAGGGTTCAAAATGTGAGAAAAAAATTGTTTTGTTGATTTTTCGAGAAAACAATACTTTTTCTACATGTTGATGAAAAACACTTTAGACAATTTCATTGAAAATAAGTTTTCCTAATTAATTTTTCTCAATTTTTTCCGTCATAAAACTTTAGTGCATTTACGAGATAAGGCTTGGTTGTAGGTGATGGTAACCACTTAACATCAGGTGGGCAATTTTCTTGTTCCATCAAGCAAGTCAAATAAAAAAAAATGAGAGTTATGGCTATATGTGGGGTCGAAGCAGAAGTCAGACAAAATGTTCACCCTTTGACGATCGAGTGGGACTCGCGTTATCATACCAGTAGCATGCTCGTTAGAGCATAATGCGTGTTAATATGAGCTTCGTGTTGTGCTATTTCATAAACAGTTCATCTGCATATGAAATTATGTATCTATGTAGTCTATGTATAGTATAAAAACATTTGGACGACCGATGTGGCGCGGCGGGCAATTGTCCGCCTGCGACGCAGGAGGTTGCGGGTTCGATTCCTGCCTTGGGATAAATGTTTGTACGATCTGCAAATATTTATTCCGGGTGTTCTGGGTATTTTCTATGTATAATAAAAAAATATCTATGCATGTAATATAGTATTGTATTAAGTATATCAGTCATATGGTACCCATAACACAAGCTCTGCTTAGCTTGGGGCTAGATGATGCTGTGTGGATTGTCCAGCATTATTATTAAAAAAATATGATACACGGGTGCGATCATGGAACTTCGGTAGACAAACTTATCGTATCGATAAACGACTTCATCTATCAATTGTATCTACATCCGCTAGTTTAAATTACTAACAAGTGAAGGTTGAAAGCTGTTAGATATCATTAGGTTAAAGGCGGTGAAAATGTATTAGGTCTATGTTTGTTCAGCAGTGAACATCGTTAAGCAGTGCCGATGATAATGATAATGATATAAAAAATATCAATGTATGTAATGTATTGTATTAAGTATATCAGTCATCTAGTACCCATAACACAAGCTCTGCTTAACTTGGGCTAGATGATGCTGTGTGGATTCTCCAGCATTATTATTATTATTAATAGAAAGTTAGCAATGTGTGCAAATTGTAAAACGGCAAACTCTTCGTAAAATAATATGACATTTTATCTTTGAGAATCCAGACGCTTCGTTTAAAGTCAAAAATTATTAGCTTCTACCCTATTTTACAATGACAAACAAGCTCCCCCGAAATATCACAGGCTTTGGCGCTAAAAATCGCGATAATCGCCTACGCAAACGATACGGGCGCGCCGCCGCCGTTGCCGTTTAAACTCCTTTAAAGCCTCCCTTCAAACCTTTGCCAAACTCATGAGTAATTCACCCGCTGAAGAGAATGAGAATGAAACGGTCCTGTCCCAATTGGTACCGGAGTCCATTCAGCCGAGGTATTTGCGATCAGCTAGAATCTCAAATAGGGATTAAAGTGGCTGGCACCTTCAAAATAATCGGCATAGTCTCGACGCATGTAATTTTAAATACACACTAGGTATCATAGCTTAAAAGTTGCTATAGCTTGGACCAATAGCTTGAATTTCTCATTTACTAACTACGTCACACCCTTATTCCTAGTCCTTTGTACCAATTTATAAATATAAGTGTATTCTTAATAAAACCCAGAAAAATATCTCGAAAAATATTGAATTTCTCACCACCACAAAAAAGATTTTATAGTATGGTAATGTTTTTATATTACACGCTTATTCTAAGTGGTGATAAAACAAAGAAAAAATACAGTATTCTTTCATGCATTTACTATGTCGGCCTCAGCCTTAAATGTTATTTTACATCTTCTTTCAGCCTTAAAGTAGCTTAATCCCAACGCTAAACATTTTTCACTGAACAATAAGGGTAAGCCCAGTTGGAAAAACACTTAACGTAACTTAGGTGCAAGGTAATATTCGGCTTAATCGAAGTCCGACGAGGGTGCAGTAAAAGGGGTGAAGAGGGTAAATTAGGTCTAGGTAGGGTAAAATCTAGGGTAAATTATCGTCTGAGTTTGTTTCGTGACGAAGTCACTAATATAGCTAGGTTCGCCTACCCGATGGACTGACAACATTGTTAGGATCGCGATAAGTCGGTCAATAAAAAAGGCTCAAAAAGTTCTTCCTCGAAACGTTTTGGGGAAGTCTATGTCCAGCAGTGGACTTCTGTTCATGATGATGAATAATAAATAATACACTTTTGTATCGTCCGCACTAGCACAGAAAAAAGCTGTCTGGAGACGATTACAAACAATCTAGTCAGTTCCAATCAGAAGTGGACCCAAGACGTTGACTGCATTGCCCATGGTAATGCTGATACGCCGAATCAGATACTCATCAGTCCTCGGGTCACACGTAAACATAGCCAGGTTTAGGACAAAGGGTAAACGAGGTAAATTTATTGCCGGAGTTTTATCTTGTCGTAAAATAGGCCTGCTTATACCTACACATTAACCCTCACACTAAGACACGTTATTTAAATTTAAATATTGCTTAAAATGTCTCTTGTCACTGTCATTAGGTACCCATTGATAAGAAATAGCTATAGTTTTAACATTGTTTATTTTTTTGACAGTTTTTAATGAGTAAGGCTATAAGTGTGTAACCTCATTAATGATTATCACGTTGTTTTGAAACAGTATTTTTGTTAGTGGCCACGTCATACCCTATATTAGATATACCTACCTAATATGAATACCACCCAAACCAAATTCAAACAACTTAGGAGAGCCCGTTTTGCGCCGCAAGCTTTATTTTAGTGTTTGAAATATGATTGTAATTGCATTGCAAAATAAATAGCTTTCTTTCTTTCAAATACAAAGATATTTTTTGTTTGATAAAAGAAAAGTTGATGCATTGCTGGGTTTTAACGTCTTACATTCAGGTATTATAATAAACTTATGATCGTCAGGATAATATTTTTAATTCTTGGTAAAATCTTTGGGCGTTTATGAAAGAAATTGTCTTCTTCGTGACATTTTGCGTCAAAGCCCTGAAAGTGGATATTAAGACAAGATTAAAACCATTAAAATTGTCCATTAGCCCTAATTTGATAACAGCGAGCATGAAGTTTCCCGGATCCGGCAAACCCGTTCAACCGCTTAATTTCTTGCCGACATCGTAAGCTCCCATTTTATCTATACTTAAGCAACGAGTTGTTTACGAAAATGTTATTTTACGCGTCGTTTTGTTAACTTTATATCGGCGTCTCGAAGTTTCCAGTTTGTTGACAGTAAGCCTTACTTGCACCGAAAGTTTAATCACAAATTACTGAAGTTTAACCTTGATACCGTACCATTTGCCGGCGCCGTTATACTGATTCGCGATTTAATTCTTGGCGCTAGTGGGGCTGCGAGTTAGCCGCCCCAAACTTCTATTCCAACTCAAATTTGAACTTTTAGGGACGCACGGTGTCAAACGGCCCTAAGATACGGTGATTTGAAACTCAAAAGACTTGTACCCGTGAGTATCGAAACTTGAGCAGCTGAGATAGCAGTAAACAAAGACAACATTGAAATCTTATTACTTGAACTTTCTTGCAAACAAAAGTTTAGCTCGTAAATTACGTAATACTTAGTTTGAATTAATCTACTCGAAGCTAGTAGATAAGGTTTATATAATTATATCACCAGAAATAGATAGCTATTTCTTAATAAAAAAAAACAGCGTCACGACTTTAATTCCCATGCACGGTAGATATACCCTCAGATCTTATACAAGTAACTGTACATTATAAAACGTATTGCATGAGTAAAATGAGTGTAAATACATTAGCATATAGCTATAATATTGTTATCACTCGGTCTATAACCAGTGTAATAATATGGTTGACTACAGCAAGCTAGCAAACGAGTGAAGATGTTCTAGTATGAGCTAGAACGTGTACTCACGACGTTAGGAACGTGCCCTACGATGCACTACTCTGCGTACATCAATCTGTTCTTTTTGGCTGTCACGCAGCAATACGAGCATTACTGCTTGGCGGCATAAATAAGTATGGTAGTAATGTTACCCCAAACGATCTCTTTCAAAAAGAGTTTTGGCCAGTTTGGACCAGTTCGGAAAACTTTTCTGGATGAGTTTGGGTCATGGGTCATAAGTGTCGAGTGTATCATGACGTCGAGTAAATCTCGTGACACTTGACACCCATCTCATGACACTATGACACACTTGAGACTTATCTCATGAGATGGGAGTCTTGACTACGTTTAGTACACACAGCGGTAAAGCGTGTGTGTTTCAACTGCGAAGCCTCTTGTTCGTCTTCGTTTGCTTTCGTTCGTTCGGTTGAACCCGGCGTAAGACGGAAGCGTTAATCGCTAGTACCGTTGTTGAGCTCACAAAAGATGGCCGTGACCCGCGTGCCCACTAACATTAAGTTCCCTCTCGAAGCACAATACGCTTTTGTGATTGGACACCAAAGAGCGGTCTTATTGTTTACGTTTAATCGTTTCAGCAACGGAATTGTTTCAATATCTTTTCTTTTTAGTAATTACCTAACTGATTTTCGTAATTTATCACTGAAATAGTTTTTTTTTATGCTTTTGCTGGTGCAACAAGCATTTGGCCCACCTGTTTTTAAGTGGTAAGCATTGCCTTGTAGGTCACGCATTTTAGGCACGTGCCCTACGATGCACTACCCTGCGTCCACTAACCTGAGGCATACTGGTGTTGAGCTTCATGTTCCTATAATTTCACCGACACCCTTCAAACCGGAACACATCAATGCAAGCAACACTTACTTGACGGAAAAATAGGTAAGGAATAGGATAGATAGGTAGTTGATAGAACACAGGTAAAGTGAACTGAATTTTACAGTAAATATATCACACATTTTCTTTTCCAATAAAATGACAGCTGTCAGTTTTCCCGCTGCGTAGCGTCCATTGGCAACGCTCAACTGACGTTTTTATGTTTAACTAATTATAATTGCAACGGCTTAAGAATTAATATCAGAATGCTGCATTTTTTATGTAGGTATTTGGTTGTAACTAATATTACTGGATGTGTCGTTTTAATTAAATTAATATCCTAGGGTATTTTATAAATGTTGTCGGCCTGGTATGTCTTAAAAAAAGAACAACGCATTTCTTTTTTTAAACTTAGTCATTGAGTGTTGCCAACATTTTCATTATTTGAGTTGTAACTATCTAGTCAGTGAAAGCGGCGTTCACCGCGTTGTGGTGCTTCATTGCAATTAAGAAGTCCGGGGTTCGCTCTAGACCAAACCAAGCCCCCGAAGACCCGACAATAATTGGAATGCAACTAAATTGATCGGAATCGCAATTTCAGGTGCAATTGTGATATTGTAAGTCATTGATTAGGAAAAGATTTAACTTCTTTTTATATTGACACCTGTCCAGAAAATGAAGGAAAGTGTCTTTAGGATTTTGTTCACCATCGCAACAGGACGGGCAACCCTAACTTTAAAAATAGAACATATATTTTTTTAAAGAATGAGGCCAAACTTTGTACTTATTGATTGTTTATTGGTATTTGAAAAATTACAAAAAAAACAATATAACTAGGTACCTATCTATGTATGACCACAATCGCGATGTTATACTTGCGAAAGAAAACCACAGTTCACTTTTCTCAAAGCTGTTCCAACTTTTAGCCGCCTGTAAATAAGTAATGAGCCACAGTAGCTTATTCAAGAGTACTTATTTAGACGGGCTTGCGGAATCTGCGGTGTGCAGAGTAGGAAGTGACCGATTACTCTGCGATAGAAACCACCAGCCACCGCGCTGGATGAATGGCCAGTATTTACTTTGCCAATGTCTGTATTTGTTTGTGAAACTTTGGTTCGTAATTTGAAATCAAAATGTTCTAAAAAAATTGTCTCTATTAAAACAAAAACGATTACTGGCCAGGAAGAATTTTAAATTTCGAACCACACGAAATTTTTAATCATCTATGTTTGTAGTTGAGACTGTTTGATACTTTTTTTATAATATAAATTAGGTGCATTGTATATTAGAATATTACTGGTATTAATATTTGTGTAAACATATTTGACCTTTATAAATATAACTTCTTGTGAATCCTACTTATTTCCATAATACGTAATAAGTGCCCATAAAAAGCAGTACCCGTATATCCTAGGACGTTGTATAGACTCTAAACGCGTGCAAGGCTTTTCTCGCCCAGCCGAGCGGAACACAGTAATGTGAGCATTATTGCTTGGCGGCCAATATAGACAACACTGTGGTGGGGAAAGCTACGAAATGGCTAGACTTGGTTCTGTTAGGGTTTTAAATTATACTGTTACTGTTTTAAATTTAGAGTTTTTGATATTTGTACGTCGAAGCTCAACCACGTCTCAGAAGAAATTCAGTTCGTAACCTGGGTGGGATCTAAAACGTTTTTTTATTCTTAAATATTCAAATTTTTTATTGCACACATTTACAAAACTGTGATTACTTAAAGACAACGTACAAAGACATATACAAAGACGAGTATAACCCTAAAAGGAGTTTATTCATGTAAGGAATCAATCAGAGTAAGTTAGGGATAGTAAACTTCTTTCCCTGGCGCATGATAGATTTGGCAGACTGCTTGTAGTTGCAGCAATGGACTGGTAGACGTTTTTTTTATTCATGTAAGAGCAAGTTAGCGATAATAAACCTTTTGTCTTGGCGCATGACAGAATTGGCAGACTGTTTGTAGTTGCATCAATGGGCTGGTAGACGTTTTTATATTCATGTAAGGAATCAAAATAAGTCAGAGATGATAAACCTTTTCTCCTGGCGCATGACAGATTTGGTAGACTGTTTGTAGTTGCATCAATGGGCTGGTAGACGTTTTTATATTCGTGTAAAGGTTCAGAGTAAGTCAGAGATAATAAACATTTTTTCCCTGGCGCATGAAATACTTGGCAGACGTAGCCAACGTTGGACTGGAAATCCGCCGGAGTCATTATACTAAATAATGAATGGCAAATCTTGCGGTACCGTATCAAAAGGCGAACCTTTGTTATTAAAGGAATATAGTTAGCGCTATTGTTACAAACGAGGGGAAGAAACATTGTAGTACGTATGTAGTGTTTAATTAATTAAAGCAGGGTTGCATTTGTTATATTTCTTGTAGGGGTATATTTTTTAATACTTTCATAAGTAGGTACGAACAGTGACACTACTAGATTCATGATTATGGTTTGTATAGTTCAAATATTTCTTATGCCAACAATATTTTACTAAAGATTTTTTAAGCATATGGCCCACCTGATGCTAAGTGGTTACCATCGCATAACAAAGCATTGCCTTAAAGGTCACGTTCTTTAGGAACGTAACCCACAATACACTGCTCTGCGTCCATCTACCAGAGGCATACAGGTGTTAAGCCTCATGTGCCTGTAATATTACTGGCACATGAGGCTTAACACACACCCTTTAAATCGGAACACAGCAAGCTGCTTGCCGGCAGAAATAGGCATGGTGGTAGTACTTCCCCGGACGAGCCCTTCACTAAGAGTTCTACTACTACAAAAAAGTTTACTTGAAAATCCTTTTTGAGCTACCTAAACTGAAGTACTTACTTCTTACCTGTCACAGTTTCTTACCTGTTAAGGTTGGCTGGTAGAAAGTGCTATCGAGCATTAAGCTCACCTTTTGTACAATTTATTTTAGTGCGATAAAGAATTAAATAAATAAATAAATAAGTAGCTATTTCCTTTCATCCAAAGAATATGGGCATTGATTATCCGAAAGAATAAATCTGCTTATGTCGCTCACTGTACATATGGGCAGATACTACGAATTTCTACTTGCTACGTTCCTGAAATACCGGTTTTACTTCATTCACTCTTATAGTAACATTCTTCTTGTAGCTATCGATCTAGGTGGGAGTTAGGTAGGGGATGTAGGAAACCTTTATCCAGTAGTAGAATCCTTCAGGTTGTTGACGACAGAAAGCTCAGTTGGTAGCAGCTCTGCCTTCTGCACTGTAGGTGGTGGGTTCGATCCCCATCAAGAACAAACATTTGTGTTATGAACACAGGTTTTTGTTTTGAGTCTGGGTTTATATTGTACTAGCGGCCGCTCGCAGCTTCGCCCGCGTGGCAGTTTTTTTTCCGTTCACGTTATTTTTTCGGGATAAATAGTAACCTAAATGTTAATCCAAGTTATAATCTATGTTTATTCTAAATTTCATCCAAATCGGTTTACTGGTTAGAGCGTGAAAGAGTAACAAACATTCATCCATCCATACTTACAAACTTTCGCGTTTATAATATTAGTAGGATTCTATTATATTAAAAAAATGTAGTTTAGAATTCTATCAGCTACTTGGTTCCAAACTTTGACCAGCAAACTTTGCTTAGTTTGGGGCTAGATGGCGTTGTGTTAAATGTATGTCAGTAATTATTAAATAAGAATTTTAAATCAAATTATAATTGAAATCCAAATATGTTTATTGACTGTCTCGTGAAAAGCCTAAGCTGTGGTGGCTAAGTCTATCTATTTATCTATCTGTGGGTTCAATTCCCGCCTTGGGATAAATGTTTGTACGATCTGCAAAAAAATATTCCGGGTGTTATGGCTATTTTCTATGCATAATAAAAATATCTATGCATCTAATGTATTGTATTAAGTAGTACCCATAACACAAGCTCTGCTTAGCTTGGGACTAGATGATGCTGTGTGGATTGTCCAGCATTGCTATTATTATTGTCATTAAAGATCTAAAGATGTCACACCAGATTTCATTAAAACTGGTATGAAAAGCAGTAAAAAGCAGAAAGTTCTGAAACTCAAGCCACTGCATTAACGTAGCATGTCTGATATCCCTAGTCTAGAGGAAATGGCCGGCCTATACCCAAGCTGTACTTCCGAAGTGGGGGAAAGGGTAGGGGGCGCCACCTTACAAAAACAATCACACAGAAAGCAGATTTTTATTAGCGCTTATTTAAGCAAGAAAGTTATATTATTTTTCTTACACAGTCAACTTCTTTTATTAAATACAACTTTTACTCAAGGTTGTTAACCACGTCGGGGTCACCAATCTAAGGGTTGATTGGACAGGCCTCAGTTCAGTTAGTAGTAACTCTACCTTCTGCGCAGTAGGTTGTGGGTTTGATCCCCATCGAGGATAAACATTTGTGTAGCAAACAGATGTTTGCTATTGAATTGAATGATAAGAATAAATGTTGAACAAAAGTGCTCAATATGAAACAATATAAGCGCTAGTAAGATCCATGACTTATGTAACCAGTCAGCGTCAACCTGCTTTCTATGTGCATACGCCCTTACGGTTTGAAGTAAAACGCCGTATCTGATTTCTTTGCTTTTTACGTCTTGGCAAAATGTTTTCGCTAGATTTTATGCTTTATTAGTGCGGCTCATTTGGAACGATCGCGCGCTCGGGATTATTCTGATAAGCTGGAAGACGAGGATTGTGGTTTGATGGAACGTTACTGAACGCATTTCTATTTGGGGAATAAAGTTATTCGGTCAAGGGTGGAAAATGTTTTAGTGAAAAATGAAGGTTCTATGAGACAGTAAGATGCTTTTGTGACATATTGTAAGCTGTTTAATGGCTTTTTGTGTAGGTACGGATTACATAAATATTTTGAAAGTGAGCTTTAAATTAAATCAATCAAATTACATCATACAATGTTTATTATATAAAACTTGTCGCGAGATTTTATCATAATACCATACCAGTAGTACCAGCTGGTATTCTAGCAGCGGCGATGAGCTTGCAACCTGTCACGTATGAAATACTAACTACTACAAAAAGTGGGTAAGTACCAAATGGACTATCCGGACTTACCTCTAACTACCCTCTTAGACATCCTCGAAGAACCTTAAGTAGGTACTTACTAAGGTAGATACTAAGAGATCAGAGGGGATATCTACCGTGTTTGGGGATTAAGTTGTTGTGCAGTTTTATTATTTACTAGCGGCCGCTCGCAGCTTTGCCCACGTGGCACTTTTTTCCCGTTCCCGTTATTTTTTCGGGATAAAAAGTAGCCTATATGTTAATCGAGACTGCAATCTATAATTATTCCAAATTTCATCCAAATCGGTCCACCGGTTAGAGCGTGAGAGAGTCACAAACATCCATCCATCCATCCATACTTACAAACTTTCGCGTTTATGATATCAGTAGGATTTATTTTATTTACCATACATACATTATTTATAATTTTAATTGTAAAACTTGGGTTTATTTGTAAATTTCAGCTTAAAAATGCAGTAGCTGCAACAAAATTTAATTTGCCAAACAAAATGGAGCGTTTCATAGAGTTTCCTGCGAGTAATCGTGGTACGCGATGAAGCTATCAATCAAATGGCGTGAACTGAAGAAAGCTACCAGCCGGTTATCAGATGTGGCCTTATTTGCTTGCATACAACGAACAATGGTACGCGACTTTTAGATACGACTTTTTGGTCATAGTTATCCACCATAGTAGTAGAAGCTCTTTGTGAATAGCTCGCCCGTAGAAGTACTACCACCATGCCTATTTCTGCCGCGAAGCAGCTTGCTGTGTTCCTGTTTGAAGGGTGTGGGTGCCGATGAAATTACAGGCACATGAGGCTTAACACCTGTATGCCTCAGGTTGATGGACAATGCGATGGTAACCACTTAACATCAGGTGGGATGATGCTTGTTCGATTAGCAAGTTGTATAAAAACCGGCCAAGTGCGAGTCAGACTCATGCACGAAGGGTTCCGTATTTATATTAAAAACGGCAAAAAAAATCACGTTTGTTGTATGAGAGCCCCCTTAAATATTCATTTTATTCTGGTTTTAGGGTTCCGTAACCAAAGGATAAAACGGGATCCTATTACTAAGGCTCCGCTGTCTGTCCGTCTGTCACCAGGCTGTATCCCATGAACCGTGATAGTAAGAGATTTGAAATTTTCACAGTTGATGTATTTCGGTTGCCGCTATAACAAAGTATACTAAAATGCTATGTGAACGTTTATAATTATAAACTTTCATAAAAATCATTAAATTTTGTACATGAAAGGCACTAGTTTCAGTGACTAGACACCCATATGTAGGCAGGTGATGATGTTTGTGGTAATCTATTCAGAGAATCCACCTGTTTAAATATATATAACTCAAAGGTGACTGACTGACTGACATAGTAAACCACTGGACGGATCAGGCTGAAATTTGGCATGCAGGTAGATGTTATGACGTAGGCATCCGCTAAGAAAGGATTTTGATTAGTTCTACCCCCAAGGGGATAAAATAGGGGATGAAAGTTTAACGGGAACAGGAAAAAACTGCCACGCAGGCGAAGCTGCGAGCGGCCACTAGTTAAATATAAAGCTGTAGTCTTTGGAAGGACTTACTCGGTCATGGCTTAAAATCTCGCTAGCAAGTCGCGTCCTTATTTTCAGCAAGCTTATTTGCTGCTACTTATAGTAATTTCCGCACATAGATTCGTTTTCCGAACGCCAAGTAGTTAGCGAGTTTTAGCGTTTCATTTTCAAAGCCATGTAAGGTAATTTTTCACTAGTGTGTTTTTTTAATTTAGTTCCCAATATTCTTGATAACTTGTTTTATAACTTCCATGAGAATCTAGAGTCAGTAGGTCTACTATCAGAAACGATAAACGAAGTTTCGTAGTGTCGTTTTGAAATACACTACGCGGCAACTTAGTCAAGATTTCTCAGTCTAGTTGACGCTATCTGCCATGCCACATAATGTAACTCAAAACGACAATACGAAACATCGTGTATCGTTTCTAAGAGTAGAACTATAGAGTAAAATTATTGTTCAATGCAGCATTCATCATAAGCTCTATTAAAATTTGTTCACCTCTTGAGATGAGCGTCAAAGGCACGCAAATCCTCAAGTATTGTCCAGAGTAATACTACAGAAAGGTAATCAAAAAACCCCATAAACTCTCGAAAAGATTAACGAACAAAAAAATAGCAATACCGGTAAATATTTAGCCGAAAATACTCCAGCACTCAGCAAGGGTTGTACCGAATCCGTGCTCATTAAAAACTTTTCAACGCTTAATGAAAATCTTATTGAACTGGGTACGAGTGCATCTGGGGGCCTCACCCCGCCGGGGACGGGACAAGCAGGGGGGCTGAAATGGCCCAGCTAAGTGTATTACAGACGGATCGCTGCCTTTCATTCGACACATCAAAGAAGATCCCGTTCGTTCGTAACTAAATCGAATCAGCGCAGCTTTGTTTCTAGCCTGGCAGTAGGTAAAGAAGGCCCTAGACTCGAGTGAAGAGATCTCCTTTCAAGACTGTAGATTTCTTAATTTGCAAACGCAATATCGCTGTGAGTTTATTGCTTGTTTTTCGTATGTTGTGTAACACAGATTGCGACATTTTCTTCATTTTCATTGAGATGAATCTCTATGAGCACAAAATGTTCCGAGTCTTTGAATTGCCTGATTTTATCAAGTCTACCAACTACAGCGTGTTCTACTTAAAGCAATACAAAACTAGCCATTTACTTCGCTACATAATTCATCCTGAACTGCCTATTAAGCGCCATCGGAAAGAAATTAAATGGAAAAAACTGGCGATATTTCGAAAAGTTGGCACACGCTTCTTCCGCATGACTCTGTGCTATGCCGGACCTGGCATACCAGGGACCTCATAAGGTGGGGGCTGTGACAGAGGAGGAGGGGGTTCATATTTTTGGCCTTATTCGTAGAACCTATCTGTAATTTTATAATAGATCTGATTATAATTTTTATAACACTGTGAGTAGTTAAAATCAAATTATTTTTATTTTTTTCGAAAACAACTCTACAACCTAATTATGCCTAAAATTTAAAGCAGCCTTTATCCTAACTCTTCTTCATCCTTCCAGATTACCTGAGCCTTGCTTTAAATTTTTCTTAAGCTCTTTGGAACCTTCCCTCAGCCCTTGTAATTCCTAGATACGGCCCTGTGCCTGTCCAGTACTGTGATAGGACGGTCGACTCTGTAGTCGGGCCACGTAGCCGGGACGCGCGCCAAGCTCGATTGCGAAAACAATTTCGAATCCAATGCGATTCCTTCGCTCCAGGTTAAACTAGGTGTTAGGCTTTTTAATTTAATATTATTAAGAGAAAATTATTGAGTTGAATGTCCAAACTTTAAAATGTTTGAGGGGATAGAACTTTTATTAAAATGTTATAGAAATGATATGATGTTAGAGAAACGTCGCTAAATGTATCACATCTTTAAGAATTTTTGAATGGAATTTATTGAGCATTTGATTGGGCAAAAATGGACAAAAAATATTTTGATTTTATTTATGAACTTAATTATCACAATAAAACGTTTGTTATTGTTAGTAATTACCTCACACGTAACAATTACAGAAAAAATATTGTGTTTGTTGAAATTAATGTTGCAGTAATATCTATCTATGTTATTTACCTACAGGGTAATTCTGTGGCGTGTCTAAATAAGTACAGGGTTTAAAGAATTATATTTAAAGAAAAATATTACAGCGTAGCGTAGTCAAATAAAACCCTTCCCTAATCCACAATCAACCCTCACTTTCTCACCTAAGCTCACGTTTAAAAATTCTAACTTAAACATTTAAGAGGCCAGAAATCGTGTCGCCGTCTTAACCCGTTGCGGTCGGCTGCCAAAACTGTCTCGGACACGTACACTTACATAACCCTCCCGGAGCACTTTAACAACTATATTGGTTTAGTTTTTAACACCACTTCGGATGCCAAACGGGTAAAATTAACCCGCGCCTGCTTTATTGCCGGAGTCCGACAGAACTGGTTTAATCCGGTCCAGTTTTAGAACTTTAAAAGAGCCATCAAACACGTTCTGTTCGTGTAAAAAATGCAGAATGGCAGATTTGTCCGAGTTTGAGGAGAGCTAATGTCAAATCACGGTTTAATGCGCAGTCGGGACGAACCAGCGGTTTCGCATTTTAAGAAGTTGTTTGACTTTGAATCATTGAAAATCTTTGTCAAGAACCCTTCTAAGCCACAATTTAAATTATATTATTTAATAAGGATGGAATACCAACAGTCTAAAGGGTTAAAAATAAAGATATTGAGACGCCGAGTCGTAGTCAAACTTGCAGAATGCCGCTTCAAAATAAATGGAGTTTCAACTCGAGAGGGCTTGAAGTATTCGAGAATTAGCGTCTATTATTGATTTCAATGAAAGTCTGAATTGTTTCGAAGTTTGCACCGAGTCTCGTTTTAGAGAGAAACTAGTTAGCTCAACAGCCGTGATGAGCTTGCAACCTGGGTGTAGAAAATGATAAATGAAATTTCATATTATCGTTGTGTTGCATTGCGTGTCATGCCACGCACCGACTGGATTTATTTTAGGTATTTGCTACATACAGAAGCATAGTAAATAGGTGACTAGGTACATAAACGCAAATTAAAAATATCTATAAATGCAATACTTACCTATAGAAATTTTAGTTAGGAAAATGTACCCAAAAAACATATATAAATGATTTGACGTATGTTAGTCTCACAAAAAGATTAAAAACTTAAAAAACTCCCGATAAATTCACCTTTCAAACAAATGATGCAACAGACAGACACACACACAGACACGTAAAACTTATAACACCCCGTCGTTTTTGCATCGGGGGATAAAAACTCGAGAGCGACTGAACCGATTTGCCTTATTTTGGTTTTAAAATATTTGTAGAGGTCCAAGGTTTTAATAAGTGAGAGAATATAAAGACAACTTTTATTACCAGTACGAAGTTCGCCAAGTCAGCTAGTATAAAAATATTTTTTGCACGTTTCTCTGACTACTTTACTTACATCCACATATCATAAATATAACACAAAGCAGATCTTTGTACACGTACTCCGGGAGGTGATAAAATTGCTATAGGTAGAGGTAACCGCTCTATGTCAGGTGGATCATGTTCTTCCACTGTTTGCTAAGCCTGATGGATTTTAAGGATCAAGAGATTTGAGTCTACCGTGCTTGGGAATCGTTCAAAGTACGTCCACTGATTGCCTATCATGTGTGTGTTGTGTACCTTTCCTCCATCACTCTGAGACGTGTGAAATGTTAGGTCTCATGTGCCTGTAAATACACCGGCATCCATTCAAATCGGAACACAACATATACAAACATCACTGCTTGGCTACAAATAGCTACTTCACAACTCTTTCACGAAAAACTCTACACTGCATAATATATAATTAAATTCAGTTTTAGGCCGGAAATTCAATTCGAAAATTATTTAACGGTTACAAAACATATATCTGTTTATTCGTGGTACGTTTAATTATTTAACGAGACTTACTGTCGCTGTGGCTTTTTAAATATGCATTAATTGGCTGTGAGCCCAATTGTAATTATTTGAAGACAAACTTCATTAAATGAATTAAATAATTAATGGCTGTATTTAGCGTGGGGTTGTTCGGGAATTCGGTTATCGATTGTTGTTTTAAGCTGCCTTTAAATAGCTAGATTTATACTTAGGCTGGTTGATATTGGCAGTTGGAATAACGCTAATGTTATAAACATTATATCGTTATAACGCAAACGTGGTATTGTAAAACACTAACTTTATATCTTTATAGCGTAAATGTTATATATCGATAATGGCTATAGTGTTTTGTGGACCTTTATGTGTCTTTTTTTTTGTTATTTATATAGTAAACACCCAGTTATTACCTACAGACGTATTTGTGCCTAAGCAAAGTCAAGTAGTACAGCTAGTCCTACGTTTAATACTAGAAATGTAAAAGTAATGTTTGCGAGAAAATCACGTCGTAACTGCTAAAGCAATTTAGATGAAACTTTGAGTGAAAATACATTGTAATTTAAAATAGCGTTATACACCACGGATGGTATAAAAAAAAATATATAGTCATAGATTTACGATCCTCAGGCATGGTAGATTTTTTAGTACCCACTTAACAGTTTTTTGAGGATGATGACGGTAGTCAGAGGCACTTCCAGATACGACATTTGGCAATCCACTGTGTGCCGTAATTGGAACTCCATTCGTGACAGGTTGCAAGCTCATTGCTGCTGCTAGAATACAAACTAGTTTCCTCACGATATTTTTTCGTGAGCTCTCTGGTACACGACACGATTCAAACCCACGACCTTTAGATCATAAGGCAGGGTCGTTCCCGCTAGTCCACCGATGCTCACTGACGGAAGCAAATATAAATTAATAAAATATGTAAAAGTTACATGCACTGTTATATTTGTTTGAAGCATCAAGGTGCTACGGCGCAGCCTTATTCGTAGCAACGTAGCAGCGTAGCAACTTCGTAGCGTTCGTAGCAAGTTATTACACGTTACAGCTGGTTTACGAGTCGCGAGTGCATTTTTAAAGTTTGCTTTACTACAGCGCTAAAATGCTTTATGGTGATGCACAAGTTTATAACTATTTATTTGTATTTATACAACTAATGCTTAAAATAACACTGACGAGAAAAGTAAAATAAATATAATAATACTAGCGAAACGCGCGCGACTTTGTCCGCGTGAAGCTATGGTCATACAAACTTCAACCCCCACTGTACACGTTTAGGTTAAATTTCAGGAATTTCTTTCTCAGTACACCTCTGCGCACCAAGACGAATATACTTTGAAAATTTTGAATCTCTACGACCAGTGGTTTAGGCTGTGCGTTGCCTATATCCCAATCAAGACAAAGATTCTTATAATTGGTATAGAAGACAGTAGGTAGTACCTACTTATAATATTTTTCTACATTTAGTTTAATATATATAGTAAAATAAGTATAATATACCGCTCCATCCAAAGGCCATTAAAAAGCCGAAAAAGTTTTTTAAACTCCACTGTAGCAATAGTGGGTGACGCAACTAAAGATCGTTTTGCGATAGATGTATAATAGCAGAAATAGCCATGGTGGTAGTACTTCGACCGACAAGTACTTTGAGTTCTAGCTAAAACTCTACCCCAAAAAATATACGTGCCTACTAAATAATGCCATGTAACTGCGCGCAGATGGCGCCACTGAAATATTAAGTATATTTGAAGCGAACGCACCCGTTCCATAGAAAGCGGGATTAACGATGCGTTCAAAATTTAGTGCTGCGTTTTGGCGATCAGTTGCCGCAGTGTTTGTACAGTCAGCGGCATAACTTGATTAACTCTCTATTTCTGTAGTAAAAAGTAAGTAAATCCTAAATAATTACTCCACGGAGTAGGAGAGAAAAAGAGGGCAATAACATAAAAGTTGGGAAGATGGCAGCAAGCCAATATAGTGGAATGGCTATAGATAGAGATGAAACTATGAGGAAGTCTATGTCGAAAGACCACCGGTACTAAAGAGTTAGTTATAATAGTTACAGGGCATTATAAATTTAGTTCAAAAATAAAAGCTTTTTAGGAGTCGAATTTTAAAAAATCCTTTCCTGGTACATCAAAACGAATATACCCTGAAAAATGTCAAGTCTCTCAGACCAGCTGTTTAGACTGTGCGTTGTCTGTATATCAGTCAGACATTCAGGACAAACATTCTTAGAATAGGTATGGATCATAAAAAGTAAGTATAGGTACGTTGTTTTCTTTGTAATTTACAAAGAAAAAAATATATACTGCACAACTGCAGCAATAATAATAATATTTTTTATATTTTATGCATATGGCAAAGTATCGATATATTATCATGACATTCACCCATATAAATACATACGTTATAGACTAACATATCCTTAACCGTAAATAAGTAAATGAACAGGTGGTAGTCCCCCACAACGCCATCTATCTCAAACTTAGCAAAGTTTTTACTAAGAACTAGATTTCTAATAGAACATTACAGGTATATTTTATGACAGCACAGTTCATTACTATGCAGATTACTGATAATCGAATCTATTATTAAGCTGTTTAAATAAAAAAAAACACTTTACACACATATTGATATCGCTGACTGTATAATTTTATGTATATGTTATTTTTGGCGTCAATATTTATATGGAGGCATTGACGCGGAATAAGGTATGCAAATCGTTGTTTTATCTGTTATTGCGTTCATGTTAATTTATTTTAAATATCGAAATCGTAAAATATAAGTCTGTTTATCGTCACTTACCACTATTAGGATTATAGCATGTCTAAATTGTAAAAAAACTATGCGCCTATAATATTAGTGTAACAGTAATTTACATTTTGGTCTTTTATCATCATCATCATTATCAACAACCAAGTCTTTTGCTGGACATAGGCCTACCCTTTATGTTCATTACGAACGTGCCTTAAGATGTAATGATCTGAATCCATCAACCAAAAGTTTTAATCATGCAACGTTTTACATGAGGCTTATATCGAGTATAACATTCTACAATCATTCACAAAGTTGATCCTAAAATAATTAAAAGCAAAGCTTACAATAAAAACGAGGCACTAAAATCTGCATTTCACAACACCAAACAAATTACAAAAAATCCCGCAAAAATCAACTCAATTAAAATGTAACTAAAGTACAAAAATGGGAAAATTCCCATCAGCGGGTTGTTGTCGGGAAACGAAATCTCTATTTAAGCACCAATTATAATGACGGCGTCAGATAGCGAAACTCAACTCAATCGCAATTATTTCCACGGCGAAGAAAACTAGAGCCCATGGTAATTGTTACCGGGGTAAGACTGTTACACCGTCCGGGACGAGTGCGGACCGGCTCCCTAACTACCAATCTCACGATAGTTCTGCTACGACCATAGGCTTCATTTGACTACCGATGCGGCGCGGCGGGAGAAAATTTTACCACCATACAAAATTATTTCTAATCTAACCTTAGCACTTTGGACAATATAAGCTTTTTTAATGTAACCTTATGACGTCACCTAGTTAGTAATAAAGTAGGAGTATTTTTTAATACACCATTTATTTTAGTATAACTAAAAACCTGCGAGGTATAAAACACATTTGTGACGTCATCAGCGGCGGCTGTGCTCGCGGCAAATTGACGCAATTATGACGAACACTTTGTTTGGTGTCCGTTTGTCCCCTTACTGTTATATCTTAACGTGAGACTCGACTTTATGGTAGAACTTTTAGTCGCGTTAGTACGTTGCATGTTGTAACGTAGCCATTCTCAGATAATAATAATAATATTGCTGGACAATCCACACAGTATTATCTAGCCCCAAGCTAAGCAGAGCTTGTGTTATGGGTACTAGATGACTAATATACTCAAAACAATGCATTACATACATAGATATTTTTTATTATACATAGAAAATACCCAGAACACTCGGAATAAATATTTGCAGATCGTACAAATATTTATCCCAAGGCGGGAATCGAACCCGCAACCTCCTGCCTCGTAGGCGGACATTCGCCCGCCACGCCACATCGGTCGTCGGAGAAATATTACAGTATTACGTTGATCTATTTAAGTTAGGTACTACCTACTACTCTTAACTGACAGGTTGCTCGCTACTAACTGGTTTTCTCAAGATGTTTTTCTTTAACGTTCGAGAACACCAGCATTATGCACATACATTTTTAAAACAAAAAAATCCATTGGTGCACGACTGGATTCGAACCCACGACTTTAGGATCAGAAGGTGGAGGTCACTTTCACTAGACCGCTGGTGTTCTCTTACCATACTTATTATCTATACTTAAATTCAAAATATAGCTTAAAATAAACTAGGTAAGTTACAGTTTTTCATTACCTACTGGTGATTGCAAAAGGCTTTTAAGTGTAAAGTGACAGTCTTGTTTTTCCATTTATCAAAACCTAAAGTAAAAAGAATGAAATGATTAATGTTCTACGGGGTTAGTTTAATTACTATACTTACTGCCTATTCATTTCTCTCTTATTAATTTCCCTTTTTATAAGCATATTTTTGATAACTGTTAACCCAAGAACACAAGTGCCGTACAAAAGTTGCCTACCATAGAAATTATTTAAAACTACCAACGCTGAATGATCAGCCAAATGAATCGCGACAAAAAGTCGCGCGTTCAAGTCGCGTCCGTTAAAACGTTTCTAAATAAAAGCACCGAATCGAGGTGATTCAAAGTGGCAGTTTATTAAAAAGGGTGAAAATTGACATTCAATTGGACAGCTGCTTAGTGTCGTGAATATTTAAATCGCCGTGAGGGTGCAATTTTGCACCCTCTCGTAATACCTAACTGTCAGACTGACCCTTTATTTTCTGATATCATTTATGTTAGTTGTTTTAAGTCAAATGTTTTATAAAAAAATTAGCTGATTCAATAAGTACGACACAGATATACAAAATGCCGTTGGTAGGTATGTAGATCATAGGAATAGAACAGAATAGAATAATAAAAACCCTCCCAGCTATAACGCATTTATCGATTTTCGAGAACCAAAGCTGTGGGTACACTGAACGAAGATCTATTTTATAAAATATTATTATGGAGTTTTTCTTGAGAATTTTACTAACAAGTAGATAATCTGCGACTTTGAGTGCCGCAGGCCCGATTGTATTCAATTAGTGAGAAACTGCGCATCGAAACGTAAGGCACGGTTTTGAGAAGGAAGAGGCGAACGTGGTTATCGAAGTAAAAAAGGAAATAAATATATTATATCTACATACAAAAAACTTAAAATCAAGTGTTTTGATGTTGGAGACTAATGTGTAGTGTGACAAGGATGGATAAAATAAGAAATGAGTATATTAGAGGATGTTTGAAGACAAGTTGCCTGTGACAGACAAGTTGAGGAGTAATTGGTTAGCGTGGTATGGCCATGTCATGCGGGGGGAAAAAAGTCTTATAACGAAAAGGTAGGGTAAGAAGAAGGGGGAAGAAGGGGGGGGGTAAGGTATGGATGTGGATGGTTATAAAAGTAGAGGTAGACCAAAAAAAAGATGGATGGATTGTGTAAAAGATGATATGAGTAAGAAAGGAGTGAACGCTGAAATGACGACTGATAGCAGTGACTGGAAGAAAAAAACCTGTTGTGCCGACCACACTCAACGAAGAATAAGGTCAGGAAGATGATGGTGATGTTTAAGTGCTTTGCTGAAAGAAGTTTCGAATGCATTGATGTATTCTTTACACTGTACACACTGCGCAATTTCACTACCCAAAAATAAAAGTAAACTATGTCTGTACGCCAAAATAAACGTGAAAAACTTTTGAGGCCCAATTTTCGTAGCAAAATATCGTGAACTCAAGTTTGGATCGTGTCAAGCTCCAAATGGTATTTTTTGAAACAGACATTTCAGGACAGCTGAGACAAGTCTCAGCTTAAAACAAAATACGAGAACTGAGCTTCTGATAGTCGCCTAGGAGTACAACACTTTACCATCCCTTGTAGAGGGCTCATCTTGTGTAAGCCTGATTGTCATCAACTGGTATTTGAAAGGGCAATGACAAGATACATTGTTAGTTTTATAGTGCTTACCTGCACTTAAGGAAATTACAAGGATTTTATATTTTATCCCAAAAAATACTCTATCTTAATATCTCATAATTCTTTTAATTAGTGAGATTTGAGCCCACGACCCTTGATACGGAGATGCGCCAGTCAACTGCGCTATCGAGAGCCAATCGGACCCGATAAAATAAGCTTTGGGATGTTTCTAATATAAAATCTTAATGAAAAGAAAAGTTTAAAATTGAATGAAAATATTGGGAAGTTAAACTTCGGTGCCCATTGCGAGCAATTTGC
Organism: Electrophaes corylata; assembly: GCA_947095575.1. NCBI lineage: Eukaryota > Metazoa > Arthropoda > Insecta > Lepidoptera > Geometridae > Electrophaes > Electrophaes corylata. The sequence goes on from OX352704.1 coordinate 12,624,425, forward strand.
CAATTATTTCTTAGGATCAATTTGGTCACTGTTATTCATTAATTACTGTTTCTCATTTTGTAAGAGCCCTCATATAAAACCATTTTGTAAGTTTCCTGTCAGAGAGACTCTTTCAAATATCATCATCATCATCATCAGCCTGCATAAGTCCACAACTGGACGTAGGCTTCCCCCATTCGTTGGTTACTTCAATTTGCTGATTTTGAGGGCTATGCTGATGACCTTGGTTCATCTACGGATTTCCTCATTTCTGATTCTACCTCGCAGTGAAACTTCCAACATCACTCTTTCCATAGCTCGTTGTGCGCTTCTGAGCTTGTGTGACCAATAGGTAGCAACAAATATAGTTTTCTATAATAAGAAACCTTTTAATTTCCTTGATTGTAGCAAAATTTAAATCATGTAGTTTTTTACTATGTAATTATATTATTAAATAAGTCAATTTGACACCATAAGCTATTTATGCTAAGCTGTAAGCTTTATAAGCCTTTTGTTTTAATTATATGCTCCTCAATTACCCCATTCAAAATCACTTTGAAGTCTTCGAATTCATGATGAGAAAACTTCAAATAATATTGCTTAGAAATCTGGTGAACTATCCACCAAGCTCAATAAGTTTACGAGTTTCAAATGAAACCGCGGGATGGTATCGGGGCTCATTAGCGTGGCTCAAAGTGGCTCAAAGTGGCTCAACCTTTGAGCAAGACATCGCATCATTAGTATTGGCGTTGTATCTATTTCACGACGAATTCAGAATGGGGATTTAATTAATTGAGGCGACGTGATGTCATAGAAGTTTTTTAAAAATTTGAAAAACTATCTCCAATATACAGTCGATTTTACATTGTGTCTTGAGTCTTGACTGAGTTGGCCTAAGCTGTATGAAAATATACTCTTGCACCCTTGTCCACCCGAAAGAATGTGACCCAAGTATAAGTTCGAGTTGGTTATAACAAGATTTTTAAACTTAACTATTACAATAAAAATCTATTTTGCACTAGTTTATAATCAAATCCACTTCTTAATTTTAAACAATAATAAAAAAATATTCTTCAAAATTTTATTAGATATTTAAAGAACATACAGACCGCCAGACGTTTTAAAATGAACTCAAATACTTTGTAAGATAAAATAAATGCTTCCAGTTGTAAAAATAAATTTGTCTAATACATTGCACGTGATACAAAAAGTTGGACGGTGTAACTTAGTTAATTGAAACAATTAAACGAAGCGTTAAATGAAGTTGCTTCGTAAAAACGCTCCTGTTTCACAGAAAATATGTCAACTGTTTTGGGGGTCCGCGTTGGAATTTTTAATCCTGTTTTTTTCAATCCAGAAACCGAAGCTTTCACCCTCAATATGAATGTAACTTTTCAAATATTGCTTAAAATTAGTCCTGCGATTACAGGCACTTTTTTATTTTTTTGACAGAACACGTATAAAAAAGATATTGGTCATTTTTTATCTATAAATGACAAAATTTATTATGTATTCAAATAATGTATTTACAAATAAAGGTATATAAGGACTATTTTATCTATCTGTTTCTCCTGAGTTCTGTTTTCCTTATTTACCACTTATACCCAGTTATTATATTCTACGTGTATCCGTTAGTAGCACTCTGCTTCGTAGTCTGTCAGTTAATATACGTCAAATAAAATATCATATTGGGTGACAGTATACATTAATGAATCGACAGACGATCCTTAGAGCAACTAACGGATGCTTTTTCAATATAAGGACCGGACATTTTGAAATACAACAATTCTACTGAACCCTACCTAGCATACCTACTCACGGTTTGCCAATTTTTCAAATATACTAAAAACTTTATACCGTAATGTTTAGTGCGGACTTACTTAGTGGAAAAAGAAAACAGACGTCCTTTAGCTACTAGTAGAGCAGGACGGGGGAGGTAGGTAATAAAAGTAAATGGTAAAATGGTAGTTAAAATTAACGTAGCTACTTGTTCGTCATACAATGTTGTTTTCGTAACTTTTGCTTATTGTTTGGATTCGTTGTATTTCTGTAATAATGTTTATTTCTGCAATTTTATGGTTTATCTGTTATGTTATCCTCAGATAAAAATATGGCATAATTGAAAAAATGAATTTACGCAGTTAAAGAATATTCGGAATGATAATATTGTTGCAAAGTTGTACCGAAGTTGGTCGGCCGCCGCTCAGTCGCAAGATAAACTCAAATTTCACATTCCCTACAATAAACTTTCGTCAACATTTTTTCACTCCGTCGTAGGTATATTTTTAAAATACTTCTTTATTTGCTTTCAGAACGGCGAACTTCGCCAAATTGTTTCGGGATGCGACTTTCTTCTAAATCACGGGGATTTCCGACGACGAAATGAAATTCTGATGAGTTCGATGATTGGGAACATGAATAAACCAATTTTTTTAGATTCGCGGAAAAAGGTTTCGCAATATTTTCAATATAAACATAACGGCCACTCATCTAGATCCACTGGATTATTAACGCTCTTCTCGCGCACGAAGTTGCGATTCCTCAATATGGGTAGTCCTAAAAAAATATCAATAAGGGTCGGTTATAAAATACGTTTAGTCGGATCGAAGGCGATATCCAGTACTCCGGCGAGGATTGCAGATACCGAACACCCGCAAATTATAAGTGGATACGGAAAACTGCTCCTCAGGCGGTCATAATAATATCTTGGAGCTAAAAATGGCGCGAATGTGGGGAGAAGGGGTAGTGCGGACGCGGGCGTTGGAACAAGCAAGCGGCTGTTTAACGTCATTACAGAATATAGACAACTGGCAACCATTTTATTAGGCAATGCGCAGGTTTGTGTTAAGAAAATTTTGAAACATTAAAGTAAAAACACATTTTGAAATTTCCTTTATTTATTATTTATTTATAGCTAGTAAGTTTAAGTTAAAATACAATGTAAGGTTCAATAGCATTCAAAAGATGTTACCAAAAACAAGTTAAACTTAAACGTAAAGATTGGGGCACAACATAAAATATAATTGGCCACTAAATTATATTTTATAGCAGTTTTCCTAAAAGCTACAAAATCCTTGTCCGACAATAGATAAGCAATCAAAGCAAACTAAATCTTGAGTCTTGATGATAGCGTTTACAATCGCCTGCGGCAAAGCTTGTGCCGGATCAATACAATATCTACGGATCTAAATTGACTCGGGCTCTTAAATCGAGGCTCGTACATTTTTGCACTGCTACAGTTTGTTACGTTAATCTTTAAACGTGGTAGCCCAAGTATGCCCAGACTCCTCCGGGAGTTTAACTGATTGCCAATCGGTAAAAGCTATCTGCAAATAATTTCTACAGAAACATATAGGTCTGTATTAGTTTAGTAAATGGAATTATGATTGTTATAGTTTTGTACAATAAGTTTAGTAGTAGTAGAGCACTTAGTAAAGGGAAGTGTAAAAGGATCATACAAAAAAAACGGTAGGAACCAAGCCGTAAGTTTCTTGCCGAGTCTTCTAGGCTTGGTCGCGAGGAACTGACGCTTAGATTCACCTAGATTTAAGACGTTTCAAGATGATCCCTGCGGATATTACTGAACAAATGATTTTTGACTTTGACTTTGACTTTGAAGTAATACCACCATGCCTATTTGAGGTCTACACCAATCTGAGGTCACAGTTGTTAAGCCATGTGCCTGTAATTTCACCGACACACTCTTCAAATCAGAACACAGCAAGCTGCTTGTCGTCAGAAATAGGCACGGTGCCAGTACTTCCCCGGACGAGCCCTTCACAAAGAGCTTTACTACTACTTACGTGAAATTTTCTACTCATAGTTCTGTTAAGTTTCGATCACTGAATACAAGCTATGTAAGTGAACGCCACAAAAATTCACGAAGGACCATTTTCGCGTCATAATAAGACATCTTGTAAATGTCTTGCTAGCTAATTTGCATTCAAAAAGTATAATAGTTACCTTAAATTTTTGCGATAGGGTATCGGGTAATGAACACTGACTACAGCGCCCTCTCTCGGCAGTGGGTATCAGGAACTAATAATGAAACCACCAGCCTTTCATTTAAATTGAAGTTTCATTTAAACGGAACATTTTGTAAAATGCTGATTTTACAGAATGTTACAGACCCGAGATAGAGAAAGTAATTATTATTTAGCTTCCTTTGAATTTTTCCTTATTCCTAATTCTTTCAGATTAAGATGAGGGCGACCTAAGTGGTATTGCGGGATTTAAAGAACTATTTATACTACTATAGGTTGATGATGATGATGATGATGATGATTAAGAGTCCTTTGAATGTAAACGTAAACTCATTCATTCACTTCAGCGCCCGATTCAGGATAACATTCTACAATAACAAAGTAATTTTTCACAGGGCTTGAAACGGCGCTACTACAAAACGTGGGTTCGCGTCCTAAAACGTGGATTCACGTTTCATTGTCGGCGACACAAAGCCTGCGTGTCAAGTGTCGTGACAGTAAGCGATGAAAAAATGCAAATTCACTGCCTCTTATCGATTTAGAAGCATTATGGCAAGGCTACACGTCGCGATGTCTTCTAGGCTTAGTCGCGTGGAACTGGCACCTAAAATAACATGAGGCTTGGGACTCAAGTTATTCTAGTTTGCAACCAACCAATAAATAAATAAATAATGCTGGATAATCCACACAGATTCATCTAGCCCCAAGCTAAGCAGAGCTTGTGTTATGGGTACTAGATGACTGATATACTTCATACAATACATTAAATAAATAGATATTTTTTATTATACATAGAGAACATCCAGAACACCCGGAATAAATATTTGCAGATCGTACAAACATTTATTCCAAGACGGGAATCGAACCCGCAACCTCCTGCGTCGCAAGCGGACATTCGCCCGCCGCGCCACATCGGTCGTCAATAAGCTTGCAACCTTTCACGTTTGGAGTAATGCGCTAAATATAATACCTGGAAGTGTCTCGCTGTACCTACCTTTGATAGACTTCTTTAAAGATCCTTAGGGTTTTATCAGCAGACTTCAAAAAATTTTATTTTTTGCTGCGTAAGCATTTCTGCAATGTCAAGGAACCTGGAAGAAAGATTATACATTGGCCACTAAACTAATGCAAATCAATAATATTTTTATTGTTTTTGTGAGAAAAGTGGTGACATAAACAGATGGTCCGCCTGATGTTGAATGGTTACTTTTGTCTATAACAATTGCATCACCTCATAAAGCACGTTCATCGAGGCATGCCCTATGTGTGCATTACTATCAAGCATCTTACATCGTTTGTATGTTTATACTCTTTAAATTAAAACACAACAGTACGAGGTGGGTGACAGAAGCAGGTACAGTGGTAGTACTATCACCAAGAGGCAATTATAGAGCCTTAAGGAAATCCTATTACTTCGCGCCTCATTTTGCAAAACAAATGCTCGTCCGATTACAGTCGCAAGCAGTTTCGTTACGCCTCTCCGGGAATAACGCCCGATCGTTACGTTGATAACGAAGTTTTTCCGTTATTTTCCGTTAAATCGCGCCTCTTAACGACGCTGCCCTTACTTAAACTTGAAAGTGTTTCAGGTAGTCGTTTGCGCAGAGTGCTCTTTTTCATTTGTAAAAAGGTATTTTAAAGAATGTCTTGGGTAATGAGTTTCTGTATTGTTATTGTGGAAGATATGGCGACGGAAGAATGAGCCTAATTTCTGTTGTGATTAAAGTTATTTTGGCGATATCTTGAAGATAAATGGGCATTCTTGATGGTACTTGACTTACTTAGTGGGTTTATAAGGGACGTAAAAAAAGAGCCAAACCAAACCTTTTTAGATAGTTATGTAACGAATGTAGCTCGTGTGACACGTATTTTCATACAAACTTCGACCTTCAAAACACCTTTTAGAGTTGAATTTCCGGAATATAATTCTCAAACATTTTTACCTTGGTAAATATACTTTGATAAATTCCAGTTTTTACGATCAGCGGTTTAGGCTGTGCGTTGTCTGTACATTTTTTTGAGCTGAAACGACATTGAAATATGGATTTGATTGTCAAAATTGAGCGTGTCTGAAATGTCAGTTTCAAAGAATACCATTTGGTTGGCAAATTCGTGGCAACCCTCAGCCGCTGAAAAGCCATATAATAAAAGAAGAAGAAGAAGAGATTACATTGGCAAATTCGTGGCAACCCTCAGCCGCTAAAAAGCCATATAAAAGAAGAAGAAGAGATTACATTGGCAAATTCGTGGCACAATCTATATTTATTTCAAATTTATATGGTTACAATCTATATTTATTTCAAATTTCATCCAAAACGGTCCACTGGTTAGAGCGTGAAAGAGTAACAAACATCCATCCATCTATCCATACTTACAAACTTTCGCGTTTATAATATTAGTAGGATGGTAACCACTTAACATCAGGTTAAAAAAAAGGAGGAAGTTTGAGAAAATGAAAACATTTCCTTATAAACAGACTATGCCTTTTCTTGTATCCTGTTTCAAGGAAGATTTTCTAACAAAAACACATTATAAATTCAATACCTTACAAAGGTAAACAAATAATGGTAAAAAGCTACTATTAATCACATGCTAAGGGCACGATGCAGTGTCAGGAGGGAAGAGGGGGGGGGGGGGGGGGGGGTATTGTGCGCGAAATGGACGAGATATTTCGAATCCTTTGTGAATTTCCACAATAGATGTACAGAATTGAATGTATACAATACAATGTACCGCGTTCGATTACCTATATAATTTCTCAAAAGGTTTTTAGAATAGAAAAGATGAGAGCATAAGTAAACTCGTATTATAAAATCCTACTAATATTATAAATAACAAAGTTTTCACGTTTAAATGTTTGTGGTTCAACCATTGTTCATATTAAGTACTAGCGGCCGCTTGCAGCTTCACCTGCGTGGCAGTTTTTTACCGTTCCCGTTATTTTTTCGGAATAAAATCATAGTAGCTTTATGCATGCAAAGTCTCAGCCCGATCGGTTTAAAATTGACAAAGTTAAATACAAACTTTCATCCCCTATTTTATCCCCTTGGGGGTAGAATTAATCAAAATCCTTTCTTAGCGGATGCCTACGTCATAACATCTACCTGCATGCCATATTTCAGCCCGATCCGTCCAGTGGTTTGGGCTGTGCGTTGATAGATCACTATGTCAATCAGTCAGTCACCTTTGAGTTATATATATTTAGATTTTATATTAAAGATCTTGAGTACAGAACTGGGAAAAGAGGAAGATATCTGAGAGGATGTCTACCGGGCCTGAGGACCACAGTTTTCATGTAATTTTTATCAAGACTCAAAGCGTATCAAAGTCGTTAGAACTATACTTATCCCTAAACTCTTAACCTCCTTCAACTCTGCCGCCGTAATTTAAGTAAATAAATTTGAAGAAGACAACACAGCAACTAACTTTCTCAAACACAATTTCACAAACAAATTGCCTGAAATAGAACTATAATAGAACTATTCACAGATAGAAACGTTATAAATACAGGGTGGACAGAAACTAATTAAAAAAATTGATTGTCAGTAAGTAGTAAGTATTAATATTCAAGTACTGCAGTCAGGCAGTTTTGTAACTTTGTTGCAATCAACCCCCCTACCGTGAGCTCTTATTATTTATAGCATGATTGCAAACTGTCAAAAACGACGCCGAAAATTATGGTTGACAGATTGTTTTTCATTTATAGGGTTCCGTACCCAAAGGGTAAAACGGGATCCGTTGTCCTATTACCTCGTATCCATTGATCGGGTCTGTTCGGACGAAGCTCACGCTACAGATAATTAAGCAAACAGATTATTGAGCTCACGTTTACCCCTCAGTTTCAATATGGTAGGTTTGCCTATGCCTTTAATTCAAGCTCGTTCGCGTGTAGTTATTTTCATACAAATTTCAACCCCCAAAGTGTTTAAGGGTTGATTAACGGGAATTTATTTTTTTGTATACATTTATAAAACGTAAAATCTCGTGCATTGTGTACCTCGACACATCAAGAAGAATATCCCTGAATTTGAGCTTTTATGATTTAGGCTGTGCATATTATGTTAGTCAGACAGGACAGAGGTAAGGTTTTGTACGCCAATACTTTTGAATACATTAATTTGCTACCTGAAAATAAATTATTATAATTAATTAATAAGAGCTGGTCTGCTATGAAAATGGTTAAGTTCGAATGGATGTTTTGAGTTCCGCTGCGCGCCAGGTAGCGGCAACTCGATTGTGGAACGGTACCAACTTGCCCCGCAGTGTAAGTCAAAACGAAACATCGTCTATTGCTTTTTTATTATATATCAGCTGGTTTCAAATCGCAACCGACTGAAACTGACTACAAGAAAGTTACTAAATTATTCTTGGAAGCTGTCTTTTACACCCTGTCTCCTGTATTCCCGAACATTCTATTCTATAATATTACAGTTTCCTGGAACACCCTCAAGTGCAAACTCGTTCACACAAACTTCCTGTCAGTTATCAAGCACAACTAGAACTTGCTTCGGAAATCACCAACTATCTAACTAGTAAATACATCGATCCAGTGATGTACATACTTCGAAAACAATTGCATTTTCGCTGGGTTACTATCATCATCATCAGTCGATAAATCGACTTCTGTCCAAAGTAGGAACACAATTTTTCTTTCTTTTTATGTTCAAAAGTTATAATATTGATGGGTCATGTCTAAACAATTTGTTAAAGTAAGGTTCTTTTGCGTATTTCATACAAAAAAAGCGTAGCGTAGTTTACTACGGTAATTTTAATGTTGTTGCATTTCACTAATTTAATTTAACCACTTATCATTTATTTTTGACATTTTATTTGATAAGGGACACGTTGAGTGGGAATTAGGACAACAGAAAAAGCATCTCCTGTTATTATTATTTTTTTTTTGTGGCATCTGTCCGTCTTGCGGACAATTTTGCCAATGTCAAGTGGGTTGAATAAATTCTTTTTGTCAAGTCGAGTCGGTAAAAAAAGTAAAGTCAGCCGTCATCGGTTTTGAAGAAAAAGATGGCGTTTTTCTTCAAAACCAAAGGGAAACATTTTCGTTCAAATCAGGATGCCTCATAACACACTTTCATTTCAATTGTTCACACTTGAGCTTGACCTCAAGTAATGATGGTTAAAATACCACCAAAATTACCCATCAGAACTTAAAATAACACTAGAAAAACAATTAAAATGAAAATACAATGTTGCTTCCAAAGATGATAGAAAACGAATATCTACAGTAAATTTATTCAAGCCTACATGGGTTTTGAATGTTGAATTGAATTGACAGTGACAGTTTTTTAAACGTGTTTGACACAGTTGTGACAGTGATATGTGCGAAACCGGGCGGGCCCACTCATAGAATAAGAAGACCTTAGGGCCCACTATTCAAGAATAATACCGGTATACATTTGGTAATTTACACGTAGACTAGATATCTTTTCACTCCTAAAATAGGCGAACTATAGCTATTGTACTGTCAGTCACTTACGTACGAATACAAGAGAAAATGACCAATCTATAACGGTAAAACAGCCTTTATCTATTCTAAACTAAGGTTGTTTTTCGAGTAAATGCTGAGGGAAAGTTTGGAAACTTAAACAACTTGCCTATACACGTTTTGTTTGTTTCGTTTACTGTTTGTAGTTTCTTTTAAAGCTTTACCCGTAATATGACGGTTATTAACATAATTTTATAAATTAGTATGCCCAAGTTACCTATACGTGATCCAACGGTTGGTGAGTATCCTTCGGTACATCAGCGTAGCAACGTAGCTAGTGTCTTGGAGACGTTTTCGGTTAGTACTGATTTGGATCAGCTGAGCTATCCATAGATCGTTTGCAACGGTCTGCAGATAGCTCAACTGCCTCAAATAAATCTATTGTTATATATTAAAATAATCAATTAATAAATGTAATTGCTTTATTATAGTTATCAGTGTATTACCTACTATATTGTTTATCTTCTTTTGGGTTACCTCAACCGATTTAGCTCATATATTTTTTTAAATTATTTATAGACTGTCCTTTGGCTTCAATCTCACCTGGTGGTAAGTGACGATGAAGCCGACGATGAAGCAGAACGGTCTAGAAGATACCTATTCACTCTTACCAGTAAATCATAATAAAATAAACGATTGATCTACAGAAATCTGTGCAAATTGAATTGGTAGTTCAACAGAATGTGCTTGGACAAACGTTCATACATATACACCAATTTTTTAGTTGCTAAAGCAATCTTCACAACAATAAGGTTAGCAACGCGAGCCTTTTTAAAATAATACAGCTACAATCACTAGTCTATATTTACCGTGTACAAAAGCGCCGTATGTGCGTTTCGATTAAGGCTTTTGCGCAGTTTATAACCCATAAAACAGGCGTTTTTCCCAAAATACACCGATGTAACATCCAATGCAAATTCTGTTGATTTATTTGATGAATAGTGGTCAGAGCGTTCGGCATGGACGCAATTATTTGATCACCCCTACTGTTGGTTTTATGTTTGTTTAAACTATTGATACGTACCTACCCTATATACCTACATATCCTACTAATATTATATAAACGCGAAAGTTTGTAAGTATGGATGGATGGATGTTTGTTACTCTTTCACGCTCTAACCAGTAGACCGATTTGAATGAAATTTGGAATAAACATAGATTATAACTTGCATAAACATGTAGGCTACTTTATATCCCGAAAAAATAACGGGAACGGGGAAAAAACTGCCACGCGGGCGAAGCTGCGAGCGGCCGCTAGTTAGATAGATCAGTTCTACTATATACTATTTGATTAATAACAATTATTGATACTGGTTGAAAACACCAGTGGTTTAGTGGGAGTAACCCCGTTTTCTGATGATCGTGGGTTCGAATCCGGTCGAGTTCCAATTAATTTTTCTATGCGATAAATTTATGTGTGCAATGTCAGTGTTTTAGACGGGGAAGAAAAACATCGTGAGTAATCAGTTAGTATTCTAGCAGCGACGATGGGCTTGCAAACTGTCACGTGTGGAATACTAATAACTGCAAAACGTCGGTATGTGCTAAATGTAATATTTGGACGTACCTTTAACTACCCCCAGACATCCTCAAAGAATCACGTATAGGCACCTACTTGGTAATAAAAGATCTAAGTTATTTAATTTTTTATTAGTTTCTACCTCTGGGCGAGTTTTACGATGAAAATAGCACTATCATATTACTATTTAAGGAAAAGAAAGAAAAAAGAAATAGCATCACGACTTTAATCCCCAAGCACGGTAGATATCCCCTCCGATCTCTTACTACCAAGTACCTACGCGAGATTCTTCGAGGATGTCTAATGAGGGTAGTCAGAGGTATGTCCAGATACTACATTTGGAACATACTCACATTTTGCAGTAGTTAGTATTCCATACGTGACAGGTTGCAAGCCCATCGCCGCTGTTAGAATACTAACTGGTTTCCTCATGATGTTTATCTTCACCGTTTGAGAGCTCTGGCAACTATGTAAGGACTACATTAAAATCGAGAATATTTCGAGCGCGTCTAGTAATGCTACTGTTTAACCAGCTACCGTGAAAGAGTGATAGATTTACGCAATACGAACTTACAGAATGGGAAAAAATTTACGACTATTATGTCAGAACGGGTTCTATGCGAATTCGTTTTGTGCCAAAATTCTGTTTGATTTCACCGTATCGAACACAGCGTACAGTGGCATACAAAAGTGTTACTAGAATTTAAGTATTTAAATAAATAAAATAACTATTTCTAGACATTATTGCGCAACTTTATTTAGCTCCAAACTAAGCATAGCTTTGTACTATGGAAACTAGATGACTGATAGAATATTTATATATATATTTTTGTAAATACATACTTAGAATACAATATAAGACCCAGACACAGAACAAACGTCTACGAGTATGTTCATAACACAGATGCTTGTCCTCGGTGGAGATTGAACCCACATGGCTAAAGCACAGAAGGCAAACCTACTATTAAGTTGTAGGGTTAGTTAGTTGCTAGTAGGTACTTACGTTCGTGGTCTGGCCGGTCGTATGTGGATCTCAGCATGCCTGAAACAAACAAAATAAGCGTTAATTGTTATAATATTATGCAAACAGTATTGTTTTCATTTCATATTCAGAATGGCTTACAAATGAATTCAGGCTAGCGATAAACACGCGGGTTGAAGTTATTTTCATACAAACTTCAACCCCTTAAACCCGTTTAGGGGTTGAATTTCGGGAATCCTTTTCTTAATACACCTCTACCCACAAACACGAATATACTCTGAAAAGTTTATGACCAGCGGTGTACGCTCAGCGTCTATAAATATGTCAGTCAGTTAGTTGATCAGTCAGTCAGAACAAAGAATTTTATCATTGGTTTTAGATTGGTATAGTTTGGTATAGATTGGTATAGATAGATGGTCTGCGCGAAATGATTACGAAGTTAAAAAAAATAATAATAATGCTGTAATCACAGTTACAAATATTGAACTTTACAAAGCGTATACCATTTAGTTCCATCCACCCGACAGACTGACGATATTTTTAGGATGGCGGGAGGTCGATGGATGGAAAGGTCTCAGAATCGTTCTTCCTGGAAACGTATGGAGGGGCCTATGTCCAGCAGTGGATTTTTACAGACTGATGATGATGATGTTGATACCATTAAGAATTATGATAGGTAAAAATGTTACTCCACTTGAGAAACTACGCAATAAACAACGATTTTCGCCCATAATAGTTCACTATTCAATTTTCATTCATCAATTAACTACAATTTGACAATTTGGACATTCATCACTTTACATTCACAAAACCGGGGTAAAGTCGCCGACAGAAGCGATAGCCAATTAGTTTGTTTAACGTTGTGTGTCGAACACCGTTGCTATGGTAACAGCTCGCTGGACACGTGCTAATTGGACGAGCCTGTTCGGGAGCTCGACATTTTGTATCATTTAGCACCACTAGCATACTCGTATGTTCCATGCATGTACACTCGCTAAGGAATTGCATTTTAAAACGGTTGATTTTATTCCAAACAGGCACTATTGCCAGGACTGTGATCCCTTTTTGGGTTCCGTACTCAAAGGTTACAACGGGACCCTATTACTAAGTAAAGTATTTATTTCATACTCTACTAAGGCTCCGCTGTCTGCCAGCCTGTTTGTCTTTCTATCTGTTTGTCCGTCTGTCATCAGGCTGTACCTCATGAACCGTTATAGTTAGAGAGTTGAAAATTTCACATTTATGTATTTCTGTTGTTGCTATAACAACAAATACTAAAAAACCAAATAAAATTAATATTAAAGGGAGCTCTCATACAACAAACGTGATTTTTTTGCCGTTTTTATTATAGATAATGGTACGGAACCCTTGTCCGACTTGCACTTGTCCAGTTTTTTTTAATTAAGGTATAGGTCACTTTTATTGTAAATAAGTGTAACTTTAAATTAGTAAAAGTATTTTAAGTTATTGTAAGTTATTGTTAAACAAATATGATACAAAAAAGTAAGCTGGAAAATATTATTAACAGTTTTGACCGCGTCTGTACCAAAGGTTCCCATAGTTTTAAATAAAAGTTTGAACAGGTACTGTCAGTATCATTAGTTCATACTTTTTCAAAACTATGACACTAATTTGGAGTATTTATACAATACTCCCTGGGAATTGGCGCTTAATTCAACTTTAAGATGTTTCAAGATACTCCCTGCGGATAATAGAGAATAAATGCTTTTTGACGACATAATACAATACATTACATACATATATATTTTTTATTATGCATAGAAAACACACAGAACACCCGGAATAAATATTTGTAGATCGTACAAACATTTATCCCAAGGCGGGAATCGAGCCCATAACCTCCAGCGTCGCAGGCAGACATTCGCCCGCCGCGCCACATCGGTCGTCAAAGATTCATAACTTGTGTTGAATCAACATCTGCTTTTGATGACGAGTGTACAATGACCATACGAAGTAGGTCGATAGCAAATACAATTGTAAAGCAAGTGTCAGTCAATATCAATATTTACTTCCTTTTCACTACCTGTAAGTGAAGTAACGGCGGAAACAATAGTTTTCTAATGTTCATATATATATATAAATCAGTCATTCTTTTAGCATACTTAGATGTCAAATGTAACTTTTAAGACAATCAGTTATAGTTGTTTGAGGTACCTACCTTTTCACACAGCGTCATCTAGCCCCAAACTGGGCAGCGGCATAATTTCGCTAAAATTCAGAATATTTGTAAGTATATTTGGCCTTGTCACTAACCCTAATGTTCTTCACGTGAATGAAAGCGACTTAAAGAACTATCTCCAGACATTTCCCCATAAATAGGTCCATTATAAAAACATTTTCAAGCCTACTACACTTTTATAAAGGCGAATACGTTTTTTCCAAGGAAATATTCACGCCTCCCCTATATCTAAAGAAATACTCGACCATCCACCGAACACAATGAAATAATAAACACTTCACCCCATGTGTGGCCGCAGAATAAATAATACTTACTTTGAGATTCACTTTAATGTGTATAGCAGGCATTACAGCTCAGAGCCCAAATTCTTGTAACAAAATTTCATGAAATTCAGGTTTCGTCCGTTTAAATTTTCAAATATTATTTATTCTCCAAAATTAATTTCAATCAAGCCTTTTCAACTTTTTTTTATACAATTTACTGATGGAACAAGCATATGGCCCACCTGATGTTAAGTGGTTACCATAGCCTTACAAAGCATTGCCTTGTAGGTCACGTTAGTTAAGAACGTGCCCTACAATATACTGCTCTGCGTCCATCAACCTAAGGCATACAGGTGTTAAGCCTCATGTGCCTGTTGTTAGTGTAGCTTTTGTGCTTCAGGTTGTGAGTTCGATTCTGGCTAATAACTTATAATTGTTCGAGGAAAATAGATGCTTGTTCTGGGTACCATTATTGTATTCTAATTTTTTTTTATGCTACTACTGTTACGGGTATACAAACTTCAAATCCCAGCAGAACCCGTTCATTGATAAAATTTTAAGAATTGAGCAGGTATTGAGAATCTTTAGTACCTTAGTACCTACACCTGTACGCACCTAGTAGAATATATCCCAAAAACTTCAATCTACGACCAGTGGTTTAGGCTGTGTGTTGTCTTTATGTCAGTCAGTCAGTCAGTCAGCTAGGAGAAAATTCTTATAACTGGTATTGATAGCTGAAAGTATTTTCTACATGAGCTTGATAAGTATCATAGATTTGATCGATATTGAATCCAAGTACATAACAACAATGCTCATTTTAGCTTCCATGTACATTCACAGTAACATAGGCCTGGTTTGGCTGTGTGATAATATTTTTTCACGTTATTATTTGCAAAGTATATTTCCCGCTCCACAGGAAGTGCCCTCCAGGCCGCGTAGATGGAATTTGTCATTTCGATATTCATATTTTTATTGTATTGACGTTGTACTGTCGGGAACAGAGTGATTTAACATCACTTGCTCTGACTTTTCGAGGTGTGTGTGCTTGTACCTGTTATATTTGACAGAACAGGAGGCCAATGCCAGTAAGTAGTATTTTAAGCTTTGCTATGGTTTGTTATGGCATTTTAACTAGAATTACTCAGGTCATGGAATTTGTCATAGTCACTACAATCGCAGTATTTATTTAACAGCACTCAGGATATTTTGCTGCCTGTCTTCTGATGCATTCCCGTAGTCGCCATGAAACCCATAACTAGTTACCTATCATTGATAGTTCAGCTTTGCTTCTTCTACTTTCGTGTCAATGGTACGACCCAGATATTAAGATAGAATTTAGCCATCTCTATAGCGCTGTTTGGCGTTGTTAACCTTGTCTCTTGTGCAGCTAATGGGGCACAAGCACAGAGGCACAAGGGACAGTTAGGTACGTAAGCCATTAACATAGGAGCTCCGCAGCCTTTGCTTACTATTATATAGGGCTATATATCGTTTTGATGATGTCAAAAAATAACCCCACGACATTGTTGCATATTACACGTTTAAGGCAAAAGTCATGCATTACCCATTGTGTTCAATCCCATTGTGCTATGATCCATACATTGTAAGTGACAGATTTATATCACAATTGATATCAGCTTAAGACTGTTTGGTCGTTTTAGCTTAGGGCTACTTTGTGCTGAGACTATAGCGACAAGCGGAAGCAAGTTGGAGCAGTTTTTGATCATCCTGAATTATGCTTATTATTTCTGAAAGTGACATACTTCCTAATAAGTCAAATAGAAATTCTATTCAAATCAGCTTAGTAGTTTAAATCTAAATAGTTGAAAAAAACCACCCAACAGAATGTCATTGCAGTAAAAGTTGTAGTCACTTTCACAAGTTTGAATACCTTGGGTTAAATTATATTTCTTCTTTCATTCTGTCTCCGTTTCGGTGGATAACTCTATGCCGTAGGCCTGAGGTCCACTCACGACGTCTATAAATAAGTAATGCGACAAAAAGCGACAATAGCGTCGTGACGCCCAGTCGTGCTCTAAAGCACGTGCCGGTCGGCAGCCTGATACAATCACGATCACCGACGTTTAGAAGCTACTTTATCCATGATAACTGCATTCAATCAAGTTCTTTATGTATAATGAAAAATGTTTGTAGGACAGAAACCTGAATGAGCACTGCTTGACAAAATATAGTGGTCAACAACTTTATCAATAGTTTAAAATAAAAAAAAACCGGCCAAGTGCGAGTTGGACACGCGCACGAAGGGTTCCGTACCCATTATCTATAGCAAAAACGGCAAAAAAATCACGTTTGTTGTATGAAAACCCCCTTAAATAATAATAATAATAAATCCACTCTCTAACTATCACGGTTCATGAGATACAGCCTGGCGACAGACGGACAGGCAGACAGACAGCAGAGTCTTAGTAATAGGGTTTCGGTTTACCCTTTGGGTAGGGAATCCTAAAAAAGATTTGACTTATACTAGGTTCTCGATTATATTCTAATCTATACGTTGGTGTACTAATAGGTGTAAGCGAGCGTACATTCAAACAATGGATATAGCCCTATCTGAGGGAGTCACCGCGCTTAGCAGGCGGATTGGTGACCACATTATTGCGAAGATATCTTCTGGTGCGATCCTGTAGTACACGGAAAATGAACAGGGGGTCTTACTGCTCAATGACGGGACCACCACGGCGAGTAGAAAGTGACTATTACAACGATGGTCTTAGTACAGTTTTGATTTTGAAAAATAGCTCAGAGTGAGGTTTACTCGTAATGAAATTTTAAGTTACACTGCGCGCAGCGAGAGTGTCGAGCACTCCAGTTGTCGCTTCCGAGTATTGTAACTTAAATGACAATTTACGAACCATTGTTTATTTTTGTGCGAAGTAGAACCTCAAGCCTTTTATATCTAAGCGTTGACAGTCAGTTCCACTAGACCACTAGAGCAAACGCCACTAGCGGTCACTCATCCAAGTGGTAACCGCGCAGATCGTTGCTTATCTTAGTCGGTAAGAATTAAACAGGCTGTGTCACAAGTTGATTCACAATTTAATTATTTGCTCCTTGATCTTTCATAACAGACACGACAGCACAGCAGCCTGGCCTAATAACCCATAACAAAAGAATTCTTCAAAAGACCCACTCAACTAATCCCAAGAAGGGTTCAGTGATCATAATCTTGATATGTAATATCCTTTTGAAGCTAAATCGGCGTGAACCTCTTACTACTGAGAATATTTACGTAAAAAGCAGGTTGCCCTGCACTAGTTGAAAACACGAAATGGAATTCTGCTGCTTAAAAAAAAGGTATTATCTATAAGTACTATAGTAAAACCAAAAAGCCTATACATAGAAGGTATTTTTCTAAAATTTTGCTAATAGTACTTAAAAGACAAAGAGTTCTTTGCCTTTTTTTAGTACTATTAGCAAGATGCACTATGATTTCTTATCAAAATAAGTAACTGCACGATTTTTTATACACGCATCACACAAAAACGATTAATGTTAATGCAATTTGCATAATTTGTCTAAAAAAGCTGTCAGCTTTAAAACAGGTGTAAAGGGAATCAAGTTTGTATGAAAAACGCGAACGAAATGTTGATAAGACACAGTCCCTTTACAGTGATCCTATATAGTTTCCAATAAACTACCCACGCACGACTACTTCACTCCTTTGCTGTTACCTAAGAGAGTCAGTGGCCAAACCGCAAGACGAGAGCCTAGATATAAATATTTAAAAACCATACAGATTCTGTATTATTTCAAAAGTTATGCCCAAGAAGGATTTGAACGGATTTTCTCAAGAGCAAACAAACACAACAAAATAAATAAATTATTTAAAAGCTGTTTAAAGCGGTAGGTACTGTAAAACCAGCTTAGAAAATCGACGTCAACCTGTTTTTTATGTGAATCTATAGTTCTTTAGCAAAACTTCATAGAATCGTAGAAAATATCGATTCACCGAAAGTCGTAAATCACGGCGTTGACACGGCTATCTACTTGTGGATCTGAGTGAAGTCGGGGGATGTACAATATGATACTTGACTTTTTGACGTTCGTGATTCTTACGCCCGAATACTTAAACGCAACTTAGATTTAATCACGTCTCAAGTGACGAATTTTTGATAGACTTTCATGGCAAACTGTCAAAAAATCGCAACTTGGGACATGATTAAATCTAAGTTGCGTTTGAATATTCGGCCGTTAACATGTTTATTTTGCAATGTCATGTATGTTTCTAGTAAGTGGGCATAGAAATAGACAAGATTGTTGACACTTTTCAATGTTAAGCCCACTAAGCTATAAAATGTAAAATCCCACGAATGAAGTACCGTTACAATCCATATAAAGGAACTCACTATCACTTATCAAAATATCAATTTCTAAGCCATACCCACATGTCATATCTAGCCAAATACGGACTATGACAGTCACATACCATTCATTTACCGGGACCCCCTAGAATCGGGTTGGTCCAGACTGCAGAATGCAACTCTCTGTTCCATAAAAGGGCATCGTAAGACCGGCTGCCTTATCAGGCAAGACACAAATGGCCACTACCAAATACGCGGCCGGTCGGGACGGCCGACGGCAAACGGGTTAAATGAACCACGTTTTGCAAGCTTTTTCATTGGGTTAATTATTTTTATGTGATAGCCATCGGAGATTACGTCATTTATGGTGTTTAATAGGATGGAACTTTCGGTATTCGATTGTTTTTATAAAAGTACGAGTGTACTGCTTTGGGAGCCAGTTTTGTCTTGTCGGAGTTTTCAAAGCAAGTATTGCGTACTGTAGTGAAGTTTTATATAAGTTTCCGTAGAACATTCGGTATTCAGCTGAAATTGCAAAGTTTTTATGATTACACTTTCAGCGTCTATAAATATATTAGCAATATCGTCCATCCCTTTTTTCCTTCCGCGCGTAATAAGAGATGGAGCTAGTTAACAAAGGCCGACTTAAATTGGAAAAATTTATAAGTTGAAAGATTTGCGCTGCCCAAGTGGCGAAGTATTAGCATTTTAATTGTGGTATAAGAGAGCACGAGACGATTCATTATGATTCCTTTGAATTTATGCATGATTTTTTTAAGTGGTTGCTTTGGAAGAGCTTCGTAATTGTTATAAAGCGACGAATTTTTTTGATTTGTTACCAGGTATTTATTAAAGAGAGTATTATACAGACTAGACTTATAATTCAAAATGTTCCTCTTAATTTTCATAAAACAGCTATATTTCTCAAATACTATCATCATCATTAGTGTAAGCGCCAGTGCACACTAACCTTTACATCTAAGGGCGTAGCACAATTAAATTTGACATTTGTTGCGTAAACATCAGGTAGGCCATATGCTTGATCCACCATAAAAGAAAAGTTACGTACCGAAATCTAGTTACACTGCGAGTCTCTCACGCAACACTCCATAGTTGAGATAACGACACCACGCAATGTAATTCAAATGTCAACACAATCACACGTAGCCCAAATTTATAGGCTCATTAGCGGTCATGTGATTCGGAGGTCACGTTACGCTATCAGTCTGGGTTCGGGCAGTTGTTAAGCCATGACGAAGTCCGCCACCAGTGTTAGTCACTTTTATTACCATACCAAAGCCTGCACTACAAACTAGCATTAATTTAGTTCATAACTCATCTAAAATACCGAATATTTACTGCATTTATTAAGCAACCGCAGAACAGTTCACACCCAGCAGGGACGTGATCAAAAATCAATCAAAAAAATTCAATAACTAATTGTTGATACTATGATATATACAATTATCTACTGCTATAGAGCTAGTTCATAGATCCGATAACAGCTAGAGAATAAAGGTTCTCATAAGGCAACCACGAATCACAAAACGAGGCATAAGAACCTAATAGCCAAATATTGTTATATCGCGGGAATTCGGTGTATGGCTTCATTATTCTTGGAAATGTAAGCTTATGTCCTGCAGTGGACTTCTTCAGACTGATGATGAAGGCTGCTGTTGAGATCGCTGCTTAGCAATCAGACTGCGCATAGTATATCTTCTATGCGCAGATCAGAACTAATATTTTCATAATTACGATCAGCATAGGTTACTGGTGAGTATAGAACAGTTTTGAATGTAGATTTTCCGTCACTGACATGTTTGAATCGCCCGCGTCGTAAGTCATTTATCTCTGTTGCTATGGTTGTGGTATAGTAAAGACTTTACATACATATGCCGTTGATTATACGGGATTACATTTCATTTTAATTTAGAAGAAAAAGACTTGAGATTTAGAAACGAGTAATCAATAAACGAAAAGGGAATTTTAAACGCTCATTTCGCAGTCCGGTGATGAATAAATCATAGATAAATATAAATATTTGTGGACATTTAAGACAACATCATCTAACCCCAAACTAAGCATCGCTTGTACTATGGGAACCAGATGACTGATAGAATACCTATATACTTTTTTTTTTTGTAAATACATACATACTTAGAATACAATATAACACCCAGACAGAGAACAAAAATCTATGTTCATCACACAAATGTTTGCTCTCGGTGGGGATCGAACCCACGGCCTACAGCACAGAAGGCAGAGCTACTACTAACTGAGCTGAGAGGCCAGTCAATGTTTACCATCCCTGATACGTCACTGATGCGTGTAAGCGGTCTTATGTCGCAAGTGGCAAGTCATTTATCTCTGTCGCCGCGGTGTGGCGCAGGCCTTACATTAGGCCGCTGATAGCACGGGGTTAAGTGAAACGTCTGAGAAATCCGCTTGAAAAACATCAGCATTTCGCTATTTGAGCGTTGCGGCTAAGAGGTTTGTGACTTTAGTTTGCTTTTAAGCTTAGTATTTGATACTTTTGGTGGGAATCTAAGTAAGCCTGGGATTTTTAAGACGCTGCATGGGCTTTACGTCGTTCTTTGAGTAACGCTGTCTTGTTTTTGTAATTTCACACAGGTCTTATTCACCTTATCTGGTTCACATAATAATAATAATAATGCTGGACAATCCACACATCATCATCTAGCCCCAAGCTAAGCAGAGCTTGTGCTATGGGAACTAGATGGCTGATATACTTAATACAATACATTACATACATAGATATTTTGTATTATACATAGAAAATACCCAGAACACCTGGAATAAATATTTTCAGATCGAACAAACATTTACCTCAAGACACGAATTGAACCCGCAACCACCGCGTCGCAGGCCGACATTCCACCGCGCCACATATTCCCACATATTTATGTAGGTATTGTATTAATTATATCAGTCATCCATAACATAACACAAGCTCTGCTTAGCTTGGGGCTAGATGATACTGTGTGGATTGTCCAACATTATTGTTATTACTTTTGTTTAGTGATGGTTTTCCTTTAAATAAATAAATAGAAGCTTTACGAGAAAACCTTAAAGCAATTTAGATTATGTTAAACGTCATTTCATTATTATTCATCGCATTTTCTCAATAAAATAGGTGTCGTTGGAATGTTCCTGAATGGACTTTATTATGTAAATATTTAGGTGATATTTTAATGGAAATCGTTATATTATCCCAAGAACTGTAGTTAATTTAATGTTACCTGTAATTAACAAATCTTGAGACCCTTGAATATAGGCACAAGAGCCGGTGCCTTAATCACACCGTTGTAGGCTGTGGTCTAAAGTACAAGCTGAAGCGGGTGACATCATGTCCCAACTCCAGCGTAATAAGATGTATATAATTCATATTTTTTGTGACAAAGTTCTATACTTTTACAGTCAGTATCGTTTTCATTTTATTTATTCAATGCTTACAATGAATAAATTAATGATAATTCTTTTTGTACACCTACAAACTAGAGAGAATAAAAAAAACAATAATAGTAAACAACGGCAGATAATGAACCATAAAGATAAAGATAACTGCAATGTCACATGTTTTACATATTATTATTCACTGTTACTTTGCTACTTTAGTTCCTAATAAATATTTGCCATATAAAAATTTTCAAAATGATGTCACATCTTTACAATAAACATTTACAGGCAAATACTTAAAGCTAAGTGAACTTATCAACAGATTTCACGATCATTGCGTATTTTTTGTGTAAAAGTTTATTGTTATTCTGTTACCGTTTTCAAAGTTATGAATGTAGATATTATACATATGGCTGCACTAAGACGTCAGCGAGTAGGTACATTACATTATTTTGGAGAAATCAACAGGTTGTTTTGGCTTGAAATTTAGACCAATAACCCCGAAGTTCATTAGGCATGATATAAGGCTAGTTTTTTGGCGAACAAATTGACGGTAGTAATTTTTTTTATTTGGTAATTTATACACCAATGATCTAATAAAAATACGTCTCTTAATAATTTATTAATCATTCTTATATCGCGAGTGGTTTTAACTTGCGCCCAACGTTATTACTCTAAGTGGAGGCCGTTTTTCTTGGATTTTTCATAATACCTAACCTTCTCGGCAGGTAAATTAGATTTTCCCTTAATGAGGGCTTATCAGACCCTCGGGAGGAGGTAGTCGTCACTCAATATTGCGTAATTATTTTTTACGACCAGATGAATACTTCCGCCAAGTTGAATACAGAGATAAAAAATACCTTTATAAAGAGCGAAGGTACAAATAAAAATAATGAAGCAAATTGACTGATATATATTGAACATAATATAGTACTTTGTCAAGGGCTAAAATTTACTCCAGAATATAATTTTTTTTTAATAAAATCACGAAAACAGATAGAAGCTAGTCGATTTTAGGGTAATGCCTAGATTTCTAGCAAATTAATAAACATAATAAAACTAGCAACTTTAAACGAGGAAAAGATACCCGATTCCCACAGGACTCCATAGCGTTTACAACAATATGAATAAATTTAATCTAGCGAATTCATTCACAATATTAAAATATGATTGCGAAGCGAACGGGGGTCGATAGAACGCAATCAGCATCAAATCACGTGTTCCTTTTGAAATCGGCTTATCCTGGAGACTTATCTAAGCAATTCTTGCTAACATTCCGTTTTCAACCTTCGCGTGATAGGATAGAGTCTAATTTCTAAAAAAAATATATTCACAAAATGTTGGGCGTTACGGGTCTGTAGAAATGCGTCTTCAGCGTTACCTTTGAACGAGTAATTATTCTGGAATTCCGGAATTAATGCGGAGATAAGCCGCTTTCCCCCCCTTTTTAAAATGGACGTGAGGGTATCCCAAATTGATGGGTCTTTAATCAACCATTTTGTTTATTGGAATTTTCGCGGTTTATATTTTTATCGGTTTTCAGCTCTTTAGCATACTTTCTTCGTCTTTGAAGTTAAGATAATTACTTTAGCGTTACTTATAAACATGTAACTTAATGTTTTAGCTTGTAACCTGTCACTAGAAAATATAAGTAGATATGTGTACCAAGCATAATATTTAAACGTACCTACCTACATTTGACATTTGACTACACCTTACTCTCGTTGGTACCAAAAGACCTGAGGGTATTTCTACTGTGCCTTAGGATTAAAGTCGATAATTTTATGCATAGTTATTTAAAGCATAGTAGTTTATCTTGAAACTTTTAAATAAAAGGTAATTTTTTAAGGTTTTTACAAGTAGTAGGTTTCTTTGTAAAAGGAACCCAAAACTCCATTTATACATCCAGTATAAAAGGTATGGCACAATGGCAAAGGCACATGAGGCTTAATACCAGTATACCTCAGGTTGGCGGACGCAGGGTAGCAAATCGTAGGGCACGTACCTAACGTGCGGACCTACAAGGCAATGCTTTGTTATAAGTGATGGTTACCACTTAACATCAGGTGGGTCGTTTGCTTGTTCCACTAGCAGTAACATAAAAAAAAGTTGCTGCAGGAAATGTGTGCTAACACATTGAACAACTTTCGCCAACAACCGTGACCAGCGTGAACAAACTATGTATCGTTAAAAATTCACTAGATCCTCACACGGGTTCGTTTGACATGGAAATGCAGGCCTACCCGTTGCGATTTCCCGCGGAATTTATTCAAATATCGAACGCCCCCCTCCAGACAGACCGCATGCACCTGCCTCGTTCCCATTGAAATGCACATTTGATTGGCGACGTTCGAATGCGACAGACGTGTAGTGAAATTTAAAAATAGATATTTATCACGCGGATACTTTATTTTTTACGTTACATAGGTTCAGTAGATGCTCTCAAAAATTGAATAAACGAAAGAATAAGGTCATTAATCATGAAATTTTTTGCCTCGAGTCTAGTAAATTTTACATGTTTTTGTTACTACAACTTTTTTACACAGGATGAGTTTTCACATTCAAATGATTTTCTTTAGCAATAATAATGTAATCAACTTTCTTAATCCGATTATAATTTGCAATAAACGTGTAACCATTTTCTTGCAAATTGTAATGAAAAACTGATAACATATTATTTTTTTATTCTACTGCTTGTTCAACAAGCATCTGATGTTAATAATAATAATAATGCTGGACAATTCACACAGCACCATCTAGCCCCAAGCTAAGCAGAACTTGTGTTATGGGTACTAGATGACTGATATACTTAATACATACATAACATACATAGATACTTTTTTATTATACATAGAAAATACCCAGAACACCCGGAATAAATATTGGTAGGTCGTACAAACATTTATCCCAAGGCGGGAATCGAACCCGCAACCTCCTGCGTCGCAGGCGGACATTCGCCCGCTTGTTAAATGATAACCATCGCCTATAACAAAGCATTGCTTGTAGGCCATGCACGTTAGGCACATTTACGATACACTACCCTGCGTCCACCCACCTGAGGTAAACTGGTGCCTGTAATTTCACTAGCACCCACACCCTTTAAGCCGGACTACAGCAATGCGAGCATTACTACTTGGCGGCAGAAATAGGTACGATGGTAGTTCTTCCCCCGACGAGCCCTTTCACCAAACTACTACTGCTAATAATGTGCGGGCTCAAACTCAACTCGCCTGAATAAACTATCCACTGGGTCTAATCTTCACTATTCAATTTTAGATATTATGTTGTCAATGCACGCCATATCAAGTCCCCATGACTTGCATCCAGGGGCTCAAGTTAAATTAAGGGGTGCAAAAGATAAATGGGAAAAACCCCGTCAATATCTGCTTTTCATTAATGGTTCTAAAGTGTGTTTGCGTGGTATAAACGATGTGCGACTTTGAACAGTCACTGTCTGATGGAAAGTGGAAAGTTTTATGAGGGAAAGAACTTCATTTTTACTGGGTTTTTTGTGCCATATGCGACCTTGCGTGTGAAAAATATAGGGTCTAATTTTTCCTTTTCTACGAGTACTATAACACGCAATTCACATCTGCACCTATGTACAACCTCTCGAATATTTAAGATACAACGTCTTAAAAATAATCTATTAAAAACAAGAGCCATATCTCTTTTGACAAATGTTTATACCTAAAACTCTTTTTCATAGTTTTATTTATCTTTTGGAAACGAAATAGATCATTGTTATTTGCATTTTGGAACGATTATAAGAATCTTTTTCATGACTGACACAAACAATGCATAGCCTAAACTGTAGGTTAGAAGAAAATTTAAATTTAAGTATTAAAAAAATTGTTTTTGTCATTTCACCCCTAAAGAGATGCGGTGGAGGTTGAAATTCGAGTGAAGTTAGCTTCACGCAAACAAACTATCGCGAAATTCCACTAGTTTTTATAAATTAAGTATTCGAGGTTATTGATAAACAACCTCAGTATACACAACTATTTCATAAACTTATACTTTATTCGTTTTTCCCACGTCTCCTTTATTTTGTATAACATATTGTTAGAATACTTTTAAACCACATAAAATACTTGAATAGGGCAACAGATGGGACATATTTATCAAGGAAAAATTACAAGAAGTCTTGTCTCGACACGAAGAAGTTTTCGATGATTCCTCTCTCAGTTAAACAGATAAGTTAGATGCACTGTATAGTAGGTAGCGTTAGATAGTTTGATTGTCAATTGACTTGCACAGTCAGAACCAATGCTACAACGGGAAAGTTGGCACAATAGGTAGCAGTACAGCTTGCCAATTCTGCTGGTAATTTGTAGTCTGTTTCGTTCTAATTATTCGTTCTGAAACATGAAATATGTTACATTTACGGATCCAAAGTTCTAAACATAGATAAACGTCAATCGGAGTGGAAGATGAAATCTAGAACGCGTACACTCCGCTAATTATTAAAAGGAGCGTCTCTTAAGAAACGATAACTCTTTGATCCAGAAATAAATGTGTTGCCAGGTGAAAACTCCATATAAGCGTACCAATTATTGTCTGTACGTAAATGAAAACCGCTTGATACCTCTTAATTCCTCGTTTTAAATAACAAAAGGCTATTACAAGCGTTTTTCAGTGCCTGGTACAAATCGCACGGCTACCCTCCGGCACCTACCTAATAGGCGAGGTGGTCGTTTGGTGCCGTGGGGTCGAAATAGGAATCTTAAAACTTTTTTATGGCCGAAGATACGATTGGTGATTTAGATTTATACAGTGATATTGAAAATGAAATCGATCCTGATGGGATTTCAAGAAACATATTAATTTTTAGCGTGACAGCCAATTACGATTACTTTTTTTTAATGGAACAAGCAGATGACCCACCTGATGTTAAGTGGTAATCTTTACCTATAGCAAAACATTGCCTGACCTGAGGCATACAGGTGTTAAGTCTCGTTTGCCTGTAATCACACCGGCACCCCCGCCCTTCCAGCCGGAACACAGCAACACAGCAAGCTGCTTGTCCCATTGATGTCGTAAAAGATCGTACTAAAAGATGGGCAACAGCATTTTCTGATTAGGTACTAAGCATCGACAATGCGGTTACTATTATGGTCTGGGCCCGCAAAATATGGGTATGTACCAAATGTAATATCTGGACGTACCTCTGACTACTGCTTTTAGACTAAGAGATATGAAGGGATACCTACCGCGCCTGGGGATTAAGGTAGTGATACTACTTCCATTTTTTTTCTACTTTGTCAGTGCCGCATCTTCGTGTAGAATCGGAATGCTTTGATCAATTTAAAAGTAACAGTATTTTCCGCTTAAATATTTGAAGTGTCGGCTGTCAAAGGTGTACAATTTCCCATTTGAAGTATTGAACGACTTAATAACTTTGAAAGAAAGACTGTTGGTCTAAATTGCTATTGATCGTGCAAAGGCAACACACACTCTTTGCATTTCGTTTACGCTCGTGTTTTGTCGATCCTCGTTATAAGCTCAGAGTGAGCTCAATCAAATAAATCAACAGTAATAAAACGAATGTCACTTGAACTAGTGAAGGCGTTAAAACACACGAGTTATATACATCATCAACAGTCTGTAGAAGTCCACTGCTGGGCATAGGCCTTCCTTATACGTTTCTGCAAAGAACGATATTGAGCCGTTTCCATCCATGGACTTCCCGCGCTCCTACACTGAGAAAAATGAAAAGCCAAAAGTGCCGTTATTACGGCGATTTATTCGTATGAAGGTAAAAAATCGATCAAACGTAACAAACGAACAGAAACGCCTTATAAAGTTGTTAAAGCCTTATACATAGAAAATACCCAAAACACCCGGTATAAATGTTTGCAGATCATATAAACATTTATCCCAAGGCGGGAATCGAACCCACAACCTCCTGCGTCGCAGGCGGACATTCATCTGCCGAGCCACATCGGTCGTCGAACAATGATATTCATCTATCAAAAAAGATAGAGAAAACGTCTGGTTTGGCAAATAATAATAATAATAATGCTGGACAATCCACACAGCATCATCTAGCCCCAAGCTAAGCAGAGCTTGTGTTATGGGTACTAGATGACTGATATACTTAATACAATACACTACATACATACATATTTTTTTTATTATACATAGAAAATACCCAGAACACCCGGAATAAATATTTGCAGATCATACAAACATTTATCCCCAGGCGGGAATCGAACCCGCAACCTCTGCGTCGCAGGCGGACATTCGCTCGCCGCGCCACATCGGTCGTCAAATAACTTATCCATAACCACGTTAGCGCATAGCCTGCTTTACCAGTAGGTTCTATTCTCGTTTGCAAAACGGTGGACTAAGTGCATCGAATCTTGCTTTAATCCAGTTTAACCGTAGACCCTAGATATACGCACAGTATCGTAAACCCGATATAGCAAAGCAATTAGGGATCATTCCATTGTTCAATTTGACTTATTAGGGAGGTCTTGACCCCGTAATTGGAATTATTGGCCAGAGCCTAACGCACAATGAACGCTTTGTAATCAGAGATAGGTAATCCTTGTAAGTTAGTGAGACTCACTGATATTCTGAGTAACAGCGTTCCGTTGGAAGGACACCACACTGGAGTTTCATGTTATATTATTATGTTTAGAAGAATGAATAACAGTCTCTCGACTTTAATCTCCAGAAAGGGTAGTCAGAGGTACAACCAGATATGTTTGAACAAACCTACATTTTAGGAGCTTCGTGTTAGCCGTTTGAGAGCATTTTTTCGAATAGAAAAAAACTATGCGTCCACGACCTTAATATTATTTATTCTGTAGACTAGCTTCTACCACAGATAAATAAACTGCCTACGCAAAAGCTAACGTCGTTTATGAAAGAATGAGATTAGGCAACAGGCGCCTTTTTATTCTACAAACTAAATCAAAATCTTGAGAAAATGACATCCATGCAAACAACAGAATAGTGTTGCGCTGCAAACTGTAACTATCGATTTGTCGATGCATTATTGAAAAGACACGGGAGCTCGATACTACGTTACCGAACTCCTTCTATTTACCTGTTCCCTGATCCAAGCACTCCTGATTCAGCTCTCACGATAAACCATGGAACTATAGAGTGTGTTGAAAGATTTAGTAAATCTTTCGACGCTTTTAACTTTCAAGGTAATCTGATTTTAGTGTAGCATATAGAGTAACGAGCCTAGATAACGGCAAGATAATTCAGTATCAAACTTAACTTCGGACGCACGTTACTAAATAGTAGACATTAAACGCTTACAGCGTTTGTATGGACATAGTACCTACCGACTTGTTTAACCTTAAGTATGTTTTGTCAGCCGAATCGGTAGATTTTGGTTCTGAGATAAGAGCTATTCCTGTATAACATTGTTTATGAAATGTATAATGCAGGATAACTGGAGCGAATGACATTTTACCGCGAACGATCAGTGTTCCGTTTGGTAATATTTATTAATAGACTTTTCGGAGTCGATATTGAAGTGTAGTTTTTGTTTTTTTACTGTTATGCAATTGTGAGTGCTTTATCTATGATGCAAATGGTGTATTTTCGTGTATTTACACTTAAGCTCCTATTTGAGGATAGATCAATCAACATAAACGTTTGAGAGTTGAGAGAACCGGTGGTCTAGTGGGAATGACCCCGCCTTCTGAGCCTAAGGTCGTGGATTCGAAAGCAGAACGTGTATCAATGGATTTTACTATTTCGAAAATGTATGTGCCAGTGTTCTCAAACGGGGAAAGAAATCCTGCTAAATACCTGTAAATCTCAAATTGATGGACTTTGATGCTTTTGTCGCTGTCACAACATAATAAAATAAAATAAATAATACTGGACAATCCACACAGCATCATCTAGCCCCAAGCTAAGCAGAGCTTGTGTTATAGGTACTAAATGACTGATATACTTAATACAATACATAACATAGACATTTTTTTATTATACATAGAAAATACCCAGAATACCAACAAGGCGGGTATCGAACCCGCGACCTCATGCGTCGCAGGCGGACATTCGCCCGTTACGCCACATCGGTCGTTTGTCATTGAATTTTAGACTATCGATGATTTTGACATGTGACAGGATATAGGGCTCATCTCTATTAATTTGTGTACAGGAAGTACCAACGTACTGTAATTTATACAATTTCTGATCTATCTGAGAAGCTGTACGTGTTAATATTGTTAATCTTAGAACTTCATCAAACTGTAATTTGGCAAGTTATTATAAGCTGAGTAGTTTGTTGTTATTACATACTAATGAAGTTTAAGGAGTAATCTTACTGATTAATATTATATATACAAAAGTTTTTATGTTTGTAACTTAATCCACAAATGCTTTGATTATGTAGATACAAGAGCCCCAACGCAAAATATGCCGCACCTGCTCTCCTGCGCTCTGTGCCCATCCCCTGCACCCGAGCAGACCTAACAAAAGCAGCGGACAAAGCCATACAAGTGGCTACCCATTGGAGCACATTAATATAACCAGCCATTGACACGAAGAATGAATGAGTAAAGCCGAAGCGTAGACTTAACGTATCGTTATTATAACCGGCCAAGTGCAAGTCCGACTCGCGCACGAAGGGTTCCGCACCATTATCTATAATAAAAGCGGCAAAAACATACGTTTGTTGTATGAGAGCCCCCTTAAATATTTATTTTACTCTATTTTTTAGTACCTATTTGTTGTTATAGCGGCAACAGAAATACATCATCTGTGAAAATGTCAACTCTCCAACTATCACGGTTCATGAGATACAGCCTGGTAACAGACGAACAGACAGACAGACAGCGGAGTCTTAGTAATAGGGTCTCGTTTTACCCTTTAGGTACGGAACCTTAAAAACAGTAATCAGGATTTTTACCATTATAACCATGCATTCTACAACATTTAAGTTTTCTCAGAAAATACTTATAATGTATTTTGAATTTGAAATCTAAAGCCTTAGAAATCACGATTTGCCAAAGTAGCGTGAGTTCTAGCAACAAATGTATGATAAATACTACCTATTATGGTGTATACATTGATGCAGTAACTTCTACTGAATTTCAGCAGTTGAAGCGTGCATGCATGAAAAAGTTAGCATCCGTTTGACCGACCGCGAATTGCGCACGTAACTATCATTCTTTACGTCATTACAGTGTTCCACTTTTAAAATTTTACAGTTCTATCGATATCGATAAAATGTTTGCAAGCAACTTTGATGGAATTTGTAGGCCAGCCAAAATTAAAATGACACAAGCGGTCACTCATTTAAACAGTGAGTTTATGAAACTAGCATAAAACAGACACTGGCAGAATTGTGACAACAAGTTAAATAAATCAAGAAGAAGAAATGGGGACCGAGCCAAACCCTGCTTCACCTAGTTAATCAATTAGAAACAAATGTCAAAGTAAACTACGTCACAAGCGCAAAAGTACAATAATGTCACTATCGAACACAAAATATAAGAATCGAATGCAAAATTCAAAACAATAATGCTCCACATTCACAGTGAAAACTTCACGGAGAGAAACAAAGCTGCTGCTGTCAACACCAATCTAGAGAATAGAGAACAGTTGATAGGTATCAGCAAATTCTATCGATATTCCAAGCGAGCCCATCACTATTGAAACCGAATCGTGTCAGAATTTCGCGAATGCATTACTGCCTTTTGTAGAACTGGGCCAGTCGGTGGCCGGGCTTGCAATTACCGAATGTGCTCGCCTGTACCCAAGCTCTTTGTGATTTCGCGCACGACTGTACATCCAATGCTGGATTTCATTATATCTTTTATTCTCTGTACGACTGTCGGCTTCGAGTTTCAAGAGATTCTGTTTCGTGTTTCGTTGGACTAATTTTGCGATTGATTTCTTGTGTAATTTCGCAAATTGGTGAACGTGGACGCTAATCCGAGTTTTTCGTTTTTACTGCACACTTTACTGCTCTTTGTAGCTAAAGGATTAAAATTTAAAGTCGAAACAGACGTTGTTTTGAATTTTAACTTTCTACCGTTACGTCATCAGCCTAATTAAATCCAAGTAAGTTAATTAAAGTCAAGCCCCATATTAGGGGGGTTTGCCATAGTAAGTGCCAGTGCCACGCTTGGCAGACGGATTGGTGAACACAGTATCGGTGTATAGCACTCAGGAGATGCTGCACCCTGTCTTCTGATGCGTTTATTTGCATCTTACGATATCCATGTAAGGTAATGAAAGGGTTCTAAGCCAAGCCGGAACCACTATGGCTTACCTTTACGACTCGAGTTCAACGCAACGTTCAAGTACTTACGCAAATTTCTTTCAAAACGTATCCTTGAATACGCATCGTTTGCCTAAAAGTTTTTTTCCCAGAGGAAGTCCGCCTAAGAGCTCGTCATTTTTTCCATTTCATGCGCCATCTAATTTACAATACAAATAATCAGGGCCAATCGTGTTGAATTCAAGTTATTTACCTTTGAAATCCACCCTTACAAAGGTGCCTTAACGAGCCACTCCGAGACTTGGAACTGTAAAAGTTTCAGACGAATAAAAAGGAAAGTGTACGGCGGGGCAACGAATGACTAAAAGTACTAGCTTTGGTACAGGAGTTTCACTCTTAATAATATAGTAGAGATAAGTTAATTAGATAAATTCTATTGTTCCGCGCAAAGCGCACTGTTTACAGTTGCTATGCATCGGTTCGCTGTACTTGTATCGAAACTACCCACATTATATTATTTTAGTCATTTTATTATATTATAGTTTGTAAAAGTGGATTAGCCAGAAGTGTGCCATTATTAAGCGTATATACGCTTAATAATGGCACACTTAATTTTAAGATGCAACTGTATTTTCTCTGTAAGTGAATTTGTTAATTCTTAAGAGTAAGTAAATGCTTAAACCGCAATAATGATATAATAATAATGCTGGATAATCCACGCAGCAACATCTAGCCCTGCTTTTTATTGTACATAGAAAATACCCAGAACACCTGGAATAAATATTTGCAGATTGTAGAAACATTTATCCCAAGCCGGGAATCGAACCCCCTCCTGCGTCGCAGGCAGACATTCGCCTGCTGTATACTACTAATTTTTAAATTACCATAGAGCTCACCCAATCAATTTTGAATCCAAATCCAACGTGGTAAGGTTCAGGTTGCGTTGGAGAAGTATAAAGAGTGGTACAAGCTTCGTAGGTTGATGCGGGCAGCGTGCGCAAGACAGCTATACTTTAAATAATCTGTGATTTACAGGGGCCGGGAATCGGTGCGTTTACCCTACAGATTGATGTAGGGAGGGTATTTTAGCAATCAGTGTTGTACTAATGGAAACTTAAAAAAAAAGTAAACTAGTATGTAATTAAACTTTTAACCAGATGTAATCAATTAAAAAGAAATATTACCGTTCACCGTTTGAGAGTACTGCCATAAATAAGCATAAATTTTTTATTTATTTATTTATTATTATGTTACACCAACAAGTTTTTGAACAGAAAAACCCATTGGTGCACGACCAGATTTGAACCCACTATATTAGAATCAGAAGGCGGGGTCACTCCCACTAGACCACCGGTGCCCTATAAATATATCAATCAATATCAAATAAAGTTTAATATCCTTTTTCATGACGGATAATAAAATAATAAATTAGTTCATCAAATAGGAAGAACTTGGTAATCTTCAATTTAGAAATGATCCCCTATCCCGAATAGCGAATTAGGTAAAAACGTAGGCACGTTTCGCCGGAGTAATAATTTTATTTATTATATTTTTCACTTCGCGCTTATTAAATTAACCCAATTCGGTGTATTTTTGTGGTGTGTTTAAGCATTAAACACATCAACTTGAAGTTATTGTGATGCAAATAAATGATCAGCATCAAATCCAAAAAAGCATAAATTCGTTTTTCCTGGAATGGGGTGGCCTTGTCAATGATAATGAAACTAGGCAACGGAAACCGAGTAAACGAATAGTGTTGTCCATCATTTAGTAGTCTATCGCAAAACGGTTAAACCGGTATTATTTATTGAGCGCATGTTGGCGGAGGCAATACCAATAATATTTTCAAAAAAGCATTGTATTTTGTACAACTTGTTGAGGAACAAGCATATGTCCAACTTGATGTTAAGTTGTCACCATCGCTCATAAGAAAGCATTGCCTTGCAGATTAAGTTTGTATAAAACGTACTTTATGATGCCTTTGCGTCATAAAGTAGGGGCATACAGGTGTTAAACCTTATGTGCCTGTCATTTTACCGGCACCCACACCATTCAAACTCACAGCAAGCAACTTGGCGGCAGCAATAAACATGGTCTTTCTAGAAACTTGCAATTAAATAGCAAAGTAAAGTAAAGTTTATTTAGGCATAATACTCGTAATAAAGTACAGAGGTAGATACAATATTTTTTTACATAATAATTATATTTAGCACATAGAAATAGCCTACCTGTTTTATGTATTATTTTATTCTGTATTGTG
Organism: Electrophaes corylata; assembly: GCA_947095575.1. Taxonomy (NCBI): domain Eukaryota; kingdom Metazoa; phylum Arthropoda; class Insecta; order Lepidoptera; family Geometridae; genus Electrophaes; species Electrophaes corylata. The sequence continues at coordinate 12,659,054 of OX352704.1, forward strand.
GTGGTTTGAATAAATGTCTTATCTATCTATCTACCTAGATAAGTACTGTTCCCCACACTAGGTCTCTGTCGAGCCTGTATAGCGGGATCACAGCTACTCACCTCGATCTCTACTATCTAATCTAATTGTTTTTATATGTAATAGCGGTTGCGTATGTATACATGTACCACGTGTTATTGTGTTTTGTAGGTGTAACTCGTGTCCCAATTATAGTAATAATAAATAATAGTATTGTCACTATTTCATTTATTTTTATATCGATTCAATTTCACATCACTATTTCCCGTCCACTGCTCTAGCCACGTCATAGACCCCGAGCTCTATTACTTAGGATTGCGATTATTTGCTTTCAATTCAATTTGTATCGTCTATGTCATTAGATAAGTCGCGGAGTTATTCCTCTATAATGGCGGTTTCTTTATATTTTTTTTATCCGTTGGTATTATTGAAGCTGTTGTTCGTTAGGTTTTAAAAGCTACGTTGATATAAATTGGAATCCGTTTTATCGACAAAGTATTTGGTCACTTTTAAGTATTATTATCTGTGAATGTGAATTTAAAATACGTTGATATTTTATAATGTTTGTTTACAATTAAGTCAAAAGGATTATATTTCTTCTTCTTTTTTTCTCTATGGCATCTATCTGTCCGTTATTCGACACAATTATGCTAATGTCAAGGGGATAAAAAACATAGTGTTTAGTCATGTTTAGACAGTGAAAAAAATATATAGCTGTCATTGGTTTCAAAGAAAAAGATGGCGTTTCTCTTCAAACCCTAAGAAAAACATTTTCGTTCATATCAGGATTTCATTTACACTTACACCTTTATTTCAACTGCTAGCACTTGTGCTAAAACCTCAACTGATGTTGGATAAAATACCACTGAAATTACACATCAGAACTTAAAATAACTCTAGAAAAACAATTAAAATGAATAAGCTAGGTTGGGTCCAAAGATGACAGGTAACGAAAAAAAAACGAGTGTGCTTTAGACCACACGACTGAAGTAAAACGTCTTTAATATACGAAACGTAACTGGCTATGAGAGAAAGAGAGAAAGAGCAGTGCTTTCATATCCCCTCCATGGTAGTGTTAAACGTTTAACGTAACCTTGTTGGAAGTCGCATTAGCAGTTTTACTTCAACAATTACAATGTATAAGCTATGTTGGGTCCTAAGATGACAGATAACGAACAAAACGGTTTCTTCTTCTTTTATGTGTGGTTTTTCTGGTGTATGTAAAACCTTTATAGTCCATATTCTTAGTATAAAACAGTGTTTTTCTTTTGTACATAGGTATGTATGTCACTGTCAATTTTAAAAATGGAATCGACTCATCCAAGGCGCTATGTTCGCACCTCGTAGTTAGCTTGCCTGAATGACTAAACGGGTTGTCCATATTTAAGCTACTAGAGTTACCATTACGATATTTGAAAAATCCTACCAAAAAATCGGACATTTTGACATACACATCTGGGTCATATTAATAAAACTACCGTTTTCTAACAACTACAATGTTAAAACTACAAATAAAAAAAATATGCAAATACAATTTGGAAAAAAAAAACATAAAACTTTCCCCACGGCAGAAAATCACTGAGAAAGGGTACCGCAGGTCATAATATGCTTCGCACTGTCATGTTTTCAGGAACAAACAATTTCGCCCTCTCTATCCAAAAACTTCTTCATAATCCCTCGGGTCTTAGTGCGTTTCGTTTACCGGTTTGTGTCCAAAAAACCGGACATATCTGTGCGGATGGCAACCCTAACTCGCGCCGCGGTTGCGTTGGTTAATGTGTGGCAAACGTTTGCATAATTCAACTACATCGAGAAACTCTGAACTACATCTAACTTCAATACATATAGATAAGATAGAGGTACCTAGGCACCTATTTACTACGAGTATACACATATATCAATATGGCTTATTACAATGTGAAATGTGTAGAAAGTTGATGGTTGGGATGATTTAAAACATTTAATAATAATGATAATAATGCTAGACACTCCACACAGTATCATCTAGCCCCAAGCTAAGCAGAGCTTGTGTTATGGGTGCTACATGACTGATATACCTAATACAATACATTACACACATATATAACATACATATATATATAATTTTTATTATATGTATGTATAAAGAAAATACCCAGAGCACCCGGAATAAATATTTGCAGACCGTACAAACATTTATCCCAAGGCGGGAATCGAACCAGCAACCTTCTGCGTCGCAGGTGGACATTCGCTCGCCGCGCAACATCGGTCATGTTAATGACAATAGATTTAAGGAGTAAGTGTCTCCTGTCATACAGCTAACGCTGGTTCAGTAGCCAGGGCTCTAGACACTGAATTTTCGTAGCTAGTAGTAGCTTATCCTAGTAAAACATACAAAATCTTCTGAGGATACCAAAGTCAAAAAGCATTTATTCAGCAATATCCGCAGGGATCATCTTGAAACATCTCAAAGCTAAGTGAATCTCTTAGCGCCTAAGGAGGGTAGTCAGAACTTTTTAAATTTGTAATGGTAACACTGAGTACAACTAGAAATGAGCAGGATACCATGATTCTACCAGGGCACAATTCAAGCAAGCTTACTACGAAGTGAAAGATTCTATTTTCAAAACTGAAAGTGACATACGTGACAGCTTACAAGCCCATTGCCCCTAAACAGTAATCAAAATCTAAGCGGTAGATACTAATTTCAATGCTTCCACCACCAATAAACTTTCAAGGCCTTGCAAATGAAACGGATAATAAACTTTGATCGTGTAAACATTGTTTAAAATTCCAAGAACATACGCTTACCTCACATTCACACAAACCATACAGTAAGAGCTCATACGCATTAGGCGATTCGGATTACTACGACAAATCCATTTGACGTAACTGACTACACTAAAACTGTTTTTATTTATGCTGCTACTGGTCAAAGTCAAAGTCAAAAAGCATTTATTCAGTAATATCCGCAGGGATCATCTTGAAACGTCTTAAATCTAGGTTAATCTAAGCGCCAGTTCCTCGCGACCAAGCATACGACCCACCTGATGTTACATGGTAACCATCACCTATAACAAAGCATTATCTTGTAGGTCGCGCAAGTTAGGTGCGTGTATTTATTACCTATGTAAGTACACACAAACCCACAAAAAACTAAGACATCAAAGACGAAAGATACATAAAAAAACGAGCGTGCTTTAGACCACACGGCTGAAGTAAAACTTTAATATACGAAACGTAATTAACTGGCTATGAGAGAAAAAGAGAAAGAACAGTGCTTTCATACCCCCTCCATGGTAGTGTTAAACGTTTAACGCAACCTTGTTGGAAGTCGCATAAGAAGTATTACTTCAAAAAGATCGGTGCATAAACACTGTGTCGTGTTTCTGTGTGGCTTCGACTCAGCATGATGCCTAGCTACTGTGAGGAAACTATGTTAGTCAAGCCACAAGGTAGCCAATCACGCTTGAACGATAGTTTCCAAAGCTGCAACCGTTAAGGTACTGATACACATGCTCTAAAATAGCATGCTAAAAAGCGTGCTATTGAGTATGCTCAATATGAGCATGCTGATGAGTAGTTTACATTTGCTAGCAATTAGCATGCTAGTTTTAAGGAATGCTCAATAAGCAAACCTGTTCACATGCGCTAAAAGCACGCCCCCCTAGACCCGCGCTGCAGGTAGCATGCTAAAAAATCGCACGGCCATCGATTTTTGAGCAAACTCGAAATGAGCATGCTCATTATTAGCAATGTTTTCAATACACATGCTACTAATGTGCATTTGCTCAATAAAAGCATGCTTTCGTGCTAGTAATGAGCATGTGTATCAGTAGCTTTAGGTTACTGCGTTTCATAAATAACACATCTCTTACGTCACTAATCGAACAGTTTTCAAAAATATTCTGTTCCATTTTCAAAACCAGTTGATAGATTTGGTCTCAGGCCGCAGTCGCGACCGGGCCGCCTGTGTGTTCAGTTCTAAAAGAACAGTAGGTATTCACATCACGGCCGATTCTTCTTAGCATTCAACGCGCAAAGGTTGTAAGTAGCAGAAACAAACAACATCCCCACTGATAAACCACGCCTGCTACGCCTGCTGAAACGCCCAGGGACTGCTGATAGTGTGTAATGTATGTATAAGAAGGGTAATACTAGAACGTACCGCGAAATTTTAATTACTAGAATAGAAAATGATGAAGAGGAACATACAAGTAGTTCACTTTACTACTAGTAGTGAAAACACGAGCCTGTGTAGCTACTTTTTATACAGCAAGAAAGGAAGAAAAAGAAATCAAAAAACTCAAAATCAAAAACACAGTGTTAACGCGCTAACTGCGCGTAACAGTAACCAGAGGGGACGGGCGCGGGGAGCGACGTGAGAGGCGCTGCCTCACCCCCCGCGCACACGCAGCCCGCCCGCGACAGTTCCTAACCGCCATCGACGCGAGCAGACGCACCAACTATTTTACGCGCTCGCGCACCTGCCTACCCTTTAAAACCATCTCTGTAACATTCACTTATAATAATAAAAAACCAATAAAGAAAACCCAAGTCTTTCTATCCAAGACATATTGGCGACCGTGAACAATACAACCAACAACCTGGAACAAGGAAACGAAGTCGGACGGCGTTCGCTGCTATCGGATCATTGGGAGTACCCGTGAACGAGAAAACAAGGCGTCGGCCGGTCATAGAACGAAAGTAAGCCTTCCTTTTGCTTTCCAATCTTATCCTTTCCAACTTCTATTTGCTGTGCATTGCCTAGCTGCTTCGAAGCTGGTTGAGGAGGTATCTTGCTATACGCGTACCATCCTTGCCTTACTTTGCCAGTCAAGTCAAATTAATAGTCTATCAATAATAAATTCATTTTAATCTCATCCCATTTCACTTTATTGAGAAGAAAAGTCATAATAATTAAAATAAATCTAAAAATTTAAAAAGTTAACGTCAATGTAAAAAAACGTATGTCTACCCGTTGCACTTTTGACGTAACGGTTTTTTCAACGCCTTTTTGCCGATCAATTCCAGCACCCTTTGGGGTCGAAGCCTTGTGCCTTGCCGTGCTGTGTTGCGCTCCGCTGGCGCAGCCGCTGTTCTTGGCGGAGTTCCGTGAGCCAGCGCGCAGCTTAGTCGTGCTCTTCGTGCGCTGCTCGTGCTGCTGGCGTGCTCGGCGGCAGCTGTGGTTTGCGCTGGGGACAGCTGGATTGTGTATCGGTTAGAGTGAACCACTTATTATTTAACCTATCTAACTCATTGTTTAGTTAAAAGTAATTTTACATAGGTTAACTATTTTTTAATTTGATAATCAAAATGGCTGAAAGTGATTCTAAAGTACGTTCAAAAAGCCCTATTCCTATTATAAATGTAGAAACAATCGATAAAAATAGCCCTACTCATTATTTAAAAACTTTATCCCGTAAACGCGGAGGTATTAGAAGTAGAATAACAGTATTTAAAAACTTTATAAATAAGTACCAAGTAAGTAAATCTGCTGATCCTACAAGTTTGAATATAAGAGAATTATCTTTGCGCTTAGCGCAGTTTCAAGAATTGATGTCTAGTTTTGACAGTGTGCAAACAGAAATAGAAGAACTATCACAAAATGTGAATGAGCAGATTTCAGAACGGGAACTTAGTGAAAATGAATTTTATTCTCTAATAGCTTTAGCTCAAGAAATATTAGATGAATTTTCAGCCAAAAATAAAAACTCTGATCATGGGTCGGTGAAATCAAGTTGTTGTCATGCTGCAAATAGTTCTGTAAAACTGCCAACAATTAATTTGCCCACTTTTGATGGCAATTATATAAAATGGTTGGAATTTCGAGACACTTTTGACTCACTTATAAATGACAACGACTCAATCGCACCTATCAATAAATTTCACTATTTAAGAAATTCTTTAGTAGGAAGTGCTGGCATCGTTATCAGATCCATGGAGTTTACCGCGGGAAACTACGAATTTGCGTGGAAGGCTTTATGTGATAGGTACAATAACAAAAATATTCTAATAAACAATCATTTAAGCGCGTTGGTGAGCCTCAACCCTATTCAGAAGGAATCATTTCGGGCTTTGAGGTATTTGAGTGATCAAGTTCATAAGAATCTAAACGCGCTCAGTACCCTAGATGTTCCTACTACTGGGTGGGATCCGCTAGTTATTTTTCTGGTCTCGGCAAAGTTAGATCCAAAGACTAGTAGCAAATGGGAGGATCACAAAGGGCGCTTATCGCACTTACCTACACTTACAGAATTTAAAGAGTTCATTGAAAACCGGGCTAATGTTTTAGAAACGGTAAATTTTAGTCAGGGTAATAATAATAAAAATAATGAGTATAATAAAATTAATAGTAATAGTTCATATAAAAATAATAATAAACCAAATATTAAAACATTTTCTATTTCGGAAAGTTCTCATAAGAAGGAATGTCTTATTTGTAATAAAATAAATCATTATGTGCATCAATGTGACAAATTCAAAGCCATGAGCGTAAATGATAGACTTGCAGAAGTATCAATAAACAATTTATGTGCCAATTGTTTGCGGAGTGGTCACACCAGTGTAGATTGCACGTTGAAAGGTTTGTGCCGCACCTGTCGAGAAAAACATAATACATTATTACATAAAAATAATACGGTTACTAATCTAGCTACGGATATTAGTCAGTCTTCTGCTTGTAGCGGACCGGTTAGTCTATCAGCTGTTTCTTCAGGTCAAGTCTTGCTATGTACGGCGCAAGTTGAAGTAATAAATAAACAAACCAATAGTACTTACCTTGCCCGTGCGTTGTTGGATACTGGGAGCCAGTCTTCGTTTATCACCGCCAATCTGAAACAAAAAATAGGATTAGTATCTGAAAAAATAAAAGCATTTAACGTGTCTGGTATAAACAATGTAGCGTGTAAAGTATCTGAAAGATGTGATATAATGTTAAAATCACGAAACGGTTCATTCAATGAGAATGTCAGCTGTTTAGTTATACCTAAAATAACGAGTATCATACCTAACGCTCAGGTCGATATGCAGCGATTACGTTTACCAGATAACATTGTTCTCGCTGATCCTTTGTTCTATGAGCCTTCTGAAATAGATATTTTGCTAGGTGCAGATCATTTCTTTGATATTATTGGTCCTAATAAAATAAGGTTAGGTCCAAATAAACCTATTTTACAAGAAAGCTTGTTAGGGTGGTTAATAGCGGGTAACGTCGGGGAACCCTATAATACTAATAATAATAAAATTCAATGCAACTTTGTGCAAATGGAACCTAGTGTATCACTTCAAGATATGCATAGTTCTACCAAAAAATACTGGGAGGCCGATGTATTGCCCTCAGACTTAAATACCTACTCAATAGATGATCTACTTTGTGATTGTCGTTTAATAAAAAATACATGTCGCTTACCTGACAGTCAATTTTCTGCTACGATGAAGCTGGCGCATTCTGAGCAGACTCTTCATAACGCGTCGCCTAACGTCATGCCTCACTGCGTAGTTGGTCATGACAGCCAAGAAGTCCAGTTTATTGAGATGCATTGTTTCAACGAGGCTTCACGCGGCATGTGTGTGTGATGTAATCTACGCACTCACACATGCACTCAAAAGATGCACGTAAAATAAAACCTAACAAAATGTTTTTGTCTGTAATAATCCTGCAGACCTAGCTACTAGGGGCCTCGACCCACGGCATCTGCAGGCCTTTTTCTTTGTGGTGGAAGGTACCTTCGTATCTGAAGGAAGGTCAGTCTATGTGGCCTACTCAACTTCACATCACGCCTACTAATCTATCTGAAAATGAAATAAAATTATAGTACTTACTAAAACGTTAAAAATAATAAAATAATATTTTCATTTCATTAATAAATTAATTATCAATATAAATATAAAAACTAAAATGACTTAACTGTCGGCCTTATAATAAAACTTACCCAAGCAGGGGCCTTTATAATAAATAAATGTAAAAATATATGTAAAAATAAATGTAATGATGCCTTCTGTGTAAATGGGGGACTTACCTAATGTGAGAGTCAATCCAAACTTTCTATTTAATTCTTGCGGAACTGACTTTGCTGGACTACAAATGACTTCTTTTGAAAATGTTTGAGGTAACCGAATAACAAAGCCTATCTATGCGTATTTGTTTGTCTTACTACTAACGCCTTACATTTAAATGTTGTTAATGATCTTACCACGAAAGCCTTCTTATCTTGCCCTGCAGATTTATATCACGTCGTGGTAGGCCCTATGAGATGTTTACGATGACAACAAGAAATTTACCTAGTATCAAATAATGAGTTAGATAGAAGTATGTACATACTTACCTATACAGTCCAGCTGCCAATCGGTCTCAGATCACGCTGCTTATGAGCGTATAAGTTAAATTCATATTTTCCCTACATATTTATAATTTACATTTTACTTAGGTATTTATTGTTTACCTATTTTCCCCACTTTACATTTATTCATACTAGTTACCTAATTTGTCAATCTCCCTCTATACGGGAGTCTGGTGTCAACCCAGATAAATACATACCATGTCAAACGTATAGCTGGCAAGAAGTTAGCAACGCTTTCACAAAAATAGAAGCAGTCCTTTACTCCCTTCCTATTTCTCCACTCTCCTCTGACCCTTCTCTTCAGCCCCTTGACTCCTGGGCACCTTTAGATCGGCCGACCGCTGCCGTTTGTACCCTCGCAGCCTGTCAATTCAGCGAGACCCACACGATACCAGCACACCGAACGAACAGCTTCAGGAGCAACCCTGGGAAGGATGGTGGAGAGACTTCATGGCGTAGCTACAAAACCGAACTAAATAGAAAAAAGGAAAACCCACTTTGTGACGGTGATCTTATTCTACTGAAGGAGGACAACCTGCCGCCGCTTCACTAGAGAATGAGACGCGTCAGCTACCTACTTGTATGAAAGACGAGATGAGAAATGTCGAGTTACTGACGTCTACAATACCAAAGGAACACTGAGGAAGGCAGTCAACCGGATGTACCTTGTACCAATGCCTGAACCTGATGGACCTAATGAATAAAACCTACAAGAATACTTACCAACAACTTACCTACCAACTTTCTGCTTCAAGAAGCCTTCTACTTACCTTCATACAATATAATAATCTTGGAAGCAAGCTTCCAACGCCGCGGAATATGTTAACGCGCTAACTGCGCGTAACAGTAACCAGAGGGGACGGGCGCGGGGAGCGACGTGAGAGGCGCTGCCTCACCCCCCGCGCACACGCAGCCCGCCCGCGACAGTTCCTAACCGCCATCGACGCGAGCAGACGCACCAACTATTTTACGCGCTCGCGCACCTGCCTACCCTTTAAAACCATCTCTGTAACATTCACTTATAATAATAAAAAACCAATAAAGAAAACCCAAGTCTTTCTATCCAAGACACACAGGTTAATTTTTAGTTTTTGGATATTTTTATGATTTGATAGTTTACAGTACTTGATTTTAATTTATTGATAACAAAGTATAAATGAAGCAAGTGTACAAAAAGACGGGCTTAACGCTAAAAGCATACCCTTACCATACCAACCTTTACAGGTAAAATATAGAGAGGCAAGGTAAGAAGCGTGCTGACTTACAAATTAACAGAAAAGTACCTAAATGCAAAAAAAAATATATTAATGAATCATAATAATAATAAATAAATATGTGATGACTTTTTTACATTTCTAATGTAAACTTTTGTAGAAAGAATTCTTAAATATCTTTTCTTTATAAATACATACATTTATTACACAGAACAAATATCTCTGCTCATAACACAAATGTTTGTTCTCAGTGGGAATCGAACCCACAACCTGGTCGCGAAGAACTGGGACCTAGATTCGTCTAGTTCTAATGTTATTCTAAGTGATCACTTTCAATGAGATAAATGCCTTTTGACATTGACTTTGCTGTAAGGCTTGTCAAAATTAAACGACATGCCATGTTTTTAGGTACACACCCCATGAATCCTCGACACTTGATTGTTTCGACAATTCCCGTAGTGTATTGCAGGGCAATAAAAAATAAACCTCCCTTCGAAGGGTCGCAGTGACCAATCCCCCCTGATTCACCTGCAACCCACGTATTTAATTCAGTTATGTGAAATATCACGACGAATGCACACAGCCCGTGGGAATCGGTGTTTTTTGCCCGGTTTATAAGTTTACACTAGATTAGTAACTGGAACTAGCTACTGTTATTATTGGAGGATACAGTTGCGAGAACAATTTTTTTGAAAAAAATATAAATTATTATTTTGTATTACTGCATTATTTTTTTTAATACGTATAAACTGTGCATTATATTTACTCCTGGTAATCGATAAAGAGTAATCTATTTATCTATCTATATCAAAGATTAACAATGATAAGGATTGTAGTATTTTATCAGCTATATGGTTTCCATAGTACAAGCTTTGCTTAGTAAATAATAATAAAAAATATTAAGGCTGATAGCCTCTTTTAATCTTGACAGGTAAAACGCAGAGAATTTGCTAAAATAAAAACACAGTTATACATCATAACAACTGTATTGTATTACTGTTACTGGACTCGTGTGAATGTAGCATTTTTTGCACGTTTTGCCGCTTTCACTCGAGGGAAATTCATGAGATTAATTTGGAAATGATGCTATATTTCATCCTCAAATTGTTTGCGATGCAATTTTGGAGTAATTTTATCAAATACCGATGTCTATAGACCATACTGTGTTCATTAATACACTCTACTGTACCTGCTTTTGCAACATATATTTATAATTTTTTGACGACTGTTTTGTAACGGAGACAGATATTAAAACAATAGTGGATCGACTGTAAAGGACTGTCACAATCAAAATGAATTTCAAAATGATCATGAATTTTGTTTAAGGTGTATTTTGATATGTACACAGGGCCGTCTTAAACTAGGCTGGGGCCCTTGGGCACACAAGAATTTGGGGCCTTTTTGGAAAGTAAAAAAAAATCTAGTTATAATAACATTTTTTTACTAAGTATGACCATTTATTGTAGGTAATCAAATACAGTATGAAAAAAAACGTATCAAACTGGGAAAGATCTGGCGTAGTATGCCTTGTAATAAGATTACTGATTTATGAAAAAAGTGTAATGTGCCCGATAAAATTTGAGAATAAGTGTGAGAGAAATTGTCGGTCCTACGGGGCCCCCTGAGAATGGGGGCCCTGGGCACGGGCCCCGTGTGCCCTTATGGTAAAGACGGTATTGTATGTACAGTCAGCTGCACTAGAATATATACAACTTGTAACTTTTTCAACGGTATAACAACAAAACAACGAACTCTTACACATCAAAAACTAAAAAGTCATGAAACTAGTTGATGACCCCAACCATTTTTGGAATAATTGTCGTGTAAATATTTTGAGCCCCGCTGTGAAACCATTATGAAAGTTAGTAATTGTATCTATTCTAGTGCAGCTGACTGTACTTAGAATCGATACTAATTATACTGACTGACTGATGTATAGACAACGCACAGCCTAAACCACTGGTCGTAGAGGTATACAAAATTTACAATTCCCTAAATTCTAACCACAGTTGAAGTTATAACTTCAAGCGAACGAAGTCGCGTGCGTATTCTTACTAAAATATAAAAGAACATAAACAGCAAAACCAGAATGAGCTTAAGCGGTTTAATAAGGAATAACAATTAAAGCAGCCAACAGTTTCATTTCATTCAGAGCGTTATAATAATTGGGGTGTATACAACCTTCACCGACAGTGGGTACGTACTGTAGATATTTGCCTTAACTCTGCACACATTAACGAGATGAACAGCGTTGCTCGCACCGCACTAACTCAATTTATATAATGAATGCCATACATTACTCCGTTTCTGTTAACAATTCTGTGCTAAGCCGTATAACTCCGTCGGTGAAGTGTCAACAATGACGACATAACGGCAGCTCTGTCGCTCGGGATTCTATTCCTAGAAATCCTGTACTCTTTTTTTTTTTAATACGACTTGCGTTTATGGAACAAGCAGATACCCCATTTAATGTTAAGTAGTTACCGTCATCTATAGAAAAGCATAACCACGCAGGTCACGTTCATTAGGATAATGCCCTACGATGCACTACTCTGCGACCATCAATCTGAGGCATACATGGTGGTCTGGTAATACTTTCCCGGACGAGCCCTTCTTTATGAGCTCTTCTTGCTTCGCTGTCTCTTGGTATCGATTTCGAGTAGGTAAAACGTTACGGCAGAGATTGTCTACGAATAGGGCGTACCGTGTCGCCGTCCGCTGATATTTATTTTATTAATAAATATGTTAATCAGCTAGGTAAGAGATGCATTATTCATCGGAAACGGTGGCTCAGTTGACACAGCAACGGATAGCCATGCAAATTCAATCCGCGCGGAGATGCCAGCGAATTATCATAATTGTGACGTTTTTGTTTCTGGTACCTGCTCGCAGAAGTTTAATCTGAAGTTTGGCCGGCACTTTTAGTTCCGTAACGCCGTCATCACATCCCCATTTGCAATTCAGATAGTGGGAAAAGGCGAGTGGATCCGTTTCGTTCAAACTTTCGCGAGGGATTTGTTTGAAAAATACACAGGTCCAACTCTTTTCTCTTTCGCTGCTTTTTAGTGTAACGACAAATTGAATAATGTTGTAAATTCGAGTTGGCAACTTTCAGCTGAATATGAAAGGCAAATTTGTTTCGTACTGTAATCCGTTGAGTGGTCGTTCGGGCCGCGATTGACTCGTGTTTTCCTTTTATCGGAAGTAATGTTTTTATTTCTTTTCTTTTCCTTTTGTATCCTATGCTTTTACAATTCTATGATGTAGAATTACGGGTTATTATTTCGGTAAGAATATTCTTTTATAGTTGTGTAGGACGTACTTATCTTGGTGGAATACCTTTTACCTATTCTGTTTGAAATCAACGGCTTTAGTATTTACGTCATGAAAAATTGAGTAGGAGTTTCTAATATTGGATGAATAACTTGTCTACTAACCTCTCAACAAAACTGTAGCATAAAAACTGAAATTATGTTTTGTTTTTTATCATCACTGTTTTTTATATTCAATCAGGATCAAGGATCTTTATAATATACTAGCGGCCGCTCGCAGCTTCGCCTGCGTGGCTGTTTTTTCTCGTTCCCGTTAAACTTTCATCCCCTATTTTATCCCCTTAGGGGTAGAATTAATCAAAATCCTTTCTTAGCGGGGTGCCTAAGTCATAACATTTACCTGCATGTCAAATTTCAGCCCGATCCGTTCAGTGGTTTGGGCTGTGCGTTGATAGATCACTATGTCAGTCAGTCAGTCACCTTTGAGTTATATATTATATTTATAGATTTTGCCATATAAATCTTAGTCAATTTTTATTTCGATTGACGTGGTCCTCCATAACTAACTGTAAAGGAATTAAGCCACAATGGTTCTTTTCTTGGTCAAACAATTTTGAAAGTCTTATTTACCAAAAAATCTTAAATAACTAGGAACGCATCGAATTCTTTTAATTCCCGCCCTGAGATATATGGAGACACTGAACGTCCAGTAGAAGCAATTCCATCGTAATTCCCACATTCAAGTGAAATAACCACTTTACGCGGTTGATCGGGAGTTCACCGTTTACCGATATTACGAGTTTTTATAGTGCTATCATGTAGGGCTGTTGCAAAGGACTGAGAAAAAGCTATTATATGATATTTATTTACAGAGTTAGAGCTTGCGAACCAATTATTGAGTTTTTTCTTTTATAACAATGATTACCCTAATAAAAATTGAATGATCTATTTTTTTGTGACTACAAGTATATACTTTTTTGTATTAGTTTTGGCCAATGAGGTAAGAGTTTATCTGACAGGCAACAATCCGTAATACGACCAACGGACCAACCAACGACCAACATAAGATATTGAAATCAGCAAAAGCGATGCTGACGCTTAGATACGTGTACTGATCGCGCAAAAACCCACTGATTTGCTAATAAAGTTTCTACCCCGTAGAACCTACCACCCCTGTGTGCATTGTATACAGGGTGTTAAACTGGGCCCTCGAATCGTAAAAGCAGCAGGATTGAAGCCTACCGATGCGATTTTATGCCGCCATGAATTGTCGCCGGTCGGTTTACGCAGAGTCAAGATGTAGAGTGGGCTGTAAAGTTTATAGCCTCATTTGTACATGACACATTAAGGTGGGAGTAACAAAACAAAACAAGCTCGTTTTTTTAAAACTAATCGCTACTTTTTCACTTTTCTAAGGCACATGTCCGGAACTTGACAGACAACTTGCCAATGTCAAGTATTTTAATAAATAGTTTTTAGTCGTCAGTCAGGCGATCTAATATAAATTAAACTAAACGATATTTAAATTTTGCTTAAATTAGCCCTGTCACTATTAATCTTTACCTGTTTGTAAGAGATGGCAATAGCTTAAGCATTGTTAATCTTTTGACAGATTTTTGAAGTAAAACATCTTTATGCACGCTTGACTTATGACACTCATAAATTACGTGGCTTTCTATTGGTAAAAGAATTTTCATAATCGATTCAGTAGATCAAGAGATTACCCTCTACAACCACACAAACTAACAAACTTTACTTCTTTTTAATATTAGAATATTAGTATCTCGTTTACAAAATGTTATATGTTTTTGCCCATATCGTGTCAGTGTTGAGTAAAAACTTCTTCAAAAAACAAAATTTACGCTAAAAACTGGTGCAAGAAATAAATTAAACTTTCTCTTACTTCAGAAATAGGTCAGTACAAAAATGTTGCCTGATTCAACTTTGACGCAATAAAAAGGTCACAAAACTGACAGCATAACATTTTTTTTCCACAATGAAGGTAATTTTCACAGAAACACGCTTTAAATAAATAAAATAAAAGGAAACAGCCCGGCGGCCCGTAAACTTTCGCTGCGTATTTTCCAATCATTCCCGTAAGCCAGTGATGCGCTTTATCGATATTTCTACATTATCGGTGTATCGATATCGCGTCGATGTTTTTACATTATCGACGTGATACCGTAACGTTTTACGACTGAGAAATATGTGCGTTGTCAATTTATTTACAAAAAGCTCAAAACAAAAGAGCTTGTGATTTAGTTTTAACTATATTTGCACATATTGCACATCCTACTAATATTATAAACGTGAAAGTTTGTAAGTATGGATGGATGGATGGATATCTATCCATCCATCTTCATCAACATTGATCTTCAGAAATAATGAACTTTTTTCTATATCCACCTTCATGAGATCTTTACAATGTCATTAATCCATCGGGTAATGAAATCACATGCTTCGTCTTCGGTATGTAAGCACAACTCAATAACCAATAAATAAGTAATAAATATTGGCAAATATTCACACAACGCCTTCCAGCTCCAAATTAAACAAAACTTATTGAACACCTAGATAAAAACAGACATGTTTATCACACTAACTTTTGTTCTCGGTGGTGATCGAATCCACAACCTATAGCGCAAAAAGCAGAACTACTATCAACTGTACTGTGATGGCTGTATAACATAATATTACAAACAGGTTTTCGCTAAACATTTCGTCTTGGGATGATGAAAGCAAGAAATCGAGAAAATAATTTAAAAACATGCGAGTGACGTTCTATTTTCAAAAGTCGATCGTCGCGGCCCTACTGCCAATCAGAGCGCAGGGCGCGGGTCGCTTATTTCCGTTACGGTGGCGTTCGCAATTTTTTTTTCCGAGGCTTGACACGAACAAACTTGGTGCATTCATCACCGAGACTGCGGGTAGAGCTATGAAAGGTTTATTGCTACGTCGATATGTTGACACGAAAACAAGCTACGGATGGAAGTAATTGCTGAATTGCTTTTTCGCTTTTGCGTTGAGTTTTTATAGTACCTACGCACTATGGAAAAATATTGTCACAGATAATACTATCTTTTATCATAAAACAACTCTAATGGCTCATTCAAACGAGTCTATAGCTTTTCTTTGGGTACGTATACTTACGATGTTGAATAACTTGCAAGAACCATTTTTTTTAACAAGTGGAGATTTGATTTGTATACTTACTTCAAAATCCTAGATTTTTATAATTAGGGTAATTTAAATTAGAGTTCGTATGCTTTTTTTTGGAACGTCACCATTCTGCCACTATCGCCCGAATACTTAAATTATCTTTATTTATCACATCTTAAGTGATGAATTTTTGACAGACTTTCATTGCAAACTGTCAAAAAATCGCGACTTGACACGTCATTAAATCTAAGTTACGCTTGAGCATTCGGCCGTAGGAGTCATAAATGATTGATAGGTGAGCTTATTCTAAGTTATCACTTTGATTCCACGGAATAAATGACTTCTGACTTTGATATTTAATTAAAAAATAAATTATTTCCTTAAATACCTGCTCTGAACATTCAAAGCTCTACGTATCCTATGTATAGGGGGATGTTTTAGCAAATGAGCGTCGTGGCAAAGCCGAGGAGGCGCCGACTGAAAAATTCGGAGCCAACTTACACACACAACCACAGCTCATTCACACAGTACAGTCGAGTACAAACCGGCCATGTTGTGAAAGGCATACCAACATTTTGTGTGTAAGCAAAATAAAATAAAATTGAGGGTAGTTTCACTGGATAGCGGCAACATGTTTGAACAGTCTGTAGGTTCATAGTAGTAGGCCGAAACAAACAATAAATCTGTGCAACTGTCGTATTTTGAAACATTAACATTTCCAAGACTATTATTGGCGGCCAGACGAGTTTTGTATTGATTGTGTATCGAAAATTTTTATATTTTTGAGTATGTTTCGATAAATTCGTTTCGAAAATGTAATTGTACACACAGAAGTGATATTCATGTCTCAAAACCTCTTTTCTATAAAAACGAAAACATAGATGAGCAATATTAAAAAACTAAGGTAATGCGATGTACAAGGTAAAAAGGAAACAAAATTTCTAAGTTTAACTTGCACTAGTAGTATTTCTAGTAACAGAAGTGTAATAAAGAGCTAGCCATTTATATTGTAACTAGCCAAAACCACGCGACTTTGTCCCCAAATTGAATGAGTTTCGGGAATTCTTTTTTTAGTACACTTCTAAGCATCAAGACGATTATACCCTGAAATTTTCAAGTCTCTACGACCAGCGCTAGTCAGTCAGTCAGTCAGGACAAAGATTCTTTAAATTGGTATAGATAAGCCGGTATCGTGATATTAGTTAATGTCCCATTAAATAAATTCAAAGACTTATCTCAGAACCTGTACTAACGCTCAGATGCCTGTGTGGGTTCTAAAGTGTTGAAATATCAAAATGAATACGAGCGTTCGATATATTTACCTTTCAGGGTTTTATTTGAGTTTTCAGTTTACTTACTGTGGAGCTGAATGAGAGAATGATGACGTAATGCGAGTGTTGTGCTATCTAAAACGACGATATTGGCAGTAGCAATACAAGTTAACAATTTTATTTTTATGCTACTGTTGGTAGAACAAGCATTTGGCCCACCTGATGTTAAGTGGTAACTCATAAGAAAACTTTGAAGAGGTCACGTTAGGTACATGCCCTCCGATGCACTACCCAGCGTCCACCAACCTGAGGCATACAATTTAATTTTTGGAAGTAGTACATTGCCCAACTGATGTTGAGCAGTTACATCAACCTCTAACAACTGCGTCATCTCATAGAGCACGTTAATCGAGACATGCCCTAGGCACAGCGTTTGTCACTCTGACAGCACTCATACAAATACAAATATACAAATATTTTATATAAACCAATTAATTTGCAACAGTACATTTTACTAGTGATCCCCCGCACTAGGATAAGCCTGATTGTTCATACCCTGATTGCTCTCCTTTTAAACTAATCCTTCAAATGGTAACACAGGAATAGGTCGGCAGTATTTTAGTATAGCAAAAATACTTTTTTTTTATACAATTTGCTGATGGAACAAGCAATGACCGACCGATGTGGCGCGGCAGGCGAATGTCCGCTTGCGACGCAAGAGGTTGCGGGTTCAATTTCCGCCTTGGGATAAATGTTTGTACGATCTGCAAATATTTATTCCGGGTGTTCTGGGTGTTTTCTATGTATAATAAAAAATATCTATGTATGTAATGTATTGTATTAAGTAGGTATATCAGTCATCAAGTACCCATAACACAAGCTCTGCTTAGCTTGGGGCTAGATGATGCTGTGTGGACTGTCCAGCATTATTATTATTATTATTATATGGCCCTCCTGATGTTAGTGGTTACTATAGCCTATAACAAAGCATTACCTTGTAGGTAGGTAGGTTATTTTTTTGTTTAGGTTGGTGCCGCTTTGGTTACGTCCCCTATTGGTCATAAACTCACAAGTTATTTTGACAATTCTGTAATCAAAGTTTTAATTGGGGGATTAATACACAGCTTCAACGATCGGCTCTTCGTGACATTAATAAACCATAATGTTTTAGAAAACACACGGGGATGGAGTTGGGAGGCACACGCGGCCAAATCAAACTTTTAAACGACTAACTTTGAAAAAAGTAAGTCGTAAAATATTTATAAATTAACAATAAATTTTAGCGTCATCATCATCATCATCAGCCTATAGAAGTCCACTGCTGGACTTAGGCCTCCCCCACACGTTTCCAAGAAGAACGATTCTGAGCCCTTTCCATCCACCGACTTCCCGCGGTCCTAACAATGTCGTCAGTCCATCGGGTAGGAGGACGTCCTACGCTTCGTCTTCCGGTTTGTGGTCGCCATTCGAGAACCTTTATTCCAATGGTTATCGGTTCTACGAGCTATATGGCCTGCCCACTGTCACTTCAACTTGCTGCTTCAATTTTAGCGTGCTGTTACATATATTAAATAAAATAATTTTAAATAAGAAATGGTTTTTTTTTTCATATAGAAATATCAATTGGTGGTCATCCTGATTTCAACCCTATGACAGCGTACAGACCAAACTATAATAATATATCAAGAAACCACTTCTGCAGATATAATTATTTCCAACTTTTAGCAAACGTAAATAATTTTTCCTTAATAAATATTTTTGATATTTGAACTCAAGATTCTTCGAGGATTTCTAAGGGGACACTCAGAAGTATTTCTCTAAGATATTTTTGTAGAACATTAAGATGATTATACTAAACAGCAACGTGAACGTTCAACATTCGCCTGCCGTGTGTTTTCATCCAAAACTTCGAGGAAAACCGTTTAACAAGATTACTTTCGTTTTGTGCAAATATTAAGAGCCTGATTGAGTTGAAAACTTGATAATTACCTACAAGTGTTGTAACCACGTTGTCACAACCAACTCTGGAATCTATTTTTATAACAACTGCTGGAATTGCGCGTGACTTCGTTCGTGGAATGCTATTTTCATACAAGCCCCAACCCCTACAGCAGCCTTTGAATTTCAGACATTCCTTTCTTAGTATAGTCCAACTAAAATAAATATACCTTAAAATTTAAAAAAGACCAGCGGTTTAGGATCCCACCTAATTGATTAGAGTAAACTGTCGGTGTAACATAGCCGATGAGTTGAAGGCTTCAGTAGTAGTAGAGCTTGATGAAGGGCTCGTCCGGGGAAGTACTACCACCATGCCTATTTCTGACGCCAAGCAGCTTGCTGTGTTCCGGTTTGAAGGGTGTGGGTGCTGGTGTAATTACAGCCACATGAGGCTTATCACCTGAATAGTGCATCGTGATGGCACGTTTGTAACGACCTGAAGGCAATGCTTTGTTATAAGTAATGTGTTATAGGTAACCACTTAACATCAGGTGGGCTATCTGCTTGTTCCATCAACAAGTCACATAAAAAAAGCTTATTTCCGCTGAGTGTTTAATGTATTTGTACCAAACCCATCAAGTAATTATGGTGAAACAAACTTCTAAAATATAATTAATAGTAAAACGCAACACTACAGTAACACGGTCATTGACCTCAGAGTCTGACCTGATTTTTACGTTTTTATTTTTTACTCTTTGATACAACAGCTGATATTTAATAAATTATTTACTTCATTATATGAAACTAATGAAACGCGCGCAACTTTGCCCGCGAGAAGTTATTTTCGTACAAACTTCAACCCTCACTATACCCGTAAAGGCGTTGAATTTTGGGAATTCCTTTCTTAGTACACCTTTACGCACCAAGACGAATATACCCTAATTACAAATCTCTGCGGCCAGTGGTTTAGGCTGGGCGTTGTCTATATGTGAATAATTGTCAGTCAGTCAGGACAAAGAATCTTTGCTTGAAACGGAATTTCCGAATTACAACCCCTAAACGGGTACAGCGAAGGTTGAAGTTTGTATAAAAATACTTCACTCAGACAAAGTCGCGAGCGTTTTTACTAGTCAAAATAAGCAATCTATGTATCAAAATAAGCAATTATAAGAAACTTTGTCCTGACTGACTGACTGATATATAGACAACGCACAGCCTAACCCACTGGTCGTAGTCACTTAAAATTTTCAGAGTATATTTGTCTTGGTGCGTAGAGGTGTATTATGAAAGGAATTCTTAAAATTTAACCTCTAAACGTATACAGCGGGGGTTGAAGTTTGTATGAAAATAGCTTCACGCGAACGAAGTCGCGCGCGTTTCGCTAGTTAATATATAAAACACGAAGCTCTGAGCAAGTCCTAAATTAACAGGTAACAAACGTTACTAAAGAATTACACCCTAAATTATTTACCCAGAACGGGCAGAACGGGAAACACAGGGTAGAACGTACCCTTGTACTGTACCCGGTTAACATCTGTCCGGATAACCATTTGCCGTATGACTACACCTAAGATAAACCACAATGTGGGCATTTTTAGGCGAATTTAAGATTTAAAATTGCTCAGTACGGTTAATATAATCAACGACAAAAGTATATCAACATTTCTAATTGTATAAGAATACTAGCACTTAGTCCGCTTAAAGTTATTTTTATACAAACTTCAACCCCCGCTATACTCGTTTAGGGGTTCAATTTCAGAAAATCCTTTTTAACAGGCTTTAACGTCCTTCACCGAACCCACAACTTACAGCACAGAAGCTACTACTAACTGGCGTTACTGTTGTGAAACTAACGTTTTTTACCTGAAACAAACAAAATATTCATTATTAGTTTTTTTTATACAACTTGTTGATGGAACAAGCAGATGGCCCATCTGATGTTAAGTGGTTACCATCACCTATATATAACAAAGCATTGCCTCGTAGGTCACGCTCGGTAGGAACGTCACCGACGATGCACAACTCAGCGTCCATCAACCTGAGGCATACAGGTGTTAAGCCTCATGTGTGTGTAATTACACCGTTTACTCGGCTTGTTGTCAAACAAATATTTTCTTAAGAGTACACGCATCAATAGCCGTGTTATTCTTTGCTTAGACCGTTAAAAGTGCACCTCGACCTCTTAAAGTGGCGATGTTTTTGTAAGGAATGCCGCACATTGGCGTGTTTGGATTCGATCAGCCAAGATGGTGTTGAAGTGAAATTATGTTTGCGGTTTTATACATATGGTTATCTTTATAAAAAAGACAATTTGAAATACTTGCATGCCATTTATAATTATTACTATCCCTTTACGGTCAAATTAGTGATTTGCGATAAAAAACGCTAATATAAACGAGAAAACTGTTCAAACTACAGATGTCCAATGATTAAGTACTTCAAAAATGACAGTTATGATACACAAATACTTAATATACTAATAAACACTGCTCAAAACATGCAAAAGAAATGGCTTGTTTAGAAGAAAATAGTTTAAACTAAAAAAAAGGGAGGATCAAAGTCATTCAGAAATGTATTTTACGAAACAAGCTTTAATTTATGACTTAATTATGATAGGGTGTGGTCACAGCTCACCACAATATATTAACATGAAACACAATTAAAAATACTCCTATTTCATTGAGATATATTTAATTCATACGCACCAATGACTACTAATTACTGCTTTAATGACCTACTCAATAAATTAATTTATTATATTAAAAATTCATTTATAAAAAGCTTGATGAGGGCTATATATTCGTTCGAACGAACCATTTGGTTGTAAATGAGAGTAGAGTGGCCGTTAATTTGGTTAATGTTGTATACTTGTTATAACTCACGGATTAAGCCATAGGCTGGCCGCGTCGCGAAGTGTGCGCCGCGCTTTAAATTACACTGAGTTATGGACACATATGTAAATTAGATGACCCGTGCTAAGCAGCAATAAAATATAGGGGCGCTTATTTCCGAAAATGCATTTAAGTGATAAACAAAAGGCCTAGACAATGTTAATTCGCTTTGAGACGACTTTACTTCTACTATCATTATCGCACCAATTACCATATTGTACAAATGAAGACTTTATTTACGACTTTAGCCCTCAGACACTGTAGACACCCCCTAAGATCAATAAAACCAAGCCCACACTCAAGACTCTTCGAGAATGTTTAAAGGATGCAAGAGGTTGGACCAAATATAACATTGGTGGCATACCCACACTTTGCAGAAGTTATTATTGCATACATGACAGGTTGCAAGTCCATAGTCACTGCTACAATACAAACTAGTTTCCTCACAATATTTTCCATCAAGTAAAATAATAATAATACTGGACAGTCCACACAGCATCATCTAGTCCCAAGCTAAGCAGAGCTTGTGTTATGGGTACTAGATGACTGATATACTTAATACAATACATTACATATATAGATATTTTTTATAATACATAAAAAACACCCAGAACACCCGGAATAAATATTTGCAGATTGTACAAACATTTATCCCAAGGCGGAAATCGAACCCGCAACCTCTTGCGTCGCAAGCGGACATTCGCCCGCCGCGCCACATCGGTCGTCAAATCTTTTGGGATAAGACCGGATTCGATCCTATGACCTTAGAATCATTCCCACTAGATCACCGGTGCTAGATTTTATTTAAACCGAAACTCAATTTTCTAAATAACGTGATCCTATACCATTTTCAAAAGCTTAAAAAAGTATCACAATAAAATGAATCTATAAAAATACTTACGCGAATGTTAACACTCGAAGAATGAAAACAGAAGCGAAATTACGTGGCATCGCAAAGGGGAGGTTCGACCAAAAAGGATAAACACGTTAAAGGGTACTGTTGGCTCCACAAAGAAAACACTTATACCGAACGGGGGTTAAGGGGAGGTCGGGGATAAAAGTCAATCGAAATTTTTACAAACACTTTCCATAGAAGGAATATATTTGGCTTAGATGGGTATAAACCGCATTATTTGATATTAGCTTTTGTTTTTGTAAAGCTAAGGTTTAGGGGATATTTTGACGTTGTGGTAAATGTTTCATACTAGCTAAACGCACGCAACTTCGCCTGGGTAAAGTTATTTTCATACAAACTTCAACCCCTGTTGAACCAGTTTGGATTATATTTCAGGAATTCCTTTCTTAGTACACAAGGACCAGTAGTTAAGGCTCTATATATCAGTCAGTCTGTACAAAGATTCTCATAATTGGCGCAGATACTTGAAGCCAATACTGTTGTGATAAAACAGTAAGAACTTTATTACCAAATGATTCGTTTTTTAACCTATTTTGTCCCACTGCTAGCTGCTAGGCATTATGTCTCTCCCAAGTTCCTCCAATTCTCTTTCAAAGTGATTTACATAAAACATAATTAAGGTTAAACAAGTCGGTACGTTGTCCATACAAACGCTGTAAGAGCTTAATGTCTACTATTTATTAACGTGCGTCCGAAGTTAAGTTTGATACTGAATTATCTTGCCGTTATCTAGGTACGTTACCCTATATGCTACAGTAAAATCAGATTACCTTGAAAGTTACAAGCGTCGAAAGATTTTGTACTACTAAATCCTGTAACGCTTGTAACTTTCAAGGTAATCCGATTTTACTGTAGAATATAGGGTAACGTACCTAGATAACGGCAAGATAATTCAGTATCAAACTTAACTTCGGACGCACGTTAATAAATAGTAGACATTAAGCTCTTACAGCGTTTGTATGGACAACGTACCGACTTGTTTAACCTTAATATAAGGTATTGGCAGACATCTTACAAAACGCCATCTCGTCCCAAAAATTAGTAAAGCTTATACTATGGAAACCAGACAACTGATAGACTCCATGTCTTTATTTTATCTATATACATATAAAGCAATATAACACCATTATACATATTTCAGGCACTTTATCTAGGTAGTCCATTGTGTACGTCTATTGTAGTGATTACTATTTAGTAAAGGTATTTACAATCCTTCCATTTCTATAGTAATCCGAAAGTAATTTAGTTTATAATTGTTGAATTTTGTTTTAGTAGATATTGGGTTATATACATAAGGTAACATTTTCAACGAAGTAATTGAATATAGTACAGTTTTTTTTTTTTTTTTTTACTTGACTTTATAAGCTATTAATGTTTCTTACCACGGGTGAGAGTGGCCACATTGAGAGCGAGCTGACGATATTTAGCGCCTGACTAAATAGGAGTAAGATATCAGCTAATTCGTAATAGAATTTAAGCTTGTTAGCACACCACACGTTTCGAATACGTGTCCCGTACGTGGTCAGCTTGTGTGGTCGTAATGATGGCGGGGAACTGAGCGGTAAGCGGAAGCGGGAGATATTTTTTAGGTTTTACTATTTTTTGATACTCAAAAGTACATAGACATAGATTCTTCTAACTGATATAGAAATAGATATTCATAGGATTATGGGGTAAAAATTATGGTATTTCAATAATGAAATAAGATAAAAACCATGTTCATGTATAGATAGGTAATAGGTTGGTAAACGTAGAGCACGTGCCCAACATACGTGACCTACAAGGCAATGCTTTATAGGTAACGGTTACCACTTAGTATCAGGTGGGCCATTTGCTTGTTCCATCAGCAGTGGCATAAAAACAATATAAAAATCTATAGTAACATTTTGTCCCTAAGTTTTTGTGGAACAAAAGTGGCTGAAACAGCCTTAAAGCCTTTGAACGGTCAATGACCAGACACATAATTTCTGTGTCGAATAGCACATGGCCAATTAACGATCAAACCAAAGTCGTAACTTTCGCCTCAAATTCAAAGTTAAACCCATAACAATTTAAACAATTAAACAGATGAAATCTCGAATATTATTACAAGTTTCAACAATAACTTAAGGTCGCCGCACACAGACCGAGCGTCACAGCCACAAACTGCCACTTAACTGCGGACTGCGTTTTTTGTATTGTTTTGTGCCACCGCTCACGGTTAATTGCTTCCGTTATGCCACAAAGCGCTGCTTTTTGATACGTGTGGCTACCACCGACCGAAAAACGCCGAAACTTCCTTACCGCCTTAACAAACAAGTTTCGGTAGTGGACAAGTTCAAGCTCAGTAGATAGTACCTCTGCCGCCTGCACTATAGGTTGTGGGTTTAATCCCTACCGAGGGATAAACATTTGTGTGATGAACACACATGCTTGTTCTGTGTCTGGATGTTATATTTTTTGGAACGAAGTTCCTTATCGCGCGTTGTAAAAGGGGGCTAGACGGAAAAAATTCTTACGAAAAGTTGTCACGACACTTTTCTGCGGCGTCATATGTTCCTCTGTCTGTCTCTCTCTCTCTCTTATAGAAAGCAAGCCAGATATTTTCATTTCTATTTCGGATTGAACTTCGTTCCATCCGGGTGTCCCTTGACACCTCTCAAGTTTTTTATTCTCAGTATGTATTAATAAAAAGGAAATACGTATTCTATCAGTAATCAAACTCTTATAGTAAAAGCTTTTTGTAATTTAGGACTAAGTGGTTTATGTGAAATATCTACAAATATTAATTTATTTTAAAAAAATCTTGTGATATTGTAAGATGATATCGCTTTTACTTTACTTCAGAGAAAACTAGCAGCCACCGAATTTAGCAGCGTTCAGTATTTAGTAGCTGCATCTAGCTTCAGGTGGCTTATGCTTATGGCTCGTGTGCGACGAGGCTTAAAGATTAGAGTACAAAGTTTGTATCTGTTTATCTATTATGGTCGCAGTTGCTCAACAATATTTTAACACAATTGGTGCCCAATTTGGAACACTAATATAGATGCTCTAACTATATTTTGAAGATTTTAAATACTAATGAATTTATAATAAAAAAACATTTATTTGTGTATAATATCAGCCATCGGGTTCCCATAGTAAAAACATTCATAAGTTTCAGGTTTGCTAGTGCTGTGTGAAAAGTTCACTATAAAACATTTTTAATATTAAGTTCACTCAATAAAATTACCTACCAATACATTGTATTATGATGAAATATCAGTATCTTTACTGGTATAATTTGGTGATTTTTTTTTCATACAAACTTCAACCCTCGTCTAGGGGCTGAATTTTGGGAATTCTTTTCTTAGTACACCTCCACGCGTCAAGACGAATATACTCTGAAAATTGTATTTTAAGATTTTATGTTCTATTTATCAAGCGCTATTAAGTTAGTGACTTAAAACTTAATCAACACTTTGAGGTCAAGTCGACCATTTAAAAATTTATCGTCTTTTAATCTAAAATGTGCGCCGCGCACGTCAATAAATCATTTTTATTTGTTTACAGTGTACTAAGGGCAAAATTACGTGTAACTCTATTAGTTACATGAAAGAAATATCACGACTATAATCCCCAAGCACGGTAAATATCCCCTCCGATTTTTTAGTACTAAGTATCTATTCGAGATTCTTCGAGGATGTCTGAGGGTGGTAGTCAGAGGTACGTCCAGATAGAAAATTTAGTTCAAACCCACATTTTGCACTAGTTAGTATTCCGTACGTGACAGGTTGCAAGCCCATCGTCGCTGCTAGAATACTAACTAGTTTCCTCACGATTTCCTTAATCGGTTGAGAGCACCGAAAACAATTTTTCGCAGAAAAATCCATTGGAGCAGGACCGGATTTGAACCCACGACCTTAGGATCAGAAGGTGGGGACACACCCACTAGACCACCGGGGCTCTACATACATAATTATATAGTAGTTACATGAAGTTGCACAAAAAAGACTACCTTAGGCTACGACTACTTTGATACGACTATGTTCTTCAGGTTTGATTCGTCATCTACGCCTAGGTATATACTAAGTTAATGTTATAATACTAATGCTGGACAATCCACACAGCACCATCTAGCCCCAAGCTAAGCAGAGCTTGTTATGAGTACTAGATGACTGATATACAGCAATTATCGTGCAAACTATCTACTTCACAGTCACCCCTCTGAACAAACTGAAGGCTTTTTCAGGTATATTTTGTGGCCATCAGACGGTACCTCATAATCTGATTATGACTAAAAAGTCATATCAACATGCCATAACTATGAAGTTAATAACATAATACCACCATAAAATTTAAGGCACCATAAGGAATATTTTCACCTTGCCGTGACTTGGTGTGATAAAATAGTATTCTGATAAAAACGTTTTCTACCCTTAACGAGATCCTACAAATTATGTAGCATTATTAATGGTAGTAGTTACTAGTAGTAAGGATTTTTAAGGGTTAGTCAGGCCCCTGAACTAATATATTATACCCCGAAACATAAATAAAATTAAATATTTAACCCGAAACTAATAATACAACATTGTCTATTAAAAAAATATCTATGTATGTAATGTCTTGTATTAAGTACCCATAACACAAGCTCTGATTAGCTTGGGGCTAGATGATGCTGTGTGAATTGTCCAGCATTATTATTATTATTTATCAAAAATGCATAATGTTTTATTAACTTGGTCACACCTTTATTCTCTTCATCATCATAATTTTGAGCTGTTGTCGTTTTTGCCAGTTTTATATCAATTTAAGTAACTGTAGCAAATGATTGTATTCGCGGGAATTGTCGACAAAGGCAGTCTTCAAAGTTGTTTCATAGAAAGCGAAATGCAGTTACCTTAGCACTAGTTTTTGACGTTATCGTAGACTAAACTGACTATTTTCCACCGCTGCTAGAATACTAACTGGTTTCCTCGCGATGTTTTCCTTCATCGTTTAAGAGCACTGACATTACGCACATACTTCGAACAAAAAAGCCCATTGATACACCGGATTAGAACCCACGACTTAGGATCAGAAGGCAGAGTCACGACCACTAGATCACTGGTTGTCTTATAATGTAATAGAAAAATGTGTAAGACTATATCCGCGTGAAGATATTTTCATACAAACTTCAACCCCCGCTGTACACGTTTAGAGGTTGCATTTCTGAAATTTATTTCATAGTACTCCTTCTACGCACCAAGACGAATATACCCTGAAAATTTCAAGACTACGGCAAGTTTATGTTGTGCGTTATTTATATCTCAGGATAAAGATAAATAAAATCAATATTGACGCACATAAACCACTGTTAAAGTTCCGAAATAAACATTTATTATTATTATTACATTCACACAATGCTTTCTAGCCCCAAACTTAGCCGAGCTTGTACTTTGGGAACCAGATTGATTAAATACCTTTTTTTGTAAATAGGTACTTAGAAAACATATAGCACTTAGACACAGAACAAAAACATCTCTGTTCATCACATATATATTTGTTCTCGGTGGGGATCGAACCCACCACCTACAGCGTAGAAGGTGGGCTACTACATATTGAGCTGTGACGGCTGTGTGTGTTTGCATATGCTGAGTTAGGGCCATTTTGTTACTAGCAAATTTTGAACATGTTCTTAAACCTAAACGTACTATATAAGTTAATATAAATATTTTTTTTACATAATGTGTTAGTTTTAAGTTTATGTTAAGGTTAACTAGTTTCAAATAAACACTTTGATTTAATTTGATTTTGATTCTTATGATTGGTATAGATAGAATTAACAAGTGCTAAGGGTACAGATCATTAAACATTCATAGACGGTTGCCCGCGAAAGATTCTTCGGCAGCCATCCTCGAGTAATTCTCAAAGCATTTGTGCCTCACGAGTTTACCGCAGCGTAATACTATAATGGTACCCACTGTGAACGCTTTCACCAGCTTTTAGAACGAACTTTGTTCCCACAATAGCCGTTTATGAAAGACTAGTGGAAGACCCGGCTCCTTAATATGTAACTCACGACAGATCTGCGACAAACGCAAACGGCTAACTACTGTGAAACGACACTTACCTTCATACTTTTGACAGATTTTATGTACATTATTTTTATGTACAATTACGCAACAATAGCGTAATTGTATGTTTTATTTTGTATCCCTCACTACCTATATTTAATTAGTAAATTCGACTATGTTTATCTTACTTCTCTATTTAGTTATTTGTACCTTTTAGAGTGATAGGTAATCACTTATTGTAATTATTTTTTTTCTATTTGGTTTTCTAACCTTGCAATGTGTGTGCTAAGTATACCAGCAAAGTGGCGTTTAACAGCAGTGATTGCCTGATTACGCTTGTCGCAAACCTGTCGCTAATTCGATCATAATCATCATCAAAAGCCTGTAGAAGTCCACTGCTGAATATATGCCTGACCCATACATTTTCAGAAACAAAGATTTTGAGCCCTTTCCATGTATAGTCAATACCTAACAATGTCCTGCGATCCTAACAATGCCGTCAGTCCATCGGGTAGGACGTCCTACGCTTCGGCTTCCGGTTCGCAGTCGCCACTCTAGAACCTTTATTTCCCATTTTTTATAATTCGTAACAAAACTTTACCTACAAATATTCCAAACTATTACAAACTGGCGTAAACCCCAGCGTAACATCCAACACCAATACTTCGAAGCATTTTCATTTTCCCATTTATTTTTAGTTATTTCAGTTGTTTTTCCATAAAAATGGAGTTCCATTGGAGTTTAGTGCACCAAAAAATTTGCTATACGATAAATTGATGTGCGCAATGCCATTGCTCTCAAATGGTGAAAGAAAACATCGTGAGCAAACTAGTTAGTATTAGCAGCAGCGATGATCTTGCAACCTATTACCAGCAACTACAGAATGTGGTGATATCTTGAGTCGGTACTAATTGGTACTAAAAGATCTTTGACAGCCGTCACAGCTCAGTTCGTAGTAGCCCTGCCTTCTGCGCTGTAGGTGGTGGGTTCGATCCCCACCGAGAACCAACATTTGTGTGATGAACATAGATGTTTGTTCTCTGTCCGGGTGTTATATTGTATTTTATGTATGTACTTAGAAAAAAATGTATATATAAGTATTCTATCAGTCATCTGGTTCCCATAGTACAAGCAATGCTTGTACTATGCATTGTATTGCATACAAGCAATGCTTATTATTATTATTTATTATCTGAAGGAATATCTCTGTGCTGGGGGATTAAAGAAGAAAATTTATTTTAATAATAAGAATAGGAATAAAAAGATTTATTCGAAGCAGTACACTTTGTATAGTAATTTAGTTTAAAGCTATGACAAATTTAAAAAAAAAACCTAAATGCTATGAATTTTTTTTACTAGAATGATCAATCTCACGGAAAAAAGGTAATCTAAGGACCCGTTTCAAAAGTGATAGAAAAATAAATTTCCTTCTATTTACAGAAAATGATAAGTCACGAGAATAGCCGAGATTAAAACTGAGCCGGCGAATAATAATAGACGAACAGTGCCCCTCCTTACATTACGAAGCGTTTTACTTGGCGCGGATAAATTACACAGTTATGAATAAATTTCGCATAAAACTCAGAACTGCACCTTTACATGATGAAAGAGACGGCTATACACATGATGAGCGGTCAGACAGAGACAGACGACGTGCCAAGTCGTAATCCGAAAATTTCATTAAGAAGTCAGGCTATCCGAACAGTTTGCTGATATCTAGAATATTCGGGCGTACTTATTAAGACGCTGGGAAATTTCTTCCATTTCGCCGGTTGATTTTAATATAGAGTTGTGCGATGGAATTATGCAAGATATCGATGAGTAAGTTTTTGAATAATTTCCGGTGTTCGAATGAGTTGCCAGTACTTGATTAACGAGTTTGTGTAACCAGCGCTCATGAAGTCCCAACTTACTCGGGAGAAATTTATGAGATTTATTTTTTATGCAACTTGCTAATGGAATAAGCAGACGGTTCACCTGATAAAATAAATAAATAAATAATGCTGGACAATCCACATAGCATCATCTAGCCCCAAGCTAAGCAGAGCTTGTGTTATGGGTACTAGATGATTGATATACTTAATATAATATATTACATACATAGATATTTTTTATTATACATAGAAAATACCCAGAACACCTGGAATAAATATTTGCAGATCGTACAAACATTTATCCCAAGGCGGGAATCGAACCCGCAACCCCTGCGTCGCAGGCGGACATTCGCCCGCCGCGCCACAGCGGTCGTCAGTCAGTAGCGGTCGGTGTTCAGTAGTAACCATCTATTATAAAAATCTTTGTTCTGACTGACTGACTGACATATTATAGACAACGCACAGCCTAGGTTAGGCTAAACAAAAACTTAATATATTTAAACCAGCAAAATCTAACAATAACAAGTTCATATTTTGTGTCAGGCCATATTTCATTAAAATTCAAGCCTTCATTATTTTTACGGGAAAAAATACCGAATCACTCCCAAGATTCCCCGGGAATTACATCACGTAACACGGGCCCCATTAATTACGGTTTATATCGTAAATTTCGGTTAATCATAAAAATCCTGTCCGACTTTTGAGGGTTTTTCCAACCCCCCTACGCCATAGGTCATTAGCGACCGCCAAATTTGTGCAGAAGAGTCTCCTAAGTTGATTTTTGAATTTAATTCAATTAACAATTAAAACGGTGGCTTCTGTTTATTTTTTCGCGCTGGCAACTTTTTGATGTCAGTTTGCGTTTCCTATTGAGTTCCTGTTTGTTGAGGACGGCTGTAATTAGATAAAGTGCGTGTTTTGATTTGGCTACTTGTTTTTATCGTAAACTCATGGACAGACTGGCAACATTTTTAGCTTTAGTCTCTTGCGAACGCAAATTGTGTATTTTATGTTCTAAATGGCTCGAATGGCTCTAAACTAAGGTTTTTTTTTGTCGCTATTAGGATAGATACGAGATAGTTTAAATGTCAATGATTCGTTATAGCTACTACTGACGGATGCATGTAAAACATAGGAACCGGGCATTCGTCAAAAATGTCTGCAATTAATATTTAGTTTGTAAAAACGTCTAAAAGCAAAAAGTAGGACTTTACCTAATAATTTCTAAAGCTGGACCCTAGGGATGCTTGCTTTAGTATTAATACCGGCCAAGTGCGAGTCCGACTCGCGCACAAAGGGTTCCTTATTTATCTATAAGTTAAATATTTATTTTGTTCTGTTTTTTAGTATTTTTTGTTATAGCGGCAACAGAAATACATCATCTGTGTAAATTTCAACTCTCTAAATATCACGGTTTATGAGATACAGCCTGGTGACAGAAGGACAGACAGACCGCGGAGTCTTAGTAACAGGGTCCCGTTTTACCCTTTGGGTACGGAACTCTAAACATGGCTACTATTCCATTAGAAAAGTATAAATATCGACCAGTAAATGCACACACACGTCCCATCTCATCCTATTACCAAATTAACATATCAAACGCCGACCACTGAAATATAAAAAAACAATCATTCAAAACCTTTCATCCTCTTATTAGAGAGAAAGGGTTAGTATAGTATTCGCCAAACAAACATGATTCCATCCTGTGATCATCGACTTTGAACCCTATCCACCGGTGAAAAGGATAAAGGGTATGTATTCTGAAATGGTAATGGTATAACAAGCTTATGCAGCGTCGCAATCAAAGGTTTGCTATTTAAATAATTCTAGATTGAAATTCACAATGGAGTTTTAAGGGTAAGGGTAAAAAGGTACCTATAGACTATAGAAGCTTCTTTTAAGATGCCTTGCATTCTGCGTCATGTATTATTTATTCTTTTCTATTCTGTTTGTAGTGGTTCAAGAAACAAAAATGTATATAATACGATGCGTGACCCAAGAACTCACAGCGGACAGCCGTCACAGCTTAGATCGTAGTAGTCTTCTGCGCTGTAGGTGATGGGTTCGACCCCCACCGAGAACAAACATTTGATGTGATGAATATAGAGTGTTTGTTCTGTATCTGGGTGTTATATTGTATTCTAAGTATGTATTTACAAAAAAAAGTACATAAGTATTCTATCAGTCATCTGGTTCCCATTGTACAAGCTATCGTTTACAACAGTCTGTAGATAGCTCATGTATTTTGTATATATATCTATTATCAATACTTGTGTTAGTTGTAATTTTTTAGTTATAAACTAGTCTAGTATAGTATAGTATAGTATAGTTGTAAACTTTGTACATAAATGTCTTTATAAAAAATAATAAAAAACAGAAACTTTTTTAGGCAAAGTTTTTTTATAAGAATATCACTTAATCTAAAGTAGAAACAAAATAATTGAAAAACTTCACCGTACCCTTAAATAATTGTTTTTATAATAAACAAAGACATTTTAAAAAACAGAAACCCATAAACCAGTCCATCCCAGTTCCTAACGACAAAAATTATGAGCCCAGAATTGGGTAACCGATGGCAGAGTAATGAAGTGCTGAACTTTCAGGTCATGTGTTGGGGAGGGAGTAATTGCCCCCCCTTTTGTCCCTAAATCAGACCAGGTACTAACAATTCAACTGAATATCACCTCTATAACCACCGTTTAAGATTCATTATCGCTTACGTATGTTCGCGGACTACCGAATTGGAATTGCGTGGTCGCGTTCAAATAATAATGATCGTTATTCTGGTCAGTTAAAGTTCAATCTAGTGTGAGCGTTTGTTTTTTGACTCTGGTACGCTAGTATTAAAGTGTACTGCTTACTAAAGCGTTGTTTCATTGTTATAATCATAATCTATCAAAAGAAAACTTATATTTGCGTACAAATATTAAAAATATAGTAAAAGTAATACTTTATGCTTGGGCCTCATTTTTAGGCATCCTGGATATCTGAGAAGATTTATGTCCAGTAGTTGACTTCTTCAGGTTATTGATAATCGTAGCTGTCTCGCTCACGCAAAGCCCTCATATTATGAGAGCGAGAGAGAGAGAGCAATACAATATTAATAGAACAAGCAAGTGTCTCATTAAAATGTAGCCGTTTTACTTTTGATTCGTCTACCGCGTAGATGTGCTACGAGAAGTTACGACGTCATCAATAAAATCTACACACCGTAGAGGATCTACGAATATTTCAGTGAACATTGAAGGTCTTATACCCAGGTGTAATACATTTGAGTCGTTTACAGCGTAGATGATTTATGCCAGTATTTTAGCTACTTGTGGATCTACGTCACAGCTTAGCGACGGCTAGAGCCAGGGCCGTCATCTACACATACCCTTCAAAGCACGGATATACACCACTGGTGGCTAGTGATTCAAAAGGACCTCACAGAACGTTGCTTAATTTCATTAATCATGCACCGTAGCGTACTTTGAATCGTCTACGGCGTAGAAGTGCTACGAGTAGTAATGACGTCAACTTACATAGATGCCCTGTAGAAGATCTACGGATACTTCAGTGGATATTGACAGTCTTAACCCCGTAGTAGGTGTAAGATGTTTGAATAATATATGGCGTAGAAGTGCTACGAGTAGTAGAGCTTCTACGTAGTAATGACGTCAACAATAAAATAGTATAGGTGCCGTGCTTCAGTGGGCATTGGGGGTTATAACTGGGCCCCACTGCTTCTAAATGCCAGTGATATAGTGCGCCTCCAAAACCATCGGCTGGTAATGGGGTTCTCTATAGTTTTAATCTTCTTTATTGCTGACCCTTCCGAAGCTCCGGCCCCATTAAATAGTTTGAATGGTTTTTAGAGGATGTGTGATGGGATATTTCATTCAGTAAGCTTCGTAGCGTGGAGTTTACTTAGGTATATTCTCCTTGTTTTTTTATAGTATTTACTGACGTAACAAGCATATGACCCACCTGATGTTGAGTGATAACTATAAACTATATTGCATTACCTTGCAAGTCACGTTTGTTAGGAACGTGTCCTACAATGCACTGTTTAGTGTCCAAGAGCCTTGAACAACATAAGTCTCATATGGCTGTAATTTCACCGACATTACGATAAGTTTAATGTGTCGTAAATAATTATACATAATTAACGATACTTTAAAGTGGTTTAGTTCTCACTTGGCAAAACAAGATGGGTTTTTGCCCCTGCCAATAGCACAAATAATAATAATAATAATGCTGGACGATCCACACAGCATCATCTAGCCCCAAGCTAAGCAGAGCTTGTGTTATGGGTACTAGATGACTGATATACTTAATACAATACTATATTACTTACATAGATATTTTTTATTATACATAGCAAATACCCAGAACACCCGGAATAAATATTTGCAGATCGTACAAACATTTATCCCAGGGCGGGAAATGAAAGAGATATCAATATATTTTACAATGTTGTCTACATTTGACACAAGTATTTGTCGCAGAACTTAATAATAATAATGCTGGACAATCCACACAGCATCGCAGGTCGCAGGCGGACATTCGCTCGCCGCACCACATCGGTCATCATATCTTAGCTCTGCTGGTGACGTCATTTTTGGCCTAAAGCTCTCCATCAATGTTTGGCGTTTGTCTGAAGCTTGACTGTCAGAAGCCGGGGCGGATACTATAATAATAATAATAATGCTGGACAATCCACACAGCATCATCTAGCCCCAAGCTAAGCAGAGCTTGTGTTATGTGTACTAGATGACTGATATACTTAATACATTACATTACATACATAGATATTTTTATTATACATAGAAAATAGCCAGAACACCCGGAATAAATATTTGCAGATCGTACAAACATTTATCCCAAGGCGGGAATCGAACCCGCAACCTCCGCGTCGCTGGCGGACATTCGCCCGCCGCGCCACATCGGTCGTCAATATACTACTAACTATATAATCGACTTTGACCTTTCTCTGACATTTCATCAAATTTTTTCTTGTAATTTACACGAGCTAAGCTATTTCTGTAAGCAAATGTCATCATACTCAAGTCGTAGTTATTATTCTGACCAATCAGTATAGAGGTAGCCAGATTAACTTAACCCTTAAAGGTTCTCCACAAAAGATTAGTTAAAAGTGTGTTCTAAAGGCAATCTTTTTGTACAAGTGTGGCCTTACTTTTTTCAGTAAATAAAATGGAAACAGTGTCACAACTTTAATCCACAGGCATGGTAGGTATCTCTTAAGATCTCTTAGAGCCTACTAATTAGCAACAACTTAAGATTCTGTGGTGATATTTAGGCGTAGGGGGGGAAGGGGTGGGGAGGGGAATGCAGTCATAACAAACCATCATTTTGCAGTAGGTAGTATTCCATACGTGACAGGTTGCAAGCCCATCACCGCTGCTAGAATACTAACGGGTTTGCTCACGATATTTTCCTTCCTTCACCGCATGAGAGTATTTTGAGCACATGTTTTGGTTTTTGCATAGAAAATCAATTGGTTCGAACCGGATTCGAACCTACGATCACAAAGCGGGGTCACTCTCACTATACCACCGGGGTGCTTAGCAAATAGCACACAGCACCGTGTAGGTCCAAAGTAATCTAGTACAAATTATAAGAACCAGTTGTTTGTAAGTACACACTTAGATATAGAACAAACATCTGCCCACTACACAAATATTTGTTCTTAGTGGAGATTGAACCCACAACTTACAGCACAGAAAGCAGAGCTACTACCAACGACATGTAAAACTTGCAGGTGGTAAAGACTTAAGGGTTATAATGCTATAACATATTTAGAGCATAATGTGAGTGAGAGATGATTTTTCAAAGCAAATCGCAGGGGGCTGTGCAAGCGACATTGCGACATAAGCACTGCTATTAATTTAGTAGACGTCTTCTTGCTTGACGTGGTCTAAATCATGACCTATAGCGAACAATTAGAATGGATTAGGTTGTAATAGTAGTAGGTAACTACTTCAATTTCATTCAATTCAATTTCAATGTCATTTGACGGCCGATGTGGCACGGCGGGTGAATGTTAATCACGGAACTTGTGTGCCAACATTTGTCAAAATCGGTTGAAAATGCGACCTGTAGACGAGACCAGACAAGCAGACAGATAGGATTCTTTAAGGAAGTATAGGAGCTGTCAAAGTATTACATGTTTATTCACTTAATCTTTTTATATCGCTAACTGCTGCTAACTTGCGCCCCAATCGAGTAAACTGGGTCGAAATGGTGATACATTAATCTTAGCTCAAGCAAAAAGTATTGTATGGATTACTGGCGCGCGCGCTCGGCTTCCCTCGCTAATCAGAGTGCGTAAACACCCGTGGATTATGTCCGTGTTTCTATCAGGACTGGGGCACTATGAGTTTTACTTCTATACAAAGTATTACTACGGTATAACTTAAAACAAACATTGATGTTTAATCAATGTCATAGTCGATTGGAATTTATTTAATAGAATCATAAGGACCTCTTAGGATCGTCTTAAAATTAGGTGATAAGCGCTTCTTTTACGCGACCAAGCCTGGAAGAACAGGCAAGAAACTTAAGATTTGATTTTTACCGTTGTTGCTTATATGACGACCGATGTGGCGTGGCGGGCGAATGTAAGCCTGCGACGCAGGAGGTTGCGGGGTCGATTCCTGCCTTGGGATAAACGTTTGTACGATCTGCAAATATTTATTCCGGGTAAACTCTTCATCTAGTACCCATAA
This sequence comes from Electrophaes corylata, assembly GCA_947095575.1. Taxonomy (NCBI): domain Eukaryota; kingdom Metazoa; phylum Arthropoda; class Insecta; order Lepidoptera; family Geometridae; genus Electrophaes; species Electrophaes corylata. The sequence continues at coordinate 12,696,673 of OX352704.1, forward strand.
TACAAGCTCTGCTTAGTTTAGGGCTAGATGATGCCGTGTGGATTGTCCAGCAATATTATTATTATAAATAACAACACATACATACGTATGTGTTGTTATTTATGTATTGTGTATACAATACATAAAAATACTTATTACGGTTCATAGAGACGGGTAGTGCTCTCTGACGTTCTTCTTAAATATGCTAAGCGATGAACTAGCGCTTAATATATGAACTCAACTTGAACCCATTGTGCACCAGCCTAACGCCCGTTTAAACAGGCCCAAGAAAGGGCCTAAGAGTAATAACAATGCGTGTGCACATTAAAGTAAATTTCTAAACAACACGTGGGTATAAATCGTGTTTAACTGCTTTTGTTTCTACTGAAATGTTGCCGCTGTACGATGCCGCAGTTTAAATTTATAACAGCTAGTTCACTTTAGTACAGTCTGGGAAAGAAAGATTATAATACTCAATGGGTACTGCTTGGTTGCTGGCTGGCAAGTCAACAAAGTCATTGATTAATGACTTTGTTTATTTTGGGTGCTTAAATAGAATATTTTCTATTTGAAATAATTTTTGGCTTATATTTTTTTTCTTTAGCTCATCTTGTAGCTTTAATGTGGTTAAATAAATGTAGCTGATGTATAGTGTTATGATAGATTTACTAAAATTTCGATATTATTTTTTTAGTATTTTTAATAATGCGTACGACTCAAGACTCACTACCCTTCTTTAATACAAAACTTGGTTTATAAATAGTAGTAGAATTTCTACTATCCCATTGTTTGAATTTTGCTCGCAAAATTATTACCAACTGGTGTTTTATCATAAAACAGGCGCTTTCGCAGCAGTTTTCATTCCAATTCTGATTACGAATTCACTGTCTCGAATTTAAAATAATAATAATGCTGGACAATCCACACAGCATCATCTAGCCCCAAGCTAAGCAGAGCTTGTGTTATGGGTACTAGATGACTGATATACTTAATACAATACATTACATATATAGATAATTTTTATTATACATAGAAACACCCAGAACACCCGGAATAAATATTTGCAGATCGTACAAACATTTATCCCAAGGCGGGAATCGAACCCGCAACCTCTGCGTCGCAGGCGGACATTCGCCCGCCGCGCCACATCGGTCGGTCAAAGTTTTTAGTTTACTTCGATTAGTTAGTGATCCAGCTGCCTTGTCATAGACTGTGGTTCTGTGGTACAATGATAAAGTACTTCAGGGACTTCGAGATGCTTATCATCAGGAATGAAACTATAAAATAACAAGTTTTGTTGAACTGATTAAGCCTCACTGTGATATTTTTATTTAGTGTGATTGATTGAGTCCCGCTTGCACAACAATTTTATTTATCTAATCACGTTTACCGATATAAACATGTTTAGCGTAAACATTATAGCAACTTAATTTTCCTCGTGCAAGAGGCTAAACGTAATTAACTTCCTAAATGCATTTAGGGGCTCGCTAAGTACATTTAGTGATCATTGTGCAGAATGTCTAAAAGGTTCCTACAAAAAAACCTACTTGAAAAAACCATGGAAGGATGGTTAATGATGATGATGATAATAGATAGAAAACTCTTTATTGTAAGTACCTACACCACAAGGACATAAAAGGTTATAGTTTTTATAAAAGCTACTGCAAAATACAATGGGTGGTCTTATGGCTTTAAGCGATCTCTTCCAGTTAACCATAGGATGGACTTGATTATAAAAATCATTACATGGCGGTGTCATAAAACCAGGATCAAATACTAGTTTATTAATGATGATGAGTACACTTTTATCACACAGTAGATTTATGATGGTGGAACAGAAACACGAATTTAATTAAGCAAGCGTTCAGCGCCCAATGAATCATCTAAACTAACTTTGCGTGTACAGTCGTGTATATTAATTTGCACATAACGTAATATTTACTTTAGCCGTTTCACTTTGTAAGTTTGCACGCGACTGTCCAGGCAACAATGATTTCTGTTCATGATACTAATTTAAATAAAAAATAAAATATGATATAGTTATAATCTCTCTTGATCTCTTGTTTGATGCCAGTACTTTTGAACGGTGAAGGAACACATCGTGAGGAAACCAGTTAGTGTTCTAGCAGGGGCGATGGGCTTGCAACTTGTCACATAGGGATAGAAAGAAAATATAACATCTTAAGGTGGTAGTCAGTGGTACGTCCAAATATTATATTTGGTACATACTCACATTTTGCAGTAGTCAGTATTCATTCCATAGAAAATAATAATACGAGAAATACTGCAAAATGTGAGTATGTACCAAATGTATTATTTGGACGTAATCCCCGACCACGGTAGATATCCCATCAGATCCTTTTATACCAAGTACCTACCTACTCAAGACTCTTTGAGGATGTCAGGAGGGTCAGAGGCAAGTCCAGATTTTTACATTTGATACAAACATTTTGAAAAGTAGGTAAGTATTTAAAAAGTTATTATTCTTAAAACTGCATGCCCGGTTTAATCATATTATTTGAATTTAATTCACTCCTTTCTACCTCTCTTTTTGCGACAAAACTGCTTTAGTTTCAAAACTTATCAGTGCTGGCACAAATGCCGCACTACTACGGAACTTAAAAGCAAAACAACTCTTGTTAAGGCTCAGTGACACACGAACAAATACTACAAATTTTCGCAACAATATTTTCATAACATTGTCTTATTTGACATTGGTCTGTCGACGTCTTTATTTTTACGCAACGACCAATGTGGCGCGGCGGGCGAACGTCCGCCTGCGACGCAGGAGGTTGCGGGTTCGATTCCCGCCTTGGGATAAATGTTTGTACGATCTGCAAATATTTATTCCGAGTGTTCTGGATATTTTCTATGTATAATAAAACAAATATGTAATGTATTGTATTAAGAATATCAGTCATCTAGTACCCATAACACAAGCTCTGCTTAGCTTGGGGATGATGCTGTGTGGATTCTCGAGGAAATAGTTTTTGTGATAAAATTAAATCTTTGTGATTTCCTGTGCAAGTTAGCATTATCAAAACTAACAAACGATAAACGAAATTTCGTATTGTCGTTTTGAGTTACACTGCGGGTCCTCGGTAGCCCCTTCCCCAGTCAAGTTGTCACTGCCTGACATGCCGCGCATTGTATATCCAAACGACAATACGAAATTTTGTTTATCGTTTTCAAGATTGGACCTACTGGATTGGTGGAAACATGTAACATCATATAGCTTCATTATTACAACCAGTTCATTCGGCGTAGATCTGCAGTCTCTGCCAAAGCCACAGTTTCTCATTTAGCTTGCAGTTCGGATGCGTCTCACTCGTGGTTCAGTAATATCCTGTCACTACATTGACCCATTTCCAACTGCACTCACAAAAGTGTCTGTTTGTCCTCTTTCGCCGGATTAAGGGCGCATTGTAAGCATATTACCGGCGCTGTTTATCACTCGGTGCTTAAGGTGGAACAAGTCGTTACTATTCAATAGTATAAGATTTAGTACTAAATCTTTCGCCGCTTGTAATTTTCAAGGTAATCTGATTTGACGTAGAATATAGGGTAATGAGCCTAGATAACGGCAAGATAATTCAGTATCAAACTTAACTTCGGACGCACGTTAATAAATAGTAGACTCTTGTTAGGGTTAAGCCCTTGTACATGTCCACTATTTATGTATTTTTCTATGTATTGTTTGTGTGCAATAAAGAATAAGAATAAAAGATATTCAGTTCCACCTTAAGCTCTACAGCGTGCGATATTTTAGGCAAGTTGCGTGTTCCCTTTGCAATCGTTGCTCTTTACATCCAGCTATAAAGCAGAATATTGATGCAGCAATGTATAACTAGCACTACAAAAGTGCCCTGGATTATTTTTTACGTATTTTTATGATTACGCACAAGATTGAATTACTTACCAGTAATAGCCAACTTTCTTTGTGAATGCGCCCTTAACGCTTGTGCCAGCCAACCTATTTCGTTACATCTCTTAAATCTTTATTACGAAAGCAATAAAGGCCATATTTAACGTTGTCAAAGGTTTCGTTGAAATTAAACCGTCGAAATGAAAGACTCGTCTTCTTTTTTTGTTCGCCACTTTCTCGGTGACTTGGTGTCTAGTTGGGAAAACACTGGTGTTCCAAATTGAAATTTCGGATTTGTTTTGCTTTTGTTTCGTTGTAATGTTGATTTAGTAGGAACATAACTTTTTATTGAGAGTTTTGAAAGCTTATTTTAAATTGTCTGAGTTGCATTGACCCCTGTCAACATATTATTATGCTTGATCCAGCTAAATCGTATGTATTAGTAGAGTAGCTAAATCGTAAGTATTATTAGTAAAGTAACTGGCGCCTACGTTTACCTAGCTTTAAGACGATTCTAAATAATCCCTGGATATAACTGAATTTTTAATAACACCCCTCTAGCCCCAAACTAAACAAAGTTTAAACCAGATAGCTAATAGAATACTTATAGTAATTTTTTTTTGTAAATACATACCTACTTACAATACTGTATAACATAGACACAGAACAAATATCTATGTTCATCACACAAATGTTTGTTCTCGGTGGGGATCGAACCTACCACCTTCAGCGCAGAAGGCAAGGCTACAACGAACTGAGTTGTGATGGTTGTCAATACTTTGTGACTTTGGCTTTTCTATCCTTTCACAGAATTTATGACGCGCATGTAAATATCTACATTTTCCCATTGATTTTTATAAAAACGGAGTAAAACAACATGCGATTTGATCCCTGATTATATTAAGCCCAATTTCTACAATATAGTTCAGGTAAGGGTATTTTATGTGATCGTGTTTTACAAATGAACGTAAAATTCCTAATCGATTAAATCTCGACTCTAAAATTAATATCATAAAAAGGTTTTTTCTATGGCAGGGATTCACATAAAATAAATATTCTTATCTGGTTGACCTCAAAAGAGGCGTATTAACCTAAAACCAAAGGACACCCCGTCCTTTTGTTTTGGATTGAATATTTACCAGAATTTAGTTAATTTTGATGGTAGTATCTGAATATTTGGGTAGTTCTGATATAGGCGTTATTTTTTTACAGAAAATATTGAATATATTTTAAAATCTGTCGCATCGGCTTTATTCTTTTTTTTTATGGCGGTAGAACAAAATAAAAAAATGGTGTTCTAATTTTAAAAATGAGTCTAAACTTCTTTTAAGTAGGAACTTTTGCTAAGCAGTAAATTACAAATTTCGAACTATCTAATGAATACGTAGCTTACGTAAATCGAAAGTAGATCTATTGATGTAACGTTGCTAACAGGCAGCCATATTGGATTTAATTTGACAACTATTTACGCGCGTTGAGCGTAAAATCGAATCTAATTGGTTAAGGATTGCGTTTGACAATTAAAGCGCTGATTTCGATCTAAATCGAGTTCTGATAGTTCTTGAAACTAAATTACGTAGTTTTTGGAACTGTCTTACAAATTGGATAAGTATTTTCAAAGTAAAAGTGTCAAACTAGTTTATTGAAGAGGATTATACTGAGGCAAATATTACACGAAACTCAGCGAAAACGCTTCTAACTTGCATCTGTCAAAATACTTCCAATTTTGACGTAACTACCTAGTAACTGATTTTATTCGTTTTGTTATCATCATCAATAATAATATAATAAATAAATAAACCCTAAATATAATAACAAGAATAACGCTGGACAATCCACACAGCATCATCTAGCCGTCATCGGCCGTCATCGGCCGTCATAGGCCGTCCTTAATTATACCGTTGCGACTTTCAGCATGTTCGCAAACTACTTAATAAAATATTTTGTATCTGTATTTGTACAACTATAATAAAACTATCAGCCATCATAAACGACCCACTTCCTTTCGCGTAATTTACTAGCATCAAATTAAATGGCGTCGTGCGTCGTTTTCCTTATATTGCGTCCCGATGAAAAGCATTAAGGACATGAAGGGCACGACCCATAAAATAGGACAGGTCAAGACGCCGATGTGGGATCGAATTCTATGGGAAACCTTTGAGGAATAGGTAGCCGAGTGGTTTGACAGACATGCGAGATTAGGCAACATTTTATATTATGAGACAACTTTTGTTGCAATAAAAACAACAAGCTGACAATAAAACGTGCATACATCCCACATCAGTATATTATTGCTAATTACAAAAAGATATTTTTGGTATAACAAGTATCCTTTATGTTACGATAGGCTTGGTGGTGAGGAACTGATGCTCAAATTACTATAGCTATAAGACATTTCAAGATGACCCCTGGATTTACTGAAAGTCATTTAGACTTTGACTTTGATATGGTCAAATGGATGTTTCAGATTTTGTAATATATTCTTTTAAAGTGAAAATTACCTAAAAACGAAACAGTTATATATTATAAACATCAACCCTCGTTATTCCGTTTAGAGGTTGAACTTTAGGAATTTCATTCTTAGTACATTTCTACGCACCAAAACAAATATACCTTGAAAATTTCAAGCCTCTACGACCAGTGCTGTATGCTGTGCGTTATCAAAATGTTAATCAGGACAGACTTATAACTGGTATAGATAAACATTGAGTAACACACATTTTTATCGAGGAGTAGTAGTAACAGTCCCAGGTGACAACTTGAGTTGCTCAACTGCAAGCGATTAAAATCGCCCGTCTGCCTACAAATCACAAATCCTTCGGGCGCGTTGAATTTTTCGGGCGGTCATTCGCGTGACCAGCGCGCATTAGTGCAATGAATCAAATTGAATAAGGCCGAGTCTACATCCGCGACTTCAGGAAACGCATGTCGTACTAATAAATAATTTTCTAACTAGTCGTTTCTGTTAATGGATGGGCGCGCCACTAAATAAACCACAAGACGAAGCAACATATAGATTTTACTTCAAATACTCTAGTTCCTGGAGCGCTGGGTTCGGACTATATTTTTATGAAAAAAATACATCGGGACAAGTTATTTTAATTATTGTGAGCCGTTTCCATCTTTCCGTGGTCCTAATAATGTCGTCAGTCCATCGGGATGGATTGGACGTCCTACGCTTCGTCTTCCGTGGTTCCGAGAGCCTTTATTCCCCAGCGGTTGTCGGTTCTACGAGCTATGTAGCCTGCCCACTGCCACTTGAACTTGCTGATTCTGAGAGCTATGTCTGTGACCTTGATTCTTCTTCGGATTTCCTCATTTTTGATTCTATCTCGCAGTGAAACTCCCATGTAACAATAATAATAATAATGTTGGACAATCCACACAGCATAATCTAGCCCCAAGCTAAGAAGATTGTGTTATGGGTACTAGATGACTGATATACTTAATACAATACAAGTCATCTAGTACCCATAATACATAGAAAATACCCAGCGCACCTGAAATAAATATTTGCAGATCGTACAAACATTTATTCCAAGGCGGGAATCAAACCCGCAATCTCCTGCGTCGCCACATCGGTCGTGAAAGTAGTACAAATGGTCGTTATACTGTGTGTTAATTTAAAGTGACCGCGTCCGCCACTGGCTACTGATTTGTTTAGATTTCGGATTGATTAGAAAACTGGTCTGTAGGGTGAGACGATTGATTGTCGACATTTTTACCGTCGTCACTTTTATTATTTGTCATGTTGGATAGACTGTTACTGAATAAAAACATTTGTCACGTGATACAATCGGCTTTTTGAAAGGTAAATTAGATTTTAGATTGTATCTGATAGTTTATTTTTTATGCTTTTTGCTTCTGCTGGCGGAACAAGCATACGGTCCACCTGATGTTGAGTGTTAACCATGACCTATAACGAAGCATTGCTTTGTAGGTCACGTACGTTAGGTACGTGTCCTACGATGATCTATCCTGCATCCTGAGGCATACTGGTGTTAAGCCTGATGTGCCTGACGATTGGTTATCGACATTTTTACTGACGTCACTTTTTTTTTATTATGTTGGATAGACTGTTCGTAAATGAAAACATTTATTACGTGATACAATCGGCTTTTTGAAAGTTAAATTAGATTTGAGATTGTTTTAAATATTCAAAGTATTTGTAGATTATCAGTTTCTTAATACTTAACGGAGGTTATAGCATTTTAAGCTTTCTAAAGCAATTAATGCTGAAGGGATTAAAAAACAATTAAGAACCTTTTAAAATAAATAAAGCAAACACTGATTAATGTTCGTTGATTCTAACGTAAGATAGAGGTGAGATTGAAACCCTTTGACGTGGGTTTGAATCCGGTCGTCTACCAATTTATATAGCCGGTGTCCTCACACGGTAAAGGAAATCTCGTGAGGAAATCAGTTAATGTTCTAGCAGCGGTAATAGGCTTGCCATCTGTCACGTATGGAAAACCAATTACTGCAAAATGGTATGTACCAAATGTAATGTTTTTTTTTTTTTTGTACTGAGATCTGAGCGGATATCTACCGTGCTTGGGGAATACAATCGTGAAGTTTTTTTGTTCTTTCTTGTTTTTATACAAAACTTTTTTTTGTACAACTTGCTGATAGAAGCTGATGGCCCACCTGATGTTAAGTGGTTACCATTACCTATAGCATTGCCTCACAAGTCACGCTTGTCGTAACGTCAACGTGCCCTACCATGCACTACTCAGCGTCCATCAACCTTAGGCATACAGTACTGTAATTTCAACCTGTAATTTCACCAATGCAAAAGCAAAATCCACATTTTATGTGGATTAACACAAGCTCTGCTTAGCTTGGGGCTAGATGATGCTGTGTGGACTGTCCAGCATTATTTATTTATTTATTTATTTTGCTTTTATACAAAACTAACGGTCCGTCCCGGTTTCGCACGGGTTATAGTAAGGATCTCTAATTTTTTTTTAAATATAATATAACCTGTCTCCCAGGGATAGTGTTTCCCAACGGTGAAAGAATTTTCAAATCAGCCCAGTAGTTACAGGGCCTATTCAATGCAAACAAACAAACAACCAATCATTTCTTTTCCCTTTATAATATTAGCATAGGTATTATAAATAATAATGCTTAAAAGAGTTAGTAAAAGTCTAATAAAGTTGAGACCTAAGCCTACAGTACAAGTCAACAACCCCTCACACGTAACCGCCATCTACAATCTAGCGCACAATAAAACAATTCTTAACCCTCCGCCGGGTCATTATGACCGGGGTATAAACGACCCCAGCGCGGGATTAGAACCCACACTAGAAGTTCAAAGCCGCTCCTGGACTGAATTAATAGGGTTATTGTGGCAATAAATACAGGAGGTGCCTAGTTTGCGGACACGGCAGGTTAAACCACTGTGAGATGGCTTTTGATGTAATATCAACTCTAAAGCCTTGGTTTACGATTCAATCTAGTTTGGTTCATGTTACTAGTGCTGATATGCTACAAAGTAGATTTTGACAGTGTCAGTAAATAAAGTTAACAGGTATTTTGATTCTGTAACAGATTGATTGCGTCAGAGGTAACTTTTTACTATTACCCCTATTCACAGATCGCTGCCGTACTTAGGACTGAAATTAATAATAATATCTGTGGACCTTTTTACAGCCCCAAACTATGCATATTTTTTACTATGGGTACCAGATGACTAATACAATAGTTAAACACGTTTTTTTTGTAAATACAGACTTAGAATGTAATCTATCACCCGGACAGAAAATAAACATCTGCATTCATCACACAAATATGTATCCTCGGTGGATATCGAACCCACAGCCTAGCAAAGCTATAACTAACTGAGTTTTGTGATCAGTCAATTTAAATGGAGAAGCCTTGCCCAACACCTGTTCCATCCTTACAGCTGCCTAATCCATAGAAAAGGCATGGTCGATGCGTGCGGAGTTAACTAAGCCCCAGGTATCCTCACAATGTTTTTCTTCACTGTTTGAAAGCACTAGCATTGCGCACTAGCATCACTTAGAAAAATTCAGAGGTACATAACTGGATTCGAACCCACAACTTAAGGATTTAAAGGCGTTACTACCACTAGACCACTAGTGTTCCTAAGTAATACAGTACCTGATCTAAAACTATTTTAGAAACAGCGAGTATTTTGTTTGTCATATAAATTATACGAATTTAAATTTAGAACTTTAATAATTCAAATTAGAACTTCAATAACTTAAATTTAGAACTTCAATAAAAAAAAATATCTTCAAAATAGTTTGGCAAATAGTTTTTTGTAAGTAAAGTTATTGATACAGATAATCTAATACAGGTAATCTGGGTGTTGTATTGATATGAAATGTTTATTCATTTTAGAAATAGTAACTGCATAATATTTATAGTATGTTGTTTAAATAAAATGAAGATTTCCTGTTGCTGTTACATATTCTGTGGAGGTGTTTAGTTTGCGAATGCTGTGGTATGATAAATCAAGGGGCACCACAAGATGTCCTGCACCCTTCTGTCCCGCTCGGGCGCATACTGTAATTTATGGGAGAGAGCAGGATAGATTACAGCAACAACAGTCTTTAGAATTAGGTGGGTTCGTAAGTGTCCGTACTAAACCCAAGAATTATATGAAGTGCTTTCATGTGGACGCCGCTTAATAGTTTTAGTATAGACCGCACTAGTGTACTTTGTTTTATTAGTTCACGAAAATTGCAGTAAAGTTCATAATAATAAAAGTAAATTTCTTACATCCTTTTACCAAATAAAATATTCTCTCAGCTCAGTTTTTACTTGTACCTTTGCGCTGTTTGTGGGTTAGATTCTCACTTAGGACAAACATATTAGTAGGGCAAGAAATTTGCTAGTGTGCATGGTAAATAATAATTAGCAAACACTACTTTAAGCCCAGCTGTTCCCCTTTAGGGGTTGAATTTCTGAAATTATTTTCTTAGTACACCTATACAAACCAAGACAAATATACTCTGAAAATGTCAAGTCTCTACGATCAGTGGTTTAGGCTGTGCGTTGTTTATATGTCAGTCAGTCAGTCATTCAGGACAAAGATTCTTATGATTGGTATACGTATTTATGAACAGTATCTAAGTATTTTATTAGCTACATATTTCAAATACAGCTTTACGTATATTTGCTTAGTTTAGGGCTGAATGACTAAAGTAAAGTATCCTCATAATGTTTATTTTTTTAAGTAGAAGGCACCGGTGGTATAGTAAAAGCGGCCACGCCTTCTGATCTTAAATATGTAGGTTCGAAAACAGACCTATTGATGTTAAATATATTTTCGTATAAAAAAATGTGTTATAGCTATCTTTGTCGTTTCTGTGGTTGTTGAAGGAGACGGCATCATTTTAGTACTGTCTAATAAGATTAGTCTAAAACGGCTGAACCGATTTGAATATTATTTTTGTTTAGTTCCCTATGACTCAGGGATGATATAAATATAAAAAAACGTTGGTGATACAAAAATCACCAAGTCAGCTTTTTTATAAAATGCTTTATTAAATACTTAAATAAAAATAATATATTTTGTACCTTTTCGCGACTGTCGGGCTATTTGGATGGTAATAAATATTTTTAATGACTTGAAAAACTTTATGTAGCTACAGTTACTTGCACCTGGGCTGTTGTTTATGTAACTATTGTTTCAAATGTTTCTACGTTTTGTTTTCATTTTATTTATTCAACTTTTTTAATATTCACTATCATTTATAAGAATCTTTGTCGTTATTTATTGTTGTGGAATAAGCATTCGGACCACCTGATGTTAAGTGATAACCATCACCTATAACAAAGCATTGCCTTGCAGGTCAGGCACGTTAGTTAGGTGCCCTACGATGCGTTACCCTCCGTCTACCAACCCGAGGCATACAGGTGTTAAGCTTCATGTGCCTGTAATTTCACCGGCGCCCACACACCTCAAACCGGAACACATACTATAAAGTTAAGTTATCTATAAAGATCTCTTTTGAGTACTTTTAACAACAGTCTTTTAAACCAATATGGGCCTATGTCCAGCAGTGGACTTACAAAAGCTTATTAAATGGTGAAAAGCTGGTATTTACGGATAAAAACATCATCTACGTTACAAAAGACGAAGAAAACACGACTTTTGGCGTAAAAGTTATTTTTGTACGCCGATGTGCTTTTAGTTAGAAAGACTTCTTTGTGAAGAAAACTTGGTCGTGAGTTAGGAAACTGGAACAAAGTGACAAAGTATATCGACCAAGTGATAGTCTTTTCAAACGATAATTTGAACAGTCAATAGTATCTTGGGTTCTGTAACCATCAGAATTGGCTTGATGCTAAAACGCTTCTTCAACCTAGATTAGCCAACGACTCGTTTTCAAATTTCTATCCTAACATCGTGGTATTAAAACTGAGATTGGTTTACGCTCCGCCTTGGCGTTAGCGGTCAAAAATATGTAAAAACACAGTTTTTATGACTTCTTGACCAGATATAATAATGATAATAATGCTGGAAAGTCCACACAGCATCAGCTAGCCCCAAGCTAAGCAGAGCTTGAGTTATGGGGGATGGATGACTGATATACTTACCTAATACAATACATTACATACTAGATTATTTTTATTATACATACATAGAAAATAGCCAGAACACCCGTAGTAATTACTTGCAGACCGTAAAAACATTTATCCCAAGGCAGGAATCGAACCCGCAAACTCCTGTGTCGCCGGCGACATTCACCCACCGCGCCACACCGGTCATCAAAATCAAAATATAAAACCTATTTTTCGAAAATTTCGAATTCGTCCGCGTGAAGCTATTTTCATACAAACTTCAACCCCCGCTGTATTCATTTAGAGGTTGAATTTCGGGAATTCCTTTCTTAGTACATCTCTACGTACCAAGACGAATTTACTCTGAAAATTCAAGACTTTACGACCAGTTTAGGCTGTACATTGTCTATATTTCTATCAGTCAGTCAGGACAAGGATTCTTATAATAATAATTGGTTTAAATAGATGTGCAATAAAGTATTTTATTTTATAAAATTTAGTTTAACTTGCCCTTAGCTCTTCAATATAATGGGTTTTCTAATGATTTCTCACCCAATCTATACAAATTTAAATACGTCTCGACAATTTATGCATCGCCCATATCACCTGAGGCGAATTCAACCGATCCAAGCGTGTATTACTTGAATCCAGCGCGCAGTCTAAACTAGTCTTTACTAATCTAAGCTTAGATTCAATATCGCTCAGCAAATAATAAAATCTCCAGAAATTTGGACTGATTTGTAGTTGAATAATTTTGAGCCTTCGCACTTTTATTATAAGGACCATAATGACATGGCTGAGCTTAAATGAGCTTTAAGAGAAAATACTTTATTAAACATTTTCAAACAGATTTATTTAGATACCTATTCAAGCGAATTTCATAAGATAAGCTATTAACGCACATATAGTTATACCAAAATCTAATTTAAGCAATGCTTATTTTTTTCTTTGATTGTTACTTTTGATTGTATTACTTATGCTTATAAGTAATACAATCAAATAAAATAAAGTACAAAAGGATTTGTCCTGCAATCGGCGGACTTATCGCGGGTAGCGATGTCTTTCAGACAACCGTTATTCTAATTATAAATAAAGAAGGCACCGTTTTATAATTTTACCGGTGGCCTAGTGGGAGTAACCTAGCTTCCTGATCCTAAGGTCGTGGGTTCAAATCCGGTCGTGCGCCAGTAGTTTTTCCTATCAAAAAATCTATTAGAGAGCACTGGCACTGTATTTATACATTTTTTCGAACGGAAAAATCCTTGGGGCACGATCGGATTTGAACCCACGACCTTAGGATCAGGAAGCTAGGTTACTCCCACTAGACCACTGGTTCCGAGTCGTGGAATGTTATAATTTAGTATCTTTACAGTGGAACCTGCACCTAAGGACTATTGTATAATCTGTGCCACAGCCAAGGGGGTGACTAATTTATAGTCCGTTAATTTACAGTGTTTTATAGCCCTTAGGGGTCAGAAAGAATTGTTGCACTGTGATTTGCATGTCTCGTAAGTGGCCTTTGGGGTCTGTTGGACCCACCGGTTACTTAGACCCTGTGTGTGACAAATGGCATGTCTAAGTTGTTAGGGTCATTAAGGGTTAATCGTATCTACCTTTTTAATTGTACTCATGTGGTCAATTTTTTTCAGACCTCGTGTGTCGTTCGTTGGGCATATTTTTTTTAAGAAATCAATATAAGTGATACAAGTAATTTTTTTTACATTTATTTTGTTTAAAGCTTTTTTCATTAAAACTTAATTGAGTGAATTTAATTTTATTACAATTTTACTCCTTTTTATCGCTTTATAGGGTTTGAATTTTACAAATGTACCCTGTAAAGCTTCAAGTCTACGAGTACGAGTTTAGGCTGTGCCCTGTCCATACGTACCAAGTTACTGGTCAGGGCCGAAAAATCTTATATACATCTTATCTTATCTTATACTACAGGTATACATAAATACTAGTTAGCTATCTTTATACAAACTTAATCCCCTGTAAACTGTACCCATTACCCATTTAGGGGTTGAAATTCAAGAAATAAAATCTCTACTACCAAGATGAATATACCAAAAAAAAAAAAACAAATATCTACAACCAGCGGTTTAACACTATTACTTAGCATCAGGTGAGTTTGTCCCAGCAGCTAGACAAATAATAAAAAAAATATAGCAACAACATATTTCATAATAGAAAATAATCGTGGCTTTTCTCTGCAGTTATTAATTTAACACACAATACAACACACAATATGTGAAATTTAAATTGCGTGAACTACAAATTGTTTGCTTCAAAAATAAAGCATCTTTCACAAATGAGATTTCAAGTCTAGGTTTTTCAAAACTTTCTAACCGTCATATTACGATACTATTTTTTTTTAAATAAGAGCAAAAATAGCTAAATTCATAACGATATACTTTTTCTAATAACATCATGCAGTTGACGGATAAATTATATGAAAATTAAAATTGAAGTGTTGATGCAAATACATATATCGGGCTAGTCTTCCAGAAAATGAGTGCGAGAGCCTTATAAAGCAGTGAACTTCTTCACGCTGACGATAGTGATGACTATTTTTACTATGTAAATAGCGGGCTATGTTTGCTTGAAAAGCAAAGCTTAAGATATTGCAGAAAGCCCAACAAATTTAGATTAAAACAAGGAGTATGTGAACGAACTCATTTAATTTAATAACCAACAGTTGGCAGTGCAATTTAAATAAAATTTTCAGTGCTGTGTGCGACCTAAGCTACGGTCTGGTCACGACATGTTGGTTTTAAGTTGTGTTGTTCATGTGATTTGTACGCTGTGGAGCAAGCACGAATATATGCGACATGTCAAAGTCAAAAAGCATTTATTCAGTAAAATACGCAGGGATCATCTTGAAACGTCTTAAATCTAGGTGAATCAAAGTGCCAGTTCCTAGAAGAACCGGCACGAAACTTACGGCTTGGTTCCTACTGGTTTTTATGTTTACCGTGTTTTTTTTACATTGCGTGGTATCAATAACTCAACTGCGGAGTGTTGTCTAGATACCGCGCAGTGTACAATACGTTTATGCAATAAATGTTATATTTATCCAGACTGGCTTGTAACTAAATCTTACTAATATTATAAACGCGAAAGTATGGATGGATGTTTGTTACCTACTCTTTCACGCTCTAACCAGTAAACCGATTTAGATGAAATTTGGAATAAACATAGATTTTAACTTGGGTTAACATACAGATTACTTTTTATCCCGAAAAAATATCAGAAACGGGAAAAAAACTGCCACGCGGGCGAAGCTGCGAGCGGCCGCTAGTCCGACATATGAAAAGCCTGTAGAAGTTCACTGCTTTTCAATACGGTTCCAGGAAGAATAGCTTTGAGCCTTTTTCAACCCACGACCCTAACCTAACAATATTATCAGTACAACAAGTGGGAGAGTCCTCTTTGCTTCCCTATTTTTACCGTTACCTTCGGATTGGGAGTGTAGAAAATCGGACTCAGTGGCGCACTATGGGAGAGACCTATGTCCAACAGTGAACTGCGATAGGTTGATAATGATGATGCTGTCTCTCAGAAATCCATAGCTTCAGATAATTAAACAGCGAACCTGAAGCGGACGTTTTGTTTTTGGGTTCTTACAGACCCAACATAATTTGGGCCAAAATTGGACGACCGTTAATTATAACTTTCGTATCCGGTAAAACTGTGCCTCAATTAAAAGTCTTCAGTATTAGATAACTGTTGTGTAATTATGGGGCTACCGGCGACCCCACGTGTTCAGGTGATTTATTTTACCCTTTTAGGGGTATATGTCGACCGTTTTGGCTGAGTGATGTAAATGAAAAGTGACTTTATTTGCCGTTTTAAATTGTAAAAGTATTTAAATGGTTTGTTCTCATGAAAGCATAACAGTCGTTCAAAATAAGTAGGACCACACTACGTTCACACGCAGATTCTTCTGTACAAATTTTAAAACTCGCATCACTCTAGCGGTTCATCATCATCAACAGTCATCGGAAGTCCACTGCTGGACATAAGCCTCCCCCATACGTTTTTTAGGATGAACGATTTTGATTCCTTCGACTTCCTAACAATCTCAGTAGTCCATCACGAGAACGTCCTATGCTTCGTCTTCCGGTTCTTGGTCGTGATCGGTGGTAGTGGTAGGCACCCAACTTTCTGCTTCTTTCAACATCAGCAGAGCAAGAGTTATAAAAGAGAATACAAGACAAAGAAACATGTGACACATTGAGTTTCGCAACAAGCTTTTATTCAAGATTAGGTACCAAAGAGCAATGACCTACAATGACCATTGGTACCGTTTCAAATTTACCCCTACCTTTCACTGACAAATGAGACCCTGACTCTATTGAATGAGTCCAAATTAATCACTCCTTACAAAACACTGTTCCTAAAGAACTAATTAATTTCTTTGTGATTGTATTATACCTTGAGATTTGGTAACTTTTTGATAATCGTTGCAGGTTTGATTGACAATCTAAGAAGAAATAAGTGCAGATTCATTTCTCGTGGTAAGACAAATATTTATGCTATCCGCAAATCCGAGAGACGCTCAGCGACCACAAGGTAGATGTAAAAGTTAAATAAGGATTCCGAAATAGAAAATGGAAGACACTCGAAACTGGATGAGAATAGTTCGAGAAAACTCCAAACAAACACTAAACATACCTTTAGGAAACAACCTGAAATAACAAAGAAAAACTTCTTAAAACTTCCCCTGGAATGTGACACACGCGCCAAATAAAACCAATAAGAGAATTGAAGAAGCATTGTTTACAGAAAACAATTTGATTTGCTGTCCTTTTTTAATGGGAATTCTTTTACCTCTGACCCGGTGTTTGGGAAATGCCGCTCAAGCTGCGTTTATGCCAGGAAGTCACATTTTTGTTAGTTGTCAATGTTTTTTTAGGGTTCCGTACCGAAAGGGTAAAACGGGACCCTATTACTAAGACTCCGCTATCTGTCTGTCTGTCTGTCACCAAGCTATATCTCATGAAAAGTGATAGTTAATTTGAAATTTTCACAGATGATGTGTTTCCGTCGCCGCTATAACAACAAATACTAAAAACCGGAATAAAATGAATATTTAAGGGGGCTCTCATACAAAAAACGTGATTTTTTTGCCGTTTTTACTATAGATAATGGTACGAAACCCTTCGTGCGCGTTTGACTCGCACTTGGCCGGTTGTATTTACATAATTAACTACCTCATTCGTTTCTATAATCTTTGGAAGCAATATATCTTTAGTAAAATTACGTGTGGCATGACGAACAGTTGAAATATAAAATAAAGAAGAAAAACTGCCTTTTGCAAGAATGTCGTCAAAACGATAGATAGGCTCTTCAGACGGAAGAATATGGGCCAGGGCACAATGGCTTCCTTCCTCTATTGAATAGATAAAAATGGGAAAAACGAAAGTTGGTATGTTCAAAACCTGTCAGTTTCCTAAACCTACATTCAAGCCTTGCTAAAACGGGACACTGTCGACTACATTCGCGCATGGAACAACATGGAACTGATATTTCGGAAACAAAGAATTTCTACCGAAAGCCGAAAATGGCGTTCAATCCCTTGCTATCAGAACTTTTTCGAAACAGTTTACTTGGAAATAGAAAATATGGCATATCCCATTGGTATGATTATTCAGATTAAAGTTCAAATAACCTGTGATATACCTTTTATTGGCTACAGTCATTTTATAATGTGATTTTAATGGCATTACTTATAAAAACTGTCAAAACATAAATAATGCTTAAGTTTTTGCCATCCCTTTTTTTATATGTATGGGTTTTAATGTTTTAAATACCAGTAATGGCATGTGAATATCCTAACAAACGTAAGAGATCTACTTCCTAAAGGCTGAATTTTGAGACACCCTTTTTAGGGATGACAGCTCAATGAAACCTAGACTATAAGTTAACTAATGTTGTAAATCGTTTTAACATTAAATCAGTAGTTTTTGCGTGTAGCGTGTACAAAAAATCGTACAAACAAACATTTTGTTTGAGCACGATTTTAGAAAAATATCTTTAATGCACAGACTTTTCGACCTCTACAGTTTTATTATAGATACATATTAATATGATGAATAAGGCACTGACCTTAGCAGTAATTAACTTTGAACTTATGATAAAAAATCATTTTCTTTCAAGATAGCGTTTCATGAATTATTTTCTAGCATGAGTACAAAGTTTTTATAATAAAGTTATCAAATGCTTTTCTATCTAAGACTGGGTTTAGCCTCGTCATAGAGTAGACCTAGCAATTTTATCATTAAAAGTTCTTGCTTTGCTAGTCTTCAAGTACGTTACTATACACGCAAAAGTCACTCCGCCCTTGCATGTGAAATTAAAGTCAAAAGGGCGAACTTAAATTTAATAGACAGGCCAAATACACAGCCTTTTTTGTTCAAACCTATTTGGTATTATCCTTGTCAAAATAAAAGAAAATTCCAAAACATTGTAAAGTAACGTAACTATTAGTAATCTGACATTTGATATGTCTGGAAATTTATAGTGAGAGTAGAATTCATAAACAAATATATATATAAAAATCAATTGACGTTCGTAAGTCTTACAAAAAGCGGGATATTTCCTAAATCTAGTGCTTTTTTCAGTAATTTTCTTGTTCAGGTAAAAATAGAGACAGAAAAATGAAAAACAATTCCAAATCAGAATGAACTGTTCAATCTCCCTTTCTTAAAAGTTGTGCGTCGTATCAAACGCCTTGTGAACAAGCACATGGCAAACTATGGTTCTTTTTAAGAGATTTTCCTTGTCTCAAAACATTCCCTCTCAAATGGAACTGTAAAAGTTTCAGCAATGTGTTTTGTCGTCCATTGTGGTTGCTGAAGTTTTCCTTCTAGAATTTCTTTTGCTTTAATTTTGTTTCTGTGTTATCTGCCCTTGAATGTCCTAATTAAAGAATGTCTGGAAAATACAGAGCTTAACTTAATCTAAACATCTAGTAAAAAAACAGTATCTATGTATCTAAGTCGCGCGCGTTTCGCTAGTTTATAATAAAATATAAAATAAATAAATATTTGTCGACATTTTCACACAACATCATCTAGCTCCAAACTAAGCACAGTTTTTACTATGGAAGCCAGATATGACTGATAAAATACCTTAATACTTTTTTTTGTAAATACATACTCGGAATACAATATAACACCCACACATAACATACAAAACAAACATATGTTCATCGTACAAATGTTTGTTCTCGGTGGGGATCGAACCCACCATCTACAGCGCAGAAGGTAAAGCTACTACGAACTGAGCTGAGCTTTGTATCGTCATTGGTATTTTCCTATTTGCATTGTGAATAATTTCTTATTCAACTAGTTAAAAAAAAAAATTGTACTTTGTAAACATATTATATTCAATTCCTTTTTCTTATTTGTATTTAAAGTCTATACTTTAAGTGTATGATGTTTTATTCTTAAAAAACATGATTCCCGTGAATAAAACTTTCAGTTTAAAAATCATTTATTCTCAAAAAGATAAATACATTATCACTTACATGAGAATTAACTAATAAAAATACAAAAAGTGTCGTTCAATTTTAGGTCAATTTTAGTAGGTAGGTAGGTACATTACATACTCAATTAACGTGCCTAATCAATATTATTTTAAAAGCGTTTGTGATATGCTGAGCAAGTCTAGTTTTAAATACGTTAAATAACAGTATTTTAAAAGAATAAAACTTTACAAATCAAACTTTATTAAATATGTTTTTTTTACCTTTCTTTTGTTTCGTATCCAAATTAATTGTTATAACTTTATGAAACTCCGCGTCGTTTTGATTTTTATCTCGTGGGATTCATTTGAATAATTTCTCGTTATCAGAATAAATTGTGTCTTGTTTTGATAAGAGTGCGAGAAAAATAAGTTACAGTACTGTACTGTAGTGTTCGAGTTTTTTATTTTTCTTTTCTTTGCTTGTTAAACTTTTTTATAGACATTATTTGTCTTTGTAAAGTCTAATGAATTGGGGTGAAGTTTTGTTCAAAAGTGATAAGCTTTTTGTTTTTATCTAAGTGAGTTTACTTTTATTTCTCAACGGTTTGTTTACTGTTAGAGATATAAATATAAGTAACTAAACTCTGCCTTTATTGTGTTCTTTGGGCGTCGCTAACTAACCCTCACCTAACTAACTAACTATAATAAGAGTTTTATAAATATCGCTTAAAATGAATTTTGTCACTGAATGAGTGAATGAATGAAAATACTTTACTGTACACAGCAATCCACACAGCTTCATCTAGCCCCAAGCTAAGCAGAGCTTGTGTTATACTCGTAGGTACTATATGACTGATATACTTAATACAATACATTACATACACAGACATATTTTATTTATTATACATAGTAAATACCCAGAACACCCGGAATAAATATTTGCAGATCGTAAAAACATTTATACCGAGGCGGGAATCGAACCCGCAACCTCTTGCGTTGCAGGCGGAGATTCGCAACAGCAATGAGAGTAAACAATAATTAACAATAGCAGAGAATGTACAATGGGTGGTAAACGGCGGTACGGCGGAAACGTACAGGAAAAGCGTAGGTATGCTAAGCAGTAGATGATGATGCTAAAGTCATAATCAAAAGTTTAAATCAGTCGGCATGTATTCTCTATAATCACTCGTAAAATATCACTTAGAATCATCTTACAGCCTTGTGAATCTTATTAGGCAACAGTTCCTCACGACCAAGACCTAGAAAAACAGACAAAAAATTTGATAAAGGTACGGAACCCTAATACATAATAAATGTTTTATTTTTACAGACTGAATACCGTAAATTGTCTTCAGTCTAGTAAACCTGAGACAAACAGACAAACGCCTCTGCAAGGTATTAGAGAAAAATAAATCGCAGATAGACGGTAGTTTAAAAATCCAGTTTAAACCAGTTTTTCCCGGCAAGTGACTCGTTAGACGAATGGTCTGGGGCCGTGTGTTAGACAGGATCCCCCTAAAAGGGGTAGAGCCCCCTATAGGGGCGCAGACTTCTTCTGAACCATAAGTACTGTTATTTATTCTTTGCTAGACTGTCGAACGCACCCGATGCCTTCGTTAAATTGCAGTAACTTCCTCACAAGCTAGAGATTTTAAAATAGAACTGCGGGCGAATGTCCACCTGCGACACAGGGGTTGCGGGTTCGATTCCCGCCTTGGGATAAATGTTTGTACGATCTGCAAATATTTATTCCGGGTGTTCTGGGTATTTTCTATGTATAATAAAAAATATCTATGGATGTAATATAGTATTGTATTAAGTATATCAGTCATCTAGTACCCATAATACAAGCTCTGCTTAGCTTGGGGCTAGATGATGCTGTGTGGATTGTCCAGCATTATTTATTTATTTTATTTATTTCTGTTGCCGGTATAACAACAAATACAAAAAACAGAATAAAATAAATAAAGAGCAACAAACGCGATTTTTTTACCGTTTTTATCATATATAATGGTACGGAACCCGTCGTGCGCGAGTCCGACTCGCACTTGGTTGGTTTTTTGTAAATATTACTGGTTATGATTATTCTTCAAACGAGTAACTCTAGCGGATTCCATGTGTAAATATTTTGTTTAAACTTTTCACTGAAACTTTCGAGGGAACACAAACAGACAAGTTGTAACTGAATTAACTGCTGAGCTCGATTCGGATACTTCGTTCAAAATTTTATTTACAGTTTTTGTTGTACGTGTAGCTTCTCTGTAATATTTGCATTATATTTTGATAAATTCAATATCTATGTATTTAATGTATTGTATTAAGTATATCAGTCATGGAGTACCCATAACACAAGCTCTGCTTAGCTTGGGGCTAGATGATGCTGTGTGGATTGTCCACCATTATTAATATACGTTTATTTGTAAAAATAGTGTACACTAAAATATCACAGATGAATTGCTTCCCGTTTCGCTTAGTAGAATCAAACTTATCTGGGTTGGAAGGAAATCCAGTAAATATTCGGAAAAACGTCCTTTCTACAAACACGCTGTTCGGCAGAAGGTTTCAGCGGATTTCCTGTAATCTAACCTATTGTGTTTGCACTACGAACAAACATAAGGAAGGGTAAGAATATTGGACTGCAGTTAGCAAATACGAGCATCTTACAAAATGAGCTCAGTCGTATGTGAATGGATATTTAATGAGGTTTTCGGTACTTTTATTTGAGGCGCTCACAATGAAAAAAAAAAAATTGTGGCTGACTCTGGTAAAGAAGTTTTTTAAGATGCTCCAAAGCCTCTCTTCATGGCTTTACGACTTTAAGCTAGGACCGACGAACTCACGCTTTTCGAAGCATACCTAATGCGCTCCGTCGTATAGATAAAAATCATTCGTATGTGTTAGTTTTGAGGCTAGGTATGTATTTTATTACTTGTATTATTTTTTTCTCTAAGTAGTAAGTTTTTTTTTATAAGAGCCGTTATAATATGCAAAGATTTAATGTGCATATGCTGAGCTGTCGCTGAGTATTTTGTATATATTTTATAAAGTTTATGATTATATTATGTTTTTTTATATTTTATTTTAAGCTCTGTAATGTGGTGGTTTAAAAAATAATTCTATTCTATTCTAAAAATATTTCACCAACAAAAATAAACTCATTTTCCGCAAGAATTGATTCTCCCCTACAACGGTAATTCAGCATTCATGGGCTTTGGAAATTGAATTGACGAAGTACCTATATTCTGCATCAATTCCCTTTGCACAATCCTTTAAATGCTGAAAATACCTATACGTATTCAAACTCGCGATTCAGTGCAAAACTAGGGTTGGCAGATTGTAAATAAGACAAGCAAAGCACTGTGAAAACGATAAGGGCACCCTTAGGGCGCCTACGGCTCTTACCACTTCTCTCTCTTATCTATTTAGATTTTATTTGAGAGTATAAGGAACCTTTGTAGAGGATAAACTTGTAAATAGTGAATTGAAATATGATGTTGAATTTGCTCACTTGATTGGCATCACATTTGAGCTTTATTTATTACAAGGTTTTGTCTGCGAGTTGCGACTTCGTTCCGCCGACTTACTTAAGGTGGAACAAGTCGTTACTATTTCCATACGCTGTAACTAAATATCTCTACTATTTACTAAGGTGCGTCCGAAGGTAAAGTTTGATACTGAATTATCTAGGCTCGTTACCCTATATTCTACAGTAAAATCAGATTACCTTGAAAGTTACAAGCATCGAAAGATTTAGACTAAATCTTTCGACGTTTCTAAGTAACAACGCAAGTTGCAACACTCTGCGTCCATCAACCTGAGGCATACAGGTGTTAAGCCTCATGTGCCTGTAATTACATCGACACCCACACTCTTCAAATCGTAACACAGCAACCTGCTTGGCGGCAATAATAGGCATGGTGGTAGTCGAACGAACCCTTCACTAAAAGTTCTACTACTACTAAATTGAAATAGTAGATTAAGAATAGAAAATATACAAGTTGTATTTTTTTGGCGGAAATGTTCTATGGTACTAGACATTGGAAGAAAAGAACACAAACTATTAAATCCAGTTATGCAGAACAGTCAACCCTAGGTCCCTTTACAGAGACATCCTACATTTATTTCACTCAACAATCAAGGGACGGGCGCAATAATGGCCCTAGGGCTGTCACTCGCATACGACTCAATAGAAATCCTTATATCCTCAACTTTCGATTCGAAACAAAATGAAGCAAGTTCTAGCGTAAAAGAAATTGGATTTCCGTATTGAGTTGACAGAGGCGAGGAGGGGGGCGGGAGTCCGGGGGCAGGGGGGGCAAACACAGGTGGAAGCAAACATGATCTGTCAAGGAGCCACGATTGTTCCTTGATTGGACCTTTGTAGATGTTTATTATGATTGAGCGTTTGCGAGATGATGCATGTATGTATCTTACAGAAGGTCTTTCACCCCACACAAGTTTTCATCATTATTATAAACATTTGCTCTGTCACTGTTTATCATTACCTATTAGTACGAGATGGCAGAAGTTTTGACAAATGTTTGTAAATCCTACCAATATGTCCTACTTTTTATCCCGAAAAAATAACGGAAACGGCGAAGCTGCGAGCGGCCGCTAGTAATTGATAAAAATCTCCTTTCAGAGCAATGGAAGCTGCGCCAAAACAGACTATTATTTAATAGTGATTGGTGAACCTGCATAATACTTTAGTAAGAAGGAAGTTGTAGTGATCAGATACTGGGGTCACCAATTAGCCAGCCAAGTGTGATGACTACGGCTTACCCCAAATACAGGGTCCACAGGGTGTAAGTCCAACAGTGGCCTTATTTAGGCAGTTCAGGAGTGTCTTGCCACTTTTACTAGCAACTTCATCTGTGTGAATTTTTTTCAGAGAGAAAAAAATTGCATCACGGCTTTAGGCACGGTAGATATCCTCCCCTATCTCTTAGTACCAAGTACTTATTCGAAATTCTTTGAGAATATCTAAAGGTGGAAGTACCCACATCCATATAGTACATTTAGTACATACCCACATTTTGCGGTAGTTAGTATTCTATATGTGACAGATTGCAAGCCCATCGCCGCTGCTAAAATACTAGCTGGTTTCCTCACGAGGTTTTACTTCACTGTTTAATAGCACTGACACTTTTGTTTTTTGCATTAAAACTTCTATCCCCGTGTAGGGGTTAAATTACGGAAATTCCTTTCTTATTTCACCTCTACGCACCAAGACAAATATACCCTGACAATTTAAAATCTCTACGACCAGTGGTTTAGACTGTCCGCTGTCTATATGTCAGTCAGTCAGGATAAAATTATTTATAATTACTATAAATAAAGCCTGATATTGATACTGTTAGAAAGACTTAAACAATAAACTACTAAAGCGTATCTTTTACTTGGAAAAACATATTTCAAATTCCAATCAAAATGCAACCAACAAATTAAACAAAAGGAACATTTCGGCATCCCAAAATTACCTTATTAATTCGAACCCAAGCCGGGAATCAAACTGAGTACAAGTGAGATGAGTTTCAAGGAGCTGCTAGTTGATTATCAATTAACGAGCTGGGGAACTTTTGATTACGAATTAATTTTGGGAAATATAGAGATGAAACAAGAAATACTGACATATTTTATTATACTGTTTCGAAAGCTTTGAAGTGTTGTTTTAAGACTTTGTTTCGGATATCCAAAACCCAGCGGAACTCTATTCAAAATTAATAATAATAATGCTGGGCAATTTGCAAAGCAAAATCTAACCCCAAGCTAAGCAAAGCTTGTGTTATGGGTACTAGATGACTGATATACTTAATACAATACATTACATACATACATACATATTTCTTATTAAACATAGAAAATAGCCAGAACACCAGGAATAAATATTTGCAGATCGTACAAACATTTATCCCAAAGCGGGGATCGAACCCGTAACCTCCTGCGTCGCAGGCGGACATTCGCCCGCCGCGCCAAATCGGTCACCATAATGTACCCATAACACAAGCTCTGCTTAGCTTGGGGCTAGATGCTGCTGTATGGATTGTCTAGCAATATTATTATTATCAATATTTCTCACTACTCACTGGTGAAACATTTACAAACAAGCGTAACTACAAAAATGTCAATAATAAAGCTAACTTCATAAAACAATGTACACGTAGATACATAGCTTCCGATAAGGCAGCCGTTCCGATAGATGGCGATAGTGTCTACTTCCGGCACACCGTCTTGGCACGACCGGAAGTGCCTTTGTCTGACGGATTTTAGGGTAGAATACGGTAGGATAAGCCATGCAATTTTGAACCTTATTGATGTTCGTTATTTGTTAGAAGGCTTTGAAAGGCTCATCAGAAGCAAATTGACTTGAACTGTAAGCTTTTATTAAAGAAAACTGTAATCATTTGGTGACAAGGTTTTATTATTCACGTCAACAGCCTTAACCAGCCTATTGCTGGAGGTTTGCTTGAGTCACTTATCAGGCAGATGGGTAACCACAAAATTGGTAACAAAATTCAGGAGATTACATGTCTATCTTCTTGTGCGTTCCTTCAGTCGGTTTTTAATGCGACATTCATAAGTAATGAAAAGAAATAGCTATATAAATACATGTGTTAGAGAACACCACTTTTTAATAGGTGTTATGTATTGTTAGTATGTGGCAAATTACTGTATGGCCGTGCCTGTGAGTACTTTAGTCATCCTCAAATATCTCAACTACCAAAAAATCTGTGAAAATGACTACTTTGGTGTTAGATAACTGTATCCATCATCATCATCATCCGCTTGACGAATTCCATTGCATATGTCTTCCTTATACATTTCCAGGAAGAATATTGAAGGGCCATCCTATGGACTTTCCCATAGTTTTTGGATCCGTCCATCGATTTTATCTGATATTTTTATTTTTATTTTATTATCATGAAAAAGTCTGGTTTTCGTAAAATGCGTGACTAAGCCCTATTTATCTTATCCCCTATTATAAAACTAAAAAATCAAGTCCAATCATTATACCCATAGTAACTTCTACTAAACAAGTTGTTCCCCTTTGAAGGCAGGTAGGAAGTACATGGTCGGTTACGTGAAATTTATAACCCTCGGTGAGATGGGGTGCAAAGGGTGTAAATTGGTTAATGCAAGGGTGGGGGGTATAGTTAGTGCAAATGTGTAGAAAGCGTTTTTCAAATGCCTGAAGGGAAGTTATTAGTTGAGGCTTCGTGGGGTTTTATCACTTTTTAAGGATCCCCTTTTGTTTCTATAACAACCCTATCAAAAGGGTTAAGACAATTTGTATTTTATTTATATCACTTAAGTTTTTGAATGAGCTTTTTTATCAAGAAAAACGTGGGTATTTGCTAAATGTACTTTCTTAAAATCTTATTCCGTGCAAGAATAGGATTCCTCCATCACCTTAACCACCATTACCATCACCATTATCTTAACGGCGGAACAGGGGGTGCAAAGAATCGTTCTTCTAGGAAACGTATGGGGGAGGCCTTTGTCCAGCAGTGGACTTCTACAGGCTGATGATGATGATGACTTTCTTAGACATTCTTACATCCTCTGGGTAAGGGTATTGTATTCTTCTTATTTTATATAGACATACAAAGAAGGGTTTAACAGTTATGAAGCATTAACGCTATCTAGATAATTTATGTTGTAACAGCGTGTGTTTTATGTAAGCCAAGTTGCACGTGCCTACAATACAAATAAAATATTGATAATAAAATGAAATAGCACGGTAGATATCCTCTCAGATCTCTCAGTACCATCTCGAGATTCTTCGAGGATGTCTAGAAGGGTAGTCAGAGGTACGTCCGGATGTAACATGTGGTACATACCAACTACTGCAATGTTGCAAGCCCATTGCCGCTTCTGGAATACTAACTGGTTTCCTCACGATGTTTTTTTTCCGTTTGAAAGCACATTGTGCACATAATATTTTTAACAGAAAAAAAAAATTGGTGAACGACCGGATTTGAATCCACAACCTTAGGATCAGAGGTCGGGGTCACTCTTTTGGAAAGATAAATTAAAACTATTAGCACTAGTTGAAACTTACTGTAATTATAACTTTTTCATGAAAATCCATGTAACATCATGCAGTGGCTTACCTGTAAAAAAATAAACAAATATTATATTTACAATTTATATTTTTTTAAGTTTTAGGAAAATAGTAAAAGTGTAAAGTTTATCTAAGGTCTACAACGTAATAGAATCAGAAGTAATCAGAAGTTAAAACAACCCATTCTTACCTATTTCTGCCGCCAAGCAGCTTGCTGTGTTCCGGTTTGAAGGGTGTGGTTGCCGGTGAAATTACAGGCACATGAGACATAACATATGAATGCTTCAGGTTACAGAGCAGTGAATTGTAGGGCACGTTCTTAACGATCGTGATCTTCAAGGCAATGTATTTATGGGTGATGGTAATCACTTAACATCAGGTGGGTCATCTGCTTGTTTTATCAGCAATTACATAAAAAACTGTAGAACTAAGTTGACAGACATAGCTCTCAGAATCAACAAGTTGAAGTGGCAATGGGCAGGCCATATAGCTCGTAGAACCAAACTTGAAAGACGGTAGCAAACCGGAAGACGAAGCGAAGAACGCTGTCCAATCTGGTGGCCAGACAACATTGGCAAGTTCGCGGGAAGTCAGTGGATGGAAAAGACTCCAAATTGTTGTTCTTAAAAACGTATAGAGAAGCCTAATATATTAATACTAGAGGCCACTCGCAGCTTCGCCCGCGTGGCAGTTTCTTCCCGTTCCCGTTATTTTTTCTGGATAAATAGTAGCCTATGTCTTATTACAGATTACAATCTATATTCATTTCAAATTTCATCCAAATCGGTCCACTGGTTAGAGCGTGAAAGAGGAACAAACATCCATCCTTCCATCCATCCATCCAAACATTCGCATTTTTAATATTAGTAGGATGCTGGACATATCCAGCAGTGGACTTCAATGAGCTGATGATGATTATGATAAAACTAGGTGCCAGTTCCACGCAAACTATTCTAGAAAGCAAGAAACATACTTGTTTCTTACTAAGTCGTGTGATGCTTCTTACAAAATAAAAGCTCGATAGACTGTATAAGTGTATTGAACTACAGTCTAGTTCATTGACCCCTGCACATACTTCTATCAAAATTAATGATATCCTTGATTGAAAAAAATAATCCTCGATTATTGAAATCGATTCTTCGTTTCGTTAGGGGTTGCTTTAGGAAATGTTTGATGCACGGTACATTAAAGAAAGGTATAATAATGTATTATTGGAAGGGGTGGGTTGATCGACTTATTCAGAAATTGGACAAATAGAAACTGCCGCTTATATTCATAAATTTTTGACCAAATCAAATATTCTAGGTAAAATCAATCTATAGCAATTATAAGAATCTTTGTACTGACTGACTGACTGATTGACATATAGACAACGCACAGCCTAACTAAGACTTGAAATTTTCAGAGTAGGTATATTCATATTGTTGCGTAAAAGTGTATACGAAAGGAATTTTAGAAATTCAACTCCTAAACGGTTATGTGTTTGCGACGGACAAAGTGCGTTTTGATAGTGAATTTGTACGAAGGTTTTTGTTGAGAGAAAAAAAACCGCGGTTACTACTTCACCATCCAAACGTCTGCAAGAAACAGGGACCAGTCTCTTTTTTCTCATGGCAGAGCTTGCTACACCATTGCAGATATAAATCTCTCGCGTGTGGTTTCAGTCAAAAATCGCTGACGAAAAATTTGCTATACCAAACTAGGTAAACAAGGACCAAACTACTGAAAAAGTGTAAACGGATGAAAGCGTATAAAGTAAGATTATTCAAATCCAAAATACTGCGCAGAAACTTAAAACTCGTTCATGTTAATTATACCAATGCGAAAAAAAATATCGGGGAATTTGCGAGAAAAAAAAGGAAATAAGGATTGAAAGGTAAAGAAAATTTCAATGTGAAGTATCTCATTATCTATGTCAATAAAAACAATTATGATCCCGAAAACGTTCTACCAAAACAAACAGTGCCATCCCTCTTCCCTCATTCGAATTCGCGACTCAGCTTTCCGGAATGTCGTAAATAGAACGCTTGGCTAGTCAAAAAAGCCATCGGCATTTGTCATTCAAGAACGTCAATGTATTATGCCATGCGTCTCGCGGTCGTAACGGATCTGAGGGTCCGTTGCACGCTTGTAGAATTTGCAATTTTATTTGATTCCCGATTTAAATATTGAGGTAGGTATCCTTCGATCGATGGGCGATAAAACTGAGCTGTGCTTAAGATTTTGTTTTTGCAGGAACGCACGTTTTATTGCACGTAGATTGTAAGAATCATCCAGACATCACCAGATTATTGATTCACGTATAAAAAACAGCTGTCTTTGAAAAATGTTTATTGTCTACCAATTTCAAAGATTTTGTTGAAAACAATATGCTAGCGGATATCGTCATCAAGCCCACACTTCATCTTCATGTGGGGATGTATATTATTTGTATGACATTTCTAGCGCAGTGCGCCGAGACTGCAGGTCTACTCTAGAAAACGATAAACGAAGTTTCGTATTGTCGTTTTGAGTTATACAACGCGGCATGTCAGCGACAACTTGACTGTGGAATGGGTTACCGAGGCTCGCCAGTGTAACTCAAAACGATAATACGAAACTTCGTTTATTGTTTTCAAGAGTAGACCGCTACGGCGAGGTTTCACATTATTGATCTAATTACATACTTCCAAAGTCCTCCAGCCGTCAATTTCATGAAGCCTTCGAATAGAAAGCTTTTTAGTGTCCCGCCGTGAAAAGTTGACACAAAGCTCCAACTAAACTCATAAGTAGATTAACATCCATTTACTGAACACAAAGTCAATTTTCCAGCTATATGGCGCCTTAGGCAAATCGACTGTTCTTTGGAACTGGTTCGTTCGTATCACTGGTTTTTTCTTTGGCATTTTAACTCTATTATTAATCGAAATAATACATAGTGTTGTATATTAAAAAGGTCTGATATTTAATTTAAAAATATCGACAGTAACGGCTAAGTACGGTAGCACGGCCTGGTAAGCACGACGCTTAGATACACCTACATTGTTTCAAGATAATATGTGCGGACATTACTGAATATTTTTTTTTTACTTTAACTTTGACTTTGAGACCTTTTTGCAGATACATTGGGACTAGATCTTTAGATAAAAAAAAATGTTGTCGAATTTGTAGTAAGACACTTTAAAACTTTTTCGAAGCAGTCACCTACATGTTTAAGGTAGTTTTCTATACGTGGCAGGTAGCAAACCTTTTGCTGCTGCTAATACAGATGACTATTCCATTAATATGTGTGACGTACTTGCAAAGTTTTTAAAAATTCACGACCTAGCTAACCCCGCTGAGTGCTTCAAAACTCGTAGTACATAAGTAACACACAAAATACGCGCAAAGCTAATATAATTATACTGTTGAGTATGACTGTAAATGCTGGTAATAATTTGTTTTCTATTTTTTATTTTCGAAGGACCAATAATTAATTTATATAGCTGCAACAACCTGAAAGTACCTAGGTATGATCTTTGCTCGGAATAAGGCAGATAATTCAGTCTATCACCTACCTCACACTTCCACACGTACGTTTCTTCACGAGGGCTCTGCACGGCAAGGATCCTGGTGGAGTGGCACAATGTCGCAAGGGTTTCCGAAGGAACTATCAAAATTGTCACAGCACTGCGAGAACATATCACACAATGAATTCTGCACGGCAGTGGTTGAAATAGAGTTAATCTTGTCTATCCACGGAATAGTTTCTCAAAATGATGAGAACGTCGATGCGCTCGCGTAGAGGGCGCGCGATGCATCGGCCGACAATCCAAAACGACGGTAGTCGTAGAAAAGCAGATGACAAACATAAAATATCTACCTTCTAAAATGAGCAAAGATCCAACATATACTATATAGCACTTTGTAAAGAGATAGCCAGAAGAATAATAATAATATACCTAATAATAACTTTGATGTTACTACTGCAATTGTTTTAAGCACAGCTAATAGTTTAACCCTACTTTAGCTGTCTTAAAAATAAAAAAAATATCGGTGTAGCCTCGGTATAATTACACCATGTTTTCTCTCTCGATCTTATTTGTCTTTATGTCAATACAAAAAAGAAAATACTGTTAACTATTTCACCATTATGCGAAGTTTATTAGTAAAATAAAAATGTTTGTACGATCTGCAAATATTTATTTCGGGTATTCTGAGTATTTTCTATGTATAATAAAAAATATCTATGTACGTAATGTATTTTATTAAGTATTTATATCAGTCATCTAGTACCCATAACACAAACTCTGCTTAGCTTAGGGCTAGATGATACTGTGTGGATTATCCAGCATTATTATTATTATGATTATTAGTACAAAAGTAACACTCAACATCAGGTGAAGCTGCTGCTTTGCTTACATTACCAAGAACATACTTTAGCATGCATTAAACGTTAGCAAAGTAAACAGTTTCACAAACCAGCGGCATTTACATCCCCTATTCGATTAAAGGAAGGAAATAAAAACCTCACCCCATCTCTATTTCATAATTTGCATGGTAGACGCAAATAAATTTAAAATATTGCTGTAAGAATCCTTAATTTTCCTTATCTGGTGTCCCGATCAATCTTGAGGGTGTCTGATGGTGGAACAAACAAACCGACTTGTTTTATTGCTTTGACTTCCTGAAAAAACTAGATATTTTAAACGACTTCTAAATAAAAAATCCGGCCAAGTGCGAGTCGGATTTGCGCACGAAGGTTTCCATATCATTATTTATAGTAATGACGGCAAAAAATTAAGTACTACTGTTAATAAATAATAGTATACGAGTAATAATCAAATTTACCAATAAATTGGTAGACTCGCTACATAACTGATTTAAGCACGGTTAAAACCGATTTATAACCGTAGATTATTATTTGTTTAATATATATATTTTTTTTTTACGAGATGGGATTTATTTACAAAGAAAATTATGACTAATACAAGTATTTATAATTGGTATGTACAAAATACATTTGAAACAGTTGAGCTATCTAAAGACCGTTGCAAACGATCTAATAATATTAATAATTATTGTTAATATTTTGGATAGAAACGGCATGTTTACTATGATTTTTGAGTTGTTGCCAATAACATTAGACCCACTTGCCACAGACTTCAGTTCGACCCGTGATCATGGCGCATGCAACTGTGCCAAAATATTGGGAAACAATCAAACCCAAAAATCGTGGTAAATATCCCGTTTCTATCAAAAATATTGATCGAAACCATGATAGTTTAAAAAGTTATATTATTTGTTTGTTTACTTATGAAAGTTTTTCTATTGTGAGCTGGTACATTATATTTTCATATTTCGTGTTCAAGGTTTCAATAACATTGTGGCTTAGTCAGTTCCTCACGTATTCATCATGTTTTTCCTGTGGATTAGGTCTACTAAGTCGTGAGGATGGTATAGATGCCGGGCACGCCTACTCCATCTAAACAGATAAACATCTACAATAACACGGACGACCGATGTGGCACGGCGGGCGAATGTCCGCTTGCGACGCAGGGGTTGCGGGTTCGATTCCCGCCTTGGGATAAATATTTGTACGATCTGCAAATATTTATTCCGGGTGTTCTGGGTATTTTCTATGTATAATAAAAAATATCTATGTATGTAATATAGTATTGTATTAAGTATATCAGTCATCTAGTAGCCATAACACAAGCTCTGCTTAGCTTGGGGCTAGATGATGCTGTGTGGAATGTCCAGCACAAAAAAAAAGAAACCAGCCAAGTGCGAATCGGACTCGCGCACGAATAAAAAATTATAAAATAATAATAAAGCCGTTTATTCACACTACGGGTATATAGGTATGATAGTTTTTGGTATCTTATATAGTATCCCGTAGCTCTGTGTGCCTCTTGGCATAGGCCTCTTCCAACATCTTTCATACCACTGTTGAAAGGTAGCTGAAGACAGAACCCAATAGAAGATGTTGAAAAAAAAATTATAACAACATCCACTTAAATATCTCCGTCTAATAATAAAAGCACTATATCCCAGAACCTAACTCCTATCGTAAACAAGTGCGTCAGACATACAGCTACCGATAATAAGAGGAACAAGGAACAAAAACTAATCTAACTCGAACAATACTAAAGATAACATAGGTCTGTCCCTAAGGGTCACCAGTGTTAGCTTTGCAACTCTGTCGAAGTAACAGTGCTGGACGTTGGCTAGGGTTGCCAGTTCGCTTACACGATTTTTAATTTAACATTAACATTTAATTATTCAGTAAATTAAGATTAGAGGATATTTTTTAGACATCATCATATAGATAGATAGATAGATAAATAATTCTTTATTGTCTATAGACGACCGATGTGGCGTGGCGGGCGAATGTCCGCCTGCGACGCAGAGGTTGCGGGTTCGATTCCTGCCTTGGGATAAATGTTTGTACGATCTGCAAATATTTATTCCGGGTGTTCTGGGTGTTTTCTATGCATAATAAAAAATATATATGTATGTAATGAGTTGTATTAAGTATATCAGTCATCTAGTACCCATAACACAAGTTCTGCTTAGCTTGGGGCTAGATAATGCTGTGTGGATTGTCCAGCATTATTTATTATTTCAGTTATAATTTTTACACAGTTTGATAGTTTTTAAAGTGCTTACCTGCACTTAAAGAAATCACAAAGATTTTATATCAGCCCAAAAATTATTTTCTCGAGTGGGATTTGAACCCACGACTTTTCCCTTGATACGGGGATGCGATAGCCAACTTTGCTACCGAGGATTCAAATGACTCGATGAAAATAAGATTTGGAATGTTTCATCGAGTCTTACTTTGAGAACCAGATAGCTAATATGATACTTGCATACGTTTTTATTGTAAATGAATAATTAAGATACAATAAAACACCCACACAGAGACCAAACACTAGCGTTCACCACACAAATTTTTGTCCTTAGTGAGGATCGAACCCACAAACTACAGCAAATTTTATCCAAATATCATACCACATAAATATTAAACAATAGTTAACTTTAACATATGAAACGCTTTAAAAAACTGCATAATATGTGTATTCTGTTTAAACCATTAAACATTTTTTATGTAAATACTTAGAATTTTTTTTGTAAACACTTAGAACTTAGTTTAGAACAAACATCTATGTTCATCGCAAAATTGTTTCTTCACGGTTAGCATCGAACCCACAGTACCCCACCATAAGCAGGATAAATAACTGAGCTATATAAGTAGATACAAAAATAATACCAGCAAAATATATTAAGAATAAGACACATTGACAACCCTAATCTCCTGGGTTTCACTTCGACAGGGTTTCAACTACATTGCCATCTAACTTACTGCACAATTAAATGAAGGGGCTTACTCATTGTATTATTTAGGTATTTTGAACGTCTATTAATTGTATTTCGGTGCTATGGAAATGACATTATAATATTGAATAGAATCTTTTGTAAATCCAGAAGGTATTTGAAATTCGATTTGATAAATGCTTACTATATTAGATGCATTTAGTTTCACTATGTATGCAAACGAAGACAATACGGACCTTCAAATATCTTAATATTTTCAGACTAGTTTTCAATATTTCCTTAAACGTAGGTACATATTGGTCTATTTTGGAAAACTGAAAATCTTTTCTCATCCTACTAATATTACGTTTGTTCCAGACGGTCTACCAGATGGTGAGCAGAAAGCAGTAACCTAATCACCTGTAACAAAGATTCTCACGGACACCACTGATCTTTTACAACGTGTGTGCCGTAGAAAGACAAGTGAATCTAAGTAACAAACATTAAAATTCAAGAAATGATGAAGTTTGGTGAGTGTTGACAAGTGAGTAGTGTCGCTCACACGAGCACAATCATGCAAAGTGGCCGCTCACTCATGTTAGCCAAGACGTGCCAGAGGCCGATATGAATATTGAATTACAATTCGCAGCCCAAGTTCGCTGAAGCTATGGTATGTGTCAACTGCTAAGGTCCTGTGACGTTTAGTGGGAATTTCACATAGTTTCAAAGTCGTTTTGAATGGATCCTAATGGTCTTATTGAATTAAACCTTATTATCCGGCTCGAAGGACCAATTTCTTCTGTATTTTGTGAACTGTAATATGAAAGTCAAGAAAGTGAGCAATATGAATGTGGATGGATATGTGGGTAAAGGTGGACTAAAGAAGAGATGCATTAACTGATGATGAGGTAAAAAAGGAGTAAGTAAAATATGACGGCTCGCAGAGGGCAAAGGAAGAGAACATGTTGTACCGATCCCACATGAAGTGGGATAGGGTAGGAATATGATGATGTGGATTGTAAAGTAATGGAATGTTCAGAAACGAGCACACAGCATTGCTAGTTCCTTCGTAGTTATACCAAATTCATAATTATAACCAAAATATAACGTCTTCCCTAAAATTTTTAACCTAAATTCAGAAGTAAACTTATTTAGGCTGCTGACAAGCGCAACAATTATAAAAATCTTTGTCCTGACTGACTGATTGATTGACTAACTGACTGACTGCTAGTCGAATAGATTTGAAATTATCAATGTGTTCACCTTGGTGCGTTGAAGTCTAAGAAATAAATTTCCCCAATTCTACCCCAAAACGGATACAACGGGGCTTAAAGTTTGTATGAAAATAAATTAATGCTGGCGAGATCGCGCTTTTCGCTATAAATATTTAAGTTACTATAGTACTAGTGTACTATATATATTTTACCTTTTGCTGAATAGCAAACTACAAAGAAAACGTATATTAAGGCGGAGCGGATTGCTATTTTACTATACATCTTATTTTACACCCTTCGCTGAATGCCAAATTACAAAGAGGTGAATTATCGTCAAGTTAAAATGCGCTTAAGTTCGCGAAGTATGTCTATGAAGTAAAGTTGTTCGTGACGAGTCGTCGTGCAGCTGACATGACGGCATATCTGGTGAAATTGCAGATCGTGAACGATGAGAAAGTGGGATCATTAGGTGCAGTGCAAAGTTGAAGATCATCCTTTAAAACCTTTTATAAGAAACTTATGGATTTGTGCGCAACTTTATACTATACTGTACTTATCTCTATCACTGACTTTGTAATATTTTTTTACATTGGAAAGGATTTGTATAGGTACATTTGTTCATTTTAATTGTGTAACCTAAATGATTTTCTGTATAACCACAATAGTAAATAGTTTAAGGTATGCTATGGAAGAGTGAAGCTTCCTAATACAAGTATATTTTTTAACTTAAAAGGAGGTTTCGAACACTATAAGATACACAAATTCTGTATTTGTATTTTTTTTGTACTGCCGTCAAAAGTGTTGTTCTTATTTTTTCTTTACTTAACATACCTAGTAATATTGAAGCTTTTAGCTTAAATTTTATTAGGCATCCTAAAAAGTTTTTCTAGAAAGACTTTAGATTCGATTGATTTGCAGTTTGCCAAATTGCCTGATAAAAAATTCATTGTGAAGTTCTAAGTCTGGAGTTTTTATACAAACAAAGCTATTGCTCTGAATTATTAAACTTTTATTATAATTAAGGTTAGATGATACAACATTTTTATAAGTTCTTCAAAATATTTAAAGTTAAAAGCTTTTCTATGTACAATTCTAGCTTAGATCGTATTATAGAAAAGTAATCATAAAAAAATGAAGCATTATTTTCGTTTGTTTGGTATCATTGACTTCATTAAAATTAGTTAACAAACTACAAGAAACCATTAAAAGTAGTTCTTTATGGTATTTTAGGTATTTTAAGCGAACCAAGTTTACGCAAATGAGTAGTCTAATTAACTGATTGACTCACATATAGACAACAAACAACCTAAACTGCTGGTCGTAATTTTGTGGCATGTGTCTTTCATTCGGACAATTTTGCCAATGTCAAGTGGGTTGAATTAAATACTTCTTAGTCAAGTCGAGTCGGTAGAAAAAGTAAAGTCGGCTGTCATTTGGTTTTGAAGAAAAAGATGGCGTTTTTCTTCAAAATCAAAGGGAAACATTTTCTTTCAAATCAGGATGCCACACAACACACTTTCATTTCAACTGTTCACACTTGTGCTAAGACATCAAGTAATTATGGTTAAAATACCACCAAAATTACCCATCAGAACTTAAAATAACACAAGAAAAACAATTAAAATGAAATATAATGTTGCTTCCAAAGATGACAGAAAACTTACGGTCTGTTTCATAAAAACTTAGACATTTTGATGGATCTATAAAATCATATTGTCACTGTCACTTTTATGTCAATAAATAGAAATGGTAATAGAGACTTTTTTGGTTAAAAAAGACTTCAGAGACCTTTATGAAACATACGGTTAAACTTAGTAATGTTTGTCTTATTACGGAAGGTTCCGTACCATTAACAATAATAAATACGGCAAAAAAACAACGTGTGCTGTATGAGAACCCTCTTAAATGTTTATTTTATTGTGTTTTTTAGTGTTTGTTGTTACAGCGGCAACAGAAATACATCATTAAAATTGTAAATTTCAACTCTCCAACTATCACGGTTCATGAGATACACAGCCTGGTGACAGACGGACAGACAGACAGACAACGGAGTCTATGTAATAGGGTCCCGTTTTACCCTTTGGGTACGGAACCCTAAAAAGGAATTCAACCCCTAAACGAGTACAGCGGGGGTTGAAGTTTGTATGAAAAAAACTGCATGCAGAATTCGCTAGCAGTCGCATACGAAGTCATATGCTGAAACTGGCGTGCAAAGCCGTACCAAACTATTACATAAATCCCGCTATAACCCTTAGAGGTAGAAAAAATCTTGAAATAAACTACAATCAGCACAAAATAGTTCCGCAGTAAAAACAAAATATTTACGATTCCGAAATACGTTCTACAAGCCAAGGGCACAGCTGTTTGGTTCAAACTATAACATTTTACGGTTAAGTCGAGTGCTAAATAAAACTGGAAAGTATTGTCAGTCACGCGCTGCATAACAAGTCAAAACCATCGTTTATGTCACTGGATTATGACGTGTTAGCACTGGTGGTGTAGTGGGAGTGACTACGCCTTCTGATCCGAACGTTGGGTTCGAATCCGTTCGTGCAAAATGTAAAATGTTCTATTCAAACGGTGAAGAAAAATACAGGTGAATAACCCTACGAGGGTTATGTCTCGTAGAGTAGATGTCTGGTTAGAAAGTACTTCAAATACCTTGAATAACTTCAATATCTTCACGTTTCAATGTTGATAAACATATTGGCTTAAAATAAATTTGATATTTTTGAAAATAAATATTTTGTTAAATAAATAAAATAAAAATAAAATAAAAGTAAACTATGATGTAAAATGTTTTTTTTTTAAATATGTTGGTTATATTAAATAGGAGTTTTGCAGTATTTCGTCATTAAAATAAGAGATTTCTAGAACATTTGGTTTAATTCTTACAAGAAACATTTTGAAACCCTCTTGTTTACGCAGAAAGTCGTCTAAAGGGGTCAACTGCACCTATCTTTCCTTTAATTAAAACGACGTACCACACAATTAAACGTCAAATATTTCAGCTATCCCACCCGAATGAGAATAGCGCAGTTTCATCCTCCCCTATTCTTCCTAATTTAATTCTTGCAAGGATACACGGTTATTCTAAATGGTAATATTATACAATTACTCGCCCCTACCAGCAGGTATGAATATATCGACCCCTAAATGGGATAATACCGTAAGCGGCAAAATAAGAAATTACAATCGGCTCGCACTTTTAGCACCAGTTTCATAAGCGAGCCTTGCACATAAGTATTAATAACTACTCCTATCACCCGTTTGTGACTAAACTTGAGTGGTTACGGGTCACAAACTAGGTATGTTCCAGGTTTCATGAAAATCCATTAGGTGATGTGAGTTGTATTTTGAACTGCATAAACTTCAGCCACGTTGGTAGTTTATGCCAATATTTTGTTTTACCTCCTAGCGAATCGATAACATTAGAAAATGGTACTATAGGTACTGCTTGTAATAGAAGTAGCAACCCATAAGTCTTTCAGTTTTATTATCTTGGGGAAAGAATATTAAACGCAGTTACGAGATGAAAAAAGTTTGGTATCAAAATTAAACAGTAATCATCGTTTCTGACTCTACTGAAGAAAACATAACTTGCAAGAATTTAAACGTTTAATAATCCTGTTTAACGCAATAATCACTTACGCTGTTCTTATATTAAGCCATCGATGCGCTCCCTTCTCAAGTTCTGTTTTAACAAATACTTCGTTGCGCGTTTGCACCTGTGAATTGTAAATATTTGGTTTCTTAGGAAAGCTCCACCGCTATGTGATGACCGCTTTACGGTGCAAAACCCAACTGGTTTTTTTTTTACTGCAAATGTAGACAACTGTGGAATACTATGCAGTGCAAAATTTGGTTATGTAATACCCCTGTATCTGGACATACCTCTGACTACTTGCCTTAGAC
Organism: Electrophaes corylata; assembly: GCA_947095575.1. NCBI lineage: Eukaryota > Metazoa > Arthropoda > Insecta > Lepidoptera > Geometridae > Electrophaes > Electrophaes corylata. Next base: position 12,737,000 of record OX352704.1, read on the forward strand.
ATTCTTAAAGAATCTCGAGAGGTACTTGGTACTAAAAGATCGTAAAGAATATCTACTATGCTTGGGGATTAAAGTTGTGATGCTATATTATTTATATTATATTGAAGCAAGTGTACAAAAAGGTGGGCTTAACACTAAAAACATTTTCTACCTGCCAACCATCACAGGTAAAATACAGAGAGGTATTGGTGTACCTGTACAGTATCAGAAGACTTTTTTTTTTTTATACAACTTGCTGATGAAACAAGCAGATGGCCCACCTGATGTTAAGTGGTTACCCTCACCTATAACAAAGTATTGCCTCGTAGGTCACGCTCGTTAGGAACGTCACCTACGATGCACTGCACTACTCAGCGTCCATCAACCTACCTGTAACCACACCGGCACCCACACCCTTCAAACCGGAATACAGCAAGCTGCTTGGCGGCAGAAATAGACATGGTGGTAGTACTGCCCTGGACGAGCCCTTCACAAAGAGTTCTACTAGGTACTACTAAGATACTGCTGCTCATTCTATATAACAGAGCGTAGAAATTTTTTTTATGGCCGTAATATTACTTGTACCGCTTTTTTAAGAGCTGTAGCTTTATGAATAAGCACGAAGCTGTTAATTTGTATGTCGGAAATTATAGAACCCCCTTTTATCCTTAACTTGGCGGTTATGTTCAACTGTTTTGAAACACGTACCTGTTTCAATGCTCAGGAAATAAGTTTGAATACCATCTGTGGTTGTGATACGGATAATTATGCTATATATTAACTTAATTATATAAATAATCTATCAGTCATCAGACCAGTAATTTTGGTTCAAGCTACTGATTTTGCGGTTAGATTTTGTTGTGTAAAAAATAAATGTTGTTTTAAATCCTTCGATTAATGATACCTTTGATCAAAGTTTAAAACAAAAAAGATTCAAAAACTCTTGCCTAAAAAAAACATCAATAGAATCTTCATTAAAAAATCCAAAATCCGTCAACCCTCTACCTTACATTTTGACAGTAACACTTGACTTCACTTGAAATTTCGTAAACACGCTTCAAACTGGACCGTATGTCATTGTTATAAAGGTTATACTGGTTCGTCTCTTGTACACCCCTTAAGAAAATTTGCATGATAATTCTGTTGTTCGTGCACTTATGCATGTACAAACGTCGTGATCTTACGACCGTTTTACACGAGCAACTATTGTCTCTCAACTAAATTGAGCAACTGTAGAAGTAGTGAAAAGCAGGTCTGGTTCTAGATTTTTTCTTTTATCTTGACTTAATAGGTATGTACCTAGATTGTTATTATTAGACAAAGTAAGTTGTTTGTTTATGTGGCAGTAAATTGTTTTGTGAGATCGTAGTCATGTTAAAATAGTGTCGCTTTGAACATAATTATATTATTTTGTAAAAACACAACACAAGAAACGGTAAGAACCAAATCGTAAGCTTCTTGGCTCTTCTTCTAGGCTTGGTTGTGAGGAAACTTCGACTCCGCTATACCCGTTCAGCGGCTGAATTTCGAGAATATTTTTCTTAATATACACACTTATACACACCAAGACGAGAGATAATATACCTACCCTGAAAATTCCAAGTCTTGACGAGTAATGGTTTAGGCTGTGCGTCTCTATGTCAGTCAATCAGAGCAAAGATTCTTATAATTGGTATAGATAGATAGATTTTTAATCTACCCTTTTTTACTTTGACTGACTGTAGCAATTAAAATTGCCCGTGTAAGAGTGTCTTGGAACTTCAACAAATTACGTAAACAGAGTAATCCTGTGAGCACCATGTTTGGCCGCCATATTGGTCCGGCACACGGGGACGTCACTGTCAGTTTGATTGGATTATGTTTTGCACTTCTAATTAGTGCTGTTTGCTTGACTTTGCTTGCTTGCTTGCATTTGGCACTTGACGTTAAACTGTGTTAATAGAATTAGCTTTGTTAGCTAGTTCTATTCTTTCTAGTTCTGTTCCTAATTCGTTTTATAAGAATGTTGGCTATTTTTTTCTACACTGTAATATAAATCGTCGATGAAAAATACTTCTTATTTTACGACATTAATGTGTCAGTTTTATTATCAGAGAAAGCTAGTTTCGGTTAGGCTATCCAGATATAATTTTTTAGTTTAAAAGCATTCATAAATAACCTGTGTGATGAAAGGTCGCATGGAAACTCCTAATATTGCGTATTGACCCTATAACAGTCACAGAAAAATAAACCCACCCAATTAACCCGTTCAGTTGATCGATAGCAATCAAGAAGCAAACTCGAGCCCAAACAGACGGCGAGCGTTTGACAGCCCTGCTACTCACTGTGCAGTAATTAGATAATTGAACGAGACGTGACAACCCTGTGTACCACACCTACGAGGCTGGAGCTAGAGAGCTAGTGGTAACTTTCATTACGTCAGAGAATCTGAATGATGGATATTTTAGGTCAAAACAAATTACTTATAACGACAGAAGAATATCGAATAGAATATACGTTTATTTAGCATAGGCAAATACACACAAGCCCGACTTGATAAACAGGTAGAGGTAGATAGATTATATCACATAACATATTAAAACAGAAAAGAAATGTGTCCCATCGGCTCATGCATCAGCAGTAAGTACCTATGCTTAAATGGTATTCAGCTCAGCATAAACGTTGGGTATGTTACCACTCAACGCTGATTTCCAGCCAGGACAGACAGGACATAACCCAGTTAGTAGTAGTGCCTTTTGCTGTAGATTGTAGGTATGATCCCAGAACAATGGGTAGTGCATCGTAGTAAAACTATTGAAAACTTTTAAAAATGAGAACTAAGTGTGCTTCCCAACAGAGCTATTTCAACAGTTTGACGTAAGAAACTCATAAGCAGCTCTCAGACTACACGTCACAGGTAACACAATAGTCTGTTAGTATTTGCACCTTCGGATTGGGTTCAGTTCTGTTGATTTGCTCAGTTGTCATGTTTAGTTGTTCTTTAGTTTGGATCGTTTGAAGGCGAACTGGGGCACCTGGTTACAGAGATTCCTAATCAGATTGGATTTACCCAAACTAAATAATTGATGTCACCTTAAAACTACGTTTAAGCTGACACAACTTTAAACGGATGCTGCCGGACGTATGCTGGAATTGAATCTCGGAAAAGTTCTGACAAATATTTAAGCAACGCTGATCACCGTTAGTAACTTACTGATCGTTTTCACCGATCACAGTAAAGATCTGGTATAGGCTCATTGTACTTCAAAGTCAAAGCAGAAATATAGTTATTCATGAATATCTCAATGATCAGTTTGAAAGGTCTTTAAGATAGGTATGCTATGGAGTAAGAACCCCACGGCGTTTTTAAAAAATCAGAAACAGAAATACAGCATCTCTGAAAATTTCAACTATCACGGTACATAAAATACAGCCTGGTGGCAGACGGACGGACAGACAGACAGACAGGCAGACAGACAGCGGAGTCTTAGCAATAGGGTCCCGTTTTACTCTTTGGGTACGGAACCCTAAAAATTGCGACTGGTGTCACCTTAAAGTTTTCATAGGTTCAGAAACACACACACGCATCAAAATGCTCTGAGTTTTCTAAAGCCTTACAGAGAAAAAACATAAACCTTGCAGATCTGTTTTGCACAGCGGCTGTGTCGCCCAGGGCGATGCATTAACATAATTGCAACGTCTATTGATTGGCTGCAAGGTATGGCGTGGAGTGGCATGCAGACTACTGTGTACCATTAATATAATTGTAGTGCTTTTGTTTTGTACAAGTTAGGATATATGAGACTGCGCGACGAGATATAGGGGGTTTTTTTTATATTTATTTGGGTAAACAAACAGTAGCACAATATACATAGCTAACTTAAAGTAATATACAAACAATTGAATAATTGTGAAACCAACTCCGTTTACCACAGATTATGTCAAAAGTATTACTATACCTGGGTTATGAGAAATATTATGTACTATATACTAAACTAAAATCTCACGAATCTTTTTTTTGAAAGTGCTAGGACGCGTCACCGCAATGTCAATGGAGTTGAAGTTGGAATTGTAAGAGTGAACCAAACGGTACATAGGAGATTGTTTGCCAGCATTTGTATGCTGGAAGTATGCTGGATGTTTCACTATGTAACTTTAAACGAGAAAATTGGTTCTACCAATTTTCTAACCACTGACATAGCTCGTAGAACCGACAGGTTTGAAAATATAAAAATACAATCTTAATATCAACAGCAAATAAGAATTCTGAAATTTGCCCAGAGCACACCAAAGACGGATTGTATGTCTGTACATTAGGCAGAATTAATGTAGCCAAAATCGGCCAGAATGCCATCATCATCATTATCAAAACCGACCACCGTTGTTAGTTTGTAAAATGCAATTACAGACAGATACAGGTACTAATTTCTCACCATCTCAATATTTTGTAGATTTATAAAAAGTTTCCAAGTGCCTCGTTTAAAATGAAATTGTTTAAGACTTGGGTAAGTTATAACGCCATGTAAGTCGATAGGAATTCATGAAACCTAACGAAGCTTGAATCATTAATGCGCAGTTAGACCACTGTAGCGGAAACTAGATTTTTCTCGATTGTCACTTTTCTATTTTCAAATGGATTTATGTTCTTTATTGTCTTTATGAAAATTGTCTTTGGATTTGAGGCTCATTTATCCTATTAATATTATAAATGCGAATATTTGTAAGTATGGATGGATGGATAGATGTATGGATGTTTGTTACTCTTTCACGCTCTAACCAGTAAACCGAATTAGATGAAATTTGGAATAAACATAGATTATAACTTAGATTAACATATAGGTTTTATCCCGAATAAATAACGGAACGGAAAAAACCTGCCACGCGGGAAAAACTGCGAGCGACCGCTAGTATTTTTATAATGAAATGAAGGTTTATGTGACAGATTATGAGATGCTGCTACAAACTAATGCATGAAATATATAGAAACCGGGCTTTGGCGTTAGAATATTTTCTAATTACAAGTTAAAAATCGAAAATGGTTGCAAATTTTAATTACAAAGTTGTCGTTAACCACGTTAATGCTTTGTTAATTTTCTGTGTGATTAGATTTTGCTCCAGAATATAACTTATTGATATTTTCTGTGGCTCTCTCTGCTTTATTTTTGTAAAAAAAATATTTTCTGGTTTCTTAGTTCCGTAAAATACTTGATTTTATACCTTAAAAATACTGATACAGGAGGTTGCGGGTTCGATTCCCGCCTTGGGATAAATATTTGTACAATCTGCAAATATTTATTCCGGGTGTTCTGGGTATTTTCTATGTAAAATAAAAAATATTTATGTAAGTATTAAGTATATCAGTCATCTAGTACCCATAACACAAGCTTTGCTTAGCTTGGGGCTAGATGATGCTGTGTGGATTGTCCAGCATTATTTATTTATTTTATTTATTTATTTTATTATAAATAAAAAATAGCTATTTATTTTTTCCAACGTTTACTTATCAACTACTTAGTTATTTCAACGTCGATATTCAAAGTTTGAGTGGGTAATTAGCTCAAAACGCGCACTTCACAATTTGTTTCCCTATCTTATTTTATCTAATTAAACTTGTTCTTGTTGGTAGTTCAGCGTATTTTTAAAGGATTCTACTCTGCGAGGGAGTGGGAAACTAACTAGAAATAGTTTTAAATACAGGGCGTGTTAAAAACGAACCCTGCTACGAATAAACTCGGCGTAACCTCAGAATAGTACCATCGTATTTTGTCTCTTTTGATCAAATTCCTTCCACCTCTTTCTCACAAAAAAACAGCTCTTAGTCTTTTAAACACTGAGTCTTTCTTTTCTGAACCAGATATTTTATTTTATTGCTTAGATTTAATAATACTATTGAACCTTAACCATGAAAAACATTATTATTTATCTTTATTATTTTATGTTTCCTCTAGTCTTCCATCTTTTAAATATATATAACTCAAAAATGGCTGACTGAAAGTGATCTATCAACGCACAGCCCAAACCACTGGACGGATCGGGCTGAAATTTGGCATGCAGGTAGATGTTATGACGTAAGCATCCGCTTAAGAAAGGATTTTGATTAATTTTACCCCCAAAAAGATAAAATAGGGGATGAAAGTTTGTATAAAACTTTGTCAATTTTAAACCGATCGGGTTGAGACTTTGCATGCATAAAGCTACTATGATTTTATCCCAAAAAAATAACAGGAACGGGAAAAAACTACCACGCAGGCGAAACTGCGAGCGGCCGCTAGTAAATAATATGCCTATTTTTGTAGGCAAATGAACGTCTTAATACATACATGCTTACGTTCTATCATATATTCACGTACCAAAAAACGAGAATTTCTCCCACAATAGGCTTTTCCGTAAGAAGATCCTTCAGCCCCTTTGGTATAATTACAGAACCCATACGAATCGAATCATCTCAGATGAAATGCGAAATTTTAATCAGAACGAAGTCCTTGGCTTATATTTTCGATAACTTGTGCGTTAACATTCTTAAAGCTTGGAGTTTCGACTCAGTACGTGTTTTACACCCGTATTTTAATGTGTGACTTATCTTTTCCTCAAATAAAATTGTTTTTTTTTTAATATTACAAACAGACACACAGATGGACTACCTGATGTTAAGTGGTTACCATCGCCTATCAAAAAGTATTGCCTCGTAGGTCACTTTCGTTAGGAACGTGCACTACGATGCATTCCTCAGTGTCCATCAACCTGAAGCATATTGGTGTTAAGCCTCATGTGCCTGTAATTTCGCCAGCACCTACACCCTTCAAACCGGAACATAGCAATTTGCTTGGCGACAGAAATAGGCATGGTGATAGTACTTCCCTGGACGAGCCCTTTACAAAGAGCTCTACGAATACTGTTTATATATTTTAGGGTTGCCATCCTTGTGAGCTTAGTTGAGTAAAGGCTGAAAATACGAGTGTGAGTAATTCACATATGAATTTTCAACAAAGGTCTGACACTCATTTTAGCTTCTTTTTGAGAAAAAATTGACGGAAATCGGATTTGACTTTTAATGAGATTTTCTTTTATGCAGTTACAATCTGTCCGTCGATGTTCCGAATTGATTTTTTTAAGTGTTCTGCTTACCTTTGTCATGTTTATAAGTCTTTGTACGTACCTGAAACAAAAATTGTAAAGTGTTAATTTGTTTCGTATGTATATAAGTACATACCAATTATAAATATTTGTAGTAGCTATAATTTTCTTTGTAAATAAAAGTTTACTGATATGTAAAAAAAAAGTGTAACTTAGTACTTATAATCTATATCTATTTATACCACTTATAAAAATCTTTGACCTGACCGACTGACATATATAAAACATCATCATCAACATAGAAGTCCACAGCTGGACATAGGCCTCCCCCATAAGTTTTCAAGAACGATTCTGAGCACACTCTTTCACTTTGACTTTGACTAAAGCCTTGCCTCACAGGTCAAAATGCAGTTTGCTACACCCTTTAGCTACGTCACTTTGATTCCCAGAGCATATGTCTGTATGTTAGCCACGGGTGTGACTCGCTCATTTATTCAGATTGCCGTGGCCTAGTTACCTGACCAGCACGTTTCAGGATTACTGCTAATTGAATATGTAAGCTGTGATAGATGAGAGTGCTTGCTTGGGCGTTTTAAGAGAAATTAGCTACAACTTGCTTCGTAGTGTAATTCTTAATACCTGCTTGTATAGAGAAAAGAAAAAAAATGGCATCACGACTTTCATGTCCAAGCACGGTAGATATCCCTTAGATATCTTAGTACCAAGTACCTACTCAAGATCTTGCCGAAGAACCAACAATCGTTGGAGCAAACCAATACTTAAGTGGAGACCACGTTCAGGTAAGCGTAGTGTAGGACGCCCTCCAGCGAGGGGGGGTGATGATCTGCTACATGTGGCTGCCCACCACTGGATAAGAAGGGCCGAAGACCGGGCTCAGCGTCTTGGGAGAGACTTATGTCCAACAGTGGAATATGTGATATAAGTTTTTTAATTTTTTTTGATACTTTGTCTATCTAGCTAAAACATACAGTTTTAAACCTGAGTAAATAAATAAATGTATGTGTATATTAAACATACTATGAACATAAAAAGGTGTATATATAAAAGGGCCCGAAGCTATGCTGAAGTGATCAACGAACCAAACTCAAAACTCTCATGTGCATGAAATAAGTTCAACATAATCGCTTTCATAAACAAACGTCTGTATCGCAGACGTTTAAACGCACGGATAATTCCTAAACGTCTTGAATAAAACATAGCTCAGACACAATCCCGCAAGAAAGTACCTGGCGACGGGCTATTACACTATAAAAACAACCAACACCAACAAAATAAGCTCTAATATCCTAATATTAAAGTATACTTTGCTGTAAACAGGATATTAATAGTGAGTGCACAGGTGATCCTACCATCTGTTCGGTTATGTTGTGAAAGTTTTTCCCAATAAATAATGCAATGGGTACGTTAAGGGGAGGTATGGTAATACAAACAAGACGAATAGAAAAATATGGCAATATGGAAAGTTGAAATATTAGATAGTTATTCAATTATAGGCACTGGCAGAGTGAAATAATTATTTTTTCGGTATGTTTCTATTTCTTTGGTAAAACTTTGATGTAGGTATCTGCTTTTTGAAGTAAGGTCTGTGTTATAGGTCAAGTTAGGTATTTTTTGTCAAAGGCTTGGTTGTGAAGAACTACTTAGAATCGCCTGGCTGAAAGACGATTCAAAGTAATCTGTTTGAAGTAATGCCGTAAAGAAGTGTTTCTTTTTTTTCTGACTTGCTGAAGGAATGAGCAGATGCTCACCAGATGTTGAGTGGTTACCATGACCTATAACAAGGTATTGCCTTGCAGGCCACGGTCGTTAGGAACGTGTCCTACGATGCACTGCTCTGCGCCCATCAACCTAAAGCATACTGATGTTAAGCCTCATGAGCCTGTAATTTCACCGGCTCCCACATCATTTAAACTGGAAAATAGTAAGCTGCTTGGCGGTAGCAATAGGCATAGTGGAAATTCTCCCCGGACGAGCCCTTTACTAAGAGCTACAACTACTACTATATAGAAATGTCTGTTAGTCTTACATAAACTTGAGAACAGTTTTTGAAACATTTGTAAAAGTCAAAGAAAGGTTTAAAAGGTGAGAAAATATTAAAAAAATCTGTGTATTGGTGATACAAAGTTCGGCGGGTTGTAGTATTATAAATAAAGGAACAAAGACATTCAATTACTCACTAGACTGAAAACTGAAAATCACCAAGTAAACTGCTGAGACAAAAGGTGATATTTTACGATTTTTCAGAAGTTTTCAATTTACTATTTTTCGCTAGACAATGTCAGGATTGGCTTTATAAGTTACGACCTACGTGATCGAATTTAAGTTAGTTGAAGACAGAGCAGTTTTTTTTATTGCTTGACGAAACAACATTTTGTGTTACGACCTGACAAAGTAGCGAAATCACACTTTAGAGAATTCTTTAAAGGTATTAAAAATATTTATTGACTAAAATTAAAAAAACAAGCATCTGACATCGCAATATAACTATTTTCCTACCCTTTTTTGACAGAAGCGTTGGATTATCCCCATGGATGGACCAACGATATTTTTAAGAACGCGGGATGTCGCTTTTTACCTATAATATATTCCCATATATTCCTCCATTTCTCCCGAAATGGAGGGGGAATTGGGGGGGGGGATTTCCAGTCAGTAGCAGTAGTAAAGCTTTTAGTAAAGAGCTCGTCCAGGAAAGTATAGGTATACTATCACCATGTCTTTTTCTGCCGCCAAGCAGCATGCAGCATGATGTGGGCGCCATTGAGGTGTTACGTGTCAGGCTGACTAAATGAAATACCTTGTTATCTGTTACTTAACTAACATTTATTACTAATACTTAAATCTATAGTAGGGCGCCAGGAGGGTTTTACAGATGAACGAAGGAACCCTTCCAATCCGTATACAGAAACAGCTAGCAATGATTATTGTCAATCTCAGGGTTGATGATTCGTATTCACGACTGAATTAATTATCCCGTAAATGACAGGGCATTTCCAAAGGCCCTATGAATAACTAAACACAACTTAAAACTTTGCTTTTATCAAAAATACATTACAGCTGCAAAATAAGCTTTTACAATAAAGAGGTGCGTGTGCACCGTCGACAGGTATGTCTCAAAATGCCGATGCACTTCACCTTCCACACACTATGATCTAAATCAGAGAAGCTACAGTTAACTATTTATTTGAACCTACCTACATTTAGCCTAGACCAGTTCAACATTGGAATGCATTGGCATAAAGTAACCCGCACTTGAAAAATAATTGAAGACATGGAAAAAGTTCTGAACGTGCAGAGGTTTGAACTCGGAGCTGCGGCGTGTAAGGCGGGATCGTACCAACGAAGCCATCGCAAGCTTAGCAAAACCTTTCGAAATAATGAACGCGTTGCGCTTGGGCTGTAGTGACGTCATATCGTAGAACCAAAGATTCATTACAAATATCCCTCTCCCCAATGAAAAAAAATCTTATTTTTTTTTTTTATGTTATATATATTTATATTTAATTGTACTGTAACACCAACAATATCAAGGAAATATTTTTATAAAGTTTTTAAATCTTTGGCATGCCATACACCTATATCTTTACCTTGTGCATTATGCAACCTGTAAATATTATTAGAGACTTTATCAACGATGACGGCTTTTTCAAACTTAGGTGCTAATTTTGCCATGAATTTATTGCCGGCATTGGATAAATATTTAGTTCTTTTCCAAACGGTTTCTCCTAGTTGAAAGTTAGCTGGCCTTCGCCTTAAGTTATAAACCTTTTGACTTTGACTATGGGCTTCCCTAAGTCTACTACCTACTAGCTGATATACTCTATCTCTTTCCTGTAGTTGTGTAATAAATTTTTCTATACGTATTTCTAGAGGTTCTGATAGTACATCACCTCCTGAGTCACCAGATATTCCAAAATCCAACACACTCGTTTCTCGACCAAAGAACAAGTAAGATGGGGTGTGGCCTGTAGTTTCATGCACCGCTGTCCGAATGGCGTGCCCTATTTCACCCAATTGAACATCCCACTCATTATGCCTCCTGTGTTTGATATAAGTTGATATCATAGTCCCTATCACGCGGTTCACTCTTTCCGTGGGGTTACTTTGTGGATGATAATTTGGAGTGAACCATAACCTGCAATTGTACTTGGCAGATAATTCTTTAAATAAATTTGAATTAAATTGTTTCCCATTGTCACTAATAATGGCCTTAGGAGCACCGAACAGTAAAAATTGATTTTCTACAATCTCGCATATTTTATCAGCCTTAGCTGTTCGCAATGGGAACAACAAAGATAGTTTACTAAACCAACATGTGATGACAAGTAGCATGGTATTACCTTTTTTGCTTTTTGGAAATGGACCCATCAAATCTAACGAAACAACCTGCCAAGGAGCCGTCACCTCCCGATGTTTTCCCATCTGGCCAAAAGGTAAGTTTTGAGCGACTTTATGAGTAGCACAGATTTCGCAGTTATTTACATAATGTTTCACAGTCTGTAACATTTTCGGCCAAAAGTAGTCCTTCTTTATTCTAAAAAGTGTTTTGCGTATCCCTAGATGTCCCGCTTTGGGATTATCGTGACAAGCCCGGAGAACGTTTTGTCGCAAAGACTGCGGTATGTATAATTTCCATAAATTCTCTTCATTCGGATATTGCTTCATGTATATCTTTTTGTATAGTAACCCATTTGATTCAGTCCAATCTGAATTATTAATATTTTTCTCAAATCTTAATTTTCTAACCTTAGTAGTGTACCAATCGTCTTTGTGTTTTTCTGTAATTTCTATAAGATTCAGTTCTGCAGTGGCCCTAGAAAGCGCATCTGGCACTGTATGTGATTTACCTGGCCTATGAACGATGTCAAAAGAAAACTGCTGCAATTTCATTGCCCATCTAGCCAATCTACCATGCGGATCTTTCATTTTATGTAACCACTGTAGTGCACTATGATCTGTCACAACCGTGAAATGTACTCCATCAATATAAGGTCTAAATTTTTCAATTGCGTAGACCACACTCAACAATTCCCTTTCAGAAGCTGAGTACCTTTTTTCAGTGTCCGTGAGTTTCCTACTTAAAAATGCCACTGCTTGTTCACTATCTTCCGACTTCTGACATAAAACTGCGCCTATGCCTTCATTTGATGCATCGCACTGCATCATAAATGGCTTAGAATAATCTGGACATGACATCACGGGAGTTGTCGTGAGTAGAGTTTTCAGCGATATAAATGCCTCCTCAGCCTCCTTAGACCAAACAAACGGCCGTTTTTTATTACCCTTGGTGAGATTGTGAAGAGGCGCTGCAATTAATGAAAAGTTTTTAACGAACCTTCTGTACCAGCTAGCCAGGCCTATAAATCGTTTTAATTCGGTAACGTTTTTCGGTCTAGGAAACTTTAAAATAGCCGAGACCTTTTCTGGGTCTGTCCTAAGCCCATCCTTATCGATGATGTAACCTAAATAACGTAAACTAGATCTAGCGAATTTACATTTACTTACGTTTATTGTAAGATTTGCTCTTTTTAAAGTAGTTGTAACCTGTTTTAAAAGTTTTAAATGTTCTTCAAATGTTTCCGAGCACACAATAATGTCATCTAAATATGCCCAAATTTTATCCTCATGTGACTGAAACAGAATGTCCATCAGTCTCTGTTGTGACTGTGAAGCGTTAACTAGTCCAAATGGCATTACTTTAAATTGGAATAGTCCCCTTCCCATCACAGCAAAGGCTGTTTTTTCTTTACTACAATCATCTAATGGCATCTGCCAAAAAGCTGATTTTAAATCTAAAGTACTAAGGAATCTAGCATTTTTTAAATTATCAATGATGGCTGATACTCGTGGCAGGGGATATGAATCTCTTTTTGTGACTTTATTTAATTGGCGACTGTCTAAGCATAGTCTATTATCCCCATTAGGTTTCTTCACGATGAGAACTGGTGAACACCATGCACTGTAAGAAGGTTCCACTACATCTTTCTCAAGCATCTCATCTAATTCTTTTTCTATAAGTTCCCTTATTACTGGTGAAAAATTATACTGTTTCTGTCGTACTGGTTTATTATCCCCAGTGTCAATTGTATGCTTTAAGAGTTGAGTTCTGCCTAATCCCGACCCAATGGCTAGTTTCATCTCCTCAATGACCTCATTTAATTTTCTTTCTTGTGATTCATCCAACTCTTCTTTGCAAACAATTGCTGATGTGTTAGCAGTTGCGCATGAGATTTCATTGCCCATATAAAATGAAGTGTTCCTGAATTTTAAAGATATTCCAAACGTGTCAAAGAACTCTTTACCCAGTACAATTTCATGAACTGAATTATCCATGACTCCTAGCGATACTACATGGAATTGGTTGTCAAAACTAACCGGAACATCAAAAATTTCTGATAATCTATGGCTTGTACCGTCAGCTGTAGCCACATGTCCTTGAACAATGTATGACTCAAAGCCGAGAGATCGTAATTTATTGGCACATATAGCATTTATGATTGAGCGGTTTGCTCCACTATCTAACATTCCTATAAAGGCTACGTCCAATACCCTGATTTCTATATAATGTCTATTATCATTTCTTTTATTAATGACTAAAGGACATACTTCCCCATACGTAAAATAATTATGTATCGTTCGTAACCATTCCTGCCACTCATTACTATTTCTATCTAGGGAAAGATTCATTTGGCAGCTGTTGAACTTTCCCCTTGCTCGTTTCCCCCACAAGTGCATTTAGGAGTAGTAGTTCCAAACCTGCCACATTTATAACAAAACAATCTTTGTTTTGGTAATTTGCATACTCTAAATGCATGCCCCAATTCTCTACAGTTCCAACATCTTCTGTTACTACCTAACATGATCTTAGTGTCTTGCAATTCTTTGATTTCACAGACTTCGTTTCGCACTGTTTTCTTGTAGGCTAGATCCGGCTCTAAATTACTTTTAATGTTAGCTGGTTCTTGAAACCGTTCACAATTAACCTTAGTTCTATCTACAATGCGCAATACATTAATGAGATCTGGAATAGAATTAAACTCATCTCTGCAGACGGCTCTTTGAAAATAAGGTTGTAAGTTTTTCAGAATTATGTAAATTTTTTCGCGCTCTGGTAGTTGCACTGGTAACCTTTTAAACATATTTTGCATTACTGCCACGTAAACTGTTACTGATTCCTCTTTACCCTGTGTCCTATCATGTATTTCTCTTAACAACTCATCTTGATAAAAGGGTGATTGAAAGGTGCGTTTTAATAGTGAAACCAACTCATGCCAATTCGTTACATTATCCTTATTCGCTCTATACCAAATGAGTGCGTCACCCTGGAAGAAATCAATAGCACACCGCCACAGGTCGTCATCTGTAGCATTACGCGCGTCTTTGAGTTCATGAACCCGTTCAATAAATGCATTGACACTGTACGAGATGTCACCCGAAAATTTAACTCCCCACTGGCTAATTGGAACTAGTTTTCTTTTAATTTCGCCATCCTCAAACGTAGATGCCCTGAACATCATGGACGGTTTTTTTACGGAATGATTTTCTAGATCACCTGCATTTTCAATTTTTCTTATGATAAAATTGCCCACTTCACCTAATGTTTCTTGCAACATTTTTTTATCAGCCACTGTTAAATTTCCTTCGTCCAAGACTTCATCATGCTCTTCCAACTTTGCAAGTAACTGTTCAGTCGTTAATTTTAACTCTACGTGACGTTTTAGGTCATCATCTGTATTTGTTATTATCAAATTTAACCTATTGAGTACGTGATAAAGTCTTGAAACCAATCTTCTAAATAAGCTTTTGTCTGGCTTGTCCGTTATTTCTTCCACGTACTGCGTTAAAATTTTAATTTTATCCGCGCAAGTGCTTAATTCTAAAGTAGGGTTCTCACTAGTAGAAGCAGGGCATTTAATTTTATATGACGTTTCGCCAGACTGTTCTGTGCTAAGTAGCTCCCTTAGTAGCTTTTTTAACACAGAAACCACACTCTTGCTGTAAATACCCCTACACGCCAGTTCAAATTCCAATTCGTCTTTTAAAAGATAGTTAGGATCCATTGTGTGAAATGAACTACCGTCGTATTAGGTTGTAGGTACTGAATACTTATGAATTCCAATGTTTTCAAAAATTTTATGAATTCAAAACCTGCGGAACCCTAAAACTACAGCAAACTAATGATGGTGATTTCTATTTTCAGAAGTATACCTACGTAATATAACTATGTACCTACAGCATACACAAGAAATAGACAATTAAAAAAACTAAATAAAACTATGTACCTACAGCATACACAAGAAATAGACAATTAAAAAAAACTAAATAAAACAATTACCGTAATAATTTAAGTACTTTCGTGAAAGTACACCTACTCTATTATTACATACTAGGTACCTAGATATCTACTAACTACTACTTACTAAGTACTTATACAGCTTGCAAGGTATTTCATCAACCTTTAGGTACGAATTTATTTTTTAACGTTGGGCGCTATTTGTTACGTGTCAGGCTGACTAAATGAAATACCTTGTTATCTGTTACTTAACTAACATTTATTACTAATACTTAAATCTATAGTAGGGCGCCAGGAGGGTTTTACAGATGAACGAAGGAACCCTTCCAATCCGTATACAGAAACAGCTAGCAATGATTATTGTCAATCTCAGGGTTGATGATTCGTATTCACGACTGAATTAATTATCCCGTAAATGACAGGGCATTTCCAAAGGCCCTATGAATAACTAAACACAACTTAAAACTTTGCTTTTATCAAAAATACATTACAGCTGCAAAATAAGCTTTTACAATAAAGAGGTGCGTGTGCACCGTCGACAGGTATGTCTCAAAATGCCGATGCACTTCACCTTCCACACACTATGATCTAAATCAGAGAAGCTACAGTTAACTATTTATTTGAACCTACCTACATTTAGCCTAGACCAGTTCAACATTGGAATGCATTGGCATAAAGTAACCCGCACTTGAAAAATAATTGAAGACATGGAAAAAGTTCTGAACGTGCAGAGGTTTGAACTCGGAGCTGCGGCGTGTAAGGCGGGATCGTACCAACGAAGCCATCGCAAGCTTAGCAAAACCTTTCGAAATAATGAACGCGTTGCGCTTGGGCTGTAGTGACGTCATATCGTAGAACCAAAGATTCATTACAGAGGTTACAGACACATGATATCTAGAAGATGCCTGGAAGAAATCGCTTTCAGCGATAAGGCCGCCTATTGTACTTTATTTGTTTACGCCTAGATGTATAATGTATCCTTGTGTACAATAAAGTGTTATCTATCTATCTATCTAACCTTCCTCAGGTTAGTGGATACAGGTTGATAATGATAATTACTTTTACCCTGAGTAACTACAGCGAGCAAAGCTGCGAGCGGAAGCAAGTGCTTTTACAATACAAATGTTTGTGTAGGTAAGTACTGTGCATTTAAACAACTTGCTTTAATACAGATTGCAATCCAGTAGTCTTACCAAGAACTACTCGTAGTGTTCAGAGCAAAAAGTTACTGCAGAACCACAAACAACGTCTCGGGTAACCATGCCTTCTTGATCTGACGTCACCGTCATCTGGCGCCCGTTGTGTGGTCATGTTTACAGAATGGCCATCTTGTAAGAACCATCCAAAAACAGTGTTATAACACTAAGTTAAAAAAAATATTGGCCAACACATCACATAACGCCAAATTCGTTCTCGATGAGAAACGATACGATACGTTTGCTACGACTTCCTGATAAATCAAGCTGACGGCTCACCCGATCTTAAATGGCTACCATCACCTATAACAAAGCTTTACTTCACAGATCATATTTGGTCAGCCTCATGTGCCTGTAATTTCACCGGCACCCACACCTTTTGGTAGTACTTTCCCGGACGAGCCCTTTACTAAGAGCTAACTACTACTGAAGACTGTTAAGACATGTGTCTACAATTTAACCAGTACCCTTGCTTGGCGGCAGAAATAGCCATTGTTGGCAAGCAACTGTAACCGGATAAGCCGTTCACAAAAAGTTTGACTACTACTATTCTCCGGAAGAGTCTTTCAATAAGAGCTCATTGCTTACTTCTATGAAAGCTTAAGACTGTTTGACTGGTACCTTTTAAACCGAAAAACAGTAGTAATACGGCATGGCGGAAAAAATAGGTATGGTTGAAGAACTTCCTTCTGAACAAGCCTTTCACTAAAAGCTCTATGTCTCCTAGAAGACGGGCGTTCGCTCGCGACAACCTCCTAGAAAAACGAACCTTATCCACCGCGACATAAACAAAGTAATATCACGACATAAGATACTTACCGCCGACTCCAGGGATTATCTCCCACTTGACTTAGATATTTTGATGTTTTAGCAGCGAAATTGGTTTTTCCCTTAGCAAAGAAAACCCATTATCGTGGCTCAGGAAGCTGCCTCGTTACTGCGTATCTAATTTAGGATGATCCAGATTTTTCTTTCGCTGCGAGGTGTTAGATTGACAGGAGAGTAAGGATTTCTACAGTATAATGGTGGGTTTATGAGAGTACTGACGCGTGTAATAATGCTTTTATTATGTAGTTGGAAGGATTTTGGAGTGCCATTGTGAGGTCGCACCGGTTTGCGGGAATTGCAGAGCTTAAAGGGTTAGCGATATTTAGTGCCGTGTGGTTTTGCGAAACTATCTTGTACCTATATATACTAGCCTTTACATTGGCCTGTTTCGTAGTGTTTATCTAACAATAAGGTCAATAAAACTTGTTCACTACTAGATAGATTAAGAAATGAGGAAATCTGTAGAAGAACCAAGATTACCAATATAGCTATCAGGGTCAGCAAGTTGAAGTAACAGTGGGCAGGCCATATAGCTCGTAGGGACCGACAACCGCTGGGGGATAAAGGTTTTCGGGTGCCGACCACCAACCGGAAGACGAAGCGTAAGACGCCTTCCTACCCGATAGACTGACGATATATGGATGTGGAGGTCCACAGGCTACTGGCGATGATGATGAAGGATTGTTACTATTCGGTAGCTATTTTATCAAGTAAATAGGTGTATGAAACTTTGCACGGCTTAGGCCTTAGGAAATGATCACCATATTTCTAATAATATGAGATATTAATTTCTTTTGTCATCGAGTTGCTAGCAACTCTTGTGGTGGCTCTCAGATCTTAAGTATTTTAAAACAACTTGTTGATAGAAAAAGTAGATAGTCCACTTGAGGTTAAGTGGTAACGATTACCTGTACCAAAGCATTACATCACAGATCACTTTCGTTAGAAGTACATCGTAGGGCACGTCCTTACGATGTACTGCCCTGCTTGTTTCAACCTCAGGCATACAGGTGTTACTTTACATAAAAACAAGTAACGGAACTTTAACTAAATCTAAACCTTAGCTACTGTTTTCAAAATATAATTATTCGCAAGTAACGCAAACTAACATGTTAAAAGTGTTCAATAACAAGTCATCTGCCGCATCCGTGCAACAAATGTATTGTCAGAAACACGCACGCCGCGAATCATGAGGGCGCATTGTGTGTGGCAGACGTAATGATGCATTTCGGCCATGCATCCGCTAGAGGGTGGAAAGGGGTCTTTTGTGACATTAGGTGTCGAGCAGATTTTTGGAGGTATTGAATTCAATGAGATTACTTTTGAAAAGTTTAAAGCTCAGAAAAAATTTAACGAAGACTTTACTATACAGAGTTTTATTTAACTGGCAAATTAAGAGTTCAAGATGTTAATGTACAAAAACTCTGTCATATTTCCACAATGAATTTTTTGTCAACTTTCCCAGAACCAGTTGTAATTTAATTTTCTTTATTTTCTTTTGTCTCTCTCATTGTTCTTTTTATACACAAAGTTATAAGATTAACTCAATTTTTGGGGCAGCGCTGTGTGTTCTTTTGTGTTGAAAAAATAGAATACCCAAGCGCTTCGGAGAGTTATAATTTAATTTGTTAGAAGTAAAGTAATATTGTAATTTAATAGAAATTCAATCAAAAAAGACCCAAAAGTAAAAGGTAAATAATGCAATTTCAATGAAATAAAAACGTATTTATGTAAACTTACTCTCGTTTCATTAGTTGCTTGGCCAAAGAGTAAGAAACTTCTAGAATAGAAAATTCGTTTCAAAGCCAGCATTTATTGTAATCTAAGTATGTATTTACAAAAAAAAAAGTATGTAAGTATTCTATCAGTCATCTGGTTCCCATAGTACAAGCGATGCTTAGTTTGGGGTTAGATGATGTTGTGTAAATTTTTTTTTTTTTTTTTTTTTTACTAGATTATTGCACCTATTCATTGTGGTACTATAATAACATTACGATCTAGCCAACTAGGCTAATGAGTAATTTAACTTTGACTTAATTTTATAGAAATATTGATAACTAAGAATGTGTCCATCGGCACTTTTCTTACAGTCTCTAGGTATTTAATTAAGGGGACACTTTGTTCTTGTGTTCATGGAGTAGCACTATCACTACACTACTAAGTATTAAGTTTAACACTACACTAACTCAAAAGGTTTGGTTCTTTTGAGCCTTCTCACTATGTCTGTGTTATCGAGGAGCTGGATGGCCTCGACGTTCACATGGTGATGAAGTCTTTTTTCGTGAACTTCTGCGTATTTTTGTACTAATTTGTTAAGAAACTCGATCTGGAGGTCCCGGTGTAGATCATCGTTTCTTACGTACCAAGGTGCATTAACAATACCCCTTAATACTTTGTTGTGTAAAATGCCCACAAATATTTATTTATTTATTTATTTTGATGAGAACTTTTGTCCTATCACTGTGCCTTTTTTACTTCTAACAAGATTTTCACCAATCTATTTAAGTTTGCAGGAATAAGGTCCTGTAGGAAGATGGCTCGAGTACCCCATCGGTGGTGCTTACAGGGTTCACGCGTTATCAGAGCTCCACAGGCGTCTGCCGCGTATTTTTGTTAACAACTTCTTTTCAGAACCACTCGGTGTTCTATATTGTACTCGGGATTCGATTTTGCTATCGTTTCGAAACTTTTGTACGCGATTATAGGAAAGTTTAGTTTTGGGGAAAATTAATTTGTTTTGTTGGATCTGAAAGTTTTGTCAGGTGTTCATTTGTGATAATAAATATTTAAAATAACTTATTTTGTTCCTTTGCTCCCTTTTTTACTGCGAATTTTGTAACATTACCTACGTAAGTGTAATATCAGTGGTACTCCCGGTATTGAAAATGACTCTTCTATTCCCGTGGATATCGTAAGCGACTTGGGAAACGCATCAGAGGATGGGCAACATAGTTTTTGTTTTTATTCAACTTGCTGATCGAACAAGCAGATGGCCTACCTGGTGCTTAGGGGTTACCATTGCCCATAAAAAAGTATTTTCTCGTACGTCACGCTCGTTAAGAACGTGTCCTACAATGCACTGCTCAGCGTTCATCAAACTGAGGCATACAGGTGTTAAGCTTCATGTGCCTGAAATGTCTCCGGCATCCACACCCTTCGAACCGGAACACAGTAAGCTGCTTGGCGGCAGAAATAGGCATGGTGGTAGTACTTCCTCGAACGAGCCCTCACAAAGAGGTCTGCTACCACAATTTTCTTAGGAATTCTCCATTATATTCCATCGATGTCGAACGAGCCACGGCGATTGGTGACCACACTGTGAAGTCACGTGCATTTCGCTAGTATTTTAATTATTTTTCTACGGATAAAGTCGTCTAAATAAATTGAAAACAAAATCGGTAACGGCGTTCATGCAAAAAAAAATGTAGCTAAGGAAAAACTTTTTATGTGACAAAAATAAAAACACTTATGTGAAAAATGCAAGAGAAAATTGCCACTTTCCCTTGAATCTTCCCCCGCCCTTTGTGCATCATGTCGCCATATATTTAACATCTTATCAATAGGGAGCTGTCGGATAAAATATGCGCCAAATTCCATTTTGAAAATGTATTTTCAACGTTGCGTTTCAATAATCGGCTTTGTGCTATGAAATAATCAATATAGAATTCAAAAGTTAAATTCACTTTTACATGTTTCAAAATACTAAATTTATATGACCAGCCTAAAATAGTAGACAGATAAATAGATAGAAAATACTTTATTGTAAATTGTG
Source organism: Electrophaes corylata (assembly GCA_947095575.1). Lineage (NCBI taxonomy): Eukaryota > Metazoa > Arthropoda > Insecta > Lepidoptera > Geometridae > Electrophaes > Electrophaes corylata. Next base: position 12,758,139 of record OX352704.1, read on the forward strand.
GTAATTTAAAGATAAACAAATATAAAAACTTAAATTAATGCTGCACACAATGGGCGGTCTTATCGCTTAACAGCTATATCTACCAGAAAATCTCAAAGTCAAAGATTTGTCAAAGTCACTCTGCTTGTAGGATTGGTGACTATAGTGTCGGTGTTTAGACCTCAGGAGACTACATATCTCCTGGGGCATTCCCTAAGGAGCTTCTAACGATATCCATGGGAGATAAAGAACCCTTGCATTCTTCCTCATTTCTATTCTAGTACCACGACTACACGGTTACATCAAATACAAGTATGACAAGAAACCCAAAAAAATTAATACGTGGAAAATCCAGCACAACCGCAAATTTATAATAAAGCAGTACGATATCGACTGACCTTATTCCGAAGCACAATTACCCTACAAATATTCGTATCTGTTTATTTCGCCACAGATATTTTATTCGGTATTCATTGGCTGGAAACGGGGCCTTTGTCTCTCGATAAAATACAGGCGGTATCGACGGGCTAGCAACAATGCCTCGGTGGCTTTAAGGTGAAAATGAAAAGCTAACGATGTAAACAGGTTTGTTGCGAGTCTACTGATTGTTGGTTGGAGAGTTTTAGAACGGCAAACGGCCACAAAGACTTTTTGTTCAACACAGCAGTGGAAAATAACCTTGTAGAAAATGTATTTTCATGTTTGAATTATTATCATCGCTCATTCATGTTTTTGTTGAACATAATTTTGGTTTAATAGGTCAGTACCAAAACACTTTATTATTGGGTATGATTTGTTCTTTTTGAAATCGTTTTTCATAAATTGTGACGTTTTGTGGTCCGTTTAACTATAAATTACAGAAACACAGAAAGAAAAAGTGATTCATCATTATCAACAGCCTGTACTACTGCTGGACATATCCCCCTTCCCATACTCGTACGTTTCCAGGAAAAACAATTTTGGGCCCTCTATCCACCGACTTCCCGCAATCCTAACAATATTGTTAGTCCATCGGGTAGAAGGACGTTCAACGCTTCGTATTTCGGTTCGTGGAACCTTTATCCCCCAGCGGTTGTCGGTTCTACTAGCTATGGCCACTTAAACTTGCTGATTCTGAGAGCTATGCCAGTGACCTTAGTTTTTTTACGGAAATGAGGAAATCCTCATTTCGGATTCTGTCTCCTAGTGATACTCAAAAGTGATTAGCAAACAACGTATATTCGTGAGTAAGACAGCATGTCGTAGCCAAAATGCTGAACAAAAAAGCTGAGCAAATACAAACAGTAGACAAAAGACGTTTTAGCGCACAGTCTGCTATCGACATCCAATGGGTACACTCGCCTTCACTAAAATAGTTACCTACACTTTTAAATATTTAAAAATATAGGGTTACCGCACACTGGCCACGCACAATAACCACAAAACGCCATTTTTCGTTGACACCAATAGTCGCGCACAACACGAGATGCCAATTTCTATTTCGTGTGACTGCTATTAGACTCAGTGCTATTAGCGCCCCCCATCTTTCTTACTTAATATATTGTATCTCACTCAGCATAGTATTTTAATTATATTTACAATATGAAAACATTAGCATTTACCGACATACTTATGTTAACCAACGACCACAAGCGGCTATCTCGTGCTTTCTCCGATATTAAGTAGCTGTTGCTTCATGTGGCAGTGTTTTGTGGCTGTAGTACGTGGCCCGTGTGCGGTGTATCTTATACCTAAGTGTATCTTACAAAGTCTACCAGCCGCAATATATTCGTGATATCCATGATTGACAGATCTCAGATGCAAGTCAAAATAATTTTGCAAATTATAAGGTTTTATCATTTTAGTGCGGCCGACTGTACAATTCGAAGAAGGACCCGACTCCCTGTAGTCTCCAACCCGGCGATATTTTCATTTAACTTTGAAAATTGCTTGCCTCACCCGCGCGACTCACAAATTGGGAAGAGGGAACGAAGATGCTGGAATAGGGATCAATAATAGGATTCTAGGTGCGATTTTCTTTTGGGATGAGACTACTGTAAATCTTTTGATGAAAAAAAATCGGGAATTGTCTGCTTGGAGTCAAGGTTTTTGCAGTATATGATGTGGTTGCTACATTATTATTATCTGTTTTGCTGAATATATAGTAAAGTTATATTAAAACAAGCAAAGGACACTTTTAGAAAACATTAAATGTAAATTACTACGGATACTGGCGTATCTTTAGAAAACTCGTAAAAATAACAACATTCTAAGAGCGATTCCCCTCCGATAATTATTAAACGCGCTACAAGTGTTCAGCCAACAACAAAACCGAAAAAAGTAACATGAATATTCAAAAGACATAATTTACCCAGATTAAGAGAACTCTTTTCGTCCGAAGACGTTTCAACTCAACATTATTACGGTCCCATTTCTCAGGCCTTTGAGTTCTCAGCGGGCAAAAGATTTACATAAAAAGAAACTTTCAGTCTTCTAAATTATGATTCAATTAGTATTAAAGGATTGGTCTATCAAAGGGTCGTATTTTTCGGGTCTGTTGGACGGCCGTCTGCTACGGAAATCCTTTATGCTCTCGACCGGACTAAGAACGTATCTTTGTAGAACGGTTTACAGTCATAAAGGGTATTGGCACAAATTACAAGCGGATTTACTGATGATGCAATTACAAAAGCTACAAAGGAAAATCTGAAAATAACCCAACTAACAAAAATTGCTCTTGTAGTGGCTTATATTGCCAAAAATAATATTCTTATAGAAGCCGTATTATCGCTAATAAGGGTGCGTTTGGGCACAATTTATAAAGACAATAACCTTATACACCCCTTATAGTTGTTTTATTGTCCGCTTTACACCCTTATACTTGTTTTATTATGGTCCGATACAAGGGAGTTAAACTCATTGCGGCAAATCAAAGGCTCTTAAAAATCAGCCGTCTGTTTATAATTCTACAATAAGTCTTTTTGTTAGTGATTTACATTTTCGCAACAGTTTGACGAAGAAAAGGAAAACATCAACCATTTTATTGAAAAGAGAACGGTAAGTTATTATTTTATGTAGTTTATTTACTTGATTTATGTGCTCATTTATAGTGAAAAGTGTATGGGAATTCAAATGCATGATAAAATGTGGTACGCTGTGTGCTGTAGTATCAACCCGCCCTTGAATTTAAGCTGTTTTTGTGCTACAAACGTTATTAATTATTTAGTCATGTTATAAACAGTGCTATTATAAGAGCAAAACGATTCGCACATCGTCTACAAGGAGTCTATAAGAGTGAAAACTTTATAATGGCAACAATTGTTGCATATGCTATCGCCATTTTACATTATCGTTAGGGTTCCTTTCACACAAACAAAATCGTACCTAGCTATAGTATTGGTCCCATAAGTATGAAATTTATTTTTTACTATGTTTGGGTTGGCTGGAAAAGATCTCTTTATAGAGATACTTAGCTCGCTTTTGTGTACTAATTTTAAGTTAGAAATAAGTATAATTATAATTGTAAGCACACAATATAGAATATAGTAATTATTATATATTTTATGTTTGTCCGCAGATATTGCAATGGTAGTATACAATTTGGCAGATGTTGACAAATTTTTACAAAGAAAAGATCTTAATTTACATAATATGCGATGGCCATGGAACTGGACACATTTTATTCTAAGAAAGGAATGTTTTAATTGTACATATCTAACCTCTTCTGGTTTACCTTATCACTTTGTGATAGGTCGTGAAAACATAAAGGTTTTGCAACAATTCACTTTCAACTTCACTGTTTTATTACTAAACTAACCATTTCCCGCGAACTTGTTCGCTTACGTATATTGCTAAGATAATTATTTTTTTATCATTAAGTTGTAGTTAGAAAGACTGATGATTGAAGTCTTGTCTTATGTAAGAACTAAAAGACGAGTTTTGATAGTAAAAGACCAAATGATAGCTCCTAAATCAGGCATCATCCACAGGTTATGTTTAAACAGCGATTTCTGTTGTGAACCTACCAACTGTTTCGCGAGATAACTGAGAGAGCATTGCGGTCAGTCCTTAAACCAAAAAGGGCATGACAGCCTATAAAAACAATTATGACTTTAATAAAAATACGTGATTTTCAAATTAGTTGTTTTTTTTTACATTTTCTAATATCACTACGAATATCAATATTCTTCAACTCTTCATTTAAAAATATATCTATATCACTATCGCTACAATTATATTCTTCCTCACTGGTTTCCTTTTTATTCTCATTTTCTATAAAATTATCCTCTACGGAACCACTGGCTGATTAGTTGGTATCGGCTTGGTAATTTTGTAGCATCATAGGAGTAGAGGTGGTGGGTGTAAAGCTTACAACCATGTTTTCGTAGACCTTTTTTACTTGTCTTCTGTAACCACCGCTCCTTTTAAACTTCTTCCAGTGTTTTGAATCCATTTTTTAATAAATTTTTTGTAATAAATTCACACAATCTGCTGTACTTTCAAAATAGCGAATCTAGTTATGTAAAACATTTTAATGTAACCATATAGAGAATAATATCTTTATAATCACTGTATAAGGGAATATGGATTGCTTTCATCCTTGTTAAGATCATATAAAATGTTAGAATTCGTTTGTTGGATAGACGTCTAATCAAATGCTCCTATAAGTTAAAAAGCATCATAACAACCTTGTGCAGTACTTTTCTAAAAATAATTGACCATATTAAAAGCCTTTATATGACTTTGAATATTATACGGCTAAAAAGCAATGTAACTAGTCTCTATAAGAAGAACACATTTCAAACCCTTATTGTAGCCGTATTAATTGGATTTATTAACGTTAACCCAGCCAAATTATAAGAATAAAGGTAATATTAGCCAAATCTTCTAATAATGTACCATTATAAGGAACATTGACATAATGAATGCTCTTTTATAACAAGTATAAGAGTTTAGACCTTTTAAACTTAATTTTATAAGCTTAAATTGTTAGTTGGGAAGTTACTTTTTCTCATATTGTCCACGAGTATCGGTACGAGGTCCCCGTAAGGTTTGCTTCTAAGCCCGTAGTAATATAAATGAGTCTGTTCGCTTTCTCCACTGGGCGAGATCACAGCGGGCGTCCGGCAAAGAACCTCAGCTCAGCTCAGTTCATTACGCATTACGCTATTTCTTCCTTCGTCTCGAGTTTCGTTCGAATTTCACGCTCAATGTACTGTAAAAATCTGCTCTATTGTCGACCCTTTGGCGGGGTTTTAATCGTTTGTTTCCCTGAGACAGCGATATCGAAGAAAGATAAAGCACTTTGACAACGATATGGAGAGTGAGGCTATCTTTGCTCCATCTATTTCACAAGCTTTTATAATTCTTGTGATAATTTTTAAAACAACTGACTTTGTCTACATTTCTTTGCTTGAGAACGTCGTTTTTATCTACCACGGGAATTTAAGTAACGTTGAACGAGTCGGATCAAGTGACGAATTATACTTTTTGCGCTCAGAACCATGCGATTATTCCGCTCCGTTCGTAAGTTTCAGATATTCGTCTTAAGGATTAAGGGGCGCCTTGAGCGAACGAAATTTCACGGTATTCCCTTGATGGATGAATACGGAAACCTTAATTCCGCAATTTCGGGGTGTAAAATAGTAAAAGAGAAGAGAGAACGACACTGACGCTAATGACGTCATATTCTTGGAGTATCCCTTTTTATAACCCTGAAAATCCTTTGTAGGATTACTTTGTTCGTTTTACGTGTCGAGTCTCTTCGACTAATAAAACACAGCACGGCACCATATGGAAATTTAAAAAAGCATTCATTCATTAAGCAAACATACATAAAATTTAACGAAGCGCTGCCATATTCGTTAACGAATTTCCGGCCTTCATTATGATTAACCCACGATTATTTGTCTCTTTCTGTTGCGGTGGTTGAGACAATAGTGGAGCAGGATGGATGTGTTGGGATCGAAGAAAAGACGCCTCTATTGGGGATGTCGCAAGCACGCGTTTACTGTCGTCAATTAAAGGAGAGAAGACGCTTCAGGCCGACCGACTCCGAAATATCGTCACATAAAAACGTCGTTGTTACCGCGTATCAAATTGTTTAACACATTCCCTTTTACGACATGTCGCCTGTTTATGACGGCTATCCAACGATTTGTGATAGGAGTTATGTTTCTAAATGTAGAAACATTCGGTGATCGGTATTTTGGATCATTAGTTGGAATTGTTAATAGATTTTGGTGGTGGGAAGAGTGTTTTGTTAACATTGTATCTAGGAATGTAAACAAAACGAATTCTGAAACTTTAGATAAATTTAAATTCTATTATTGATATCGCTTGTAGAAAAGTTCAAAATGTTTGAAATTAACATTATGACAATCGTAGCGTCACGTGATCTGTGTGACAACCTCAGATCTGAGGAAAAAAAATATTTTGTACAAAGCAAGGACAGCATCAGTAGTTTAAATGGTATTAAAATCGTGAGTTCGATTCTGGTCTAGTATCAGCAGTTTTTTGCTATAAGAAAAATGTATGTACGCTGTATCAATGCTATCAAATGGGCGAATGCTCGCCTGCGACGCAGGAGGTTGCAGGTTCGCTTCCCGCCTTGGGATAAATATTTGTACAGTCTGCAAATATTTATTCCGGGTGTTCTGGGTGTTTTCTATGTATAATAATAAAATATCTATGTACTTAATGTATTGTATTTCGTATATCAGTCATCTAGTACCCATAACACAAGCTCAGCTTAGCTTGGGTCTAGATGATGCTGTGTGGATTGTCCAGCATTATTATTATTATTATCAAACGAAAGAAAGAAATTGTTAAAAAATGTGAGGAAACTAGTAAGTGTACTAGCGGCGGCAATGGGCTTCGTATGAAACATCTGTTAACTACTGCAAATTGAAGGCATTATGGATTGTCAAAAGATCTTTCAAAGGACGAAAACCTATTTCTATTAACCTACTTCTATCTATTATTTTGTCATTCAAATTAAACAGAGGTAAAAATTAATTAAAAGGCGTAAGAAAGAATGAACATCGCTTACAATAATTAACGAGGCAAAATGAAGTTAACTGACACAGGACGACCCAAATTGAAGATAAACCGTCGCTTCCATTACGCAGGATAAATTATACAGGAATTTGCCAAAACTGAAACATATCCCGAATAAATTCATCGCCACAAACAAAGGGTCCAGGCCAAACTGACCGCGACAACAAATGTCGCACTAAACGACAAATAAAACCGGCGATAGTTTAAATTGGAACCCCAAAAACTGTATGTAAACAACCAAACCCAAATATTCTCTCGAAAGTTTAAGGCCATAACCGCGCTCATCGGAAACGTAATTGGCAAAATAAGTTATAACTTACAACAACAGCCGCCACAGCTCAGTTTGTAGTAGTAGAAAACAAACATTCGTGTGATGAACATAGATGTCTGGGTATTATATTCTAAGTATGTATTTATAGAAAAAAGTATTTTATCAGCTACTTGGTTCAATAGTACAAGCCTTGCTTAGTTTGGGGCTAGAGAATGTTGTGTGAATGTGTATCTTTATTCATCTAACAAACAATCTATCAAAGCAACACATAGGGTCGTATAGTTCTAGACAAACTTTAGCAAATCAGGTGATGGCAAAAAATTTACAGAAAGGAAAAAGATCACAGAAAAAAACAAGGGATGGTCAGGGTTCGTTCGGGGAAGTACTACCTATTCTTGCCGCAAAGCAGCTTGCTGTGTTCCGGTGTGAAGGCTGTGAGTGCCGGTGACATCACAGGCACATGAAGCTTAACACCTGTATGCCTCAGGTTCATGGACGCGGAGTATATCATCCACATTAGTTAACTAATGAGACCAATGAGTCAATGCCTGCCAAGTGCGAAACCTCCCCTTGCGGATTTAATTAAGATTGTTGCAAGATGTTATACAGAAAATGAACAATGAGACTTCATTATAAATCCGCCTGTTGCAAGTCTCCCCAGATATGTGGAAGACCTCTGCCCATCCGTGGACTGATTAAGCTGGTTGCAAGATATGATGATACAGAAAATAAACTTCTAAGCTTGGTCGCGAGGAACTGGCGCTTAGATTTAATTTGCTTTAACATGATACAAAGTGGTCTTTAGGATCCTAATAAATCTAGCAGTGGATTTCTACATACTGATGATGATGAGAAAATTGAGCAACAACTTGAAATAATACGGTTGGACGATAAAACTGTGCTAAACAACAGGGAGGCAGAATTACCGCGCGTTGAGGTGAATGTTGTTTTATTAGGTTAAACACGCGGAACATTATACCCACTACAGTTCTGTGGGATGAGGAACGACAACTGTTAGCAACATTTTAGTGCTTTAATTTTTGGGTTTGTTTTGTTTAATTGTTCCCTCTTGTTTCCGCTGAAATTCTCACCACTTTACTAGTCTCATAAAATTGAATCAAAATAACCTTTTCTTTGAAATACAAGGATAACTTTGAATTGACTTTAAACTAATTAAATGTAAGCGACAGTTTCTTGCGACATAAAATATTAATTTGTAAAAGGATCAAACAAAACAACAGGCACCAAGCCTTAAGTTTCTTGCTTGATCTTCTAGGTTTGGTCGTGAAGAATTGGCGCTTAGATTCATCTAGTGCAAGATTTTTTTACGACAGTGCAAGATTATGATATGACTGAATAAATACTTTTTGACTTTAACCTCGAAGAACAGTTTGCAAACATAGCTTGATTCTTTTAGTTTTTTTTGTATGCTTGCTTAATTTATCAGTCTCAAGTTTTTTTTTGCATTTTATTTTGGATGTATTTTATGTAGCTATGTTTTAATTTTTTTACCACTGTATCATTGTGGGATAAATAAGCATGGTAGCTATCTGGACATTGTCGTTTTGAAATACACTGCGGGGCAACTCAGTCAGTGTTCCTTAGTCAAGTTGACGCTGCCTGCCTTGCCACGTAATGTAACTCAAAATGTTAGTACGAAACTTCGTTTATCGATTTTAAGAGTAGCCCTCCTAGACAAAAGTAATCTGTATGTTATCTGCATAATCTGAAATAAAATGATTATGCTATGTATAATTTATGTTTCACCCAAATCCGTTTAGCTGCTAAGAGTTGTGATTTTTTTTAAAACCAACTAACTCTTATTTAAAAAATGGTTTTTTAGTAGTAGTAAAGCTCTTGGTGAAGAGCTCGTCATAACAAACGTGACCTGCGAGACAATGTTTATAGGTGATGGTAGGCCGCTTATGATCAGGTAGACGTGTTCTATCAGCAAGCAGTATTAAAAAGAAATATGATAATGTGACAATCGTTTTTATTTTAGGTATAGTTAGTTACCCGTAAATAACTTTAGTCTGTTATTTAAGTTGACACTAGTTCGACGACCGATGTGGCGCGGTGGGCGGATGTCCGCCTGGGACGCAGAGGTTGCGGGTTCGATTCCCGCCTTGGGATAAATGTTTGTACGATCTGCAAATATTTATTCCGGGTGTTCTGGGTGTTTTCTATGTATAATAAAAATGTATGTATGTAATGTATTGCATTAAGTATATTAGTTATCTAGTACCCATAACACAAGCTCTGCTTAGCTTGTGGACTGTCCAGCATTATTATTATTATTATTATTATACTTAGCTACCTTTTGAAGCAAACTTATTAAGAATACTAGATGAAATGCAATCAGACCTAAACATTCACCCGAAGTGTAATATCAAGTCGACCACTATCGATTCAAATCATGAAGAGAATTCCAATTAAATCGCATTTCAATGAAAATCTAGACCGATTATAGAATCGGATGGTGGGCAAATTAAAACCGGGAATCTGTTGGACTTCCTGTTCAATTTCCATGGAGTGGGAGACACGATAAAAACCATTAGTGAGCGCCAAGAGAGGCCTCAGTATCACCGTGCTTTGCTTACTGAACCTGCTTAGAACGGCTAGAAGAGATTTTACGATAATAATAATAATAATACTGGACAATCCACACAGCATCATCTGGCCCCAAGCAAAGCAGAGCTTGTGTTATGGGTAATAGAATGACTGATATACTTAATACAATACTGTATTACATACATAGATATTTTTTTTATGCATAGAGAATACCCAGAACACCCGGAATAAATATTTGCAGATCGTACAAACACTTATCCCAAGGCGGGAATCGAACCCGCAACCTCTTGCGTCGCAGGCGGACATTCGCCCGCCGCGTCACATCGGCCGTATTTTGGATTGGACATTTCACACAGCCTATCTAGTCCCAAACTAAGCAAAGCTTGTTTCATGGGAACCAGATCAGGCGGCAGATGTAAGTTCGTTATCAAAAACATTAATCTGAAGAAGTTCACTGTTGGCCACGGATTTAGAAACTTCAAAGTATTTTTTTTTATACAGCTTGCTGATGGAGCAAGCAGATGGTCCACCTGATGCTAAGTAGCTACCATCGCTTATTACAATGTCTTGTGCACTAGCCAGCGTTTATTAAACTAAGGTATAGGTACAGGTCGCCATTCGAGAATCTTAATTCCTCTGCGATTGCCTGTTCTATGAACTTTATTACCTTACCTGTACATAATTTAGGAGTTCTAACTGATATTCCGACGATCTATTGAACTAGCGTCATCGTCAGATTATTTAGGCTGCAGCAAGATATTTGCTTTGCATGAAACGGGTAGCTATACTTTTTTAACGTAGCGTGAAATATTTCTGCTGCCTTCAAAAGATGGATTGTATCACGATGGAACATGTCAAAGAATCTATTTAATAAACCAGTGCATTAGGTATCATGGTACCTAGTTACTTAGAAAATAGACTGTGTTTCAATCTACCTACGCGTTATGTCCTTGAACTCACGTTCCTGGTCTGATCTAGCAGGTCGATGATAAACAAGTTGGGGTGAACTAAATGGGCCTGCTTTCTAAACATGCTTTAAACAGCCTATATTATTTTAGTAACAGCAGTATTTTGCATCCAATATTATTAGTTTGAAGGGTAGTGAGTACAGCTTTTTCAATCTCTGCTTAAGGTACTCTTGGCATGATTGTCTTTTCATATGTATGTTTGGGAACACACTAGAGCTTCATTATGTCGTAGATAGTATCTTATAAAAACCGGTAAATTCTAAGACGTATATTTCTTGCCTATTTTTTTAGATATTATTTCTTGTGTAGACTGGTTCCCGCAACTAGACCCTTTTTGCATGATGTGATTTTATTGAATGAAACTTATGACTTTTATCTTTTCCGTGATCAGCAATTCACAAAATTGATCTTCCGTTAAAGACGCCATAAACCGAGTAAGCGGGCGTATCTAGGGCACATATTCCCTTATCAAATTTAGAATATTCATATCCAGTGAGCCGATATCGGTGTATCCGGGGTATGCGCCATAATGCGATTCCTAAGCAATCACATGCTTCATTTTGCATTCCCGCAAACACTTTTACGGCGTTCCCTGCGACGCAAAAGTCGGTATTCCAGCGGTGATATAGCCGGTATTTCAACTTTGATCGTACATTTTCAGAAGCAATAAATAAAGCATTGGTGGCTGAAAAGTTTCTGGTTACTTATCAAAAACTTTTACGTCTTAATGTCGAAGTTAAAATAAAATAAGCCTTAGTTGCTGTTTTTGTGAAACATATCGTTTATCTTAACTTCAAAATATAATTATTAAAAGTTATAAATAGAAAATTACAGCTGATACAAGTATTTAGAATACATTATGAAACAGTTGAGCTATTGTCAAACCGTTGCAAACGATCTAAAGATAGCTCAACTGATCCAAATCAGTGCTAATCAGAAGCGTCTCCGAAATACTGGCTACATTGCAACGCGAATAGCAATGCTAATACGCTGAGTCAGAAACTCAGTCAGGCGTCGTTTCGACCCTAAAAAGAATTTTGAAAAACCTGGAAAGCCTTAGTACCACCCCACGGACCTAAAATCTCAAAACTAAATTAAATTATTATTGAAGTAATTACAATTCCAGGGTTTTTACAAATCTAGGGCGTTTTAATTTGATTGGATGGACTATTACGCAATACGCTAGAAGCTAACCGTTTTGGACGAGAAGTGTGGAGTCCCTCGCCAGTGGCAGCTCAGAGTCGGTAAGCGTCGCGTCGGACGCGTTGTCCGACGCCGAGGTGGGCGTGGTCGGCGCAGTCGGCGAGTCGGACAAGCCGCGGGTGCGCGCGCGCCGACGTCCACTGTCGCTGCTTGAGCCACTGCCGCTCCCCGCGCCGTATGGGTGGAGACGGCCCAGGCCTGCAAAATTACACCTGTTAAAACATGAAAAATAAAATAAAAATAAATAATGCTGGACAATCCACACAGCATCATCTAGCCCCAAGCTAAGCAGAGCTTGTGTTATGGGTACTAGATGACTGATATACTTAATACAATACAATATTACATGCATAGATATTTTTTATTATACATAGAAAATACCCAGAACACCCGGAATAAATATTTGCAGATCGTAAAAACATTTATCCCAAGGCGGGAATTCGCCCGCCGCGCCACATCGGTCGTCGATCATTATAATCACAGTAAACAGAATATGAGTCGTAAATTTGTCGGTTATTGACGTACAAAATGCAAATGTACTGATTGCCATACCTACTATGAAGTACGCAGAAGCCTGGGGTCTGTAGTTTTGTTTGGCGTTACTAATTTAAACAAAACTGCCAAAATAAAACCAATAACGACCTGTACTCAAACTAACTGACGAGCTTGGAACGAGTTGGAATTTAAGAGCTTAAAAGTGAATAAAATATCGCAAATTTGGTTCTGATCGTAAATTTAGTTTTACTAGTCTTCAGTTTCAAGTATCATAAACTTATTCACAATCTGCATACTCGATGCTTCACTAATGAGGCGACTCGAAAGGGAAAATAAAATGCTCTTCATCCTTTGGGCTAGAGCCTCTTAGGATGTTTGATTCAAATTAAAAAGTTTATTCTGACTGTCTCAAGCACTTTTATTTTCATAATTTTATGCGATTAGCGTTAATATTATGAAAATATAAGTAGTTCATGTTTCCAATAGAATAGCATATATCTTAATGTACACTAAGCAAACGATTAAAATAAAAGTAGTACAAAAACAATACGATGCGTGCAATGAAACATTTTATCGCATAAAAAGCGTATGCTATAATTATATAAAATAAGTAAAAGTAGTAAACTAAATACCAATTATACCAAATATATTTTATATACAGCACAAATTTAAAATAATATAAACGCAAAATAAAGAAATCAAGAGACGATAGTAGTTCAAAAGAGATGTTAAAAATATGTAATGCTTAGTTTCGGGCAAGATAATGTTGTGTGAAAGAAAATATTTCCATAAATATTTATTTATTAAACTATTTAAATATACGATACAAATTATCGAAATCTTATATTTATAATCTTTTGATGGTTTCTTTTCAAAAACACATCGGTAAGCAAAGATTTGTAGATTTTTCCAAATCACAAAATCTTATTTTCTCAGCTTATTCATATATTCTTTGGCAGTAAGCTACGGTATTAGTTAATGAACGTTTCTAGCGATCAAAGCGACGCTTTGATCAGCAAATTGGCAATGTGTAGAATGTGTAGCTTCAGGGACTTATTTCTTTTCTCATTAATGGTGTAATGAGTGTGCTCAAAGAGCTTAATGTGAAACAAATTCTTTGGGAACATGTTTATAAAGTACTTACTAAGTTGTTGAACCCTTTGTATATCTCGCAAATACATGATTAATATTTTTTATATATTTTAGTAAGAAATTCTATTTACTTCGTACTTTACAGCGCGGCGGCGTCTGGTTTTGCTATTTTAAAGAAGAATGAAATTAAAACCTTAAAGGGTAAGTAATTAAACTTTTGTAATTTTGAATAGGTAAAATTTTGTTACAGTTTTGTACGCGTTATGGAATAAAAACACCATTATAATACACATTATTGTTGTGTGCCTTGTTATGTCGAAGCCATATAAATTGTTTGTAATTATTCTTGACCTTTCCATTCTTTATGGTTGTGGTTGTTTTTCCTTTTATCATTATTATATATATATATATATATATATATATATATTCACAAGTTTTTTTAATTTCCAAATTATTAGTAACTTTATCTGTATTTAAAATATCAACAAAAATATAAAGTTATATTTTTTGTGTAGGTACCTAAATAATTTTAAATATTTGTACCATAAAAACCTATTACATAAAGTTGAGTTGCGCTTTTTGAGGGTTTTATTCTGTTTTATTGTTTCAAAATAAAACCTTGCCTACGTTTCACTTACAATGGTATTGTTATTGATGTCATTGGTAAAAAGTTAAGAGCATTATGTATTTGTGCGTCTCGTATTTGGTACGCTAATGTTTTTGCAACAAACGCAAAATACGTTATGGATATTATCATTTTGATTTATTTTGTTCTTATAGATAACCGATAAATTTGTTTATTTTAAAAGCGTTCAATCTTGACTAGTATTTTTCTAGACCTACGAATTTCTCACAAACAGAAAAGCAAAGAGGAAAACACTGTTAAGGCAATACAACTTATTTTTCTCAATCAAATATGTTTTCATGATATTAAAAATTAAAGATATGTACATATCTACATAATTGAAGTCAATGATAGTTTTTTTGCATGATCTTCTAAACTTGGTCGCAAAAAACCTAGATTTACCTAGATGCAAGAGTATCCTTAGTGATCACTTTGATTGCATAGAATAAATTTGACTTTGACACGCCAAATTGAGTAAAAAAAATTAACAAAAGAAAATAAGACAAAATGATCAACTCGAACTCCAAAGACACTTATAACAATCCCGAGTAACTCATTTCATTGATGTCATTTCTCGAGGAATTCTCAAGCCTTCTTCACAAAAAAATAATCTCACGAAAACAGGCCAAAGCCCCTCGAGATACGGTCTAATCAAATATCCAGGAAGCGCCGAAGCTATAATTAAGAACAGTCAGCGGAACCCTTGACAAAGGACGTCCAAACAAAAAGAACAATAGCCTCGTTACGGTGGAATTTTTGCCAAGTCTTCCTACCCGGACACTAGTGGAATTGTGCAGAAAAAATGCTAATTGGAAATGGGCTACCGGCTAGAACGTGTATCAGCTTAAATAATGCTGATAGACAAGAAATTTAACCAAGTATAACTAAAACTCTATGTATAATGCAAATTAGATATAAAAACATTAAACTCTGGTACAGCCGTGGAGGCTGTACATGTTTTAAGGAGATAAACTTTATTTCTAATTTGTTATGATCAAAGTTAAAAAAACATAAAGAAGGTGAATTTAGACGCCAGTTCTAAAAGAATAGGCAAAGAAACTTATGGCTTGGCCCCTAGAATTTATTTCAGTGATCTGTTTTACAATATAATTAAAAGTAAATCTACAAAACGTGTAAATATCAAATTAGTGTAAACCAAAGTAACTTACGATTTGTTTGAAAATGGATCCCAAGTTTTCACAAAAAGTTTTGAAAATCAAAAACACACTTAAATATCACAGAACAGTATAAAGTCAAATGGTGTCCAAGTCAACTCACAGAGTAAACAGTGTACCTGTGATAATGAGCCAGCACTAATCACGTTCGTCCTTCGCGTAAATCGGACTGAAACTAATTCACGGATATTTCAGACTACTGCGTGTAGGCGAATTGGACTTTTATAAATAAAAATATTGTCTGTTTCCTCCCCAAGTGATAAGCGTGATGATACCACGCAGGACATCCGCGCTGATAAACGTTGACCGGTCAGTTTGCATTCGCATTTAATACCAGAAATAATAGTTATTTTACACAAATGAGTAAAGTTTTTGGGGGATTCCCTAACTTTAATTGAGAAAATATGTTATAACCTGTGGTCCTGGCCTGGTTGACTAAGACAGGACACAGACTAGGAGATGGGTAGCTGTATCTTCTGTGTGCTAAACACAGACACTTTATTTACCGATCCATCTGCCAAATTTGAGAGAGGCTTATTTCTAGTAGTGGAATTATTTGAATTGCGAAATCCATATACGTTCCAATAAAAGAATGAAGTTTGTCAGTCACGTTAGATCTCGACTTGAAATTCTTTAAATACGTCAATAGGTTCAAGGTTATATTTTAATATGAAACGCAGCACACATTTCACGAAACAGACGTCCCATTTCCATATTGTAAAAAACGAACGAATTTGTATTTAAAAATCATGCCAACTGTTACTATTTCACCACAACAATAGTGTCCCGACAGAATCCACTCTACAAAACAGAATTACAATAAGATTCAATTCAAATAGTGAACTCATAAATATACAATTGGCGAGTTGGTTGCGCGGTGAAATCACGTCTTCCCAGATAATGGCGAACCCCAAATGTGTCCCACGAAAAAAATACGACGAATAAACATAAAAATCCTCTTTCCGCACGTATTGTTACACATTCGTTACGTACTAAGAAAAGAAACTACAATTTGAATCGCACAAAGTCGCATAAACGAACCGAAAAACCTGTACCCTTGGGGTGACAACTGTCACAATCGTCGGCAACAGAAATAAAACAGACAAGTGTGAGTCTGACTCGAGTAATATGGCCTCCGTACTTAGCTAGATAATATACCAATCTTCATTAAACAAGTAAAATGTTGAGGTCACTAGACTACCCCCAGAGATCAAAGACCTTTTTGGTGAAAATTTCAAGCTATACTTTCAGTAGATGCTCTGGAAAAGTTGACAAACAAAAATGTAGACGTTATACAAGATGAAGCTGTATGAATAGTTCCGTTTTTTTGTTAAGATGCAGAACCTTAAAAATCGAATACTAATAATTATCATTGCGTATTCAAATATTCGGGGTTGGCTCACTTCTCGGATGATTATATGTAACGTACCATCTTAATTATGACTGTAAAGACTGATTTAAAGCATTGAAAAGTGAGATTGGTTAATAAGACACGGTTTACCAAGCATTTCAATTTCAAAATCACTTTCGTATGTACTGTGCTGCATTTGGTCTCAAATTCCCGATAGAAACCCTTCAAATATTAAAGGACCTGTGGAATTCCATTCATTTCATTTGCACCACATACACCCTATTCGTATATGTAAATCAATACGGATTCCCAAAGTCCCTTCTCCGGTTATAATATTCTAAACACGATGCCCCGCGTTAAGGCAAACGTAGAAATTTGTCACATGAGCGATGGTTCACCTACGTGTTTCGCCGTCTAAATCCCAAATATAATCCTTCGTCGTTCAAATAAAACAGAACTTTATTACTTTAAAGAGAAAAGCTTTAATCCAGCGCTGGCTTCTTTGGAAATTTCATATTTCATACGCACGCGAATGTAGATTTATCGTGCAAATTTATATCTTAGCCTAGTTATCTAAAAGTACGCTTTCGACAGGCAGTTCGCACCACACCAGCTTTAACCGAGTTGTAGTTGTGGAGTGAGACTGTATGATTTTATGCCAGCAAAAGTAAAGAAGGTTGACAAATAGGTCGGGCGTGCCGATGTTCAGTTTTATTAAAATTAAAATGTTCTATCTTGACATTAATAAAAGACTATAAGGTTGAGAATTGCTCGTGTGCAACGTTTAAATTTACAACGAGAACATGACGGATAAGCTGAACATTTTTATTATCATCGTGCTAGTTTATTGCGTCTCGAGCTTGAGCATTAGAAATAATCTTCCCGGTAGGGTGTATTTTTTAGAGCTCCGCAAGTGCTGACAATTCTAGAGAGTGGAAAGTCTTCGAGGTAATCTTCGGGACGACTTTCCCGGTCGGAGAATAAAGCGAAGGCGGATAGGCGTTTTATAAGTAAACGGAAAACTTAGGGAAGCGAAAATTTCTAAATAGAAAGCAAACAATAAATCTGTCAATGCGACTGGTGGTGGGGCGTCCACGGTCGTAATTCACCACGTAGGTACAACTTTATCGAAATTTTATTCGATGTTCACTGGAAGTTGTCAAATGTTGACGTCTACAGTATCGAGGCAGAAATGATAGACATAAAAGAGAGGCCGAAGACAACTGGAAGCTTAGGTATTGTGGTCACGTACTAGTCGCGACGGGATGCGCAATCTTCGAACAAAGAATTACATTTCGCCAAAGCATGGAAAAATCTCGAGTAATTCAATGCATTATTGTGAAATGCCTTTGAAAGGTAGCTGACATATTGAAATATATTTGCCAGGAATGTTCAAAAAACAATACGTATAAAGTGTACAGTTAGTTTGACTGGTGATTTATAAATTGCATTGAAAAAATTGCTTTACCACATTTAAGTATCTCTATGAAATTTATGTATATCTATGAAAGCGTAAGTTAGGTTACTAATTTTAGTTTGAAATAATGTATTGTGAGTAATTAAAAAAGGATTAAAGTGACTAAAACAGAGCTGAGCTAGGCGTTAAAATCTAATTACATGGGAAAAAGGATAATACCCAAAACAGTTGTCAAATCTAACGATATCCGCTGACAGCTTATTAGATAGCAATCCCTCTGGTACAATCGACCACATGCGATCAACACAATCATTCAGAATCATCCGCAGCTTAGATCCGAAAATCCCGACTAGTGAGTGTTTGTTTTTGATTTTTGTCTAACGAGACAATGGGGAAATGATGAGCACTGCGCCGAATGTCGCCTCTGGGACTACACCCTACTACCACCCTGGAGATTCACATACAATCGAAATGTTACCTTACATGCTTGGACAAAGAATTTAAATTCAGTTGTAACTGCTGGAGTTTTGAGTCCTTATGGTGTTGTGGTGGTCACATATGGCGTCAAACGGGCTACGGCGAGTGACGGCATGCCACTCGAGGGACCTGTATTGGCCTTTAGTCCTCCATGGGACATTCACTATGTCACTGGACAGAACCGATTTTTTGAGAATGTACGGCGGCAAAGTTTAGGAATTTTTGGGAGGTCTATTGTGATGGAACTAGTCTCGCTTTCTGATAGAGTTGACAGTTTCAGGAATAGTATAACTTCATACAGCAGTATTTTATAAATAAAAGGCACAAACGGTTGTCAAAAATTGAGTTTGGACTCCAAAATAGGACGTAGTCACGAAAATCTGGTGCCTCGTATGAAACGCCATGCCAACTATATCTACACCAATTATAAAAATCTTTGTCCTGACTGACTGACAGATAAATCGCTAAAGCACAGCCTAAGTTTATAAAGGTGTACTAAAAATAAAAAAGGAAGATAGCAAAGGTAATACGCAATAAATGCCCATGTATTATAATAGTAACGTTCAATATGACTAATAAACCAGGAAGTTGATTAGTTGGAAGTGTGGTTAACTTTATTCGAGAAGTCGATAACCACATCGTCTGCATACACCAATCAGACAAATCACTATCAGCTCTGATATTAATAGAGCATCATTCGGTAAATTAGTAGATTAGTGAGTGCGCACCGAAAACCGATGGGATCCGCTTATGTACCGCTAATTAGACGTCAGTTGTTTACCTTTGTAATGATCAACATCAAAGTGGGATTTGTCGGCACTCTGCGGGTTGATCGAAGTTGGCAATGCCGAGAACTCAAACTTAGTGATTTATTTACGCTGTGGAGTATTGATCGACGCTGTATGGCGCTAGTACCGTTTGGGGAAATCTGAGGATTGAGGTCAAGTAGATATATCTAATTCTCTAGTGTTTTTGTTTGATTTACAAGATTTATTTAATCCCTTTAGGAGTATTCATATTTACTTTCGCTGTTCTGTATTATCCGAGAACATATTTACCGATCGACGGTTGACATTAATTTTTGAAGCGACATCAATTATTGAGGATCATGGCCCCTGGGCTGTTGGTGGAGGAATGTGCCAGTTAAATTATGTACACATGTTGGTTTACTTTTAACGAAATGTTGGCTAAGTGATTGCTTCAGGCTGAGAGGGTTTAAAGTGATTTAGTGTCATTAACACGGGTGAACATTTACCTGGTAAATTAAATTTTGCTATATTCAGCTGTGCTGGTTAAAATGGGTTAGAACTTTTTAATTCATATATTAAAAAAAAAATAGTCGAAATGCTCACCAATCTACCTGCCAAGCGTGGTAACTTATTTAGACTGAAAAATATTCTTTGTACATCAATGTTTTAAAAATATTGACAGTAGTTACCTACTAAAAAAAAACAGTTGGAGTTATTACCATAAACAAGATTGCTGATACATCTTAGTTGATAGTAGCAATCTTGAAATCTGCGCTGAGGTTGTTTGATCTCCATCAAGAACTAACACTTGTGCGATGCGATGAAATACACAGAGACCCAATTTTCGTAATTTTGTTGAGGTAAGACGAGATTGAAACAGGAATTTTACTGTCAAAATTGGATCTGTTTGAAATGTCAGTTTCAAAGAATGTCATTTGGAGATTGACATGATTGAAACTTAAATTTGACGGTATTTCGTTATACGATTAGGCCCTAGATGTGTGCAAGCAGGTCACGAGTAATTCATGCATTGCTGTTATAATCATGAGATAGTGTTTATATTTCATTAAATTCCACCCAAATGTTGTCCAGGTCTGTGTGAATAAATTGAATACCATTCACCCGTCTTTGTAATTAAAATTAAAGGAGAACTATTGAATTGCAGTAACAGTACACCGGAGGTAAATAATTGAAGTAATTGTTGGGTCAGATCGGGTCAATTAATCATCGGACGTGGCCGAAGCCGCATTCATTAACAATTTATACACCGCCCAAAATACGGTAACATGTTTCAAACGGTTTGGGATGGTCTTATTTGAGGTCTGCACGTAAATTAATAAATTTCGGAAACTTTGGGAAACGGGTGCTGTTTGTTTGCTCCTGTTCTCTCTTGTCAGTAAACTACGTAAGAGTACTGGGAGCCTTGATAAGGTCATAAAGATATTTTGATATTTAAATCATAAGGGTATATCCGTATTTGTGCGTAGAGGTGTATGAAATTCAACCCCTAAACGGGTATTGAAGTTTATATGAACACTAGCGGCCGCTCGCAGCTTCACCTGCGTGGCAGTTTTTTCCCGTTCCCGTTATTTTTTCGGGATAAAATCATAGTAGCTTTATGCATGCAAAGTCTCAGCCCAATCGGTTTAAAATTGACAAAGTTTCATACAAACTTTCATTCCCTATTTTATCCCCTTGGGGGTAGAATTAACCAAAATCCTTTCTTAGCGGATGCCTACGTCATAACATCTACCTGCATGCCAAATTTCAGCCCGATCCGTCCAGTGGTTTGGGCTGTGCGTTGATAGATCACTATGTCAGTCAGTCAGTCACCTTTGAGTTATATATATTTAGATAACTTCACGCGGACGAAGTCTTGCGCATTTCACTAGCATACTATAAACGGATGTAAATTTTTATCCAAAAAGCTCAATCATGTTTGAAGAAATGAAATTAAGTAATTAAGATAGAGAGTGCGTCTGCCACGTTACCATAAAAAGTGATAAGTAACATGGACCACCATAAAAATCATGTATTCTTCCCATAGGACCAGAGACTTAAGTGTCAATATCATAACGCTGGCCGACTGGGGGGCGAGCGTTGGTGGTGAGATAATACGACAAAAAATAAAAGAAAAAACTTTAACCAGCCCGACGTGACCCATCAGAAGAGACACGATATGTAACTGACGCGTGACATCGTGGTCCTAGATAAAATGGCCGGATATAGTGTAGGCGTTGCAGTGATATGAAACAACAATATTATTTATACTCCTATATTTTTATTCTTAGTACCTATTTGGCACACTCTGGACAGCCATTTGTGACCTACATATTGCAATGTAGCAGTTATGAATATAATACAATTTTATAATAAAACCCACTAGGTATATAAGTTCGTTGCGTTGAACTATTAACTTTTAATTTGAGTTTGAGGAGACGAAACTCAGTTGGTGCGTATTAGCAGTAATGACTTATGGAACTGAGACTTGGGCGCTAACCATTGGTCTCATACACAAACTCAAAGTCACACAACGAGCGATGGAGAGAGCTTCACAACGATACTGATAGAATCGGAAAAGAATAAATCCGTAGAAAGAAAAATTGTAAAAAAAGTAAAGCAAAAAGTCTTTATTGGGAACATACTTATAAGCAAATAACAAAAATAGGTAGCAATGCGACCTACAGAAGTAAAATACTGTATCGCAGACTGTGGTTGAGACTGTGTAGAAGAACCAAGGTAACGGCCATATCTCTCAGAATCAGCTAGTTGAAGCGGTAATTGGGCAGGCTATATAGCTCGTAGAACCGACAACCCCTGTTGAATATGATGCCTATATCCAGCACTGGACTTCTGTAGAAGCATTTCATTTTCAGCCTCCAGGCTGTTGGTGATAAAATAACTAATGTACCTACCTGCCGGGCTAAGATATGCAAAGTGAGATATGTCGCGCTTGACACGAGATACTTTTTCTATTGATGGACATTTTATAAATTATAGATAAAAGACCCCAGATAAGCTTAACATTAGCAATTAGTCTTCATTTGACAGAACGAGATAGATTTTTGGCACTGGCATGTTAGCACAGGAAGATATTAAGAGATCTCTATTTTGCACGAGAAAACGAGTAGACAACATTTTGTCGCGTTGCACATAGCCGGACTGGTGTAATAAGACAATGAAGGTATACCAATAACCCACAAAAACGATGTAAAACCGCAGTAAAAAGTTTTGAATAACAGTATCTAAATGCAGCTCATAAATATTGGATGAAGCGAGAGTGCACGCCACTAAAAGCTCACTAAAAAAACTTTTGTCTTGTCTCCAGATAAAACAATAAACCGGAATTTATCTCGGAGTTGGCGGGACGTTAGCGCAGTAAACATTGTAAAGTTATCTTTATGTCTCTATTTCATCACTTCAAAAATAGATGTCCATATGTTCGAAGCACTCCTACCTATTGGGTCGAGACACAATAACGGCTTCTATTGTGCTTATATTGAGTTTAAACATGTGCTACAAAGCTTGTCAAATCCGTAGAGAATTCTAAGTTTACAGAGTAAGAAATGAATAGCAGGACACAATTCGTACGTAAACGAGCAGTTGATTATTTCTGCCGTTTGTAGCGTTGCTGTGATTCAGTTTGACGGGTGTAGGTGCCAGTGGAGCTAACGGCATTATGAGAGCTTAGCTTAGCACCTGTATAAGTCAAAGTTAAGAAATAATTTATTCCTTAGTATCCAGGGATAATCTTGAGCCGTCTTAAAGCTAGATGAATCTAGATGGCCTAGAAGAACAGGAATCATATTAATGAACCTTAGGTTAATGATAGCCTTAACATGTTTCCGTCTTGCCTTCACCTTATTAAGTTAGGTTGGCACACACAACACTGGAGCTACAATGTTTGCATTATTATTAATTTTCCCATAATCATCATAAAATAAACGGTAAGAACTAAGCCGTAAGTTTCTTGCCGGTTCTTCTAGGCTTGGTCGCGAGAAATTGGCGATTCACCTAGTTTAAGGACGTTTCAAGATAATCCCTGCGGATATTACTGAATAATTGCTTTTTGCCTTTGACCCAGCATCGTAAGGTACCTAAAAAAACAATGCTTTGCTATAGGTTATGGTTAGAACTTAACCCTACGTGAGGCATCAGCTTGTTCCACGTAAGCAAAAATATAAAATACTAAGCATCGGAGTTTAAAACAACGACACCAATGTTTAAAATTATAATAAAGCAACAAATTTCGTGTCGTCGCACCTCGTCTGCCATTTCCACGTCGGTAATATTCGAGTGCAGCGTAAAGTAATAAAACGGGAACGCACAAGCTTCTTATCAAAACGCCACGGGAAATACGATGGCTACGTTGCCCTCACGGTAACTGTTCGCTGGGGACCTATTCTCTCTATATTACCTTCTTTCCGACAAGCCATTCAAAAATATGCGCCGCCATCTTTACTCGCGATGACGGATTCAGATTAGTTATTTGATTTATGTGGTTGGGCCTTTGATTTTTATAGTTACTTTTGGGTTATAGCTACTGCTAGTTTATGGCTGGTTTAGCGGTGATGGTATGTTTTTTTACTGCTTGGATTTAAAAATCATTAATTTATATTTATCTGTGGTGCAGCAAATTAACGTCTGAGATGCAAGAATAGTAATAATTGGTGGGCTTGTGACAGCGCCATCTATCCTCAAACTAAGCAAAGTTTTTACTACTTATGAGAACCTAGTAAGGTGATAAATGTTCATCTACAGGCTTTTCGAAGTCTACAGTTTTATTTTATTATATTATGGACGACCGATGTGGCGTGGCTGGTGAATGTCCGCCTGCGACGCAGGAGGTTGCGGGTTCGATTCCCGCCTTGGGATAAATGTTTGTACAATCTGCATAGGTATATTTATACCGGGTGTTTTGGGTATTTTTATGTATAATAAAAATATGTATGTATGTATGAAATGTATTGTATTAAGTATATCAGTCATCTAGTACCCATAACACAAGCTCTGCTTTGCTTGGGGCTAAATGATGCTGTGGAGATTACCCCTACAACCTCACAAACTAACAAACTTTACCTCTTTATAATTTTAGTATAGATAACGTACGAAACTAATGCTAAAGCTACAAAAACCTTTTTCTGAATATAAAAACAGAACTTGTTAGAAGTTCCTATAAATCAGGAATACAGGAATTCTTGTTAACAAGGCAGCTAACAAGGTACGGAATTGGTGAAGAAATGTAAGCAAGTTACTCGAATTGATAAAGGCATGTAGGTACAGTCAGCTGCACTAGAATGTATACAATTCGTAACTTACAGAATGGTTTTACAGCGTCACAATTAATATTAACAGGGCAAAAACTCAAAACATAAGTGAACCTATCAGTTAATTTCACGATTTTTGAGTTTTTACTGTTTAAGAGTTCACTAGAAGATTTTGATACCGTTCCGAAAGTTACAAATTGTATACATTCTAGTGCAGCTGACTGTACCACCGATGAGGCCTTCGGATTACAAAGTTTTTCCATCTAAAACTTATACTATAAATCGTCATGGGAAACTATCCTAATTCCGGATTCAATGTTTTATTTCTTAGTTGCACGCGGGTTTGGCTAGAAACGAATAAGTCTATACGATTTAGATATATTGAGTTACTAGAGACTCGCAGCTTCGCCCGCGTGGCAGTTTTTTCCCGTTCCCGTAATTTTTTCGGGATAAAAAGTAGCCTATGACCTATTCCAGATTACAATTTATATATATTCCAAATTTTATCCAAATCAGTCCACAGGTTAGAGCGTGAAAGAGGAACAAACATCCATCCATCCATCCATCCAAACATTCGCATTTATAATATTAGTAGGATCTCTAGATCGGTTACAAGGGTTTGCAGATAGCTCAACTATTTTTTTATGCGGCTTGTTGCTGGAACAAGCAGATGGCCCACCTGATGTTAAGTGGTTACCATTACCTACTACTAAGCATTCAACTGTTTATTTTTATTTTTTGTGACTTGTTGCTGGAACAAGCAGATGGCCCACCTGATGTTAAGTGGTTACCATCACCTATTACTAAGCATTGGCTCGCAGTTCACGCTCATCATAAACGTGTCCCTACGATGCGAATGAAGCAAAAGAGGTATGTCAGGATCATAGTAAGTGGAAATCCGTGGTCTCTGCCTACCCCCATGGGAAACAGGCGTGATTTTATGTACTTATGTATATATATGTATGTAATTACTGATATTACATGGTTTCTGTCTTGCCATTGCCATATTAAGTTAGATTGGCACCACATTGGGGTTTCAAAGTCAAAGTCAAAGTCAAAAAGTATTCATTCAGTAAAATCCGCAGGGATCATCTTGAAACATTTTTAATCTAGGTGAATCTAAGCGCCAGTTCCTCGCGACCAAGCCTAGAAGTTTCGTTAAATACATTACAATTACTGACAAGCATTCTTTAAGGTTAAACAAGTCGGTACGTTGTCCATACAAACGCTGTAAGCGTTTAATGTCTACTATTTATTAACATGCGTCCGAAGTTAAGTTTGATACTGAATTATCTTGCCGTTATCTAGGCTCGTTACCCTATATACTACAGTAAAATCAGATTACCTTGAAAGTTACAAGCGTCGAAAGATTTAGTACTAAATCACGCACGTTACTTACAGCGTTTGTATGGACAACGTACCGACTTGTTTAACCTTAAAAGAATAGTTGACATGAAAGAAGAAAAATAAGGCTTACTGGCAACAACACCTGATTCAAAGGATCAAACCTGGTACCGAGTTATCGATCAGTCGATGGAAATATATCAGGTTTCAGCGGTCTGTGGTAACTCACGTCTATTTGCGGTTTTATGCAAATGCCGACAGAGACCTTAGCACGGGCTTATAACGTTTTTAGGGTTCCGTATTCAAAGGGTAAAACGGGACCCTATTGCTAAGACTCCGCTATCTGTCTATCCGTCTGTCACCAGGCTGTATTGCAAGAATCGTGATAGTTCGAGAGTTGAAATTTTCACAGATGTATTTTTGCTATCACAACAAATACTAAAAAACAGGGGCTCTCATACAACAACCGTGTTCTTTTTGTAATTTTTCTAAGATAATGGTACGGAACCTATCATGCGCGAGTCCGACTCGCACTTGGCCGGTTTGTTGTTATCAGTGTAAATGATTCCACTGCAGAACATAGCAAAAGTAGAAAAAAATTGTCGGTAGATATCCCCTACGATCTTTTAGAATCAAGTACGTAGGTACTCGAGATTCTTTGCGAATATCTAAGGGGGTAGTCAGAGGTACGTCCAGATAGCACATACCCACATTTTGAAGTATTCCAGCCGCAGCAGCTATAATACTAACTGTTTTCTTCACGATGTTTTCCTCCACCGTTTGAAAGCACTGGCATAGCGCACATACATTTTTCGATAAGAAAATCTATTGGTGCACGCCCAGAATCGAACCAAATACTCACCGCTAGATGATACTGCAAAAATGTTCACAAATATTTATTTATATATCTTACCTTTTGCTTTTGGTTCGAAAACGGCAGAAACTGGTGCTCAGACCTATGTATCAGCATTAATAGGCGTGACACGATTGTAATTAATGTAATAACTATATACACGTATAATGCAGGTATATAGAAACTTACCCCAAGAACCTTGATCTATTTTGATTGGCTTATGATTAATTAATTCTAAATGATTTATTAGAAGACTTCTTATACTATAGGTATGTAGTTGTATCGGTATGGGAAGAATACCGGTGGCTTAGTGGTAGTGACCCCGCCTTCTGATCCTAAGGTCGTAGGTTCGAATCCGGTTGTACATCAATGGATTTTTGGTTCAAAAAATTTATGTGCGCAATGCCAGTGGTCTATAATAATAATAATAATGTTGGACAAATAGTACCTACTTAACTACTAGCGGTCCGTCCCGGCTTCGCACGGGTTTTAGTTAAGATCCCTAATTTTTTTTTAAATATAATATAGCCTATGGCACCCGGGGATAATATAGTTTCCAAACGGCGCAAGAATTTATCAAATCGGTTCAGTATTTTCGGAACCTATTCAATGCAAACAAACAAACAATCAAATCTTTCCTCTTTATAATATTATAGTATAGTAATAGTATAGATAAGCATAGTATTTATAATGTATAGTTCTGTAATTAGCAAATTACGTAATTAGTTCCAACAAATTAGTGAAGCTTAGTGGCTAATCCAGTCTTCACAAATTAATCCAACTTGCTAAATTAAATGAAAGCTGAAGCCCTAATCAAATCCACGTTAAACTACAGTTACTTATAATACAGTCACCGTCATATAACGATCGTCTATTCTACTTTCTACTAATACTAGTGGTTCTTTGAGAACAGTAGACCTCATACCTGAAAACATCTGAATACTAATGTTAGCAACATTACCGCTACCACACGGGTATAGCTGCGGGCGGCTACTAGTCATCAATTTCAAAATTAATACTTACGGAGTACGGTATCAGTACTCCGTATCTCTTTAGGCCGGTAAAGATTCCGATGATGATGATGCCTTTATGCCCCTACAATATCTCTAGATTAAGTTAAATATCAAAATCATTGCTTGAAGTCTCTTTACACCCTGTATCCATATGAAACTCGATGTGTAACCTGTGTATTCTAGAATGTAACCAGCATGTCGAAATAGCGGCCGCTTAAAAACGGTGTACGTTTTATAAAAACAGCGACTTGAGAGCATCACTCGTGTTGCCAACTATTCAAGTTTTCCTTTGATTAAGCAGACGACAAAGATTTCTTGATTAAAATTTCCCCAGAAGGAAAATTGTGGTTCCTCGCTAGTTTCGTGTTCCTTTGTAACTTGAAGGTTTTGGTTACACAGATGCTTTCAGCGGTACTTAAAATGTATTTGTTATTATGTGCTTGACAGATGTTATTTAATGTTTTTACTTGCTTTTAACATTTATTTGCAAAGAAAATTACAAATAATAGAAGTAATTATATTAGGTTTTTTATTATCCCAAAAATTATTTTCTCGAGTGGGTTTTGTGATTACCTTATGCAGGTAAGCACTACAAAAAACTAACAAATTAATTATAATAGGTTTGTACAAAATATACATGGAAAAGTAAGGTTTCTTCAGATCGTTGCTAACAATCTACAGATATCTTGTATGTTAGTCGCGGCACTGTCGACATCCCATATAGGCAGTTTGAGCCACATCCAAACATTTTACCGTATTTGGAGTAATAGCTTTCATAACATTTCAAATTAGGCATGGAAATGATTGCTACATTTAAATCATTTTCATTGAGTGAAATTAAAAAAAAAAATAGCGTTCATTTCACCTGCGATTTTTCACTGGCAATGATTTTTCGTGCATAGAATTATCCAACGCCACACGTTCCTTATCCTACTAGAAATAAGGTATGAATTATAATAAAAATCTCTGACGCTCCTTTTATGAAATGGAAGTTGGAACCGATACCGGATTCAGGATTCAGGAACCTAATATTTACATTAACACTATACCTAGTACAAGTACCTACCTACTCACTAAATAACAACACATCAAACTAAATAACTATCTAGATAATTACAATAAACGAAATAAAAAAAAATCGCTAACAATCGCTGATTTCGCAAGACGTCGCTCTCCAGCGCAAGCGCTCGGATGACTGACTGTGACCTGCGATGAAATAATTTTGTCAATAAACAAATGATTTTTAGATCTGCTACTTATTATTCCAAGAAAATTAATGCTTTACTACACTTGATTTAAAGTCTGTTTTTAAAATACTCTCGACGACTTACGACATTCTAGTTCAAAGTTCGCCCATAATCGTACTAAAACGGAGCACGAGATGGCGCTGCGCTCTTCATAGCTTCTTTTTTTTTGTGTCTGTCATTCGGACAATTTTGCCAATGTCAAGTGGGTTGAATAAAATACTTTTTAGTCGAGTCGTGGATTTGCTCCACACCAAACTAGACCACCAGAAATTAGAAGACCTTGGCAAGGTGTTCCTATTATAAAACGTAGACTATCCTAGAACTAGTTAGTACAATGGAAAAAAAAATGGAATAGACTATGGTTTATTTCTTAACCACAGACAAATTATTCCAATTAGTGTGAATAATGCGCCATCTAGTATAGAGTAGCGGCAAGATAGAAAAACCAGAGAGAAAAACTGATCGTTTTGTCTATGGTTTCATTCGAACCCGGCGTAAACGTCATTTTCGGGTTGCTGACACCTCACTGACAGTAGTACAGACATTTGTCTTGCCAGTTGTAAGTCATGTTGATGCGCCAGCCAAGTGTAAATAAGTAGCTGAGTGTGCGAAATTTGAAAAGCTTAGACTTAGTTTTCAATTGAATGTTTTTTGAGAAAGAAATGGCATCCGCGAGGATTTTGGCTTAAATCGTTGGAAGCGTTTCGTGAACCTATAAACGAAATAAACATAAAAGAAAAATAAAATGGATGTTTATTAATTTTATGTTAGTTACATAGACGATTGAGTGGTTACAAATAGATCCACTCACTGTCTTTAAACCTTATTATTGTTCTTATTTACTTTAACACTATACCTAGTACAAGTACCTACTTACTCACTAAATAACAACACATCAAACTAAATAACTAAGTAGGTACCTAGATAATTACAATAAACGAAATGAAAATAAATCGCTAGCAATCGCTGAACTCACAAGACGTTGCCGCTCGCCAGCGCAGCGCTTGGATGACTGACTGAGATCTGCGACGACTGCGACGAGATGAAATAATGGAAAATCATTTTGAGCGATTTTGAGCTCTGCTACTTATTATTACAAGAAAATTAATACTTTAACACACTAAATTTAAGGTCTGTTTTAAAATACTCTTACGTCATTCTATAGTCGAATTTTTAATTACACGAAGTCAACTGACGTTTACTGTGTTGCCAGTTTTTGATGAAATAAAAATAGTGTTGTGACAAAGTGAATGATTGAAAAAACTCCTGAATGAATGAAATTGCCTCGATTGTCTAGTGAATACTTAGTGTGCCGCAATGCCGATATCAGGTACGGGGTTCGAATTTTAGTCGTGTTTTGTACATACCAACGAGTTTTCGACGACTATGTTCCTATAGTATCTACCTATACTGAATACCGAGTGTCTTAAACATTAAGGAAAACATTGCGAGGAAACTTGTAAGACTGTCCTATTTTCAATACATCATGTAGTTGAAACTATAAATGTATCAAATATAACAATAATTATAGGTTGGTAATGAAAATAAAAATATCGTTTATTACATTTTCATCATTCATCTGATTGAACGAGAACTGAACGCATCACTATTACTATATGGCATGGCAACATTATTTTACAAAGTGACATTAGCTACTGTCAGTTGGCTATAGTTCAATCAAAGTTCGCCCATAATCGTACTAAAACGGAGCACGAGATGGCGCTGCGCTCTTCATAGCTTCTTTTTTTTTGTGGCATGTGTCTGTCATTCGGACCGTTTTGCCAATGTCAAGTGGGTTGAATAAAATACTTTTAGTCGTGTCCGTCAGAACAGCAGGTACCTAGCTCCAATCGTGTTTTCGATATTGCAAGCATTTAGTCAATTTCTCGACAGTTCATATTTTCATAATACTAGAATTTGTCACCTCATATTTTGGGATATTTTCATATAAATACATTACCTGCTGTCTTGACGCTTCCTCAGCAGGTAACTCTCTTAATCACAGCGATCACTGCACCTTTTAATTGTGGATTTGCTCCACCCCATACTAGACCACCAGAAATTAGAAGACCTTGGCGATCATTACCTCGAGAGTTACTTGGTACCTTCCCAGTCCATCGATGGCGAAGTATAGGGAAATTAAAAAAAAAATAATAATAACAAAATTAGATATCCCACGTCATACCAAGATAGGCAGTACGTACACGCACGCACTATCTTGGTCAGCGAAAAGCCCGGAGGAGCCACCTATAAGCCAGGAAGGCACCCCCACGGCTGAGCCCCGCGACCCAGGGATCGTAGTCTGCGAGTAGATGCTAGGGCGATGGGTTACACACCCGAGGCCCTTACCTGCAGTTCCCAAGAAGAAGAGAGCTGTAGATGACCGGATTTATTTATTGATTGTTTAGTCGAGTCTCCATATATATGTTCTGTGGTCGAGTTGAGTCGGTAAAAAAGTAAAGTCGGCTGTCATTGGTTTTGAAGAAAAAGATGGCGTTTTTCTTCAAAACCAAAAGGAAACATTTTCGTTCAAATCAGGATGCCACATAACTCACTTTCATTTCAACTGGTCATACTTGTGCTAAGACCTCAATCAATGATGGTTAAAATACCACCGAAATTACCCATCAGAACTTAAAATAACACTAGAAAAACAATTAAAATTAAAATACAATGTTGCTTCCAAAGATGACAGAAAACGAATCCCCCACACGTTCCTTATCTTACTAGAAATAAGGTATGAATTATAATAAAAAATCTCTGACGCTCCTTTTGAATTGGAAGTTGGAACAGAGACCGGATTCACGTGCTATCTAGGTAGGTACTTAGAATATAATATAGGTATAATCATGATAGAATTGCATTTATTTTCAAGCAATGAACTTTCCCTCATACTTTTACAGGCTTGGGACTGACAATGTAAAAACTTGATAATATCAATAAAAAAAGGCTTTCGTGATAAGATTTGAGCGGTACCTATCTATTACGGTCAAAATGTAGGTAGGTACCTACTGTAAATATCTTTAGTAAAGATATTATTTACAATAAACAAAATGAAAATAAATCGATCGCTGACAACCGCTGATTTTGCAAGACGTCGCTCGCCAGCGCAGCGCTCGGATGACTGACTGTGAAGTGTGACCTACGATGAAATAATGAAAAATCGTTTCGTAAACAAACAGATGAATATGAGATCTGCTACTTTTTATTCCAAGAAAATTAATACTTTACTGCACTTAATTTAAGGTCTGTTTTTAAAATACTCTCTTACGATATTCTAGTTCAAAGTTCACCCATAATCGTACTAAAACGGAGCACGAGATGGCGCTGCCCTCTTCATGGGCACGTGCGGCTGCGACGAAACAGAAATATATAGTTTGTTCTTTCTATCACGCCCGCTCTGTCTAGCACGATTTGTCTTGTCACTCGCTCGCTCTCGCGTTCCGATTTCATTGAGTGCGACTTTTCGCAGACACTTTGAAGAGAAGTAGCTGGTGCGACGTATGAAACTGCATTTCATATTAAATTTCGCAAGCTACTTGTGAAATGATCCATGCCTATTTCAAATAGAAAAACATATTGGTCCACGTCTGGATTTGAACCCACGCATTCAGATCGCAAGGCAATGTTTCTCCCACTAAACCACCCGTGCTCTAATTGTCTAAAAAAGTAAGTCATTTGATGTTATTTAAACCGAGTTTACTTATTAATATTTAATAACGAGGTCAAAATGTTAAAGAAAGCAGGGCATAAGCTTTGTATTCTTGGAAAGGTTATAAATATTTCTCTACGTAACTTTTGTAAGTAATTTTCTTGAAACACGTAAATAGGCATGAAATATTTCAGATATTCAATTTATTTGTAACAGAAACCTACAAAGAACTATACCCAAATGGCTGGGTCGGATATAATAGCACATAAATACAATCCCAATGCCATATCCATATTTCTTCGCTCGCTGATTAGATATGGGGAATAATATTTTGCGGGAAAAATAATATCCTGATTTATTCTTTCTGGGCAGATAACGGTACGAAAGATGTAGTCGTTATGGCCAAAACCGGCCGGAATCGTCCAAAATGGGGCGAAAGAGGCCGAAAGTGGCCTTCAACGACTGTTTTTACATATTTTCAGGGGAAGCATTAAATTACGGGGGATTTTTACTGGGAGTTATGAAACCATATTTTGTAGAGGTGCGCCGAATAGAAACGACTCCTGCTTTTAGAACGCGTGAAAAAAATGAATAATTATATGTTTTATGCGAAATTCTTTTTTATTAAGGTTTTATTTTTATCGTCGTCTTCAAAAAGGGTTAAAATTTAAGCTGAAAGGGTATTTGGGGTATTGTTAAAGTCCTTATAGGGATACTTTAACATTACCTTTTAAGGGATACCTCTACTATTTTTTCGAATTTGGCCCCTATGAATTTTACTATGAAAATTTATATGCATAATGCAAGTGGTCTTAAACGATGAAGGAAAACACTGTGAGGAAACCTGCGGCTAAATCCGCATGTACTGATTAAGTCTTTTTTATTGACAACACCAAATAATCTGTAAGTGTAGGTTTATGTACTGGGCAAGCCTACTCTAAAATCCTGTCCAAGGCACTAGAGTCGCGTAAATAAGGATGCCCTGTTTTTCCTTTTTTACGAGAAGCGTTGGAACAAGTTCATGTCCACCTGATGTAGAGTGGTTGACTCTTCGTATAAATTTTAATTTTATGCAACTTTCTGATGAAACAAGCATATGGATCACCTGATCTAAGTGGTTACAATAACCTATAATAAAGAATTGCCTTGCATGTCAGGATCTTTAAGAAAGAATGTGCCCTATGATTCACAGCTCTGCGTCCATCAACCTGAGGCATACACGTGGATCAACATGTGCACAGCTCCGTCAAGCCCCAAACTAAGCAAATCTCAGTATTTTCGATCTTTCTGTAAATTTATCCAAATAATTCTTCAGAACCACATCATAACTACTGGTAACTACTGCAAAAAGTGGGCATTACCAAATACATATAATCGTTGGATGTGCCTGTGATTACATCCTTAAAAATCAAGCACTTGAGCGTCAAGAAAAGGGATGTCTACCGTGCATTAAGATAAGACGTGATCCGATTTTATTTTCAGCTAGGAGGACTTTATACTGAAGCATTTTCTACCAGTCGTCTGGCGTGCAGTAATATTTCAAAGTACAAAGCACTAAGTACATAGGTATATTATCTAAGTGCTTATACATGGGAGTTTTATGTGGGATAAAGCTATGGTAGGTATTTTATAAGTACCTTCACCGTAATATCATCCCAGAAGATTCAACTGCAATAAAAAAAAAACAATGAAAAATTTAACATAAAAACAAAAAGTAGTAGAGAGTGACAGACAGGAAGTACTACCATCATGCCTAATTCTGCCGCCAAGCAGCTTGCTGTGTTCCGGTTTGAAGGGTGTGAGCAGAGACTTAGAAACCGCTAAATAAGGGTATCCTAAAATTTCGGTATGACGTCCGTATAACGGTACCGTTATATAGCGATACCTTCGCGTTTGCGCTACCGAAATTTGACCTAGGCCATGGCTTGTATTTTTGAAGTTGCGTCGTCGTTTTTGCAATGAGCTCGCTCTATTTCGATACCGAAGGTGTGAGTGCCGGTGTAATTACAGACACATGAGGCTTAACACCTGTATGCCTTGATTGACTCAAAGCAGTGCATCGTACCCTCTAGGACCTTATTGCTAGGATCTACAAGGCAATGCTAAATATTGCTTTTAGTTAAATAATTTAAGTAAGTTAAATTTCGCAGTTCCAGACAGACAAACTAACGTTATCATATTTTTTTATATTTGTGGACATTTTTACACAACATCATCTGCCCCAAACTAAGCAAAGTTTTTAGTACGGAAACCAGATGACTGATACACTAGTTATAATTATTTTTTGTAAATACATTTTAGAATATAATGTAACACCCTATCATTGAACAAACATCAATGTCCACCACCCAAATGTTTGTTCTCAGTCGGGATCGAACCTACAGCTTAGAAGGCAGAGCTACTACTGAGCTGTGAGGCAAGTCATTAATACAGTTATCAAAACTTGTTCAAATTCCAAGTAATAAATAATGCCGGACGATCCACACAGCATAATTTAGCCCCAAGCTAAGCAGAGCTTGTGTTATGGATACTAGATGACTACAATATTATATTACATTATTATTATTATTATTATTATTATTAGCCCTCCGTGTCCCACTGCTGGGCAAAGGCCTCCCCCCATTCCCTCCACACATTTCGATCCTGCGCTAAGTCTTTCCAGTCCCTATGAAAATAGTCGAGCTCATCCCGCCATCTCCGTTTGGGTCTGCCGCGTCGCCTTCTCGCTGTGTCAGGAAACCAATCGGTGGCTATCTTTGCCCACAGCTCACCTGGCATGCGGCAGACATGACCAGCCCAATCCCACTTCAGCTTGGCGGCTTTTGAAGCTACGTCTGTGATCTGGGTCAGAGAGCGCAGTTCGGTGTTACGGATTTTATCCAATAACTTGACACCCAGAATGCTGCGCTCCATAGCACGTTGGCAAACCTGAAGTTTGGACTTTTGAAGTTGCGTCAATGACCAAGTTTGCGCACCATAGGTTAAGACGGGAAGAATGCATGCATCCATTAATTTTCGCTTTAGAGATAGTGGGAAGTCGGGATCTTTCATTAAATCTCCTACGGCCCAATAGCTTCTCCAGGCATTTTCGGTTCGCCGAGCGATTTCCTTGTCTTGTCTGGACTCGAAGGAAACTATTTGGCCAAGGTAGATATAATCTTCCACATAAAGCAATTCTTCCCCGTCCACTTCAACTCTGGTTTTAACGCTATTGGTCATGAGCTTGGTTTTTGACATGTTCATCTTTAGTCCAACCTCAAGGCTTGCCATGCTTAGATCTTGAAGCATCGACTGTAGCTCTCGAGCTGAAGAAGAAAAAAGGACGATATCGTCGGCAAAACGAAGGTTTGTTAGCTTCACTCCGCTACCGACGTCGACTCCTCTTCCTTCCCAGCTGGCCGCCAGCTTCCTAAATGCTTCTTCAAGGGTACTAGTAAATAGCTTTGGTGATAACGGGTCTCCTTGCTTGACACCTCTTGCTATTTCAAAAGATGGACCAACTGAATCTATTTTTATTGAAGCAGTGCTTTGTGAGTAAATATTACGGATTAAATTAATGTAAGTAGGCTGAATATGCTGGCTATTTAAAGAATTAAATATTGATGTGTGTAGAATGCTGTCGAATGCTTTTGCATAATCTACGAAGGCAAGGAATAAAGGTCTATTATATTCTTGGTGTTTTTCAATTAAAGTATTGATGGCATGGAGGTGATCCGTTGTGGAAAGTCCTCGGCGAAAACCTGCCTGTTCGGGGGGTTGTTCCAGGTCTAGCTGTCCTGATATGCGATTATCGATAACTTTAATGAATGCTTTATAGATGTGAGATACGAGGCTTATTGGTCTATAATTATTTATATCTGTCTTATCGCCTTTTTTGTGCAGTAAAATTATGTTTGCATGACAAAAGTTATCCGGGAACGTTCCTGTTTTTAGAATCGAATTGAACAAATTTGTTAGATGCGGCAAGAGTTGCGTTTCCCCTATTTTTAAAGCTTCTGATGTTATTCCATCTTTTCCAGGAGATTTATTTAATTTCATTTTACAGAGGACTTTTTGTACTTCTTGGGCAGATATTGGTGTAATATCATTGGAACAGTAATAAGGGATTTCAAAATTCAAATTTGGGGTAGCTTTAGATTTAGAAGGATCCGAATACAAGGATTTGTAAAATTTGGTGCAAATGTCAAGAATTTTTCCTCTATCCTGGTGTTTAAATCCATTTTCATCTTTTAGACTAGTCATCCAGCATTTTCCTGTGGAGGTTTTTTGTTTAACTACTTTTAAAGAACTGTTTCTCTCAAGTGCTATCTTGAATAAATTAGTATTATAGTTTCTAATATCTTTCCTAATTTTTCTTTTAACTAGTTTGTCTATCTCTTGGTACTTTGGATCTGTGTATTTTATATTTTGTCTGTTATCTATTAATTTTATAGTTGTCTCTGATAGTTTTTTGAGTTTACTCTTTGTCGTTTTTACTTTGCTACTAGCATTTCTTATAGATTGTTCTATTCTATCAAATTCTTTCTGTACATTTTCTGTATCTACTGGTAAAAGGGCAAAACTATTTTTAAGTGCCATGTTGAAATCATCTTTGCAAACTATTAACGATTCTCGATTAAGTCTTTTGATTTGGTTGTTAATAATATTTAGACGATGTATTCTATGGTTAAAAATTATTGTGGCGCGGATAGGCCTATGGTCAGAACTAAATTTGATTTTGTTTAAGGCTTCTACGTTTGTAATAATTGTCTGTGGCGATGATAGTACATAGTCTATTTCGTTTTTAAATCTAAAACCTGGAGATCTCCAAGTCCAGCGCCGTTCCGGCTTTTTATAGAAAAATGAGTTGTTAATCCGTAAGTTTTGACCGAATGCGAACTCTATAAAACGATTTCCTCGTTCGTTTCGGACTCCCAGGCCATGTGGCCCTAAAATGTGATTGCAATTATCTGTGTCTTGTCTTACTCCTATCTTGGCGTTGAAGTCTCCGATTATTACGTTCCAAGTACTGCGATGTTCGCTGCAAGCTTGGTTCAACTGGTCGTAAAACTCTTCGACTTCTTCGTCTGGATGGGTAGTGGTAGGCGCGTAGACCTGTATGATAGCCAGATGTTTTTTATCTGTTATTTTTAGCTTAAGAACCGCAATTCTATCAGAATACCCACAAAATTCCAAAATATTGTTCTTCCATTTTTTGGCTACTACAAACCCAACTCCACGTTGACTTTCTGCCTCTCCATAGTGAAAGAAGATGTTTTCTTCACGTTCAACAGTCTCTTGTCCTTTCCTGCGGACTTCACACAACCCTACTACGTCCCAATTGATACATTCAAGGGCGTTTTCTAATTCTACTAAACGGTCATCAGACTGAAGAGTACGAACGTTGTAACTAACAATTTTCAAAGAGTTTTCGGTATCCATTTTACATTTAGCTTGAGTTGTCTGACGGGGGATCGATCTCGCCCGGGGATTCTTCGCACCTCTGGCCCTGAGGTGGTTCTGTCTTCCGTCATCGACAGCTCCGACCCCAGAGCTACCGGGAACTTGGGGCCTTTTGTTAGTTGTGTCTATCATGATAGGGGGGGGGGGGGTTTGGACCATAACCCACCGCGCTGGTCCAGTGCGGGTTGGTGGGTGGAGCGCCAGAGCCTCGTCTGTTAGTCTGCAGGGTGTACCACGGGCAGGTGAGGTTGGCTTGGGTTCCGAAAGGTGTTGTATGGAACCCCATTACACCCCATATATTATATTATATTATACTTATATTATATTACATACATAGATATTTTTTATTATACATAGAAAATACCCAGAACACCCGGAATAAATATTTGCAAATCGTACAGACATTTATCCTAAGGCGGGAATCGAACCCGCAACCTCTGCGTCGCAGGCGGACATTCGCCCGCCGCGCCACATCGGTCGTCAAGTATGTGGATTGTTTTTGCCTTGCCGTAAACTTAAAGCACTTCTTGGACCTATTTTCATACAGACTCTTTCTTTGCAGCGCTAGAAACTTATAGTAGAATATAATAAAAACGTGATGCTATTACTATTTATTACTATTTTATTGCCTACGACGCAGGAGGTTGCGGGTTCGATTCCCGCCTTGGGATAAATGTACGATCTGCAAATATTTATTCCGGGTGTTTTGGGTATTTTTTATGAATAAAAAAGAAATATCTATGCATGTAATGTATTGTATTAAGTGTATCATGTAGTACCATAACACAAGCTCTGGTGCAGCTTCAAAAGCTTACAGGTCTTTGTATTCATTTTAGATGACTGTATAAAGCTTGAGACAACTTGATTGTTTAAAATAAATAAATAAATATTTGTTTTTACATCACACCACATCATCCAGTTCCAAACTAAACCAAGCTATTATGAGAACCAGATAGCAGATTTTTTTGTGCATAAATAAAATTGAAATAATTTTATAATACAGGCAGAGAAGAAACATTTATGTTCATCACATAAATGTTTGTTCTTGGTGGAGAACGAACATATCGCCTACAGAAACTAAAAAAACACTTACATTGCGTACATAACACTGTCAAATAGCAAAAACTAAACCAGATTCGAGCCCGCAACCTTAGGATTAAAAGACAAGGCTACCACTAGCGCTCTCAAAACAAAATACTACCAAAATTCACGATGCAAACCTAAAACTTTTTCGCAAAACGTTTGTATGGAAATAGGTCCACGATATGAGCCCCTTATATTTAAAAGGTATGGGCTTCGCCGCCTTGAAATTTTATTATGATGGCGAAAGTTCTGGAGTTTTTTCAGTCTAGAGTTTCTCCTGATATTTTATAATTATCTCTCCTCGTTCACTGCCAACTTGTTTAAGAGTTCGAGCTCCTTTTACTACTTAACTACTTATTAATATTTATTAAACATGTAGAACTTTATGTAGTTGCTACATATATAGGTATGTGTATCTATGTATGTATAAGTTTGTTACTTACCGTACCTTTCTAGAAAAACGTATCTAATTTGTATGCAACGTTTTTCCTGGAAAAGGGAGGCCTTTATCCATCATTTACAGGCTGATGTTGATGATTAATTATAAATGACATGACTATAAATCCCAGCTTAAGTAACATTTGGTCATAAAAACCTGAACCATTTTGAATGAAGTGTGCATTTTTACATTTGTGATTTAAAAGTTTAACTAAATAATTTTTCACTGATTAATTTGGCACTGATCTGGATCAGTTGAGCTACCTTTAGATCGTTTGCAACGGTCTTTAGATAGCTCAACTGTTTCAAATGTATTTTGTACATACCAATTATAAATACTTGTATTAGTCATAATTTTCTTTGTAAATAAATGTCCTAATAATTTTTTATTTGATAGAGAGTGAAATTTCACAGATTACGTATTTCTGTTGCCGCTACAACAACAAATTAATACTAGGTAGGTGGTGGGTTCGATCCTTACCGAGAACAAACATTTGTGTAATGAACGTAGAGTTTTTTCTTTGTTTGAGTGTTATAATTATGTATAAGTATGTTTGTACAAAAAAAAGTATATTAAGTATTCCATCAGCTATCTGGTTCCCATACTACAAGCTTTGCTTAGTTTGGGGTTAGAAGGCGTTGTGTGAGTTTGTGTCCATATTTATTTATTTCCTAGTTGTATCAGCTGCAAATTAACAGGTTAGCTGTCCCGAAGCAAGTTTCGATCTTCTTTGTACACGTCCTCGTAGTAAATAATGACAGCTAACGCTCATGAAGTTTCGTATTAAGTTACGTCATTCTCTTCAAGTATTTTATGATACTTTATGTGTCCTAGTGATTGAAATTAATTATATCGATAATTGCTAATGTTAGATGAGTATGATAAGAAATTAATTATTTACGTTTAATGATAAAATGTACGTTTATGTTCGTAACACTTTAGACATCTGAAAAATATCTTGCAAAAATAAGAAAACGTTGCAGTGGATGTTACGCAAAGAAACGCAATGAAAATTTATCATCCAAAGATGCTGGAAAAAAGGCTAAAATGGTATCAACTGAGTGTACAATATGTAACATTTCATATTGTATGCTATGTTTTAAAGAAAAACATACATGAGGGAATATAATCGCAGGTCTACAATCGCCATTTCGGTTTTGATGATAATAGGCTAGTTTCCTAATTTTTGTTGGCAACCCTAGTTCAAAGGGTCTCACAATAATAGTAACATCGGTGAAAGAATAATTTTGTGTTTGAATAAGGTTAATGTTAATTTTTAAGTGAAATTTATTTTTTGTTTAAGTTCAATAATAAATTGATTGGTAGAATTTGGTTGTAGTATAATTTACTAATGCTACAAATAATATAATTATTAAAAAAAATTATCGATAGATCGATTGCATTATCTACATCATTGGCCATGAGGCACATATGCCTCATGGACGTACCAGTGCAATCACCCATGAGGCACATGTGCCTCATCGGACAGCTAACCTGTTAATACGTTAATAGGGGGTCTACCAATTGATAAAAAGGAGTGTGCTTTAGACCATACGACTGAAGTAAAACTTCTTTGATATACAAAACGTAACTGGCTATGAGAGAAAGAGAGAAAAAACAGTGCTTTCATGGTAGTGTTAAACGTTTAACGCAACCTTGTTGGAAGTCGCATAAGAAGTATTACTTCAAAAATATGATTGAATTGCCATTCAAGCTAAAGAATACTAAACATTCTGCCCGTTGACGCGTTGCATACATGATAGAATAATAGGATAATGGTTCTCATGACCTCGAAGTGGCCATGACTGTTCGTCTGGAACTGACGGATGACATTCGGATACAATTGGCTTTGGGTACCAATACAGACTAAAGTGACTGATGATTTGTATAATTTGACCTAAGTTAATTCGAATAAATAAATTTATTATTATCCTACTAATATTATAAACGCGAAAGTTTGTAAGTATGGATGGATGGATGTTTGTTACTCTTTCACGCTATAACCAGTTGACCGATTTGGATGAAATTTGGAATAAATATAGATTGTAACCTGGATTAACATATAGGCTAATTTTTATCCCGAAAAAATAACGGGAAAGGGAAAAAACTGCCACGCGGGCGAAGCTGCGAGCGGCCGCTAGTTATTATATAATTTTAGTTACAGAGCAACGGTGGTCTTTGGAAGTCCTGCCTTTTGATTCTTCTATGTGAAAAACTTATGTGTGCTGTGCCAGTGTGCTCTAATACGGTAAAAAAAAACTAGTTAGTATTCTAGCAGCGACGATAGGCTTGCAACCTGTCACGTTTGGAATACCAACTACCTACTGTAAAATTTTGGTATCTACCTACTGTAAAATTTTGGTTTGTACCTACTGTAAAATTATGGAATGGAACCAAGCTGTAAGTCTTGCCGGTTCTTCTAGGCTTGGTCAAGATTCACCTAGATTTAAGACGTTTCAAGATGATCCCTGCGGATTTTACTGAATAAATGCTTTTTGACTTTGACTTTGTATGTACCAACTGCAGTATTTGGACTTACCTCTGTTTTGGTTATAAAAAATCTGAGGAAATATCTACCGTGCTTGTGGATTAAAAGCATGAAATTATTTCATTTTTGTATCAATATTTTGAAATCAATAGATAGCTACGTTACACTGCAATGAAGCAATATGTCAGCCAGCTCAGCTTCTGTTTTTCCTGAACACTATAATCTGGATCTCTTTAAGGCAAGAGTGAATAGGTGTCTTCTAGACCGTCCAGCTTCATCGTCACTTACCATCAGGTGAGATTGGAGAAAAAGGATAGTCTATAAACGTTCAAAAAAATGTGACCATGAATTTACTGTTAACCAATTTAAATCTAAACTCAAACCCGATTCTCTCTAAGTCCACAGGTAATATCCAGAGTAACTCGTAAGGCAAACGAGATATAAAACTGCCCTAGACGAACAAATTTACAATTCCAAACGCGTGGTACAATCCGCATTGCCTCCCTCTCATTCCAACGCCAGCAGTTTCTCTATCGCCGTCACTGTTCAATGCATGCAGGAACTCATTTTCAGGGTTCCGCTTTGTTTCTCGCGATGGGTACTGATTTTACATTGGACCGTCTTGATCGGATTCTTTTGAATTTTGGTGTGAGAATATATTTTCTCCGGTGATATATTATTTCTCTGCAGCTGCTGGAATTTTGGAGGAAGATTTTTACATAAAACTTTACATAAATATTGAGCTCGCTTTTTTATAAGTACATATTTAAATAGCCCGGCACACTGGCTTACTGCCCACCTGATGGTAAGTGGTCACCATTTGTTTGTTTGATGGAAGGAAGGAGGTAAGTTTTCTTGCGTATAAAAATAAATAAAACGGTGAAAATTTGCTATTTCCTTTCATTTTTAGTAATACATTTCTTTGCAACGATTAATTCTTATCAGCAACAAAATCCATTGGTACAATGATACAGATTGTCTTTTTTTTTGAAAATTTCGTGTCAATTTCCGACAAAAGCAAAAGGTTTAAAGTAAAACTAAATATGCTGTTATTGTTTTCTTATAAATTAAGGGGCATGACTCTTTTCACGACTTTTTTTTAAGTCGCGTGGTTTCGGACCTGTCCATCACCACCCTACTCAAAAAACCATCCTGTATAGCCCCTGTACGACTTTGAGCTTGTATATGAGACCAATAGCTAGCGACGAGTAGGTATATATAATTAAAGGCTTTGACGACCGATGTGGCGCGGCAGGTGAATGTCCGCCTGCGACGCCGGAGGTTGCGGGTTCGATTCCCGTCTTGGGATAAATGTTTGTACGATC
Organism: Electrophaes corylata; assembly: GCA_947095575.1. NCBI lineage: Eukaryota > Metazoa > Arthropoda > Insecta > Lepidoptera > Geometridae > Electrophaes > Electrophaes corylata. The sequence continues at coordinate 12,801,703 of OX352704.1, forward strand.
TGCAAATATTTATTCCGGGTGTTCTGGGTATTTTCTATGCATAATAAAAAATATCTATGCATGTAATATATTGTATTATGTATATCTGTCATCTAGTACCCATAACACAAGCTTGGCTTAGCTTGGGGCTAGATGATGCTGTGTGGATTGTCCAGCTTTATTATTATAACAGCTAGCGACAAGTAGGTATATATAATTAAAGGCTTTTTGTATTATATGTATTCATGTACTCTCACATCGCTTAATCATTGATTCACAGGATATCGAAACATTTTAATTATTTAGTGGCCCAGTTCTGGAGTCGGATGAATAAGCATTTGCAATTTAAATGAGATCGTTTCCTGATAAAAAGTTAATATAGTACTAGTCATGTTCAAGTCCAGCTACTAATATCATATAGTCATGTTCAAGTGCAGAAAAAGAATAAAAAAACTATAGTCTTTAAACAGTATATAAAGCACACTTATTTTATTATTATTATTAGCCCTCTGTGTCCCACTGCTGGGCAAAGGCCTCCCCCCCATTGCCTCCACACATTCCGATCCTGCGCTAAGTCTTTCCAGTAAAGCACACTTAAAAGCAGAAAATTAGAAAATTATTATTCAAACCTAACACTTTATTAAATTTACCCTATAATTACAGTTTTTAAGAATCATCTACTTATCAGTTGGAAGCCGTCGGCATGACCGAAATAAAAATAACCTTCTGTTTAGGGTTCCGTACCCAAAGGGTAAAAGAAAACTCTATTACTAAGACTCCGCTGTCTGTCTGTCTATCTGTCTGTCCGTCTGTCACCAGGCTGTGTCTCATGAACCGTGATAGTTAGAGACTTAAAATTTTCACAGATGATGTATTTCTGTTGCCGCTATAACATCAAATACTAAAACATAGAATAAAACAAACATTTAAGGACCCTCTCATACAACAAACGTGATTTTTTGCCGTTTTTACTATAGATAATGTTACTGAACCGTTTGTGCGCAAGTCCGGCTCGCACTTGGCCGGTTTTTTGAAGTCAGTTGAAAAGAAAGGTTCAAAGATTGACGCATACTAAACATTATGTTAAGACATGCCTTTGACTAACCTCTTAGATATCCCCGAAAATCTTAAAGAACATATTTATTAATTTGAGAAAATCTATTCTGATGTTAATATGGTACTTGTTTTTGATGGTTTTCTATGTATATTATAGGTATTTAAAGCAGCGTATGAAGTGTTCTAGAATAGTTTACTCACTTATATAACTATAACTGCAGTCATCCCCATTTTGTTGCGACTCACCTGAAAATAAGAAAAAAACATTATTAAAATCGATAAATACTCAAAACACATGACCAAACCGTCACCCAAGCGATGACAACAGAAAACCCCCCGAATATCGAGACATACTATGTGCAACCTGCAATAGTCTATAGTCTTATTCAAGTATGTATACTTGAAGTAAGCTGCCATTTAATAATTCAAATAGCAATATAAAAACAATTCAACAGCTGACACTTTGCGCTAAAAAAAACTTTCTTTGCATTTATTGTGTTAAAAGGCGAATTTTTAAATCGTGCCTCTTTCTGGAACGCTGTAGTGCCGGGAATAGAGTTTTAATTGGAATAGGCTTGTCCAGCACCCATTCTATTCTTACAGCTAAGACAGCCTATTCCACAGAAATACATATAAGTGCGGGTTTCCTCACGATGTTTTCCTTCACTATTTCAGAGAACGTATTTTGCAGACACGCATTTTTCTATTCGAAAAATATAAATTTTAAAATACCTGAGATAATGTTGGATAATAACAGCAGAACTACAAAGCAGAACTTATAAATAGTACCTACTAGAAAATATTCGTTCAAATATTACAAGAATCGAATCCAACTACCCTAAGAATATGGACTAAAATTCTATGCAACTACCAGTCTCATCCGCTCAAGGTGTCATTTCTCTCAGTGACATCTGTCTTGTCAAACGTTTCCGAGTAACGACGAGTGACTCACCAAAAAGTCACAAAAAAAAAGAGTGTCAGAATACTACCTGTTTTTTGAGTACAAATTTGTATATGTCGTGAACCTTATCGCATTAACTAGTCAAACAAAAGGTATGAGAAGCGTGACAGAAATAAAAAACCTTATGAAAGAGTCCATTCATGTCCCAAAACAACAAGTCGTGACGTCACGCAGACACTAAGGACATATTTAGACATGTCCCATTTAAAAAGGGCCAGATGTTTCTAATAAACAACAAGGGATATGGGCACGTAACAATTTTAAGCGCATTTGCTGATGAGACGGAGCCGAAAAATCTTGTACATTTTTTAAACAAATGGGTTTTTTCTTTAACTTATTCATAAGGCCTATTTTGCGCGTATATTTGACAGATGACACTTGGAAATTTCAAAGGCTTGGCATTTAAGAATGAAAGACACACACGTGATCGCCATTCGTCACACGACATTAGGTTTGAATCTGTAAATCCATGGTGAAGTGATTGACATTCTTCGTTTATCTAAAGTACTATATTCTTTCGTGTTTAAGTAAACAGGTTCAAAGTTCTTTCAGTGATATTTACGGGACGCTAAAGGGCCAAGGCCATTGCTTAAATGCAAAAGGCTTGCCCAGGCGGTCGGTTCAATATACGTGTAGAACTGACTAAACATCGGGTATCCTAGCGATGTTTTCCTTCACAGTTTGACAGCATTGATTTTTACAAACAGCGCCAAAGTGCTGGGTTACTTTTTACCCAAACACCATGCAAACTAATTCTTAAACAAAACAAACGTTAAAAATGTGAAACCCAAACAGTATCTGGTACAAATGTAACAATAGGTACAACCGATAACCTATTTATCCACCACAAAAATCGTTCACAAAAGTATCTAATATCAAACGGTGGAACCGTTTTTGTCCGAACCGAATTCTTCGTTGTAATGACGTAACTCTATACTTTATAGTCGACAAGAATTTAATTTTGGGCCTTTATATTTTTGACCACGGGCCTCCGGGTTCTTTATCACGGATATTGCGGGCACACTCACGTACGCATATTAGACCTCCTTAAAGTCGTAAAGAGGTCGAATAAGGTCGGCTCGCGTTTACGACGCGTTTGAACTGCTTTTAGTTTTTACGATTGATGTCTTGAATATTATGGGCTCTTGTTTGGTGACAATTGGAAATGACCTTTCTGCGTTTGAGTAAGGACAAGTGTGTAATTTCTTTGTAATTTGATTTAACTTTGGTTCCTGGCGTATTTTAGGTTCTGTTATGGATTAGGTATTAGGAGTTGAATGAGGTTCGAGGTATTAGGAGTTAATTAATAATAGAACACATTATTCCATTATGATGAAAAGAAGTAGAAGTCAAGTAATTATCTAACTAAATGGTAACTTTTTTACAATGAATAAAGACAGATTAAGGATACTAAAAAGTAAGAAGGAAAGACAATAGTCAATCACGTGCAGAGCTGTGTGTTTCCTCATGATAATTTTTTTTTCACCGATCCATAGGTATTCAGCCGGATTCGAACCCACGATCTTATGTTGGGTGGATTGCTATCACGAGACCAACAGTGCAATTAAAAAAAGTGTTTACATAGACATCATATTAATAGATAGCTTCTGGTAAGCTGTCGATTGGAGGCGCGACAGGAGAGGCTTTTCAAAACTACCCCCTTTTGATAGTTAATTAAGCGTCGGGAAATATTCCCGTCATTAGGAAAGCTTGGGTGAGGCAGTCGCGGCCGGAAGCTTCGTCGCCGCCCCCTCACTCCGCAACACTACCCCCCGCAGACTGGGCACCTACTATTGACTCTCGAAAACTCACTTACATCATCTCCATAATGGTATGCCGGTGACATTATTTTTATCGTGTAATTTCATAGTCTAGGTTTCTAACGAGCTTGGAAACTGACTAATTATATAATAGTTGAAATATCTATAGGTTTAGGCTGAACATCATTATATCATCAGCCTACATTAGTCCACTATTCGACATGAGTCTCTTCCAAGACGCGCCACTGAGCCCGGTCTTCGGCCCTTCTCATCCAGTCAGTGTTTACTATGTGTCGCCCCACCTCGTCGATGGCTTAGGCTATACATTAACTATCAATTTATAGTTCCAGTTAGATGTAATATAATAAAATCGATATCATCTTTGTTCTAAATAAAAATACATTCACAAAAGGTAAAACTGTAATAACTAAAACTGTAATAAAAAATAATATCTAGAGAAAAGATAGTGTGAAAGATGAGGCAGTGAGCATGATGGTTTTAGATGTTTAGTCTAATTTTATGATGCAATCAAATACTTATGAAAAAACACAGTCTGAGTCGAGAACAATTCGAATCGAACTCACGTACTATAGAAGTATTATCGAATAACCGTAGTATAAAAAGAGGCTTCGTCGCGTGCTGAACAATATTTCATTAGAATTCGAATTTAGTGCTTGTAGAAATTCGTGATGTTTCGAGCATTCCCGAATTGGTAAATGTGCCGTGAACAGCCGAAAACAGGAAATTTAGTGGTTGAATATTATTGAATGTTGTAGAGAAGATATAAGTTTTCCAACAAGCTATGCATGTACCTACTAACACAGTCTATATCTATCTATACTAACTATAATTGACGACCGATGTGGCGCGGCAGGCGAATATCCGCCTGTAACGCAGGAGGTTGCGGGTTCGATTCCCGCCTTGGGATAAATGTTTGTACGATCTGCAAATATTTATCCCGGGTGTTCTGGGTATTTCTATGTATAATAAAAAATATCTATGTATGTAATGTATTGTATTAAATATAAGAGACATCTAGTATCCATAATACAAGCTCTGCTTAGCTTGGGGCTAGATGATGCTGTGTGGATTGTCCAGCATTATTATTATTATTATAAGAATCTTTGTCCTGACTGGCTGGCATAAAGACAACGCATAGCCTAAACTACTGGATGCAGAGACGACACTTTTTGGGTATGTCAAAGCCAAAAAGCATTTATTTAGTAATATCATCTTGAAACGGTGAATCTAAGCCAGTTCCTCGCGACCAAGCCTAGAAGAACCGGCAAGAAACTTACGGCTCGGTTTTGGTGGTAATCGTCCTGGTGCGTGGATTCCAAGTCTCTACAACCAGTGGTTTAGGCTGTGCGTTGTCTATAAGTCAAACAGTCTGTCAGGGTGAAGATTCTTATAATTGGTATAGATACTCCCCGCAAAAATATAAGCATTGCTATATAGCTAGTAAATCTGGCGTAAGTACCTACTAAAGATTCTTTGAGGATGTCTAGAAGTCTAACTCATTACACGACCGGATTTCATCCAACAAACTTAGGATCTTGATGGGTTTATCCCCACTAGACCAATGGCGCTCTGTCTCGTTCTCAGCTTATAATTTGTATAGATAGATTTATTTGAATTTATTATAAAAGCAAGGCTCTTGAATGAATATAAGCACGCAATTAGAGAAAAGTTCTCTTAAATCATTATTCGACGAGACAAAAGCTGTTGAACCTGCCTCATATCATCAATATACCCGTATCATTTGGAGTATTGAACTCAAGGCACTAGACTTACTTTTTTTATCTCAATATTTATGTAAAAAATAATACTGGCGAAACGCACGCGACTTCGCCCGCGTGAAGCTCTTTTCATACAAACTTCAACCCCCGCTGTACATGTTTAGGGGTTGAATTTCGGGAATTCTTTTCTTAGTATACCTCTACGCACCAAGACAAATTTCAAGTCTCTACGACCAGTGGTTTAGGCTGTGCGTTGTCTATATCCCAATCAGTCAGTCTGGACAAAGGTTCTTATAATTGGTATAGATAACACAAGTAAATAATTTATATATAATATTGATAAAAGAAACAAATACTAACGAAATGTGCGCGACATCGCCTGCGTAAAATTAAAAATGTTATAGGATAGTAACCACTTAACATCAGGTGGTAATAACTTATGGGCCATATGCTTGTTCCATCAGCACATTGTATAAAAAAATACAGACTTCCTGTTGTACCTACCACATTCAAGGTTAAATTTTGAGAATTCTTTTCTTAGTCACCTCTACGCACCAAAACAAATATACCCTTGATTTTACATCCCTTATTTTCAAGTCTCTACAACCAAGGGTTTAAGCTGTACGTTGCTCATGTGTCATTCAGTCAGACAGTCAGGATAAAATACTCTTATAGTTGATACATACATGCATATAGATACTGCCAAACGTGGTAACTGTGTTTCCCCTTAAATATGGGGGTCCATGTCAAGCGTTAGACTCATCGCTAATAGTCTTTTGTGATCTACTGTTATTGTTTATTTATTTATACATAATGCCTATCAAAAACCAACAGTACTGTAACACTACGATCCACAAAGAGTTGGTCGTTTTCCCTGGCAACAGTATTTTCGCAGCCGCGGTCTGTCACGCACGATCGAAGAACTACTGAGCGTCACCCACAAACCATTCTGTAGAGTACCACAGATCGTTCAGAAAACCACAAACTGTTCTGTAGTAATAATGGGAAGGATTCCGTGGCTGGAGACCAATTGGCTGTAATGGTGTGTTCGGTATTGGGTGTTTGTTGTACTTGGAAAAATATATGACGTACACGCAGGCTTGCAAATACAGGCAATACGATCATCCACATTATGGCAGTCAATCAACCAACACAAACATTTGGTCGTCGGACAGGTCGAAGGCGCGTGTGGTTCTGAATATGGCCATTGCGTGGTCGGTATATTTGCTTATTTGATTCCTTTGATGTGCGTCGAAAACCGACAAGCGCACTGATATTGGCCATATTTGTCAAATAGGCAAATAAGGCCAATGCTTTGTCAAATACACTGTCCACACGTGGTACTTGTTTGCCAAATATGCCAAATATACGAATACGAGCATCGCCATGCATTTATACACCGCTAAATAGCCAAAAATGTTGGCTGCCGTTTTTAAGAAAATTGAAGCCGTTAGTCTATTTTATTAAAAAGGTTGGTACCTACTTAGAAAGTAGGTATTCAAAGTTTCGGAGATTAAACAGATTCAATCACTGTGAAGCCTATACAAAGCTTTCTTTAAGACTGGATTGTTGAGAAGTTTTGAAATGAAAATGATGTAGCTCCTGAGTAAATTACTTGATTAAAAAACCGACCAAGTGCGAGTCGAACTCGCGTACGAAGGGTTCCGTGCCATTATCCATAAAAACGGCAAAAAATTACGTTTGTTGTATGAGAGCCCCCTAAAATATTTATTTTATTCTATTTTTTATTTGTTGTTATAGCGGCAACAGAACTATATCATCCGTAAAAATTTCAACTCTCTAACTATCACGGTTCATGAGATACAGCCTGGGGACAGACAAACAGACAGACGCAGTGGAGTTTTAGTAATAGGGTCCCGTTTTACCCTTTGTGTTCGGAACTCTAATAAAATGAAACCTTTAACTTTCAACGTCTCAGCATCAAATTCATCCGCCCTTCTGAAGAATTCTCAAGCACTCAGCATCAAATTCATTCTCCTAATACAATACGTAATTCAGCTGAGACCGATATCTACATAATCCATCCGATCCTATGACAACAGACGGAAATCCTTAGTGCGAGGCCTAACCAAAATAAACCGAACTCAAATCTACGTCCAAACAAACTTGGTTATAAACTTAAATAACATTGTTTTTGGGAACGGTGTATTAAAAACATATAGCTGTTTGCTTAAACATTTTTGAGATAGATTTAACCTGACCTAAAGACTAACAGCTAAGTTTTTTTACTCACAGATGTTTTTAAGAGAACAGTGAATATTATCTTCTAAATATATGTAACTCAAAGGTGACTGACTGACTGACATAGTGATCTATCAACGCACAGCCCAAACCACTGGACGGATCGGGCTGAAATTTGGCATGCAGGTATATGTTATGACGTAGGCATCCGCTAAGAAAGGATTTTGATTAATTCTACCCCCAAGGGGATAAAATAGGGGATGAAAGTTTGTATGAAACTTTGTCAATTTTAAACCGATCGGGCTGAGACTTTACATGCATAAAGCTACTATTATTTTATCCCGAAAAAATAACGGGAACGAGAAAAAACTGCCACGTAGGCGAAGCTGCGAGCGGCCGCTAGTTATTAGGCATATTTTAAGTAAGCGTCCTACACCGTCGACCACATTATCACTTAACATCAGGTGGGCCATCTGGTTACCATCGCCTATAACAAAGTATTGCTTCGTAGGTCACGCTAGTTCGACTGGAGTCTGGGCCACTCTCACTGGATCACCGGTACTCTCTTCTAGGCGTAATGATGGCTTAATAAGCCATAATTATTCAGTAGCGTTGTGTTTCAAGTTTGTAACAACATTATTCCGATTTCCAGTACGGCATTTTAAAACACAATATTTTTATTTCTGCTCAAAACTGGTTTAAAACCATTGAATGGATTATCTATTATTTACCATGTGCAAATACATTCATAGATACAAAAATTTAAATATCTTCATCATCATCATCATTCACTGAAATGCGCTGATAACGATTTTGATTTTAGATGGAAAAAAAGCCTTCCAACGACTTTAAATTTCAAGAGTGCTTTGAGTACGTCAGCGCAAACCCAATTTTTTTTTATAGAACGCATCCTAAGTGGTTAAAATTCAGTTTATTAAACACAGGGAGTAAAAAAACCCACGCAGACAGTCGCGGACAGTCGCTAGTGAGTTTATAACCAATGAAATCCACGCAAATTCTTAGTTTAAGACAAACTCCCGCATAACGGCCTTCAACGCATAATTAACCGCACAGAAACGCTCTGGACCTCTTTGAAAAGCTCAAAAGATCCTTTACATAATACCGTCTATGGACGCCATTCATGGCCAGTGATTGCTACAGCCGTCTCGGCAAACGTTCGTTATTTTTGTGTAGGGAACCGTGTGTAAGTTGTATTCCAGCGTTCATTTGCGCGAAATTAAACCTTATTTTATGCCGGTAAAACTCGTTTTGTTTCAACTTAAGTTGGAGCGTTTGCACGCGTCGAGGCAATATTTCAATGTTTTCAGCCTTTGGTGAGAAAATAGTAATGCAAAGTGCTAGAATAGCTTGCCTGTAACTCTTTTGATTATGTTTTAGACGTGTTTTGACTACTTTTTAGAGACAAATATTCAGCAACAGGAAAGATATCTACCGTGCCTCAGTTGTTTACCTAACAACCTTTGTCACTTGCTTATGTACATGTGAGTGACGTAATTTCGGCCAATGACGTATTATTTTTTCATGATGCAATCGTATTAGACAATTATTAATGTTAAAGAATTGAATGACAAACTAGAAAACAAGTCTGAAATTCAGTTTGTTAAAAGAAGCCCAGAAAAAACTAATTGAAAAATAGGTTCATGATAGAATTTTCAGGCATGGTAGATATAATAGATAGAGGCCTCAAAGAATCTAAAGTGTGCAACTAAAATAAAAGACAATGACCAAAAATTTTCAACACTGTGTGACGTAGACATCAGCGATAGCTGCTCGTCTATAAATAAATCAATAAATAAATAAATAAAATATCTGAGGGGATATATCTACAGTCCCTGGGGAAGTCATGAAGTTTTTTTTTAATAATTTGTTTATGTTTTTTTTTATCAACTTGCTGAAGGAACAAGCAGATGGCCCACCTGATATTGAGTGGTTATCATCGCCTATAACAAAGCATTGCACCGTAGGTCCCGATCGTTATTGCCGTACGATACACTGCTCAGCGTCCATCAACCTGAGGCATACAGGTGTTAAGCCTCATGTGCCTGTAATTTCACCGGCACCCACACCCTTCAAACCGGAACACAACAAGCTGCTATCTAAAGTTAAGTGTAGTTTATGTACCTACCTAAAGTTGTATAAATTACAATTCCAGTAAAAGTTCCTTGTTGTTTTATCTTAAAAATTCAAAACAGAGTTATGACTGGTCTCACAGCTCAGTTAGTAGTAACTCTGTTTTTTGAGCTGTAGATTGTGGGTTCGATCCCAACCGAAGACAAACATTCGTGTGCTGAACATAGATGTTTATTCTGGATGCTGTTTTATTCTAAGTATGTATTTACAAAAAACGTAATAAGTATTCAATTAGTCATGAGGTTCCCATATTATTATTCTAAGCTATGCTTTGTTAAGGACTGATTTGGAGTGATGTTACAGGCTTAAAAATGTCCAAATATTTATTTATAGTTAAGGTATGCTAAGTACCTTTCATACTACTGCATTGCAGTCTACACAAAGAGCAATTCTGATACATTAGGACAAACGTATCGTCTGAATCGTAAATGAGGCTATGAAATGTGCGATCGGAGAGCCATAAAATGAAGAATTAATGGCCACTGTGAGCCAATTGCTAACAGCCGACCAATGGTGTCGTACTTTGAGCGAGTATTTTTTTGTGCGGACGTCATAATTTTACAGTTTGTTACGTTATCTGACACTTTTATGATAAATTAATGCCTTTTAATATCAGTGCTCTCAAACGATGCAGGAAAATATCATGCGGAAACTAGTTAGTGTTCTAGCAGCGGCGATGGGCTTGCAACTTATCACAAATGGAATAAAAATAGCCATATTTTGCAATAGCTGGTGTTCCATATGACACAGGTTGCATGTATGTGTATTTATGTTTTATATGATTCCGCTTTCGATCAATGATACTCCTAGATCGGTCAAAAAATCTGGTTAATAAAAGCTCACTTGCGAAGTGAGCGAAGTTGTTTTGATAATTAGTAACAATATTTACTAGGTAACATTGGTTGTAATTAGGTTAAAACTGTTTAAAATTTTTTTTCCATCGGTAGTAAGCAAACGTAACTAAGTATATATTTACGCGGACAGCTTTTAGCTATCATTTTTTATGTATCCTGTCATCTAGGGGTATCATTAATCGAAGGATTCCGCTGTTTTTATGCCCCCACATCACGTCACTGACATCCTGTGATGGCCTACATTCGATCTATACATTGTGGTCACCGAGTCTTTACGCTTTGCCGACTGAGCGTGATATTCTATACACCTTGAAGTATGCTGAAGTATGATTTAAAATTCAGTTGAAAAATACAAATAAAAATAAATTATGTACAGACTTGAAATTATCTGCGTATATTAGTGTTTGTGCGTAGAGGTGTACTAAGAAAAGAATTCCCGAAATTCAACGTAGGTATAGCGGGGGTTGAAGTTTGTATGAAAATAACTTTCGCTAGTAATATACATAGATATAATAATAATATAAATTGACTGGCCTTAAGCTGTTCTATATTTATTTACAAAGAAAATTATAGCTAATACAAGTATTTATAATTGGTATGTACAAAATACATGTGAAACAGTTGAGCTATCTACAGACCGTTGCAAACGATCTAAAGGTAGCTCAACTGATCCAGATCAGTGCCAATCGGAAGCGTTCCCAAAACACTGGCTGCATTGCCACGCTGAATGGCAATGCTGATTCGTTGTGCCAGATACTCACCAGCTCTCGGGTCACGCGTCGCTTCGACCAGACGCCCCGAAAGAATTTTAAAAACCCGGAGGGCCTCGGTACCCCACGGACCTAGAGTCTCGACTCCAAGAGGAGCAAATTTGTAGGCTCTGTCGAGACCTGCATATTTGCGCCTCTTGAGATCCTCGGCAAAATCTGCCGCCGCGCCAGCCCCAACGGATGTCCTCGACAGATGGGAAGGCGCTAGTGTGTCAACGCAAGTAGCGTCCCACACCAAGGGTCTCCCCACCTCCCAAGGGACAAGGGTCATACCGTCAGGTCGTTTACCATCGTCACGCAGCAGACCATTCGGCTCGAGAATGGCTGGCACGTTCACGGTGGTAAAGGCCCGCCGGATGATGTCATTAAGACTGGCGTGGCGAGACATTCGACCGGCGGCTCTAGTAAACGATAATCCGTGATGACCAAGCTGGTCAACTGCAGCTGTTCTTAGTAGTAACTCTGCCTTCTGTACTGTAGGTTGTGGGTTCGAACACCACCGAATACGAACATTTGTGTGATGAACTAGATGTTTGTTCTGTCTGGGTGTTACATCGTATTCTAAGTATCTATTTACAAAATTCTAATATTCTATTGTGTATAGTATATATTTGATTCTCATAGTACAAGTTCTGCTTAGTTGAGATGATGTTTTTTATTTTTTTATTAATCTAAGCCCCCTATAACTTACTTAGATGATGTTACCTAAATAAAAATATTCACAAATATTTATTATTATTATTATTTTGTTTTTTCTCGGTCCAACTCTACTACTACAATTTAACAAGAAACAAATCGATTATCAATAAAAAAAAACATAGCTCTAGGGAACAAAATAGCGGATTTACGACCTATAAAACTTATATAGCTTTTATTTGAAACGAATACAGCCGTACGTAGTGCATAAAGCACAAACCAATAGGTATTTTTCCCGATTAAACTAGAAATGACCGGTTAAATCCAGTTATAACTGGTATGTAACTGGATTTATTGCCGTTATAAAAGTTGGTGCGCGGCAGTTTGTGCAGGTAATAATGTGCAGGTGAGACGCGAATGAATTATGGAGCATGTACTGTTTCAGATATTATTAAACAAGAGCTTGGAACAATGTTATGTTCTTGAAGATTTACAATTCTAGCATGCAAGGAGAAAGGGGACTTTTATATATACACACAAATATACTATTGTTAATAAAAATATATATTAATATTTGTTTCAACTCACTGACTGATATACTGGTGTAATAAGACCAATTCCAAAGACTCGAGAAACGTGTAATCAAATCACGTCAGTTTTTCTCGTAATAAGGATTATTTTAAAATGCGCAGTTTCAACTAACTGGTGGTGCTAACTACCTTAGCATAAAGCTACTTTTTTTTATGTCATTGGTGATGGAACAAGCGGATGGCCCACTTGATGTTAAATGGTCACGATCATCTGTAGCAAAACATTACCTAGCAGATCACGATCGACTAAAACGTGCCTTAAAATGCACTACTCTGCGTCCATCAACCTGAGGCATACAGGTGTTAAGCCTCATGTGCCTATTATAACATCGGCATCCACTAGAAACGTCAAATAGAGAAAGAAGAAGAGTTATAGAACTTTCATATATTTATAATGATACAAAGTTATAGAACTTCTTAACTGGAAAGTCACACGTTCCCTTCAATCACGCCATCAAAGGCTGCTAATGCGGCAGTGTGCACGTACATTTGTAGTGTTTGTCTGTTTGTTAGATACCCATGTTTGCGCAGCACTTAATGACGCCTGGGCTTGGTGAGTTATAGTGACTATGCACTAGCAAATGGAGTTGGGGTATTCGCTTCAAAAATGAACTTTAATTTTTGGTGTTAGATGTCGTTTTTGTTTACACTAGCCTCTTTTGCATGATTTATGAAACTTTGTTAATAAACTAAATGACTTTTAAAAGAAAACAAACTTTGAAGTGAACTGTTGTATTTTTAACGAACTAGTTTCCTCTGCTTAACTAAAGTAGTTATTATAAGCCATTGCTATTATAAATCAGCGAGTTATATTTTTCCAAGTTTTATCGAAAATGGCTTCTTTGTTTCTGTTTGTTTACATAAATACTCATAGAATACTTTATAGCTTATAATAACATAAACAATTTCGCAAACTTAGCTTGCATCCGGCGGAAGCTAGTGTCTCAGCGCGCAATGCGTGAAAGCTACGCTGCTACGCCGTAGGCTATTACTACGCTGCTACGAGTTCTACGTAGCTGTAGTACTAGCTAGTTTAAACTAGTCTGTACAAGTTGACATAACAGCATGATTGAATTCATCGCATATATATTTGGTCTTCTCTCAGAGTTTTAACATACTTCATATTATTAGTTTCCTTGTTTTTTTACATATATATAATAAATATATTTTAGTTAGTTTATCTTTTCCTGAAAGGTCAGCAGTGCATCAACATCGCTTCTGGTGTTACAGGTATCCATGGGCGACTGTAATCATTTTCCATTAGGCCCGACTGCTCCTCTGCCTGCTATGGCAAAACAGGCTATAAAATTATTTGTTTTCTAATTAGTTTTAAAAAGTGTAAGATCATTTTATTTTATTTTTTTCCCACTGAAATATCCACTTTTCAGTCCACGTGGATTCAGTTTTTAAGAGCGCTATTTATCTACTTTGTGTATAAGCAACCACATCCACCAAAACACGATAAAGCCTAAACTGGTCAAAACAAATTGGTCACTTAATCATCCCTTGTATGAGCGATGTAACCCATCAGTACCGGATAACCGGTTCAAACCGGTTTTTGTCATGGCCGGATATTTCCGCTAATCGTTGACATTACGAATTTTGACGTTTTGCCGTTTTGTCAGGGTTTTTACGGTTAGATGAAAGATTAGTCGAACATTAATTTTGCTAAGTTGAAAATAAAGAAAATACAGAAACATTTTTTATTTTCACCGAGAGCCTGTGGTCTAGTGGGAGTGATCTCGCCTTCTTAAGGTCGTGGGTTCAAATCCGGTCGTGCACCACTGGAACTTTCCGTTCGAAAAATTTATGTGCGCAATGCCAGTGCTCTCAAACGGTGAAGGAAAACATCGTGAGGATACCAGTTAGTATTTTAGCAGCGGCAATGGGCTTGCGACCTGTCACGTATGGAATACAAGCTACTGCAAAATGCTGGTGTGTACCAAATGTCTGGACATACCTCCGACTAACCCTTTAGATATCCTCGAAGAATCTCAAGTTGGTACTTGGTACTGAAAGATCGAAAGTCGAAGTCGTTTTTTTGGAACCTCGGTCCAAAGTAAGTGTATATCATTCTACCAAAAGAAAATAATTGAATTCAGACCAATTTAAATATTTACTATTGTAAATCTATAAAACTGTTTCTAATCAAACATTTATTAATTACTAGTCTAAAACAAAGATGGAAAAATAGCAATTACTTTTTCTCTTTGTAATAAAAGAAAAAAATACTCAAAAGATGAATTTTAATAAAATTCAATTGTTTTTTCTAAAAATATTCATTTCTTTTTAGAAGGCAATCAAAAATTCAGATAAAACACCCCCAAATGTTTTAATTCGGTATTCTCTTTTAACACTTCAATAATTTTATTTTAATACTAAGTAACCGCGCGTGACTTTGTTCGCGTAGAGAAATCCTACTACCACACAGCATCATCTAGCCCCAAGCTAAGCCGAGCTTGTGTTATGGGTACTAGATGACTGATATACTTAACACAATACATTACTTACAAAGATATTTTTATAATACATAGCAAATACCCAGAACACCCGAAATAAATATTTGCAGATCGTACAAACATATATCCCAAGGCGGGAATCGAACCCGCAACCTCCTACGTCGCAGGCGGACATTCGCCCGCCTCATCGGGCGTTATATTTTATAAATATAGTTAATTTAAACCAATTGATGATTTAAAATACAATAAACAACGCTTGGACTGTCCACGATAACGCTCATCTACAAAAACCAGTATTTAAATTGGTTTATAAATAACGTTTAACCATTAACTGCGTCCACTGAAGTTATGTCCTCAGGGGTCGCATGTACCCCGTAGACCCTTGGATTACGGCCCAATGTACCCCACACAGTTTATTAAACAAGAAATCTTTTAAACAATGCTTGGATATAAGCTATTAGGTACACAATGAGCGAACGTAATTAAATTTTGCTTTTTAAAACGAAAATGTTTATGAAACGTTATTTATTTAAATTTGGTAATGTAATTTATGTTAAATGATCGTTTAAAATCATTTTGATTATAATGGGATGTGTGTTTTTATTATCCGCTACTTGCTATTGCAAGTACTATTTATTTAGAAAAAGATTTTTTTTATACAATTTGCTGATGGAACAAGCATATGGCCCACCTGATGTTAAGTGGTTACCATAGCCTATGACAAAGCACTGCCTCGCAGGTCACACTCACTACAAACGTGCCCTTTTGATGCACTACTCTGCGTCCATCAACCTGAGGCATACAGGTGTTAAGCCTCGTGGGCCTGTAATTACACCGGCACCCACACCCTTCAAACCGGAACACAGCAGGCTGCTTGGCGGCAGATATAGGCATGGTGGTAGTACTTCCCTGGACGAGCCCTTCACTAAGAGCTCTACTACTACTAAATTATGTTATGTTAAATGATCGTTTAAAATTATTTTGATTATAATGGGATATGTGTTTTATTATCCGCTACTTGTTACTACAAATATTTTTCAATTAAAAAAAAAGAAAGAATGAAATAGCATCACGTTTTTATTATCCAAGCACGGTAGATATCCCCTTTGATCTCTTAGTACCAAGTACCTACTCAAGATTCTTCGACTCTACAACCACAATGCAGTAGGGAGTTACTGAACTATGAGGCTAGAAAAAAATAATCTTTTTGTATGAAATCGGGCAAGTGAGCAAGTACAGTCAGCTGCACTAGAATGTATACATTTCGTAACTTTCGAAACGGTACCAAAACCTTATCGTATACTCTTAAAAAGTAAAAACTTATAAATCATGAAATTAGTTGATAAGTTCACTTATTTTTTGAGTTTTTGCCCTGGAAATATTAATAGTAACGCTGTTTTGTAAGTTACGAATTGTATACATTCTAGTGCAGCTGACTGTACCTAAAAGCAGAGTTTAGATATTTTTTTATTATACAGAATATTAATTGCAGATCGTACAAACATTTATCCCAAGGCGGGAATCGAACCCGCAACCTCCTGCGTCGCAGGCGGACGTTCGCCCGCCGCGCCACATCGGTCGTCAAAAGAAGTTTTAATGCAGCTTCACCTAAAACCCAGAATATTTTAGTAAGTCCAAGATGAATGGGCAGTTTAAGAGACATGAGTATTAATGTATTTCGTTTGGGGTCAGACTGACCCGTGCAAGGTGACTCCAGACAATTTCAGAACTGAAAGTCAAAGACGTTTTGATCCCGTTTTCAGTCCCACGATTTATTAAAGACTTAAAAACTCATAAATTAATGTTCTAAGTTTTCTAAAGACAGACGTCATCTTAAAAAACTCGTATCAGTTAAAATATTTTTACTATTGTTACTATTTGGTAAGAGTTTATTGTCGAGAGTAGTGGTCTAGTGTGAGTGACCCCACCTTTTGATCCTAAGATCGTGGGTTGGAATCCAGTCGTGCAACAATGGATTTTTCCGTTCGAAAATGTATGTTATCAATGCCAGTGTGCTCTTAAATAGTGAAGGAAAACATCGTGAGGAAACCAGTTAGTATTGTAGCAGCGGCGATGTGCTTGCAACCTGTCACGCACGGAATACTAACTAATTCGGGGTATGTACTAAATGTAATATCTGGACGTACCCCTGACTACCCCCTTAGACATCCTTGTAGAATCTCAAGTACTAAGAGATCGGAGGGGATATCTACCGTGCTTGGGAATTAAATCGTGATGCTACATATTTCTTTTTCTTGTTTACTATTTGGCAAGAAATAGAGCATGTCGGATGCCAATAACTATCTAGGTATTTCACTGACGTCATCTATTACTCTGTTCCTAGGATACAGTTACTGCGTAAGATATTGTCAAAGACTATGAAGATAAAATATATCGACACTGAAACACTTCAGATACGCGAAATTGAACCTTGTAACTATGTGATAAGGTTGCGAGATAACTGCAGAGCAAGTCTGAATTATTGGTGCAAAATCAGTTGATATACTCTGGTGAACCGAGCATTGTACCTTAAATTTACATAGGAGTTTCTGTCTAACCAAGGAAATAGTGTTGTCAATATTTGGTCTTAAATTAACTATGACAAAGCTATTTGCCAATGTCAAAAAGCATGATCCATTGCGTCACTTTTTTAAATTCAATTCATAAACTTATTCCACTTTGATACTTATTATACATTCAGTAAAGTCACTTTTTACACAAGTTTATTTAAACCATACATCAAAAACACACAAAAATATAAACGTTCATAAAACATAAGAACTAAAAAAAATATTATTATGACGACCGGTGTGGCGCGGCGGGCGAATGTAAGTCTGCGACACAAGAGCTTGCGGGTTCGATTGCCGCCTTGGGATAAATGCTTGTACGATCTACAAATATGTTTATTGTATTCCGGGTGTTCTGTGTATTTTCTTTCTATTCTATTGCATAATAAAAAATATCTATGTAAGTAATGTAATGTATTAAGTATATGAGTCATCTAGTACCCATAACACAAGCTCTGCTTAGCTTGGGGCTAGATTATGCTGTGTATAACGGTAGTAGTAATAGAGCTCTCTGTGAAGGGCTCAACCGAAAAGTACTCCCTAATTCAGCCGCCAAGCAGCTTTCTGTGTTCCGGTTTGAAGGGTATGGGTGCCGGTGAAATTACAGGCACAAGAGGCTTAATACCTGTATGTCTCGGGTTGAGCAGTGCATTGTAGGACAGGTCCCTAATTTACGTGACCTACGAGGCAATAATTGTTGCATGTTTCATCAGCAAGTATAAAAAAAACGATATCGCTCGTTTATACAAATAAAATTACGCTTGAAATAATACAGAATGTATAGATCAATGCAACGAACGGTGACAACGTACAGCCCTTGACAAACACAGTTGTATATTACAATGGCCCATACAATAAATATTTCTGACTATTCTCATAGACAACATTTGGGTGTAGATCTTTCGCCACCCCATTTTAATGGGTCCCGTTTGATTAATGACTTTGAATTGAATATTGCGTTGCGTATATCTTTACTCCCCTATCTGTTCCAAACATTATAGACTGCAAGATGTCTTGTTTGAAATTTCCTTTTTGTCAACGCGTGATTTCTCATAAAGCGTTTTTTATAACTTTTGATTGACGAGCAGTTGTTATAATTTCTCACTAGGAAGTTATAAAAATATGACAGTAAAATATAACAGTATGCAAAAATGTGAGTGGTCTAATTACTAGACTAGCAAAACGCTAAGTATTTTCATACAAGTCTAAGCCCTTGCATTATCTGTTTAGGGGTTAAATTGTAGGAATTCCTTTTTATTACACTACTATGCACCAAAACAAATATACCCTGAAAGTTTCAAATCTCTGCTACCAGTAGTTTTGGCTGTGCACTGTCTATACGTCAGTAAACTATCATAATATATAATCTAGTAGGCATGGTATTTTTTATAGATGAGACATTGGTAATGCGTTTAACAACTCAATATAAAAAGATCCTTTGTTTTCACTATAATCAAACTATTTTATCATAAAACTTAGACATTTCTTACCATATTTATTGTTGAATACTGACAGAATATACATTTACATTTCAATAAGTTATCACAAAAAACAAGATGTTTTTCACTCCGCGCCTTAACCCATGTTTAGTTGACTATAAAAGCGTATAGCCGGACAGCGAGCGGTCATTTAGCTCCTTTGCCATTGCCAAAAGCCACTGGGAACTGTCTAGGGAACGTATTCGACCATCGATAGAATTTCACTTGTACAGGCGAGTTCGAACGAATAAAATTCTACCGAAATTGAATCGGCCCTGTCGCATAGACCGTGAAATTGGGCTTACGGCTACTCTGGGTTGTATGGTATCTTCTACGGTGTTTGTAGAAATTATGTGTGTATGTTGGGTGTCGTTTTCAGCCTTCTGAATTATACATGGGTCGAGGTGCCGTGTGATTTAGGACGATGGCGTCCGGGCCGGACTGCGACTTAAGCTATGAATCCTTTTCAGTGCATGTTTATGGATTTTCGGGAGTTTGGTGACACTTTTGTTTTATTGTTATATCACACTGTGTAGACTACTATTAATATAGCTATTTTTACTTTAGTAAAACTTAGTTTAATTTGATAAATAACAGTAGATCAGTAAAAATATATAATATATACAAATCAGCAGTTTCCTGAGTAGAAGTGAATAAAAATAACTGTTTTGATTACTTTGTTACATTACAGTAAGATTAATAATCAGAAGTTAGTTGGACTATAATAAAACAAATTTTGTAATGGAATAGAATAATCAAAAAGAAATTTGTAATGAAAAATGCAGCATCAACATATACAAAAGTCATTTCAAGTAGGAATATTCAAAAGAAAAGAACGTGCTTTGTAAGACTTTTTCAAAGTAGAAAATAAATATATTCTTTTGAGGAGACTGTAGGGGAAGTACAAAAAGATGCAATCCAAATATCCCATAAAGTCTTTCAATAGAACATTAGACATACCATGTCTTTTCCAGCCCCGCCACTAGGGTGGGCCATTCATCTAAAAGTCAAAGTTCATCCCCTAAATACTGCATTCAGAAAATCTTCCCCCTACGTGAATTAACTGATGTTATACACCATAGTTTCTTTCCCCCGGCTATTCAATGGTCAGCCATTACTCTTTGGGGTTTTCATGGGAAAATAGCGGAGGAAGTAACTATTTACGCATCTAAATGCAGTCTTGATGAGTAATCAGGAGTGTATAGTGATTTGGGGGTTTGGGCGTAACGAATTGCTTTGGATACGAGTTTTCTTAGATTTATAAAAGTTTCTATACATTTTCGAATTGCCTGGTACAATCAAAAGTTATCTAAATAGACGGTACTACCTTGCATAAACAATACTGCAAATCTATACCAATTATAGGAATCTTTGTCCTGACTGACAATGCAACGCCTAAATGAGAGGTGTATAATAAAGGAATTTCCAAATTATTTATTTTATTCTGTTTTTTAAATACTAAAAAACAGAATAAAATAATAATTCGCTATTATAGCGACTACAGAAATACGTCATCTGTGAAAATTTCAACTCTCTAACTATCACGGTTTATGAGATACAGCCTGACAGACAGACCGACAGACAGCGGCGTCTGAATAATAGGGTTCCGTTTTACCCTTTTGATACGGAACCTTAAAAAGGAAAATTACAAGTATTAGTTCCCTTGGGCTCATATCTCTTCAAAAGTTGGACAAATAAGTATTTATTCAAGAGAAATAAGAATAAACAAACACCATCCCTGACTCACCGCACAAAAAATGCAGCAAAAGGCCGAATTATGTTATCTCTGTCAACAATTCCTATCATCTACTCAGATCTCGAGCTCAGGTATGTCCCAGCGACACTGATAACCTTTTTTTTACAATTTCCTGAATTCTAAGAAGAATCGGTAAAAAATGACAAGCGAGATAGATTTATCTAAAGAATACGTGATGTCTAAGAGCTTTCTGTGATTATTTCCAGGGAGTTTCGTGACATTGGTCGCAATCTTATTGTGCATTATAAAAGCCGCAGAAGCACGATAAAAGGCAAAAACATCTTCAGATTTCAAGTTAGGATCTTTTAAGAAGCGCTATCTGTTTTTTTTCTGCTTACTGATGAAATACGGATCGACCCGATGTGAAGTGGTTGTGGTTAAACATATTTATTTCTCAAAGAACAGAGTTCTCTTAAAAGGATAAGATATAAGAAAGGAGTGAGTACAGATATGACGGCTGATAGAGGGGAGTGGAAGAAAAGAACATGTTGTGCCTACCCCACATAAAGTGGGATAAGGGCAGGAAGATGATGATGATGATGAACAGAGTTCTCTTAAATAGCCATGGTCAAAGTCAAAAAGCATTTATTCAGTAAAATCCACAGGAATCATCTTGAAACGTTTTAAATCTAGGTGAATCTAAGCGCCAGTTCCTCGCGACCAAGCCTAAAAGAACCGGCAAGAAACTTACAGCTTGGTTCCTGGTTATAGAATAATTTACAGTTCGTGTGTACACAGTGCAGGCACTAGTTAAGGTCCAGTCACATAACAGTGATATGGCATGTAATACAGCTATGAAATTATTATGACGACCGATGTGGCGCGGCGGGCGAATGTCCGCCTGCGACGCAGGAGGTTGCGGATTCGATTCTCGTCTGGGATAAATGTTTATACGATCTGCATATATTTTATTCCAAGTGTTTTGGGTATTTTCTATGTATAATAAAAAATATTTATGTATGTAATGTGTAATAAGTATATCAGTCATCTAGTACCCATAACACAAACTCTGCTTAGCTTGGGGCTAGATGATGCTGTAGATAGATGAGTTTAACGTGCTTAAACTAAAGTAGTTACTAAGAACCAGTGCATCCTAAAACGACTTAAACGAATAGTATTGAAAACTATCAAAGTACCTTTCGAAATATCGAATACAATATGACCTAGTTTAAAGAACCAGCCAAAATTTAACTAGAAGCTCACAAACTCTGAACTCTTACCAAAAATTAGCTTAAAAAGCAAGCGTGCAAAGTTCCAAAGGCTTTCGCGCAAGCGATAGTCGAGCAAGCTTTTATGCTAAAATTATTTAGCGTAACTTGCACCGTGTTACCAGCTTAATATAAGCTCTTGACGTAACAGTAACACCTTTATGGATAGCAAATGATGGCGGTGTGCATAAATTATATTAAAATGAGCTTTTAAGTGCTTCGTCTACCTGTTTTAATATTTTTCGTATCCAGTTTTTAAGATTACAATTTTATTTAGCTCATGATTGCATTGCGTTAAACTTAGTTAAACTAAAGCTTTTTTTTTTATACAACTTGCTAATTGAACAGGCAGATGGCCCACCTGATGTTAAGTGGTTACCATCGCCTATAACAAAGTATTACCTCGTAGGTCACGCTTGTTAGAAACGTGCCTTACGATGCACTGCTCAGTGCCCATCAACCTGAGGCATACGCCAGTAACCACTTAACATCGGTTGGCCATCGGTTTGATCCATTAGCAAGTTGTATGAAAAAAACTAAAAGGAAAGATAAATAAGTCTGTTCTTTCATTTATATAATAATAATTATGTTAATCTATCTATATAATATAAAAAAGAATGTCATGTTAGTTACGCCACTTATAACTCAAGAACGGCTAAACCAATTTTTATGATTTTTGTGTATTTGGATTTATCTTTAATGTAGTAGGTACCTACGAAATTCACGGGGTCAGCTAGTTTATAATTAAAAATGCAACACGAACTTTAAACACCGACTTAAAACAAATATAATGGTGTTGTTGAATGAAGCTAAATACAAACCCATTCAATCCTTTACTGAAACCAAACAAACAGTAGCCCGTACTCAAACCATAAAACAAATACTCCATATTATGTTAAAGCCTTTATCCACTTCTATTCAAGATAAATAAGACTTGGAAAGCGTAGATTTTACACAAAGAAATCCTCACTAATATTACTAGAAGCCGCTCGCAGCTTCGCCCGCGTGGCAGTTTTTTCCCGTTCCCGTTATTTTTCAGGATAAAAAATAGCCTATATGTTTATCTAGGTTACAATCTATATTTATTCAAAATTTCATCCAAATCGGTCCTCTGGTTAGAGCGTGAAAGAGTAACAAACATTCATCCATCCATCCATCTATCCATACATCCATCCCTACTTACAAATTTTCACGTTTATATGTAGGATAAACACGAAAGTTTGTATGTATGGATATATGTTACTCTTTCACGCAAAAACTACTGAATGGATTTTTATGAAACTTTACAATAATATAGGTTATATGTCAAAATAACACGTAGGCTATAATATGAAAAGATATTGTAAGAATTGCTCAAAATATAACGATAATTGTTAAGTAAGTCGAAAAAAACGTACCACGAGGACGAAGTTGCGGGCAATAGCTAGTAATAAATATAATAATAATGCTGGAAAATCTACACAGCGTCATCTAGTCTCAAGCTAAGCACAGCTTGTGTTATGGGTACTAGATGACTGATATACTTAATACAATAACAACATTACATGCATAGATATTTTTTTTATTAGACATTGAAAATACCCAGAACACCCGGAACAAATATTTGCAGATCGTACAAACATTTATCCCAACTACGGGTCAGCTTATCCGATACACTCTTACCTTATTGATCATTATTAACTGTCACATTAACCAATTCATCATCATTCAATCATTCAGTCATCGGCTTCTAACGAATGCTTGTAAGGTAACGAATCTGGGCATAAGTCTCAAATATTTAGAACTACTGAACTTTTTGGCCCAAACAAAATTAAAATCTAACCACCTGTTTTATAAAGTCATTTTTAACTAAAATAGTCTCTAAGTCTGTTGCTATCTCTTTTTGTTGACATGAAAGTGACAGTGACAATGTGATTTTATAGATCATGTCTTGTCTGTATGTATGTCTGTAAATGAAACTGCTTTTAGGTTGATAAATACAGGAGAGATGGATGTAACCTATCAGGCGGATGGGTTTCACAGCTTCATAGCTTAGGTATATCACAGCTGGGTAACACCAGTACAGTTTTAAATTATAATTCATGCATACAAATATTTCAATATTTACAGTGTCTTGCGCGCAAAATGAAAAATATTTTATTTAATCATTTACTTTGTAAATTTTACTATTAACAAAAAAATTTGTGATGAATAGATGTTTTTTTTCTGTATGTATGACTCATAACATTGTTAAGTAAATTTATTAAAAAATACAAAAAACATGTGGGCAGACCTCTGAGATGGACCGACGACCTGGTCAATGTTGCGGGAAGGAGGTGGATGCGGAAATCCCAACAAAGAAGAAAATGGCGTGCATTGGAAGAGACCTTTACTCAGCATGGGGTGGATATCGATTGAAAAAGAGAGAAGAGACAAAAAACATTTGCCTGATTTATAGCTAAAGCTTTTTTTTGTTACTTTTTGGAAAATTGATGAAGTTTTAGTACTCAACTGTAATGACTCATCACTCTAAAGTAATGATTGGCACATGCCCGTATTTATAAATAGCCCATATTTGTAAATTAAATGTATTTCAAACTTCAGTCAGACAATCAATCAGTAAAGATAAAGATTCTTATAATTGGTATAGATTGCTTTAGACGCTCGAATGTAAATACTACTGCTTATCCAAATAGTGACGCAGCTGATTAGTAAAAACGTGTAACAAGCGCCTTGAACAGAGTGGTATAGCTGTTTTGATATTCCTAGACGGTTGGCGTTGAATTCGAGTGAAATATCAATTTCCTTTTCGCTGGTCGGCTCATTCAGGTCTGATGGTCTATAGGGAGCGACCTGCCTTCTGATCCTAAGGTCGTGGGTTCGAATCCGGTCGTCCACAAGCGTTACAAGTTTAATATGTATATAATAAAAAATATGCATGTATGTAATGTATTAAGTAGGTATATCAGTCATTTAGTACCCATAACACAAGCTCTGCCTAGCTTGGGGCTAGATGTTGCTGTGTGGATTGTCCAGCATTATTATTATTATTATAAGAGTCATCAATATGACGTCATAGTGACGTCATTTTAAGACTGCAATGATTAGATCAGTAAGTTTAAGCTACCCGGAAGGTAGTTTTGTCCATTGTTAATGCAGTGCCTAAGCATATATTTGTTTAGGACAAGCCCCTGGTTTACCCCATCGCTCAGTATTCATTGATGGATTATGAGTTAAAATTGATCAAAAAGCCTCAGGCAAAATCTACGTTACATTACAATTAATATATTTTCTACAGTAGCAAGATTGTAAAAAAAATGTAAGCTTGCTGTATTGTGACAATATGAATGTTACTCTGGTCTTTGAGATACTTAAGACTAACGGCTGTGATTCCCTGCACGGTAGACATCCTTTTCATACCTTAATACCAATCACCGAGAATGTCTTGAGATATATTTTTTTATATTTTACCCAACATCATCTAGCCTATGTCCAGCAGTGGACTTCTATAGGCTGATGATGATGATGATGATGATTTAGCCCCCAAACTAAGTATAGCTTGGTACTATAGAAATCAGATGACTGATAGAAAACTTGTATACTTTTTTTTTGTAAATACATTATTTTTCTCAATGTACTTTTTCGACTTATTACATTTATATTAAAAATTAATTTTCTGAAATAATTGCACATGCAATGTCTAGAAATGTCTACTAATTAATAAATAAATGTTTATGGACATTTTTACACAACATCATCTAACTTTAAACTAAGCAATGCTTGTACTATGGTAACTAGATAACTAATCAACTGTATGAATTTGACGACCGATGTGGCGCGGCGGGCGAATGTCCGCCTGCGACGCAGGAGGTTGTGGGTTCGTTTCCCGCCTTGGGATAAATGTTTGTACGATCTGCAAATATTTATTCCGGGTGTTCTGGGTATTTTCTATGTATAATAAAAAATATCTATGTATGATATGTATTGTATTAAGTATATCAGTCATCTAGTACCCATAACACAAGCTCTGCTTAGCTTGGGGCTAGATGATGCTGTGTGGATTGTCCAGCATTATTATTATTATGCACAAAAAAACATTGATATTTACCAAAACATCGACACAATTAGAACAAAAATTTCTTACATAGTCTTAGATGTAATAAATAAAGTTAATTTCTCAGCATTCCCCAATTTTCCTTGAGTATTTTTATACATGGACCAAATTGACTTCCCAATCCAATTAAAATGTTTCCTCTTAAGCAAGCACGCACAATACAAGTAGAAAGTTTTAATCATTGAATATTTTTCATCGTTTTCGACTATTTATTAAAACGATTATCGGAAATTCTTCGTCTATGCCGCGGGCCATTGTGTACTCAAAGTGAAAATATTATGTAAAAGTAAAGAACAAGAAATGAAAACTCCTTTTTAGGTCCTGAGACTTTTAACGAGGCTCATTGAGGCAGTTTCCGAACTCTAATAAAAAGATCATAAAAAAGAATTAGCAAAGTTCTTTTAGGGGAGTGGTGTATTATATGGATTGGGGTCACAGTGCCGGTCGCACTAATTGTACGCTAAACCCTACTTATTATTCCATAAATGCACGATTCGGTCGCTTTCGGTCAGTGGAAAATCTCTTGATGAAATCAGGGATGACACTGCAACACTCTGTACTCACCTAAAGATTCAAATACGGCGTTCGGTTTAAACCACTATTGCCCAAATCTTACTAGGTACTATTATGAAAGCACAAGTTTTGATGTTTGTATGATTTAGCTCAATCACGCTCTAACTAGACTAATTTGGATGAAACTCAAAACAAATATAGTTCGTAACCTTGATTAATATTATTATAGGCTACTTCTTATCTCAAAAACAAAACAAGAGCGATGTAAAAAAACACCGAAAAAAAAGTAGAAAAAGGGTCTGAACTTATACCAAGTGCCTAAATATTAAATATAGTAAAACCGGCCAAGTGCAAGTCTTTTTTTTTATGTATGAGAGCCCGTTTGTTGTATACAACGGACATTTGCCCGCCACGCCACGTCGGTCGTCAAAGTATACATGAAATTAATATGTCAGCGTTGTTTGTAGGTACTTTCCAGCTACTTCACAATTTACCAATAAAGAGCTAAGTTTCCGCACAAACTTAATTTACGACATGTTTACTTGGCACACACAACTTTACTATCAAACTTCCGTAGAATAGCAAGACTTATAGCGATTTTTCATTTAAGATTATTACTTCTTGGAGTTATTCACTATTTATTGCAAATCCACGTGTTACACAGATACGACAAGACAGTGGCGTGGATTCTGACAAAACCATATTCCCTATGCCATATTTGTCATTTTCAACCGCGACGCGATTGGGGCAAGATTCGAACTGTCAAATAAACGCGCTCACACGCGCGTTACAGCACACAGATTAGAATGTTCCTGCAATAGTTACTACGGCTCTATTATCCTACTAATATTATAAACGCGAAAGTTTGTAATTATGGATGGATGGATGGATAGATGGATGTTTGTTACTCTTTCACGCTCTAACCAGTGAACCGATTTGGATGAAATTTGGAATAATTATAGATTGCAACCTGGATCAACATAATTATAGAGAAAGAAGATAGAAAATACTTTATTGTACACCATAACATAAAATAACAATTTGCGGAATAAACTTATGACTAGTATAGGTACAATGGGCGGTCTTATCGCTAAACAGCGATCTCTACCAGACATATAGGCTACTTTTTATCCACTGCTGAAAAAACTGCCACGCGGGCAAAGCTGCGAGCGGTCGCTAGTTTATGTATATTTTGAGGTTTTGTTTCGAATATTTAGCTAATCACGTTTACCACGATAAACATGTTTAGCCTAAACGTAACAGCGACTTTCCTTGTGCAAGAAGTAAACGTAATGCATTGAGGGGCCCGCTAAATAAACATACCTACCTACATACATACATAAAAGTACCTACCTACCATATGCACACAAAGGATTAGAATAACATTGAAATCGTTGACCCCCACTGAAAAAAATCCAAGTGTCGTACACCGAGATGCTCGACCGTTCGAAAAAAAAGCAAAAATTCAAAACGATTTCGCGAAAATGGCCCGATTTAACTTTTTCAATTAACGAATACTCGCGCGGGATGTATTTTGTTCTGACCCAAATCCGTAGAATCCGTGATTCGGATACACGGGTTCTATCGTGTGCTTTTGAATCGGTATTCGAAAATTGAATACAAATGTCAAATACTTTATGACATTTCATGATTGAAGCGGGAATTGAAATCTTATAAACGTCACCAATGCGGTTCGTTTTCTACCATTTTATAAAACAACCTAAGAATCAGCATCGATTTGACGACCGATGTGGTGCGGCGGGCGAATGTCCGCCTGCGACGCAGAGGTTGCGGGTTCGATTCCCGCCTTGGAATAAACGTTTGTATGATCTGCAAACATTTATTCCGGGTGTTCTGGGTATTACCTATGTATAATAAAAATATCTATGCATGTAATGTATTGTATTAAGTATATCAGTCATCTAGTACCCATAACACAAGCTCTGCTTAGCTTGGGGCTAGATGATGCTGTGTGGATTGTCCAGCATTATTTATTTATTTATTATTTATTTATTTATAGTAAACTGTTGAAAGTATATAGGATGGTAGATTTTGAATATAAGTAAATTTTAATACGACTTGCCCATACAACAGTCAGATGGTCTAACTTAAACTAAGTATTTTTATTTTAATGTGACTTATTACTGGTACAAGCAGATGGCCCACCTGATGTTGAGTGGTTACCATTACCTATAACAGAGCGTTGCCTAAAAGGTCACGCTCATTATAAGGCATACTGCTGTTAAGCTTCCTATGCCTGTGATTCCACCGGCACCCACAGCCTTTAAACCGGAACTCAGCAAGCTAAAATAATTTGGTGCAATTGGTATGCCCCTTTTATTAATAATCTTTAAATACCACTCATAAGAATCTTTTTCCTGACTGGCTGACTGATATATAGGCAGCGCCCAGCCTAAACCACTGATCATAGATACTTGATATGTTTTTATGTTTACAGCGGTTGAAGTTTGAATGAAAATGGCTTCACGCTGACGTAGTTGCGTGCGTTTCCATTAGTAGTAATTATATTGTAAAATTTGGATTTAAAATTCGTCTATAACAGAAAAACCAGAATATAAAAACATTCTCCAAACAAGAGGCTATGCGATGAAGTATGCAAAACGGGAAAGAATAGATCTGAATTGGGAAAACAGTCTACCTTTAGAATGGGGGTATTCGTTCTATTAGCTATAAAAAAGGTCGAAGACAAACGTCAATAGGCTTGGAACCTCTTTGGATAGAATTGTCACAAAGCAGTTGTATAAAGACTGCTAGCTGTAATTTTTTGATAAAATAACTTTCGATTTACTAGATTTTTTTTATTTTACTTGCTGATGAAACAAGCAGATGGCCCACCTGATGTTAAGTGATTACAATTACCTATAACAAAGCATTGCCTCGCAGGTCACGCTTTTAAAGTGCCCTAGGATGCACTACTCTGCGTCCATCAACCTGAGGCATACTGGTGTTAAGCCTCGTTTGCCTGTAATTACACCGGCACCCACACTTTTCAAACCAGAACACAGCAAGCTGCTTGGCGGCAGAAATAGGCATGGTGGTAGTACTTCCCCGGACGAGCCCTTTACTAAGAGCTCTACTACTACTAAATGAAATCGGTAAATAATTGATAA
This sequence comes from Electrophaes corylata, assembly GCA_947095575.1. Lineage (NCBI taxonomy): Eukaryota > Metazoa > Arthropoda > Insecta > Lepidoptera > Geometridae > Electrophaes > Electrophaes corylata. Next base: position 12,831,606 of record OX352704.1, read on the forward strand.
AGTGTTGCGAAGAGCAAAGACAAGGTAGGTCGTTAAATAAGATTTATTTGTATATATTCGATTTAAAGGTACGTTGTTCTAGTAAATGTTCATTTGAGTGCAATAGTACTGTGTTTGCTTGCCCAGTATCAAATGATAGATACGTTCCTGAAATAGGTCAACGCGTGGTTAGCACTACAGAGAATTGCCTGAAATTTACAGAGTATTTACCATCAGTAAATCAACTGACGGGTAGTCTGTACTGTCAGTAGTTACCATCTGCATATATCTATACCAATTATTATTATAAGAATCTTTGTCCTGACTGACTGACATAGTCAATGCACAACTTAATCTACTGGTCGAACTGAAATTTGGGTGCATTCGTCTTGGTACGTAGAAATGTACTAAGAAAGATATTCCTAAAATTCTACCCCTAAACGAGTACAGTGAGGGTTGAAGTTTGTATGAAAATAACATCACGCGGCCGAAGTCACGCACGTTTCACTAATTTATAGATACTACTACTACAAATTACCATTTCCTTTTAAATAGATTGTCATTGTGAGTATAATATACTTCGATCAATGATACTTCTAGATCACGGGTCACATACAAGCTCATAGTTAAAACTGTCCGCGTGAATATATACTTAGACCGCTACATTTGTTTATTAACGAAGTGAGAAAAAAGTAAGTAAATAATATCACTAATTGTCAAAACAAAATAAGAGCTCACTTCTCAGGTGACCTCTTATTTACCGAGATGGATTTATTGCGCCGACCCTATATCTAGGAGTATCTTTGATCGAAGATAATATTATAAATATTACACGTCTAAAATGTCAATCGATCTTCCAAATGAGATAAGTTCGTCATTTAGATATCTAGGTTTAGAGAATCTCTTCAATTAGTAATTAAATCACTTCTGATAGAATAAAAAAGCCCTAGGAAAATGAATTTATTGCTTGCATAGCAAGTTTGAACCTGCTTTATGCGATAATTTAAACTAATACAATAGTGGAACATAAATACACCCCAAAACATACGACTACGTGGTGACCTTACAAAGTTAAAGGATTGTTTTGCGTATAGTTTCGTTACTACAAACTTACTTTCAAATAAATACTTAATGGTTCCGATATTTGATTTTACCAAAACTTTCGTTCAACAATTCCAAAAGTTCATAAACCCTTCGTTCAGTTTAGAAAATCAACACAAGCGAAAGAAAATAGCGGTTCAAATTTCGAACTCGAGTCAAGAAACTAACTTATTAAAGCGAACATGAAACGCTGAAAACTGAATTACGCCCACCTTGGTAACCTTGTCCCAATTAAAGTTCCAATCAACTCCTTCCAGCAAAGTTGACACGCCAACTGACCAAATAGACGGCCTGTGGCTGTGCGTCGGCTCTCAAGTAACGCCGAAGTCGTTCGTAGTTCTGCCGAAGTCGGCCGAAGCGGGGCCGAGCTTTCGCGATCAATACCCCCACACTGGCACCCGCCTCGCGTCAATTCCGGGGGCAAAAGTCACGCTTTTGGGATAGCCGTCGATTTTGGACGGTCAGGCCCCGATTTCGTACGTGTGTCCGCTCTAACATGAAACGGGGTAACGAGCGCCACGACTAATGCCAAATTTGAATTCTCAAGACGGCGCGTTCGATGTTCGAATTTGAAATACGAATTGGCTGAATTTTCTTAAATTTTCTACGCGAAAAAGGTTACGTGTCAAATTTAAAACAAACGTTAGCTTTGTTCAAATTATACCATAGTAAAAAAAGAAGTTCGATGCAGGTAGACAAACTTATTTTATATCTAAGCAATAATGACGTTTGAACTATGTTGTACCTAAGCACAATTCGTGTAAACACGTTAGAAGAGCATGTAGATACTCAGAAATGCCGTGATAAAAATGTAGGTCCTTTCTGATAAGTAGGTCACGAAGACGACGTCAAGTTTCGTACGCAGACACTTGGATTCTCCGCGTTTTGATGTAGAGGGAAAAAAGTGGGGTAACTCTCCTTGTCTATGGAATTACTATTTTAAGATAATTCTCTGTTATTTTTATCTAAGTGTTTTAGTAGTTAGTTCTCATTTTTTCTACCTACATCACTATAGATGGTAGATATAACATTTTTTTTGTCCTTAAACACACATGGGTACTTATAAAGATAGTAAGTACTTATCCTAGATACATAAAAAATGAACAAAGAAAAATAAAAATAAAAAAAATCTGATAATTGTACGGAACCCTTCGTGCGTGAGTCCGACTCGCTCTTGGCCAGTTGTTATTTTATTTAACTATAATAAGTTTATTAAGAGCAAATAAAAGTAGGTGAACCCCCAGTGCGTACGTCCTCTTAAGGGCGACACGAAATTAAAATGTCGCCGTAGGCAGAACTAGGGTTTTTGTGGAATAAGGATGTCATTACAGCGACACGCGAAGATGGGAAAATCAGGCCGTGTTTGTTTTGTTCGACATTTTCTTTCACCCTGTATATTGCTTCCTTTTATTATGTTTATTATATTTACTGTATTACGGGGAATCATTTTCACTCTTTCAACATAAAACAGTGTGATATAAACTGGTGAAAAGACAGAAAATATCTTTGCGAGATTGGTAAATAAATTGTAACAGTCCGGGAACAGAAACCATGGTAAGTTATTTGTATTCTAGCAGCGGCGATGGGCTTGCAAGCTGTCACGTATGGAACTTTTTCAACGTAGGTGCAAAATGTTTGTTTTGTAATATTAAGAGGTACCTTTGACTATCCTTAGACACCCTCACAGAATCTTAAGAAGGTAGGTTCTTGATATCAAAAGATCTTAGGAGTTCCCGTGGGAACCTCTATCGTATCCCATGAATGTCGTATGTGACGACTGCGAGAAAGCACCAAGAGATGGCAGCACAACTTGAGTATATAGCATTGAACCTGCGGTCATCAGTCCGCCCGCTAAGCAAGCTGCCAAGCGTACCCCCCGCGTTTTAAGGATTCCGTACCCAAAGAGTAAAATGGGACCCTATTTCTAAGACTCCACTGTCTGTCCGTCTGTAACCAGGCTGTATGTCAACCGTGATAGTTAGAGACTTGAAATTTTCATAGATAATGTATTTCTGTTATTGCTGTATCAACAAATACTAAAAAACAGAATAAAAGAAATATTTAGGGGTTCTCATACAACAAATGTGATGTTTTTGCCGTTTTTATTATAGATGGTACGGAACCCTTTGTGTGCGAGTCCGATTATGCCGGTTTTTTATACTACTTGCTGGTAAAAAAAGCAGATTGCCTACCTTATGTTAAGTGGTTACCAAAGCACATACTTTTGGCAACAGCAATACGGAAAAAGCAGATTGCCTACCTTATGTTAAGTGGTTACCAAAACATATACTTTTGGCAACATTAATACGGAAATTAAGTTGACACTTGGTTGCACTTCGGTTTCAAAGTGAAACCTGAAACCACACTCTGCAAACATTAACTGAACCAAGTTCAAGTTAATGTTCACTTAAATCCCCACTTAATCTACTATTATACTCAGTTAAGTACGTTATTAAACGAAGTTTAGTATTAAATTTCGAGTTTGCTATATATACGTGAAACTTATTTGTGGAATTAGCTTAGCTTCTATGCTATGAGGTAACAATAATGTAATGTCTGTGTTAGCTTTCGACAAACCAACTCATTCTGATGATATTAACAAGGTGAGCCTTTAGCACGAGTCAAAACTCGTCAATAGCCTTCATAAACCCACTGCTAACATAGGTCTTTTTTTATTTATGCAGGTGGAACAAGACGGCCCACTTGATGTTAAGTGGTTACCATCATCTATAACACGTACCGTACATGCTGTAAGGTACATACCGCCCATAAGTATCTGATGTACAGTCAGCTGCACTAGAATGTATACAATTCGTAACATACAGAATGGTTTTACAGCATTACAATTAATATTAACAGGGCAAAAACTCAAAAGTGAACTTATCAACTAATTTCATAATTTTTGGGCTTTTGCTATTTCAGAGTTTACTGTAAGGTTTTGATAGCGTTTTGAAAGTTACGAACTGTATACATTCTAGTGCAGCTGACTGTACTAACAGAATGTATACTGTTAGTACATTAGATACGTCACGAGCCTATTTTGAACAGACATCAAAAAAGAAGCATGTATGAAGATGTTATGCGTGTGAATGAAGCAAAAAAGGTTTGTCAGGATCGTATCACGTGGAATTCCGTGGTCTCTGCCTACCCCTATGGGGAACAGGCGTGATTTTATGTATGTATGGATCAAAAAAAGAGGAAGCTCGAATGTTCGACTGTATGATTTTTTCTTTCACAAATCGGCCTAAATTCGAACGAAGACAAACAATACCAAAAACAGAACATATAATTTAAAAAAACCTCGTCTACTCAGACATTAAAAGGGTTAATTTCGATGAATAGGGACGACCTCGGTGAATTCTAAATGTGTATTGACAGAGAATTTACAAAGACGCATTTATAACTTATAATACTGTATCAAATTTCGTTTTAAACGTACAGAAATATTAATTTGGGTAATATTAAAATCACTTTAGCAACTTTATCTAAGAAAAATGAATAGGCGTGACTTTAACCTATTTTGGACTTTATTATAATGGTCATAGGACATGAAACAAAATATGTAAGCAGATATCCATCTAGCCTAAAAATCGAGCCATCTAGTTCGATTCCCGCCTTGGGATAAATGTTTGTACGATCTGCAAATATTTATTCCGGGTATTCTGGGTATTTTCTATGTATAATAAAAAATATCTATGTATGTAATGTATTGTATTAAGTATATCAGTCTTCTAGTAGGTACCCTTAACACAAGCTCTGCTGAGCTTGGGGCTAGATGATGCTGTGTGGATTGTCCAGCATTATAATAATTATTATTATAGGTCACTTATAGGTCAAAAACACGTAGCCTAAATTGAACTGAACTCTCAGTAAAAATCGCACTGCCAAATCCGAAGCCGGGTGGGGCACATAACGAAATTCTCGCAGCGCGTGCATCGTAAATTTACGGTACACAAGAGACCAAGTTGTGTACTTTACTGCGGTAAGCTTTTACGATACGCCGCAAGTGATAGACTTGAAGCTGTAAAATTTTACACACTAACTTTGAGAAATCAATTTTAGTGTGCCTACTTGCCCACTGACAATTTTATAGCTCACGTTTTATGGGCATGTCGGTGTTTTAGATTTAGTAGGATGATTTAGACATTTTATTAACCGACTTTGTAAAAAGGAGGAAAACCAATCACTCTTGAATACCTGGTCTTTTTTGGGGGTTTTACTGATATGTAGAGGATTTTATGGCAAATTTCTTATGTAAGACGCATTTAAAAGGAAAAATATAACAAATTAAAATGAATAAACCTAAATAATTTCATCATGAGAAGATAAAGATCCGTAGTTTTTTTCACCAATTATTTTTAAGAAAACTTTGTCTGGTTTTCATGTTATTTCAACTGAACTGTTTGTCAATAGAATTCATGAATATACCTAACGGTACACTTACTCAAACTTTTTTTTACTTTTTATTTGATAATACGCACTTTTTGTACATTCTTCTAGTTATATTTTAAACAACTTTAAAAAAAATTGTGATTAGATTTTTTTTTAATGCCTTATGATTGTTTTTTTTTATTTGGCTTATACCTACGATAAATTAAACAATAATATTATGCTATCGCTCTATGCTTGTGCTTGTACCGTACCCTTAATACCACCGGTTTTCAAACACCTACACATTGGGTATTGGTTCACTATTCCTATTTTCTGATAATATCTCGATAGCTTTAGGATGTTTTACTTTTTATCGACAGTAACAATGATACTGATTACAATACTGTAGGGTCCAATTTAAATTTGTAAAGATTTAAATAAATATTTATACGTAAATAAACGGGCTCAGTGACTTTAGAACTGTTCAAAATATAATAAGCCAGAAAAAGTTACATCAACTGTTATTTAAATCGTTTTTTTACTGTAGTTCAAACATAATAATAAATATAGCTAGAAATAAAATAAATTTAAATAACAAAATACAATAAAGTCGGACATCAGTCAAAAGCAAAAAGTCTATTATAAAGTTTCAGTTGTAATAGAAATTGCATCTGTGCCTTATTTAATTATCGAATTAACTTAAAAGCTACAAAAATGTAAAAATAACTCTTGTCAACCTTTTCCTCCTTCTATATGGAACCTATCCGTCATTCGACAGACAATTTTTTCAATTTCAAATGAATAAAAATAGTTTTTAGTCAAGTCAAGCTAGTTAAAAGAAGTAAATAAGTAAAGTCGACTATCGTTGGTTTTTTCTTTAAAAGCTAAGCTAATTTTTTAAATCAAATCAAGATGCGACCTGTTACAGCATTATTTCACCCGCTTACAATTGCACTAAGACCAAAATTGGATAAAATACCACCGAAATTACACATAAGAACTTCAACACTAGAACTTTTTTTTTTTAATAGGATGAATGGGTAAGAGCGCGGGACTTTATTTATACCAAATAGTTGTGGGTTGATATTAATTTTCTTTTTTATTTCCGTGTTTTCCCTTTATTCTTTATTTTGTAACCTTTATTCGTTTTGTCAATAAACTTTTTTTATTTCATTTAGGAAAACAATTAAAATTTCAAAACTATGTTGCTTTCAAATGTGATAGAAAACGAATCCTCTTGTCAATCTTTTTATATTCAAACAGTGGTATTTTTAGCAGCAATTATTGCTTACCCCTATAGCTAGATACGTATTGAACAAACGGAAGCAACTCAAAAACGTCCAATGTCATGCTAGCTCTGAAAACAAGCATGTCATCCTAACCACTAGCGGAGAGCGGTCGCTTGTTACACGATACTGTACCCTCGGGGAGACACGTAGCTCGGGTTTTACTGCACGCTGAATAAATCTAACAATTTGTTAGCAATACTAAAACCATATTTTTTGATTTACGCTCATTTGCTTTGGTTCTTTTAGCATTGATTCATCATCATCATCAGTGTACTACTGGAACTGAAAATAGCCCACCACATTAAGGGATGAATTATTATTAGCCATCTTTATCGACGACTGTTATTGTGAATAGTAGTAGATTAGATAATAATAACACAATAACAATAATAATAATACAAATGCTGGACAATCCACACAGCATCATCGAGCCCCAAGCTAAGCATAGCTTGTGTTATGGGTACTAGATGTATACTAGATATTTTCTATTATGCATAGAAAATACTCAGTATACCCGGAAAAAATATTTACAGATCGTACAAACATTTATCCCAAGGCCGGAATCGAACCCGCAACATCCTGCGTCGTAGGCGGACATTCACCCGCCGCGCCGACATCGGTTGTCAAAATCTATTCACAAAAACCATTTTTTTTTTACAAAAACAATATTTAAAGTTTCCATCAGATATTTGGTTCCCATAGGCTTTGCATTAGTTTGGGGCTAAACGACGTTGTGTCAAATGTATAAATCATCGACCTGTTTGATCAAAATTCTGTTTTTTACGCTTCATCCTGACACTAATATCTGAACAATTTATTACATCGGATAATTAATTAGTGTCAATTTCTACAAATCGGTTAATTAATTCTGAAACAAAATGAATTCACTCACTATTCTGCATTTTACAATTGGTTCCGTTGTGAATTCGATAGCCTAAATACTGAAGCATATGTATGTATAGTCTGTGTTCAGGTCGTAAAAGTGTATGCAGTTTAACTGTTAATTTTAATGGCTCCGATTATTTCGGTAACACTAATGGTAATAGTGTAACTAGAGTCGGCAAAATAAAACTTTTTGAGCCCTTTTCCGGTCCCTTTTAGCATCTATACTGCAACACAGACATTCTAAAACTTCAGTGTTTAAAATAAAATAATTAAATAATTTCATGACTTTAATCTTACGGCACGATAGATATCCTCTACTCTTTAGTCACAAAGTCAAAGTCAAAAATAATTTATTCAGTAGTATCCGCAGGGTTCGTAGTGAAACGTCATACCTTTATACTTCATTCACTCTTATAAAATTCTTCATACATTGAGATACGATAATTGCGACAGCCGTTCATAGTAACTCTGCTTTCTGTGCTGTGGTGGGTTCGATTCCCACCGAGAACAAACATTTGTATGATGAATATCGATGTTTGTTCTGTGTCTGGGTGTTATATTATGTATACTCTAAGTAAGTATTTAAAAAAAAAATTATTTTAAGTAATCTATCAGTCATCTGGTTCCCATAGTACAAGCTAAGCTTAGTTTGGGGCTAGATGATGTTGTGTAAAAATGTCCACAAATATTTATTATTATATTATTATTATTAATTGCATTCCGACTAATATTTTTCCGGCTTTTTTAGATTCATCTGTCAAACTCTAGTAATGATGGGAAAACTTTTATCTTACTGTATGATAGTTGGATTGGTTTGTTTATTGAGTAAGTATTCTAATGGGAACAAGTGCCCGTCGGTCGAGTTATTTGAAGTTGAATGGTTATCAACCACTCATGGGTTAAATGGCTATTCGATCTATTTCTGTTTGTTTCAAGTTGTTAACTTACTAAGCAACAAGGGAATGTTCGGTTGTGCTTTTGGTGTAGTTGGAACTAAAACCCAACCAAATTGAGATGGTAGGCTTTGAATTCAAATTAAATATTCCAACCCTAGATATAAGAATGTATGTGTAGTAATAAATTTATAGTTATATGTTAGTTTATCTATATTTTTATCTTTAAAATGTTCACTTTCTTTTAAAGATGGCTACAGTTATTAGTTCAGTGCAGGCTTAAAGTACCTATGTCTCGTATAAGTAAGTGATCAAATCTGGTCACTGAGTTTGTTGACCGCTCTAAGGCCTCTGTCGTGGTCTATCGATTGCTTGAGCTGAAACTAGAACCTGAATATCTTAAAGCAAGAGTGAATAGTCTTCTAGACCGTCCTGCTTCATCGTCACGTACCACCACCACCAGGTTAGACTGAACCTAAAGGATATCGATGATAAAAAAATAAAAATAAATTACTGTTTTAATTTGTTTATTTCTCTGTTTTACGTGTTAGGCTTAGAAACTTATATTTTGTGTCGTGTACAGTTTTTATAAATAAATGCTTTTTCTTTCTTTCTTTCTTTTTTTATAGTGACTACGCAGAAAAGTACTTCATAAATGTTCAATCACTTTCATGATTTATTGACAAAATTCTCGTCTTATTCAATGAATCGTCAGTCCGATTAGTTATTTACGTCTCTCAGTCGAGGATTAAGCGGTTTTCCGGCGCACAGCTGTCATGTCAGTCTGTAGTCTCCACTCTGGAGACAGTGGGATCCGGCGGTTTGCTAGAGTTTGGACGTATGTCACACAAAAAAACGGTAGCCGTATTCTTGCTTGTTATTCTAAGCTTAGACAAAAAATTTCTCTAACAATAAGATTAGGACTTTAATTCCCAAGCACGGTAGATATACCCTCCGATCTCTTATTACCAAGTCCCAACGAGATTCTTCGACGATGTCTAAGGGACCCGCCTTGACTACTCAGTCAGAGGTACTTCCAGGTAGTATATTTTGGTAAATACTTACTTTTTTTTACCTCCTTTAACAATTTCTATAAAAACTTTATTCAGTCTCGTCCATACTTCCAAATTCTGCGAACTATGCAATGTCTTCCACTTTCTGATTGCTATTTGTGGTTTCAATAAATAAAGTAAATGAGACGGGAAAAAATTAAGACAAAAAAATCATGGGAGAATCCTAAGAAGTGAGCTAAAAACACCACCGTTAAAGTTTGCTGCTAGATAATTCATAAAAAACCTGCTAACAAAATTGGTTAGGTACTGAAGTACTAAAAAACCAGCCAAGTGCGAGTCGGACTCGCGCACAAAGGGTTACGTACCATTATCTATTATAAAAACGGCGAAAAATCACGTTTGTTGTATAAGAGCACCCTTAAATATTTATTTAATCTGTTTTTTAGTATTTGTTGTTATAGCGGCAACAGAAATACATCATCTGTGAAAATATCAACTCTCCAACTATCACGGTTCATGAGATACAGCCTGGTGACAGACGGACAGACAGACAGACAGTGGAGTCTTAGTAATAGGGTCCCGTTTTACCCTTTGGGCACGGAACCCTAAAAACGAAAAAATATATTTAAAAAACCATAAAAACTTTAAATTTGGTGTCATTTATAACAGTTTTATGTAGCTTTAACAAAAGCTTACTAACTGTAACATTATAAATCACAAGAACACAACTTTATTGGCAACACGATGTTTTAGTTGGCAACATCGTTTTAACCAACATCGTTTTTACAAAGTACCCAGCGGCGTTTATCAAAACGTATCACATTTTGTCCAAAACGGTTTTTGCACGAATTTCCTCAATTTTTTGTTTAAATATCGTCCGTTCGTATCTGGACATGTTTAAATTGTCCGGTAAAATTGTACAAATGGACATTTTAATTTGATAGTGTATTTCGAACGGGACAAAAAGTTTTTGTTCAAAACGGTTGGCGTTTTAAACGTAATAATTGCGAATTTCAAGTGATACCTGAAACACCACGTTTAATTTTATATGATAGGTTTACGCTACAAAAACATGCTTCATTTTTTTTATAGGTTTCATCAAAATATATCTCACTTGCATTTTTTACATTTAAACGGCAGGGTACTTTGACACAAGTTCTTGGTCTTCGACATTTTGCAGGCTCGCTAGTAACCCAACGTCTGAACTAGTGCTATCATCATTCATCATCATTGGCAGCTTGTTCTAACCCACTGCTGGGCATAAGCCTTCTCCCTCAGACGCCACTCATTACGGTTTTGGGCCTTTTGCATCCAAGTAATTCCCTGTACGCAACGATGTCATCTACCCATCTGGCTGTTGGTCTGCCAAGGCCTCTCTTGTGTCCTCTAGGCCACCACTCTGTCAGAGCCTTACTCCACCTGCCATCACCTAATCTTGCAAAATGTCCTGCCCAGCTCTACTTGAGTTTGATAATACGGTCTCCAATATCCACTACCTTCGTGCTACGCCGGATTTCCATATTGCGTACTCGATCAGTTCAAAACCAGTGCTAAGAGTTTAAAACTAGTGCAATGAGTTCAAAACTAGTGCTAACAGTTCAAAACTAGTGCTAATAGTTCAAAAATTATTTAAAAACGCACCAGTTTGAAATTATAACTCTCGTTAAGAGTACATTATTCAACTTTAACTCGTGAGTAATGTAATGTAACTTTAATTGTTTATTTGAACAAGGGAAAAATGTCAAGCTGTAAGGGCAATGACCTGTTGAGTTGTAAGATCAGTTTTTTGATGGAATTTCACCTGATGTTGAGTGGTCATCGTTTGTTGATATACTTTTGATCTACGCCCTCCAACCAAAGGGTCGACGATATTGTTATAATCAGGGAAAGTTGGTGTATGGAAAATCAAAATAGTTTTTCCTGGAAACTGGGTAAGTATGCTTATTGTAGTGCTATTGAAGTGGATTTGTACAGGCTGCAGATAAAAAACTTTTGATATGCAAGAAATCACCTATGAGAACCGTTTTTTCAATTTTTTGACAGCCGTCACGGCTTGGTTCGTAGTAAAAAGAAAGAAAGAAAGAAAATACATTTATTTGACACACGTTTTGCACACAGAACGGACAAAACTAGTAGCACTGCTTTCTGCGTTATAGGCGGTGGGTTCGATCCCCACCGAGAACAAACATTTGTGATGAACTTAGATGTGATAGATGATTGTATTGTAGTCTATATTTATAAATATAGAATACAATATATACAAACGGTGAAGGAAAACATCATGAGACTTACTAGTTAGTAAGTCTTCTAGCAGCGGCGATGGGTGCAACCTATCATGTATGGAATACTTACTGTTAAATATTTATATTATTCTGTTTTTTAGTATTTGCTGTTATAGCGGCAACAGAAATACATCATCTGTGGAAATTTCAACTCTCTAACTATGACGGTACATGAGATATAGTCTGGTGACAGACAGACAGGCAGACAGAATAGGGTACCATTTTACCCTTTGGGTACGGAACTCTAAAAAACATATTTAAGTATTCTATCAGTCATCTGGTTCCCATAGTACAAGCTATGCTTTAGGGCAATAAAAAAAGCCAACACTTTGATAGTATCGAAATAAATAGGCGACTTGCCCTTGTTACTGATTGATGTACGTGCGGTTTCAATCGCGACAAAGGGTACAGGGCTGATTGATGCCCACCATTTACGTCACTTTATCTGCGAATAGATTTAAAGTATCGGATCTTTGCGATATTTGTTTTGTGAGCCCACTTAACCAACGTGTGCCCCCTTAACAAAACGTCGAAAAAAAAAATGAATGCTGGACAATCCACACAGCATCATCTAGGCTTAGCTTGGGGCTAGACATATGTGCCCTCTTAACAAAACGTCGAAAAAAAAAATGAATGCTGGACAATCCACACAGCATCATCTAGGCTTAGCTTGGGGCTAGACATATATAGACGCATATACATTTTTCGAACGGAAAAACTCACAATAATAATAATAATGATGGACAATCCACACAGCATCATCTAGCCCCAAGCTAAGCAGAGCTTGTGTTATGGGTACTAGATGACTGATATACTTAATACAATACATTACATGCATAGATATTTTTTACTATGCATAGTTCGTATTAGAAGATTCACTTCAAAAACTAAATGTTCATGACGCTGCCATTGCAGACTAAACATAACTATTAAAAGTACCGTCCAATTGATCAATCGACTGATACAGACTGCAGGCAATGATTATGGTCATGTTGCCGCGACGGAGACTGAGTGACATTGATTGACACTCAAGTTAGACAAGATACTAAACTAGTTCAATTCTACTTGATTTTGTGTTTCGTTTAGTTTATTGACCCAACCCATACTTAAACGTTACTTTATTAGTCGGTTTATGCAGCGCCATTTTTAGGTTTCCGTACCAAAAGGGTAAAATGGGACCCTATTACTAAGAGTCCGCTGTTTGTCTGTCCGTCTGTTACCAGGCTGTATCTCATGAACTGTGATAGTAAGACAATTGAATTTTCACAGATGATGTATGTATTTCTATTGCCGCTATAACTAAAAAACAGAATAAAATAAATATTTAAGGGGGCTCTCATACAACAAACGTGTTTTTTTTGCGGTTTTTATTATAGATAATGGTACGGAACCCTTCGTGCGCGAGTCCGGCTCGCATTTGGCCGTTTTTTTCACTCATACTCCTATTTACAGGACGCTGTAGTAGGACAGGGCTTTTAGATGGAGGCTTGCCCAGGACCTATACAATCCTCACAGCTTAGTTGACCTAATTCACAGGATAGACATGGTAAATACGTGCGAGCAGACGGGTTTCTTCATTTTGTATTCCTTCACCGTTTGAGAGCATTGCACGCATAATTTTTTCTTACCACAAACCCACGAATTTAGGATCAAAAGGCGGGCTTACTCCCACCAGACCACCGAGGCTAGGATGATGGTAAACGAAGCAAAAAAACATCAGTAACTTCATGTTTATTTAGGTCACAGGGCCTTACATAAGTCTTAAAAGATTTGATTGCGTGTGAGTCCCTTCTACGTATGAGTTATGCAAAGGCACGCCTTAAAGAGATGTGGCCAAATGTGATGTCCAATTCTGATGACAGTTATAAATGTGGACCCGGCTTAACGCCTTTCGGTTGTCCCGATTTCAATAAACTGTTGTGGTGTCCGGAAAAACTTGTAATGGCATCTTTACCAATTATAAGAATCTTTGTCGTGACTTTTTTTTAACATTTTTCTGATGGAACAAGCATATCGTCGGCTTATTGCTAGAAGTCATTAAGCGACAAATCTAAAAGTGTGGGAAAACGTATTTAAAGTTTTTTGAGTTTCATTATTTACATTATTAATATTGAATAATGACTTTTTGCAGGTGTCATAGCGTCGAAACTAGAAGAGCTACAAATAAATGGGTTTTTGATTATTGTAGAGCCCATCCAGACAAATGCGCCGATCTAATAAACGTAGTTAGTGACTTTTTGTAGTTAATGACTTCTCACAATAAGCCGACGTTATACAGTTTTTTATTACCTTACCTATTCAGGTCTGTTCTGAGCGTCTGAGTGATACTTGCTGTTTTTGTATAATACGAACTCAGTGTCCGAGTGGATTTTGTGTGCTGTCACGATAAACGCCCTCTGGCGGGCGTGTTAAAACTCTCGTGGCACACAGAGAACCCGCAACTTAAAACTAAGTACCTGTGATAACATGGAATTTTTACTCAATATTATCTAGCCCCAAACTAAATATAGCTTATACTATGGGAACCAGATGACTGATAGAATATTTATATGCTTTTTCTACTTTTTTTGTAATCATATTCTTAATACAATATAACACCCAGAGTTTACAAGCGTTTACCATAGACAAGTTTGTATGAAAGTAGCGGCCCGTCCCAGCTCCGCCTGGGTTTTAGTAAGGATCCCTAGTATATTTGAAAATATAATAGCCTTATTACAACCGATAATAGTGTAGCTTCCCAACGGTGTCAAAATTTTTCAAATCGGTCCAGTACTTTTGGAGCCAATTAAATTCAAACAAACAATCAAATATTTCCTCTTTATAATATTTATGATTATTAAGTATATTATTATTATTATACATAGTATACTATAGATATTTAAAAGTCCCGTGACCGATTACTTTCGATAAAATAAATGTACCCCACATTCTTGAAGTTTAAATCTGAGCTATTGTCGCTGGTAATGATCAAGAGTAATGGATAAGATGTAGGTACTTGCTTACAGGCAGCTAGTTCACTCCACACCATCATGCACAGACTATATTATCATAATAATTTTATCTTCTGACGACCGATGTGGCGTGGCGGGCGAATGTCCGCTTGCGACGCAGGAGGTTCCCTTAGGGGGTAGATCAGAAGTATCAGATAAAATAATAATTATAATATAGTAATGCTGGACAATCCACACAGCATCATCTAGCCCCAAGCTAAGCAGAGCTTGTGTTATGGGTACTAGATGACTGATATACTTCGTACAATACATTACTTACACAGATATTTTTTATAACACGTAGAAAATAACCAGACCCAGAATAAATATTTGCAGATTGTACAAACATTTATCCCAGGGAACCAAACCCGCAACCTCCTGCATCGCGGACATTGACCGCCGCGCCACATCGGTCATCAACATAGGATTAGTTTGAAGAGAACCAGCTTTATATAAGCTATGCCAAGAGTAATGGCAGACTTGCTTTGAATGAAAAGCGAAGGTTACTTTGTGTACGATAGCTTAGAACATGAAAAATAGACTGTGAGAGTAAATGGAGCGAGCAGAATCTGTCAATAAAAAGGGGATTGGTAACGGTATAAGGTCAGTTTTTGACCGAACCATGTCTGTGTAGTAATTTTTTTAACGTTGATAATAAAAGTACCTCCACACATATCTAGCCATTTTCTTACAAAAAACCCGATCCTTCTCTTAAATAAACACATTCTCTTTTTTTCAAAATAAAGAAAAACGAAAGAAAAGAAATATTATTACGACTTTAATCCCCAAGCACGGTCGATATCCCCTCCCGATCTTTTTTACTCGAGATTCTTCAAGGATGTCTAAAGGGGAGTAGTCAGAGATACGTCCAGATAGTACATTTGGTACCTACATACCCACATTTAATGGACTGGAAAAAGTTCTAAACGCCGTTCGTAAACTTAACGTAAGTTCTAATAGCCGTTTGTAAAAAATCTGTGCTTACTATATTTTGCGATACTAGAAAAGGATGCAAAGAATTTTATAATACTTGTATTGTAAGTATGTATGTCTAGCAGTGGACTTTTACAGGCTGATGACGATGATTGTAAGCAAAGCTAACAACAAAGGTGCATCAAAACAGCCACCACTCCCCAACAGATGGCGTTACCAGTCGCTGTTGCAAGCGCATCGCACGCGTGTCGAATGCTTTCATTCATTCTCATAATGCCCTTTTTTGTTCCCTCAACCCAATTTTATTCTTATAGCCGAGTATAATTGTCAAAGAAGCCGTGTGCTCAGACTAAAGATGTTATTTCTTGCTATTAGTGTTGTCGAACTGTGACAGAATCCGGCTTCTTAAGACTGTAAGATACTCACTGATTGTAGGTACATCATTTAATCTGTATGGGAATAAAAACAAACTTACGAATTCTATTATTGAAATTTTACTCATTATATTCTATAAAATATTTATTTTACACATGTTGTGTTATCAAAATAGCATAAAAAATATAAAAATAAAGTAAAACTGCTTGTTTATATTACAAGGGTTAAGTATTTTTGTATGGATACTGGGATACACGATAAGCGGAGTTAGGAGAACTTCAAAGTCGAAGTCAAAATCAAAAAGCATTTATTCAGTAATATCTAGGTGAATGGTGTCAGTTCCTCGCGATCAAGACTAGAAAAACTGGTAAGAAACTTACGGCTTGGTTCCTACTTTTTTCCGTATGTTTATTTTACTATCTAATAATAAAGTACCTATATCACTAACTGATTTTGCTAGTCAAAATAACACATGAACGGTGCACATTTAAAAAATCTCAAACTCCGGCTATGATTCCGGCTATTCTTTACCAAAATACACCCAACTCTATTTTGAGTAAAAAAAGATCATTTACAGTTACTTTATCGGCTGTTGATGCATTATTATTATGGGTTCCGAGAATTGAATAACCATAAACGGTTTATGGTGCAAGTGAAGATGTTTGGTCATCGTTGCACAAGATTGCAGCTAATTGTATAACTTTTATGAAAGGTTATAAATTGCTAAAATTTTTTGCTTTTATACTTTCTGTATCGTTAACGGTTATTTATTTTATAAGCTACTTACACAATATTTAATTAAATTAGTATTATAACTTAAATATTGTGCTTACTCTATGCTATGTGTGCTTTTTCGTTTGTGTTTTTCCATAATCTATGTATTATTTGTGTTGGAGGGACGATCTCGGAGAGAGTGGGTGAGACAAAGCTGAGGATAGAATAAAAATCGGCCAAGTGCGAGTCCGACTCCCGCACTAAGGGTTCCGTACACTTATCTATAATAAAAACGGCAAAAAAATCATCGTTAGTTGTATGAAAACCCCTTAAATATTTATTTTATTCAGGTTTTTAGTATTTGTTGTTATAGCGGCAACAGGAATACACAATTTGTGAAAATTTCAACTCTAATCATCACGGTTGATGAGATACAGCCTGGTGACTGTCAGACAGACAGACAGACAGCGGAGTCTTAGTAATAGGGTCCCGTTTTACCCATTGGGTACGAAACCCTAAAAATGGAGGAATTTGGGGAAGACCTTAGATCCACCAGTAGTTCAAACATACCTACAATTAAAAAGCATTATCCTCGTTCTGGGCAGTCGGGTAAAAATGCCTTACTTCCAAGGGAGATTTATCTATTAAATTGGATTAAAAAGTATCTCAGTGCATTATCATAAATACACTTAGTAATGAAATCCAAATTTCTGCCCACACACACGGCAAAAGGGGAATGCTTTAAAGCGATCACAAATCAATGATTATTAAGCAATCAAGCGATTTAAGCAATCATTTTAAGTTTTTAAGCAGCTTAAGGCTTCGTCGTGGTCATCCATCACTGATATCTTTTTTTATAGTTATTATAAATCTTTATCACTTAAGGCTTTAGATTAATCGGTCAGATGCTGCGATGCTCTGGTCATTTAACAATTCATTAAGTAGAAGTGTTAGTTCTTAGTAAAGGGCTCGTCCGGGGAAGTACTACCATACCTATTTCTGCCGCCAAGCAGCTCGCTGTGTTTTGGTTTGAAGGGTATGGGTGCCGGTGAAATGACAGGCACGTGAGTCTTAACATCTCAGATTGATGAACGTAGAGAAGTGCATCGTAGGGCACGTTCATAGCGAACGTGACCTGCGAAGCAATACTTTGATTTAGGTAATGGTAATCACTTAACATCAGGTGGGCCATCTTCTTGTTCTATCATCAAGTCACATAAAAAACTGGCTAAGTGCGAGTCGGACTCGCACGCGAAGGGTTCCGTACCATTATCTATAATAAAAACAGTAAAAAATCACGTTTGTTGTATGAGAGCCCCCTTAAATATTAATTATATTCTGGTTTTTAGTATTTGCTGTTATAGCAACAAAAAAATACATCATCTGTGAAAATTTCAGCTCTTTTACTATCACGGTTCATGAGATACAGCCTGGTGACAGACAGTGGAGTCATAGTAATAGGGTCCCGTTTTACGGATCCCTAAAAAATTATGCCTTTTTGTTAAGTTCAACCGAAAGACAAAGCGTTATAGACGCCCTCCTACCCTCGCGGGCAGTCGGTGGATGAAGAGGGCTCAAAACTGTTCTACCTGGGAACGTATGGGAGAGGCTTATATCCAGCAGTAGACTTCTACAGACTGTTGATGATGATGATGAAATATTACCAACCCATTCATAATAACATAGGTAGGTACACCCACATTCATGTCTGTTGTACTGGAAAATTGAAAAACACTACGCTAGTAATGTGCATTCATATATTCATAGGAACATGTGTTGTGTGAATTCTATTATGTGCAGAACTGTACACGTTAGAAGTAATCACTAGTCTGAACTCTGAATTTGCTGCTCATATCAATACTGGAACTAAGAAGAGTAGATGAATCAAGGGCACCGACATAGATCTCAGAGCAAGTTGAAGTGGTAGTGGGCAGGTCATATAAATCGTTGAACCGACAACCGTCATGTTTTTTTTTTATACAACAAAGTGGACAAACAAGCTTACGGGCCACCTGATGGAAAGTTGTTACCGTAGCCTATGGACGCCTGCAACACCAGAGGAATCAAAAGCGCGTTGCCGACCCTTTAAAAATTTTAAAACGCCCTTTTTGAAGAACCCCATACTATACTTACATACTTTATACATCATGTATGGAATACTTACAAATGCAAAATGTGTGTATGTGCCAAATGTAGTATCTATAAGTTTTTTTAAGGCGTTTTGAAGGTTACGAATTGTATACATTCTAGTGCAGCTGACTGTACCTTTGACCCTTACCCTGAGGGAACCCTTAGACATCCTTAAAGAATCTTGCGTTGGTGACACTTGGTAGGCTCTAAGAGATCTAAGGGGGATTAAAATCGTGAGACAGTTTCGGATTTAACATTATTTTCTAACAAATCAAATTCTCTTTCATCATATTTCAAATTAAACTCACGTCAGTCATTAATCGCGGACAAACTAACACCTTTATTAGTAGATAATTTGTATCGAGCTTCACTATAATTACCTACTAGTGATTATCGTCATAGTGACACACAGTACTTAATTAACTAATGATTTTATTATCTATCGAACTTTATAATGATTATGTAGAAAATTTGATAATACAGTACCAGTAATTTATAAATAAACATACCAATTATAAGAATTTTTGTCTTGACTACTAACATAAAGACAATGTACAGCCTAAATTACTGGTTGTAGACAAACTACCAGAGTGCGTGAGGTATAATAACAAAGGAATTCCTGAAACGCAACCCCTAGACGGGGGTTGAAGTTTGTATGAAAATAACTTCACGTGGACAAGTCGTAGTATAACAATAAATGCACAGGCATTTACATAAATAAAAACAAATTTCAAATACACTCATGAATTTTCAATCGAATGACTGAAAATAGAGAAGTAGACTGATCTAAAAGCGGAATAGCAAAACGTTGTCAATACGGGCAACCATGGAACTTCGATCGACAAACTTGTTGTATCGACAAACTGATAGATAAAATTCGATAGATGAAGTCATCTATGAGTCATCTATCGAATTTTATCTACACCCGATACAGAACTAGCCTCGACATGTTTTATCGAGCGGTTTCCTTGTTGACAGCTTGTCGATAATTTCGGTAAAACTCGAATTTATCGGCCTAGAGTTACTATTAAATTCCATGCCACGAAAATTTCGATAAAACCGTTTTATCGAAATTATGTCAAATTCTACTTATCGATATACCCATGCTGTGGCACCAGAACAGCCACGAAATGCTACCCAACTAAAAGTGGCAACTAAATTTATATCCGATTCGCGTAAGAGCAATAAACTCAACAAAAAGAGCTATAAGCAAAAAACGGGTCCTTTAAAACCAATTTGTCCAAATTTTACGAGCGCGGTTAACGCATCCAACAATGAACGCAAGTATTGCTTTTATACCGTTTTAACTTTGATCGTTTACCTACCCATAACTCTTTTATTGGCCTCGTAAACCTGAGACTTTTTCCGAACCTTTAATTACAAATTCGAATAATTCTAGGGTCGAGAAGAATAGTTCCGTAATGTAATATTGTCGGCAATTTGGGTGTGTTTTTGTTTCCGATGACATTGTGTTTCTGGGAAGTTGTTGTTTGTTCAGGCCACGTGGGAGTTCCCTCGTCTTTCTGGCGCGTTTGGATGCATGTGCCGACCTCGGGTTAAATTAACCGGAAACTTTGGGGGAAATAGTTAAGATTCAGTGCAGGTCTGTTGCAGTCACTCAGAAAGTTCAACACGGTTTGTAACATGTGTCGTTTAAAATAACAGTGGGATTGAAACTCGTAGCGCTGGAATTTTAAACTTTATTGTTGGACTACCCGCTTAGTTTGCGTGTAGGTTTAATGAATAAAGTAGAACTTTGAAGCGAACATTAGTTTGGGTTGGATGGTGTAAAAGTAAATATCCAAACCTAAGTATTTTCAGTCCACTTCCAAAAATGAAGAGGTTCTCTCTCATCAGTGCGTATTTTTGGATTTATTTTAGTATACCGAATACTTCTCAATAGCGTGTATTTTTTAAATTATACACTGCTAAATGGCTATTTAAATATTAACATAGTTTTAACGGATGTGTTAACAGCTTCATCTTGAGGAAGCCTTATTTGTAAGTAGTTTATAACTTGTGGTATATTTACCATGACTGATAGAATAATTAAAAATGATAATGTTAATAGAATTCAATATAACCCAGAGATATTTCACGGACACATTTTATAACAGTACCTAGCTATAAAAAAGATCAATCTTACGAACAAGGAAGTGGAATCTTCCAAGTAGAAAAAGATGCAAAAGTATCACAAAAACTTGCGTTTCTACAAACTACCGCGCAAACCTTATAAAAATGCAACAAGAACAGACTAAACTCCAATGAATAAAATATCAAACTAAAAACATAAAATGAACGTTGAACTAGCTTAGAACCGGTAGCGGACAATGTAATCGATAAACTTATTCAGTTTTAAAAGTAAAAACAGGATAGATTACAACAACAATAGGTGGATGATAGTGCAGATGTAAACTTGTGAGTTTACAATGACATGTTCAACTGACAAAAAAAGATGTAAATAAAACATAATACGAGTTTGAGTCGACGAAATTGGTACCTGCATGCGTAGAGGGTTCTTTAGATGAAAAAAACAATAGGTTAAGCTAAACAAATCAATCAGACTATTTTTATTTGACTAGCCTCACAGCTGAGTTAGTAGTAGCTCTGTTTTCTGTGCTGTAAGTTGTGGGTTCGATCCCCATTGCGGACAAAAAATTATGTGATCAACATAGATGTTTGTTCTCTGACTGGGTGTTATATTGTATTCTAAGCATATGATTACAAAAAAACGTATGTATTATATATTTTCAGTCTAAAGATGTCTTCTGACCAATTTTGAGCATGTTCTATAAATTTCTAGTGAGAACGATTTTGATGATAATATACTTTGAAGGGTTTGAAGGGTAGTATGGACGCAGAGTAGTGTTTTGTAAAGCACGTTCCTAACTAACGTGACCTACAAGGCAATGCTTTGTTATATGCTATGATAACCACTTAACATCAGGTGAGCCATATGGTTGTTTCATAGGCAAATTGTATAAAAAAAAACTTTGCTTATTTCAATATATCGAAATTTTAAAATATAGCTTATACTCATAGATGAAGATTATTTAAAAATAGTTCCTGTCCACTTTTGAGAGAACGGATCCCTAAAAACACGAGAGAAATGTAAATTAAGTAAAAACTCAATACAGTTGGGTGGGTCTTTTGATAGTATAATGTAGGATCGTGCTTCGGATGACGTTGGCTGGATCTCGCGGGTGGTCCATCGCACTATTTAAATACCTTTTTCTATTATTTGCCATCCATGATTTATGTGTGTTTAACACGAAGGTGTTGGGACAACATGGGCATGATTTGTTGGGTTATGGGCTATCTATTTCGACCATAAAAAGTATTATGACCACATTTTGTGGTCAAACGGCTGTGATAATTATTATTGTCGTTCAATAGGTCAAGTTCATTTGAAGTACAATGAGGAAAAACTGTGATGAATCACTTGCCTATTCTTAATCACTTGTCAGCTTAAGGAATTTATTAATTGTTTTTTTATTTATAAAGCTAAAAACCCTGTTGTTTTATAAAATGTATATAAACAATGATAATGATATAATGGAAAACATTGTTACATGAACACGGACACAGAAGAAATGCATGATAAACAGACAAAAACGGACAGATAAGAACATACACTAAAGACAAAAAAAAAGTATCTAATCCTTCTTTATTATTAAATAAATAAATAAATTAACATCTGTGAACATTTTCACATCATCTAGCCCCAAACTAACTTGTACCTACAATGGGAACCAGATGACTGATAGAATACTTTAATATTTTTTTTTGTAAATACCTACATACATACTTAACATACAGAACAAACATCTGTATTCAGCACACAAATGTTTGTTCTCAGTGGGGATCGAACCCACCACCTACAGCGCAGAAGGCGGGGCTACTACGAACTGAGCTGCGACGGCTGTCAAATTATACTACTCGTATACCTACTTACCTACTTTACCATGTGCTGAACAGTATTGACAACTCTACAAAACAGCTTATTTCATCACAAAACATTACAACGCTTACAACAAAAGCCTGTTCATAAAAACTGTAAAAGAAATTACGTTATTGCACACCATACTTACGACACCAATAGCCTTTAAAATTAATTATTTACTTTTAAAGTAAATTTTAAGTTTTTCTTAGACTATACTTCTAATTTGTTTTATTTATATCCCATCGCTGTTAGATTCAGATTAGAAAATTCTTTATTGCACAAAAAAGAAGTAGGTAGGTACCTACCTACATAGGCGAACTTAATGCTTATTAGCTTAATGTTAATTTGCTGTTGATTTTAATATTGCTATGGTTCTCCAGTTTTTAGATCTTGATAGTTAAAATCGTAAAGTTTCATGATCCATATCATAGCCAAAGTCCAGCTGCCAACCCCAAGAACTTGAACCGACGAATTCACTATTCCTAACTAGGTAGGTATGTAGTTCACATCGACCCCAAGCAAATCGATTTCACTGGCAGCCCTTTACAACAAATTATCGTCAATTCAACCGTTTGCTTCAAGTTAAACCTCGTTAGCTATCTTAACAAAATAGAGTAATGCTGTTGACTCATGACGATCATTAGCGTTATCTGTGTCTTGTTCCATTCCAACAGGAATTCTCAGAATTTCCTACTTTGTTGTTCTATGAACAGAACTTTACTGTGATGATGAGTATAATTTGTATACAACACTGTTGTTTTACACTTATGAACAAAATTAAACCTAAACGTTGCTTAAATTAATCCTAACATTTAGAAATGGCATCTTTTATCATTGTTTATCTTTTGTCAGGTTTTTATACATATTTTCATTACCGAAAATCTTATAATTTTACACAAAAGAATTTGGTGAAATCATTTTGTATGCAGTCTTCTGTTTTCTGCAAGACAAGGGTACACTTATGTAAAGTAATAACAGATCATATTATTTCAGCTACAGACATTTTTTTCAGTTTCAACATTATTCTATCGAGAACTGAAATAATAAAGACAACTAGGTTTGCCTCATAAATGCACTAGTACCTACCTACCTACCTATCTCTAGGACAATACACGACAGTTTCAATTTGAATGGACTACAGAATTGTATAGCTTTACCAATTGTAGTCTCAATTTATTTTCATGCCCATAAATCCAAAATAAAGCAAAATATTGCTGTAAAAACTTTGACCAAAACATTTAGTACAGAACAAAGTTTTCAGGTTCTAAATGTATTTTTTAGGCAAAAGCTTTCCGTTCGTATTTTTGCCGAGTTTTTTTGCAAGATTTCTTTATTTTGATTCGGCATAAATCCTTTTTCACAACCCAATAGATATCTGTCGCCGATAAAATATTGTGTTTGTTACGTTTCACTTGAGTGTCAGGTTCACTGACTGTGTTTATTGTCGGTTTGCGGATTCTATTAGAAGCGATTCAGTTTTCAACATCGCCGTGTACCTACCTATCTTGATGTTTACGAGTGCTGCGAAATTTATGATCTTTAATAGTTCGACGGTTTGGTTTCGGTTGTCTTTCGCAGCCACTGTCATAATAGTATTTCTGCAGTTTTAGATTTTAGTTGAGATGTAACTAGGTCAAACATCTTACAAAGTATTTCTCATGTCTATGTAAACATTTAATGTGATAGAATTTTTGATCCAATTAGTTTGTAAGTTGACGCTCAGCACATTTTGTTATTAGACTTCAACACTTTGATCTCGTATCGAAAATACACTGCAACACTATAACGGCCGATAAATTGGTTAAATGTAATGCAAAACGCATTATTCCCTGAAAATAAATTAACATTGGCGACGCGTACCGCACGACCGCTGAAAATATCGAAACAGCCGACGCACGTCCTATTAAATGCGGGAACAGCCTCCACTAACCACAAAACCGACGAGCCAATTTAATTCCCGCATTTCCCATACCATCCACAACACCTAAATACCGTAAACACTTACGTTGATCGAAGAAACAGCGATCCAGACCATTCATAACGTAGTGTACAACCTCATAGTGCACTCAAATTCACTTATTTATTGCGTTCACGTTACGTTCACAGCTCACAAGGGACGTCACACTCAAAACAAATCACAGCGTTTGGGTTCACACTACGGGTACATCACAACGTCAGGCGGGACGGGCATGCGGGTTCCTCAGGGCAAGTGGCCTGTGCGGCGGTCGGCGCGCGACTGGCGTGCGCGATGCGCGGGGTGCGGGGTGCGGACGCGACGGGAGGGGGTGGGTGCGTGCGGTCGGAATTCGCTTCCCACGTGCTGGGACGTTCCTCTCTTTCTTGCAGGACGGGTTAGCTTTTTGAAAGCACGAAAGCACCGTCCACGCATCGATATGCCGGGGGCGACGTTTAGCTGTAACCTTGTTTATATGCACTGCAGCTAATAATACCGCGCGAATAACACTTCGAGTGCGCGTTTGTTGTTGTTTTTGTTTTTTTATTCGCTAAGTGCGTTAAGTGGCCGCGTTGTTTCGGAGTTTCTGATACATTTGTTACATTTCGTTGCTTCCTGTTACGATGAATTCATGATTTAGATTACATCCTTTTTATTAAGACGTTTGCTTTGTGAGTCAATATTCTTATGCCAGTGATTTATGAGTGTAAAATTAAACTTATAATATCAGTTTTCTTATTTTAGCTGACAATGAGCTTTTAAAGTGATATAAATTTGTGAACAATGGAGTTAGTTGGAGACGAGAAAAATGAATGTATAGAATTCTCATTAGGATTCAGTCTACGTGCATTTTATAGCCACAGTAAAATTCTAATATTTTTGACATAAAATTCGCACTAGTCTGGCACTCAGACTTCGTAGACTTAGAATCGTTATTAAGCTGTATACCTAGACTAAAATGATCGTAACTCAATAATATCGATGTTTTTTATTTGATAATAGCCATCAGTGTCGTTTCAAAGTCAAACGACATTTACTTATTGAAATCATAAAGATCAGTTAGAAACGTCTTTTACGTCAGTTAGAAAAGTCTTTCGTTGAAACGGTTATTCCGTGTTTTGTCTTTTGGAAGGAAGTTTCAAATAAGATTGAAAGATATAAAACTTTGTAACTGGGTAGGTCCATCTAGATTACGCCAAGTTTATTAGTAATAGTTTAGATAAGTTTCCTGGATTTCTTCCAGTAGAACCTTAATTTGTTTGAATGATTTATTTATAGATGAAAGATGCAAAAAAGGTAAGCAGGTAGGTATATCAACATTGCAGCAAGTGGAAATCCGTAATCTATGCCTACCTCTATAGGAAACAGTGTGGTTTTATGTATGTGTGTCTGTACGTATTCTAGTGTACTTTAGCTTACTATAATGGTTGTGCAGTTGACATCTCATCATTATGTCTTACGAAAAATGACTATGTCTTGAAATCATTTATGTGGTCTTTCGACCTACATGGCTACGGAGTATAGCCAAAAGGCGTCGTCTTTAGGTGTTTTTGAACGTCAGAAAACACAATGGCCATACGAGTCATCAACAGGCTGTAGAAGGTACACTACTGTAAAAAGGCCTCTCACATACGCCAGCTGTGACTGGCTGGTTATACGTGGCTTGGTGGCAGAAATCGGCATAGTGGTATTACTTCCCCGGACGAGCCCTTCACTAAAAACTTTACTACTACTAGATTTCTTAATTTCTGATCCTATCTAATAGAGAAACTGCCAGCATGCCGGTATGGCTATGCCAGTAATAAGAATAAACCTTTCTACATTTTAGTGGACCAGATAATTTTCGATAACGTCCAAAGCTTAAAAAGGGATTAACTATAGAACAAAAAGTTAATGTGTTTTTCGAAGCTATTTTGGTGGTCGTAGGAAGGGATTGAACGTCACTCGTCAGAAGGTTTTAAAACTTTTTAGTTTTACGGTTTAGTTAGTCAGCTATTGAGTCAGCGATGACAGGTTGGTAGTGACGGGTTAAATGCAAATGAGAGAGATTTAGGGTTAAAGATAATGCACTATTGATTTATGGTTTTTTCAAACATGGGTAAAACTTATTTAAGGATTTTTTCGTGTTTATATTTTTTTATAATGCTGGTAGCAGCTAGAGACGGTTTCCCTGATTAACCGACGTCATTGTATAAATCGTACTCAATTACTACATTCATTCTGAGAGCACCGGTGGTCTAGTGGAAATGAAGTGGCCGCCTTCTGATCCTGAGGTCGTGGGTTCAAATCCGGTCG
Source organism: Electrophaes corylata (assembly GCA_947095575.1). Classification (NCBI taxonomy): domain Eukaryota; kingdom Metazoa; phylum Arthropoda; class Insecta; order Lepidoptera; family Geometridae; genus Electrophaes; species Electrophaes corylata. The sequence goes on from OX352704.1 coordinate 12,858,753, forward strand.
CGCACCTATGGTTTTTCCGTTCAAAACGGTGAAAGAAAACGTGAGGAAACTAGTTAGTATTCTAGCAGCGGCGATGCGCTTGCAACCTGTCACGTATGGAATACTAACTCCTGCAAAATGATGTATGTACCAAATGTACTATTTAGACATACCACTGACTACCCCCTTTAGATATTCCTCAATAATTTCGAGTAGGTACTTGGTTCTAAGAGATCGGAGGGAATATCTACCATGCTTGGGGAATAAAGTCGTGATGCTAATTTATTTTTACATTCATTCTCAAGCACAGCAAACAAAGTGACAAGCTTGTATAAACATTCACCAGCCAATAGATGGCGCTACTAGTCCTTACCGTGCTTAGATTTTGAATTTCGAATCTTTTCTGACTAAAATGCTTTAGCTAGCAAATGCTTTTTTGCTGATATTTTAGTGCAAATAAATTGTGTCAGCATTTTGATGAAATTGCCGAATAAGTAGATTTCTTTTTAATTTTGATGTCTCAGCACTTTGTAAAATGTCTGCATGATTCAATTATTCTATAGGCACCTGTTAAAAACTATATAGGTAACCTGGCAAATAATATCTCATAAATAAATTGTGCTAAAAAAATAAATAAATATAATAATATAGACATTCACGCAACGCTATCTAGCCCCAGACTAAGCATAGCTTGTCCTATGGGAACCAGATGACTAATAGAATACCTACATACTTTTTTTGTAAATACATAGGTATTTAGAAATACATTATAACACCCAGACAGAGAACAAACATCTATGTTCATCACAAAAATGTTTGTACTTGGTGAGGATCGAACCCACCACCTAAACAGACTAAACGGTTAGTCGCAGACTTGAAATTTTCAAGGTAAGTTTGTGTTGGTATTTAAGGGTGTACTAAGAAAGGAATTCTTGAAACTCAACCTCTATAGGGGAACAGTGGGGGTTGAAGTTTGTACAAAAATAGCTTCACACGGACGAAATATTTTGTATAGCAATTGGGTTTATATTAAAACTGTAAAATACATTTCAATTCTTATTAAATACCCATAATATTTACCTAAATATCTCAGCTCCCTCATGACTGCAAAACCACTCCGCGCCCATTAGAATACGCTGAGTGTAAAATACATTACTTTGAATAATCCAATAAATAAACAGGGGACATCGGGTGAGTAAGGGTTACCACCACGTGGATCTTAGATATATAGATAGTTTACTTTCAAGTCTCTACTCCCAGTTTAGAGTTTTTTATTAAGTAGGAAATTGATTTAACAAAACTATTTCGTGAACGTGTGTTTTGTAAGTGTTTTACCAGCAAACTCTTATATAATTACTAGCCTTTGCCTGCGACATCGCCCGCGTAGTTCACTTGACATTTATCGTTATTATTTTAGACAATTCAGAGCAGTGTATTGTAGGTTGCGTTCCTAACAAACGTGACTTACAAGGCAATGCTTTGTTACAGGCGATGGTAGCCGCTTAGCATCAGGTGGGCCATATGCTTGTTCTACTAAAAAGAAACAACACAGTAAACAAACACCAGCATAGCAAAAAATGAGTTGAAAACGTAGTGTAAGCCTAGTGCAGACGTATCGTAGATCAGGTGCAAACGTAACCTAAGCTTAGTGTATACGTACCTAACGCAAATAAAGTGAAAACGTAGAGTTAGCCTAGTGTAGATGCATCGTAGATCAGGAGTTTTTTTTATATAATTGCTGATGGAACAAGCTTATGGCTCACCTGATGTTAAGTGGTTACCATTGCCTATAACAAAGCATTGCATTGCAGGTCATGAACGTGCCCTATAATGCACTGCTCTGCGTTCATCAACCTGAGGCATACAGGTGTTAAGCCTCATGTGCCTGTAATTACACCGGCACCCACACCCTTCAAACCGGAACACAGCAAGCTGCTTGGCGGAAAAAATAAGCATGGTAGTAGTACTTACTCGGACGAGCCCTTCATTAAGAGCTCTACTACTACGAAACGTAACCTAAGTGTAGTGTATATACGTACCTAACGCAAATCAGGTGTAAACGTAGTGTTGGTCTAGTGTTGACGCATCATAGATGAAGTGTAAACGTAACCTAAGCGTAGTTTAGACGTAACGCAAACGCGGCGTAGATTTACGACTAAAGCGTTCCACGTTTATTATGAGCAGCTGTGTTTTCAATTTAAGTGTGTGAAAACTTAAGTTCACTCATAATAATTCGCCTTAGCAAGATTTACACAATAACTTACCCCAAAACCAGCATAACTCTAACTTTATAGCGAGTACTTAGCCGAATTCTCATAACTTTTATTCCCCGTTTGTAGTTTAGGGGTATTATGCTTTATTTTGAAGCCTCTAAAGTTTATTATACCTATTGGTTGTTTAATCGGCGTGCACATACTTTGATAAGCTATGATCATTTTAAGTTTTAGATAAGCAAGTTTTTGGGTAAATAGACTAAAGACTAATCAGAGTTTTGGTAAGCCGCAACTTTTCTGTGTGAAACTGATGCCCAATTCAGAAATAAAAGTTGTACTGGCTCATTTTATTTATGTTTTAATAATTCAGGTAGGTTCAGTAGGTATTACTTTAACATGTCTTATGACATAGGTACGCCAGTTCTTCGTGACTAAATCTGTAAGATATACGACTAGGGACCGCGTGCGACTTCATTCGTGTGAAGTGTGTTTCATAAAAACCTCAACGCCCGCTGTACTTGTTTAGGGGTTGAATTATGGGAATTTATTTCTTAGTAAACCTTTATGTACTAAGACGAATATACCCTAAAAGTTTCAAGTCCAGTGGTTTAGGCTGTGCGCTGTCTACGTATATGTCAGTCAGTCAATCAGTCAGGACAAAGGTTTTTATAATTGGTAGAGATTATCAAATTGACTAGACAGAAAAAAGAAACAGAAAAAGCATCAAGACTGTAATGCCCAAGCATGGTAGATATTCCTTACATCTCTTAGGACTTATCAAGTAGTCCCAACATAAGATTCCAAGGGTAGTCAGAGGTATGTCCAAATATTACATTTTGGCATATACGCACATAAAGTCAACTATCAAGTCAAACACTAAAAACAACCGAAGTTATATACAAATGGAGATATTTATCACAATTTGTCGTGCAATCAACCGTAACGCCATTGATTTAGGGGTCCGTGGACCGTGGCAACAGCCTATCGAACGAGTTACCCTGTTCTATCCACTGGGTTCTCTATTCACTGAGGTAATTTTGCTTCGTCATCACGTTATTAGCCTGAATTAGTCCACTGCTGGACCCCTTCCATATTAGGGGGGTTGTGTTGCCACGTTTGGCAGGCGGATTGGTGACTAGTGTCGGAGCTTTATAGGAATGGGCTGAGTGATGGTTTTTTGATACAATGACTGAGACAGAGAACTAACATCTATGTTTACCACACAAATGCTTGTCTTCGGTGGGGATCGAACCCACAACCTACAACACAAAAGGCAGGACTACTACAAACTGCGGCCACTTAGCTTGACCACTGGACGGATCGGGCTTAAATTTGGCATGCAGGTAGATGCTATGACGTAGGCATCCGCTAAGAAAGGATTTTGATTAACTCTACCCCCAAGAGGATAAAATAGGGGATGAAAGTTTGTATGAAACTGCTTAGCGACAGAAATAAGCATGATGGTAATACTTCCCTGGACAAGTTTTTCACTAAGAGACCCACCTGATGTTAAGCAGTAGCATCTATGTTAAGCGAACGCAGATTGCAGCTACTTGTTAACTTTTTAGATTGACTACTGCTATTATAGTTTTTTTTAAATTTTCCGATATAAACCAATATTCACCTTAGTTAAGTGTGCACTATATTATTTTCATTGTAGCCAAAAAGTTTACAAGCCGATTTTGACGACCGATGTGGCGCGGAGGGCGTATGTCCGCCTGCGACGCAGGAGGTTGCGGGTTCGATTCCCGCCTTGGGATAAATGTTTGTACGGTCTGCAAATATTTATTCCGGGTGTTCTGGGTGTTTTCTGTATAATAAAAATTATCTATGTATGTAAATTAAGTATATCAGTCATCTAGTACCCATAACACAAGCTCGGCTTAGCTTGGGGCTAGATGATGCTGTGTGGATTGTCCAGCATTATTTATTTATTTATTTATTCACCTTAGTTAAGTGTGCACTGTATCATTTTCATTGTAGCCAAAAAGTTTACAAGCTATAAGCGCGTATAACCTTAAGTAGAAACGTTCTAACCCCACATATTAGTGCAATAAACTTGACAATAACTTAATTCCAGCTATGAAGGGCCATCCCTCGTGGCTCTTACATCTGGGGCTGACAATGTCACAGCCTAAGCAGAATAACTGCCTCACTCCATAGTGCAGGGCGACCTATTAAACTACTGTACTCAATTTTTTTTAAGCTCTAGACTTATGAGACAATTTTGTTAGTGGAGTAAATATTTGAGATACTACTCTATTTTTCCAAATTAGTAAAAAACATAATTATAATTTTGATCCCGAAAAAGTGGTTATTATATCATTACAAAACTTGGTCTTAAAGTTTTATTGTTTTATTTATAAAAACTGATACATAATTGTAGCTTTAAAAAATACGCTTGTCACTGTCAGTTTTACAACAACAAAAAAATCAGCCATTTTGCTGCGACTACTATGAATAATAAAAAAATATATAAAAGCTAGTGGAACTAGTTGACGGGCCTCCGTTTATAATTTAGTTATTTTTTATGTGACTTGCTATGAAACAAGCAGATGAACCTGATGTTAAGTGGTAACCATAACTTATAATAAAGCATTACGCTGCAAGATACGCACTGTAAGGTACAGTGCACCATAGGGCACATTAGGAATGTATCCTACGATGCACTGGTATGCCTCGCGTTGATGGACGCATACCAATGATAAAACCTCATATGCCTGTAATTTCATGTTAGGTACTTTTACTCAATAAAACATTCATTTGACTGGTTTCATAGCTTAGTTAGTATTAACTATGCCTTCTGTGTTGTAGGTTTTGGGTTCGATCCCCACTTAAGACAAATATTTGTGTGATGAACATAGATGTTTGATCTTTTCCGGGGGTATATTGTATTAAAAGTATGTATTTACAAAAAAAGTACATAAGTATTCTATCAGTCATCGAGTTTCTATAGTACAAGCTTTGCTCAGTTTGGGGCTGGATGATGCTATGTAAAAACGCTCATCATCATCATCATCATCATTATCATCAGCCTATATTAGTCCACTGCTGGACGTAGGCCTCTCCCAAGACGCGCCACTGAGCCCGGTTTTCGGCTCTTCTCATCTAAACGCTCATCCAAATCTCATGTAAAAACGCTCACAAATAATTATTTATCTATTGTTTTTTTTATAGAACGATATTTAAGAACCCCTTGGACTAAACCAGCTGTTTAGACCCCCTTTGATCAGACAACTGACAATGGTAACTCGAACGTAATCAGAACTATCGATCGTGGCTGTACAGGGGTCCTAAACTAACAAGACGGATAAGGACTTTAATTTTCTATGACGAGGCCTTTATCTCAAACCCTAAGAGTTTTTCGTCGAGTGGGATTAGGCTCCAACGGCGCATGTAGTTAGCGATTAGAAAGATGGATGTTTGATTAACACGACAAGTAGGTAATGTAATATAAGCTTCGAATCAAAAGGAGTCGTTATTTTTACACAACATCATCTAGCCCCAAACTAAACATAGCTTGTACTATGATATTGAAATTGTAAGATATTGTAGTCCACTACCGGCCGCTTGCAGCTTCGCCTGCGTGGCAGTTTTTTCCCGTTCCCGTTATTTTTTCGGGATAAAAAGTAGCCTTTATGTTAATCCAGGTTGCAATCTATAATTACTCCAAATTTCATCCAAATCGGTCCATTGGTTAGAGCGTGAAAGAGTAACAAACATCCATCCATCCATCCATCTATCCATCCATCCATAATAATGCCATACTTACAAACTTTCGCGTTTATAATATTAGAAGGATAATAAAAAATCTGAACGACAAAAAAGGGTAAAGCGGGAACCGTTTTTTAGTAAACCAAAGCCTTACCCCTTCCACTCTCATCTTAAGAAAATTGCAATACATTTTATATTTTTCAGATTTCATATGTTCAAGAGTGTTTTTGACGTGTACCCGACATATGGCTGATTGTATTGTACGTCGTAAAATTTAGAGTATTACCATTTTCCGACGGTAACATGTTTCGTGACGGGCGACGTTTTCCGGCAACGCTGTACCTTGTTTATTTTTCTCTTAAATTAAACAGGTTTTGTTAAAAATTTATTTACGTTAAAATATTTTATTGAACTAGGTATATTTTATTTAATTTTCATACCATATATTTCTATAGTTGTGAATCTTGGAACTGTGAGCTTGTAGAACTGTCAATCGCAGGGGAATTAAGGTTCTCGAGTGGTGACCACGAACCGGAAGACGTAGCGTAAAGCACCTTCCTACCTGATGGGCTCACAACATTATAAGAATCGAATAGATTAATGGATGAAAAGTTTTTCTTGAAGCCAGCCATTTGCGCCCTAAGACAACAGGATACAGGACGCCTTATAGGTCCTTTGAAGCTAAGTTTAACTTCAAGCCATACTCGCTCATTATGAAGGTTTGTCGTTGGATACGTTGCATCATCATCATTTCTACCACGAATGAAGTATGGTGTATATTTCGCTTACGTTTTTGAAGACTAAGGAACTGGCTCAAAGAAGCTGTACCTGGAAAATAAAAAAATCCATTTTAGGTACAAGAAAACAAAAGGTCAATAGATATTGAGAATCGACACTGCAAAACGATAAACTAATTGTAATTAGTAATAAATATTTAATGGAATAAATATTTGCAGACATTTATCCCAAGGCGAGAATCGAACCCGCAAACCTCCTGCGTCGCAGGCGGACATTCGCCCGCCGCGTAACATCGGCAATTGAAACACAATTGCGCACAATAATTGGTGAAACTTTTCGCAGCTGCACAGAATAATTTATTAATAGATCTCAAACTATTGTCATAATAAATAATGGACTCAACTTGATAATGAGTGATCGATTGCAATACTGAATCATTTGTTATTTTGAAGTCCTATCTTTGTAGTTATGTTGATAACTAAGGAAACTTGTGTTCTTGTATTATAAGTATCTTTAAATATATATAATAATAATAACGCTGGACAATCCACACAGCGTCATCTATCCCCAAGCTAAGCAGAGCTTGTGTTATGGGTACTAGATGACTGATATACTTAATACAACACATTACATACATAGATATTTTTTATTATACATAGAAAACACCCAGAACACCCGGAATAAATATTTGCAGATCGTACAAACATTTATCCCAAAGCGGGAATCGAACCCGCAACCTCCTGCGTCGCAGGCGGACATTCGCCCGCCGCGCCACATCAGTCGTCAAACTCAAAGGACTGACTGACTGACATAGTGATCTATCAACGCACAGCCCAAACCACTGGACGGATCGGGCTGAAATTTGGCATGCAGGTAGATGTTATGACTATGATAAAGAAAGAATTTTGATTAATTCTACCCCCAAGGGGATACCTATAGGGAATGAAAGTTTGTATGAAACTTTGTCAATTTTAAACCGATTGGGCTGAGACTTTGCATGCATAAAGCTACTATGATTTTATCCCGAAAAAATAACGGGAACGGGAAAAAACGGTGTTCTGTCACAACCCGAGAACACCACTATGGACGCATCAAAAATGCGTTAGTTTGACCTTGCTTTATATCCCAGCTGGTTGGATACCGTCTTTACCAGATGCATTGAACTCTTGACAGTTAGTATGCTCGACAGCCTCAAAATTATAACGAAGCTCACACGCCTTAGATCGATGCTGATACAATCTTGAAACGTTACCGAGTCGAGATTGGAACGATACCGGTTCAAGATAGAAGCGATACGCGTTTAACAATTAGAGCCCATTAGATGGATAGGTACTGGTTCGGTGCGACAGGATGCATTTACACTGTAATGTAACAATTTCACGATGTGGCGCGAGAAGCGAATGAGACCTGTGACGCAGAAGGTTGCGGGATAAATGTTTGTACGATCTGCAAATGTTTATTCTGGGTATTTTCTATGTATAATAAAAAATATCTATGTATGTAGAGTATTGTATTAAACATATCAGTCATCGAGTGATGTTGTGTGGATTGTCAAAAAAAAAATAAGAACAACGTTGTCACTTAATAAAATTGTTGTGGTTGCGTGTAGGTGTGAATGCGTCCAGCAACGGTGCTGAGGTTAGATAGTTCGTACGATTGTGTGTATCGGTACCTATAAGAATTTTTAGCGGTTTAATTGTATCAGAAGAGAAATCGTTTAAATCTTTTAAGTAAATATAAGTATAACCATCACCATTACAAAGTTTTTCTTGTAGGGCACGCACGTTAGAAACGTGACCTACAATGCACTACTCTGCATTCATCAACCTGAGGCATACAGGTGTTAAGCACTGTGTACCATTAAATTCATCGACACCCATTTTTTTGTTTTTATGCTTGCTGCTAAAACAAGCAGATAGCCCACCTCATGTTGAATGGTTATCTTTACCGCATTATCTCGCAGACCACGCACGTTAAAAACGTGTTAAGCTTCATTTACCAAAGCAAAGTTGGCAGCAGAAATAGTCATGGTGGTAGTACTTCCCCGGAGGAGCCCTTCACGAAGAGCTTTATTACTATTCATCATCATCACCATCACCATCAGCCCGTAAAATTCCACTGCTGGATTCCTCTACACGTTTCCTGGAAGAACGATTTTGAGCCCTTTCCATCCATCGACGTCCCGCGGTTCTAACAATGTTGTCAGTCCATCAGGTTGGGGTACATCCTAAGCTTCGTATTCCGGTTCGTGGTCACCATTCGAGAACCTTTATTCTCCAGCTTTTTTATTCATTTTTCATATTATAAATTCCAATGTTTAACATGCCCGTTTGATATGAACATTTTATTCAATTACACAATCACACAAAACGCTCCGTTACACAATACAGACAAGTTAAAAGAGCATAAACCATCAGATAAGCTAACAACTAACAGATAAGCACGAACTAGCGTTTAGTAAACTGGTATGTCAATTTAATGGCTGGCTTTTGGTACAATTACAAGCTTTATACCTAGTACAGAATAATACGAGGTAATGCATTTTTATAGGCGATGGTAACCACTTAACATAAGGTGGGCCATCTGCTTGTTTCATCAGCAAGTTGTTTAAAAAAAAATATAGTAATTGTAAAAACATTTATTTACAAAGAATAAGAATAATAATGAAAATTAAATAGCATCACGACCAAGTACCTTTTTGACATTATTTGTGTATGTATGTATTATGGGAGGTAGTCAGAGGTATGTCCAAATATTACATACATACGACGACCGATGTGGCGCGGCGAGCGAATGTTTGCCTGCGACGCAGAGGTTGCGGGTTCGATTCCCGCCTTAGGATAAATGTTTGTACGATCTGCAAATATTTATTCCGGGTGTTCTGGGTGTTTTCTATGTATAATAAAAAATATCTATTTATGTAATGTATTATAAGTATATCAGTCATCTAGTACCTACCCATAACACAAGCTCTGCTGAGCTTGGGGCTAGATAATGCTGTGTGGACTGTCCAGTATTATTTATTTATTATATACATATACATGCCCTCATTGGCGGCAAAAAACTTTTCCCGTGTACTTTTGTTGTTATACATACTGTTTATAAGCATATTAAATACTCTCTAGTTTAGTTTGGTTTTAGAACGTTTATTTAAATTATAATGAAGTATCTGTTTTGTCTAATATATTTGTCACTCAATATAGAAAATTCTCACCGAATAGATGTTTCACTGCTAGAATTACAACAAAAACGTTATCAGCACGAACTGTTGCATTATTCATAGTGAATATTTATTATCAATAGTGTGAAAGTAATAAAAATTTTTTATTGAGTCGAGAAAATCGTTTTTTCAAAGGCTTTGATAAAATGTCAAGTGGAGATTCCAGTGCAATCAAATGGTCCTCTTCATCCATTCCCTCACTCCTACTGTCTAATAGAGATGGGTACTCTTCGTGGAAGTCCAAAATGCGGAACTATTTAATACATGAAGATCTATGGTGCACAATTGATGGATATGACGAAGCGGACACCACTTCAGAGCAAGGAAAATTGAAAAACGATAGGAGAGCCTTGGCTAAAATATGCCTGACAGTAGACGGTTCTACAATTACGCATTTGAGAAGTGCTAAAACTGCCCTGGAAGCTTGGAAAGCACTACAAGATGCTTATGAAGATAAAGGTATGGGTAGAAGGTTAACATTAGAACGAAAACTGTATAGACTCTCGCTGAATGATTTTCAGAGCATAGAAATGTACATAAATGCTGTGTTGAGCACTGCTCAAGATTTGGCTGACATCGGAAAGGTGATTGAAGATGCCTCGATTGCTGCTATTTTATTAGGAGGTCTTACTTCGAGATATGAGCCTCTAATAATGGCATTAGAAAACAGCAACGTGGATGTAACAACCGATCTAGTCAAACGAAAGCTACTAAATGAAATGTCAAAGAATACTATAGAAAGTGACACAGTTTTTCAATCAAACATCTTGAAGTTAAAGAAAAAACCAATTGTTTGCTACGAGTGCAAAAAGCCCGGTCATAAACGGCCTAACTGTCCTCTACGCAAGGTAAAGAAAGATGAAACTAGTGCAGATGGGCAGGCTGCTTCATGTAGCGCTCTCGGTGTTACTTCGGATTTGGATCTGAATAAATGGTTTGTTGATTCTGGTGCGTCTAAGCACATGACTCCTAGACAGGACTGGTTTAAAATACTGAAACCATCGGAAGGATCAACAGTAACGGTTGCAAATGGTGAAAAAATAAACTGTGGTGGTATTGGTGACATAACTATTAACACTTCACAAAATGTGGTAGATAGTATAAAAGATGTAGCATATGTACCTAATCTAACTAGTAATTTGGTTTCTGTCAAAAAAGCAGTAGACAAAGGTTTTGTAGTACTTTTTGATAAGAACGGCTGTAATTTTTATAACAGTAGTGTTTTTTCTTTTAAAGGTGAAGCGGTTCTACATGGTTCGGCTAGTGGTGAACTGTACACTCTCGATTGTACTACCAATTCTCACCAAAATGTTGCGTACGATGTGCACTCTGACTCGTTAAACAGGTACCAATTATGGCACAAACGGTTAGGTCACTTATGTCGCGTTGGTATGAACCAGCTAAAGAACGCTAACGTAGGAATTGATTACACTGATGTAGATAAAACTAGTTGTGTTGCCTGCGTGGAAGGTAAACAGGCAAGAAAACCATTCAAGACAATAGCATACAAGAAGGCTACCTCAAAACTAGAATTGATCCACTCAGACTTATGTGGACCAATGTCTGAGACATCATTCCAAGGTAACAAGTATGTACTACTTTTCATAGATGATTATTCGCGGATGATATATCCCTATTTTATTGCTTCGAAAGCAGAGGTGAAAGAAAAGTTTTGTGTTTTCCAAGCGTTAATGGAAAGACAAACTGGTGCTCAAATCAAAATATTGAGAACGGACTGTGGTAAGGAGTATGTAAATAAGGAGTTGGCGGATCATTTATCATTGAAAGGAGTGACACATGAAACAACGGTAGGTTACAGTCCTCAATCTAATGGCGTAGCAGAGCGTACAAATCGGTCAATTGTTGAAAAAGCACGCTCAATGCTAGCTGAGAGTAGACTGTCGAAGGTCTACTGGGAGGATGCTTTTAAGGTAGCAGTATACTTAAAGAATAGGTCGCCGCATCGTGCTCTAGAGAAGAAGACACCTTTTGAAACATGGAACGGCTATAAAGAGAATCTTAGTCATTTACGTATTTTCGGGTGCAGAGCATTTGTACAAGTTCCTGCTTGTAAACGGAAAAAATTGGATTTGAAGGCCGAAGAAGTTATTTTCGTTGGTTACACAGAAGATCGAAATAGCTATTTCTTTAGGGATGCTTCAAATCCAAGACTGCTAAAGAAGTCTAGAGATGTAAGTTTTTTTGAAGAGCATTTCTCTTCTCTAAAAGATAATGTGGTTGAGACTGTTAAACCAACAGAATCTATCATTTTATTTGACGATGAGCAAAAGCAAGATGTGACTCTTCAAGAAATTCATTCTGTATGCAGTGATGATGATGATGATGATGAAAATAACTTTAGTTCAGCAGAATCAGAAGGTGCTGCAATTAATGAACGGGTGGAACCAGCTGTGGAGCAACAAGTTAATAGATATCCTGGTAGAACTCGTAAACAGCCGAATTTCTATACTTCTACGGTAGCTTTTGAAGAGACGCTTGAACCGAAAAATTATCAAGCAGCAGTAAATGCAGATGATTCAGACAAATGGCAGTCGGCAATGAATGATGAACATAATTCTTTGATGAGGTTGAAAACCTGGAAACTTGTTGATCGGCCAGATAAAAAGGTGATACCATGCAAATGGATATATAAGTTAAAGATGGATGCTCATGGAAATATCATCAAACATAAAGCAAGACTAGTGGCCAAAGGTTTCAAACAGGTAGAAGGTGTTGACTACAATGAAACGTTTGCTCCTGTGATTCGTCATTCTTCACTTCGTACATTATTTGCTTTAGCTGCAGAAATGAACCTGAAAATGACACACTTGGACGTAGACACTGCTTTTCTCAACGGAGATCTTGAAGAGGAAGTTTATATGGAACAACCTCAAGGTTTCGTAAAGAAAGGTCACGAAGGTCAAGTTTGTCTGTTGCAGAAATCCTTGTACGGGCTCAAACAAGCACCACGAGCATGGAACAAGATGTTAAATAAAACTTTACTGAAATTAGGTTTTGATAGAACTCCTTCGGAACCATGCGTTTATAAGAAACTTTTTGGTAAAGAATTGGTCATACTGGCAGTTTACGTTGATGATCTAATTGTTTTTTATCGGAATGAAATGACATTTGACATTGTCAAACGTGATTTGGGAGATATTTTTTCCATGAAAGACCTAGGAGAATTGAAATACTATCTTGGACTAAATATCGATAGAAGTCATGATGGAAAAATAAAGGTTAGTCAAAGAACTTTTATATTGAGTTTGCTACGAAGATTTAGTATGGATATGTGCAAAACGGTTGAAACGCCATCAAGTTTGAAAAAGCTAAGTGCTGGAAATGGTGAAGGAGATTATCCATTTCAGAGCTTAATTGGATCGCTAATGTTCCTAGTAGTAAATACTCGCCCTGATATTGCATTTGTGACAAGCTATCTTAGTCAGTACAATACAAAGTTTACTAAAGAACACTGGCTTGCAGCAAAGAGAGTATTGCAGTATTTGAAAGGTACTACTGATTACGGTCTTACTTTCAGGAAGACAGAAAAATCTCTTGAAGGCTATACTGATGCGGATTGGGCAAATTGTAGTATTGACCGAAAGTCATATACAGGTTACTATTTTAAGTTAGCTGGAGGCCCTGTTGCGTGGCAAGCTAAGAAGCAGCAAACGATAGCTTTGTCGTCTACCGAAGCTGAGTACATGGCACTAACGGCGGCTGCCAAGGAGGCATGTTACCTGAAACGGTTCATTAACGAGATAACTGGTAAGTCTGACACTGTCACCTTGTTTAATGATAGTCAGAGTGCACAGAGTTTGGTGCACAACCCAGTCCACCACGAACGGACGAAACATATTGATACTAAGTATCATTTTATCAGAGAAAAAGTATCTGACGGAATTATAGATATCAAATTTGTCAGATCAAACGTAAACTTTGCTGATATCCTAACAAAGCCTCTAGGGCGTATTCTACATAGAAATTGTGTAGATGGTTTAGGTTTAGTATAAGTTTTTTGTTAAAAAATGATATGTTTTAGAGAGTTTTAATTGAGGGCGGATGTTGTTATACATACTGTTTATAAGCATATTAAATACTCTCTAGTTTAGTTTGGTTTTAGAACGTTTATTTAAATTATAATGAAGTATCTGTTTTGTCTAATATATTTGTCACTCAATATAGAAAATTCTCACCGAATAGATGTTTCACTGCTAGAATTACAACAACTTTTTACCACTACCTTGTTGAATTCTCTCTAATTACATGAATGCGGTGTCTGATTAGCGTACTGCAAATTACTGAATCAAATTCTATTTTGTTTCTATTTGAAAGTAGGTCAAATTAGCGGACTGCGCTAAACGGTCGCAATTTGTATGCCTTTGTTAAGAAACTGTAATAGTTTAACTTGCTTTGTTATGTTTTTGATAAATTAGGATGAAATTCTCACTGATTTCTGAAGTTAAATATTTTAATGTTTTTTAGCTTTTAAAATTTTATAATTTAAACTTAAAAAAAATTATATTTTTTTAAATATAAAATTCATTTTTCACATTTTATTACACAAGGTTTAACTTTGTGTAATTTAAGTCCAACGCGTATTTGACCACTATTAACTGTGATGTAGGTTGTGAGTTCGATCCCCAGCGAGGACAAACATATTATGCGTGATGAACATATTTATGTTTATTATCTGTCTAGGTGTTATATGTATTCTTATTTACAAAAAAGTATATAAGTATTCTTCAGTCATCTGGTTCCCATAGCTATGCTTAGTTTATAATAACAATTATAATGCTGGACAATCCACACAACATCAACTAGCCCCAAGCTAAGCAGAGATTGTGTTATGGGTACTAGATGACTGATATACTTAATACAATACATTACATACATACGTATTTTTACTATAGAAAATACCCAGAACTCCCGAAATAAATATTTGCAGATCGTACAAACATTTATTCCAAGACGGGAATCGAACCCGCAACCTCCTGCGGCCACATAGTTTGGGGTCAGGTGATGTGTAAACATGTCCACAAATATTTATTATCATTATTATTTAAATACTTTTGGCATTGACCACCATAAAATACTAACAAACGGATAAATACAAAACGATACAGAAAGGTTCAACTAACCCCGTTATCCCAAAACAAAAAGTTAAACCGTAACAAACGCATAACACGTTTTAAAACGACATTACATCTAAATCTCTATCGGTTAGTACAATAGGTAACCGTACCAGATAATTAATCAAAATGAGAGATCGGCTTAAAGCAGAGTGTATTGAAGTCCTACGTGTGCGCCTACCTTTATACCACAGTATATGGAAGACAGCTGGTTCACTTTATAATGTTTACAAATGTGTCCTAAAAGTGCATAAGCGAACGCGTTTAAATTTATCTTCGAATAAAAATTTGAATAAAAACAGTAATAATTTTGTGTAATGTAGTGATTTTGCTCGCGTGGTTCGTTTTTTTTTACTTACTTACACTTATCGTTATATTTTGGCCAATTAACACAATATATTTATAAATAATAGCCTGTGTTATTCTAATGTATAAGCTATTGTAAAATTTCATTAAAATCCACTGAGTAGTTTTTTCGTGAAAGAGTAACAATCATTCATACTTACAAACTTTTGCATTGATAATATTAGTAGGACAAAAAAATATTCTTTTTAATCACAAATAATTTTATATTATCCCAAGTGTGGTATTTAAAATTAAATATATTATGAGGCTGAAAAATAGTCAAAAGACCATTTCATTCTGACTACTTCTCTTACTCACTTTTAGTGGACTTCCACTCCTGGACATGCCTTCTCCATATTTGGGAGGGTTTGCAGTAGAAACCACACTTGGCAGGTGGATTAGTGACCACAGTATTTGTGTTATATACTTAAGAGCTTTTGCCCAGTGCCCATCTCCTGGATCATTCCCATAATCACCTTTACGAAATCCATGGGAGGTCCAACAAAATGTTGAAAACTGGCAAAATCTATGCCAATTATAAGAATTTTTGTCTTGACTAACTAACTGACATATAGGCAACGCATCACTAGTCGTAGAGACTTGAAATTTGAGAGTATATTTGTCTTGGTTCGTACAGGTGTACTAAAAAATATATTTCCAAAATAGTACCCTTAAACAAATACAGCAGGGGTTGAAGTTTGTATGATTATAACATCCCACGCGTGAGGTCGCTCGCGGTTATCTTAGTACTGAATAAATTAGGCGAACGAGCGACAAAATTGAGTGTGATGTTTATATTGTATGCACCAGCCGTTTCCATTTTACCTGTGGCGTTACATGTTGCTCCCTCAGAACGTAAGGAATGGTGTCTGGATTCTTTTCATTATGGACTATCGTACTATCTACTATCAATAACTCTCTCATCACACGAACTTGAACTCTATCTTATTGCAATAAAGGTCTCTTTGTGTCATATTTAAGTTTCCACGTGAAAATGTATCATTGTTTTCTGAATACGTATAAGTTATTAATATTTCTTCGGCTTTGTTGTGAACAGTTATCCTCATTCGTCTTTTGTTCTTCAATGATCCGTTCCGTGTTATTTGGTCCTGAGTTACTTCAGGTGACTACATGTAATGGAATATAAGCTTTGTTTTGGTTGAAATAAGATTCAATATAGCGTTGTGCTTATTGGTCCAGTTTTCCAAGGCAGTCATTTTAGGTTTGAAAAATGGAAAATGAGCTAAAACGCTCTTGTTTTAAGATTCAGTATGGTGTTACATTTAAATTTTTCAGAAAGTGCAAGGTTTAGTGCCAGGATAAGCCATAAAGTCTTTAAAAGAAGAATATATACACTGAGGTCACCAAAAACAGGCGCTTAGGTTCACCTAGCTTTAAGACGTTTCAAGATGATCCTTGCGGATATTTTTACCAATTATCCTGACTTTTTTTTTTTGTCTTTGTCCTGACTGATTGACGGACTGACTGGGATATAGACAACGCTCAGCCTAAGCCACTGGTCGTAAAAAGTTATTGGAGGTGTTATCGATATGAAAGATCTCTTCCAGACGACCTGAGGAAGAACTGGTTTTTAAAAAAACATATCATGAGGCGGTGTCATTCCTAATATAAAATCCATATATGAAATTGATTAATTATTATAATAATAATGCTGGACAATTCACACAGTATCCGCTAGCTCCAAGCTAAGCAGAGCTTGTGTTATGGGCACTAGATGACTGATATACATATTACAATACATTACATGCATGGATATTTTTTATTATACATAGAAATCGAACCCGCAGCCTCCTGCGTCGCAGGCGGACATTCGCCCGCCGCGCCACCTCGGTCGTCATAGTTTATGAAAAATTGCTGCACGACTAGATTTGAACTTTAGGAGAAGAAGGCTCGATTACCGGTCACAGCGTTACTCAAAATCGGAATAAAAATGTCATCTATCGTTTTGTAGAGTAAGCTCCCAGATATAAATACAAAAAGACGTTGAACATATTAATGCAAACATTAACTGCTTTACCAAAGTTTTCGCAGACTTGTTATAATCTGTTTTTGTTTAGAAATTCTATAACAAACTAATAAGTTTACTTTGGAACTTATAAACATGTATTTGATTATCTCAAATACTATCATAATCATCATTACCCTGTTCTTTTGCCGCTTTAACAACAAATATTAAAAAATAGAATAAAATACATTTTTAAGGAGGCTCTCATACAAAAAACGCGATTTTTTTGCCGAAACCCTTCGTGCGCGAGTTTGACTCGCACTTAGCAGGTTTTTAACTTACGTAAATATAAAAAAAAACCTAGATCTTAACTTAAGAATGGTCTTAACGCTGAAAAGATTTCATTCATACAACCTTAGCTATATATGTATAAAAATAACTCTTATACCTTATTGATATGAATATTTCATGATTTTTATACGAAGTAGATTTTAAACTATCCATCAACTGGCTATCTTCACGTTGGTTTTAATTCTACGAAAGATCTTAAAATTGATCTGACGTTATCTTATTAACGATCAACTGCCAAACAATAGAGATCAAGGGTTAAATCACAACTTAACGCACCCTGCAGCAATATGCGGTTGATAGTATTTAAAAAAATAAAAAAATAGCATCACGGCTTTAATCCCCAAGCACAGTAGATATACCTTTAGATCTCTTAGTACAAGTACCCATAGTGATTCTTTGAGTATATCCAATGGGGGTAGTGAAGAAATACGTCCAAATTCTACATTTGGTTCACACCCACACAATATAACACCCAGACAAAGAACAAACATTTATGTTCATCACACAAATGTTTGTTTTCGGTGGGGATCGAACCCGCCACTTACAGCACAGAAGGCAGGGCTACTACGAACTGAGCTGTGACGGCTGTCAAGTACTAAGCAGTCAAGCAGATAAGTACTGAGAAATGTGAGGGGATATCTATCGTGATACTGTTTTTTTTTATTTCTCAAAATTTATGGCATGCGATGGGTTGTAGCTTGACCATAATAACACAAAAACTTGCTCGTGTCTAAATCAAGAACGGAAATCTCTAATTAGAAGAACCTCACTCCGAGACCTATGCACCTTGGAGCCCATTCAGACAGCCCCTATGTAAAAATAGAAGGCATTTGAATGAGGTCACACCGATGCAAGCGGAATGGAATTATGTAAGTAATGAAAAATTAAAATAAATGATGCGCGCCATTGCGAAGGCGGGTCCGTGGCAGCCCGAACAGCATCGGGACTGTCCCGTGAGTAATTATTGGATGGAGCTGCACACTCAGATTTCAGTAAATACAACCTGAGGTGAAATGTCACGTAGTCTTTAAGTTTTTGTGTTACTAACAAATGTATGGACCAAGTCAGAAATAAATACTATTATTATTATTATTATAAAATCTTTATTGTACACAAAAATATTTACAAAATAATGATTACAATATACACATGTAAAAATGCGAGCTTAACCCTAAAAAGAGTTTTCTTGTAGCAAACGTTTCAGCTGAGAGAAAAGTAAAAATAAATTGGTAGAAATGTGTATCTTAATTACTATTTTTTTTTGTGTCTTGTTGATGGAACTAGCAAAATGCCCACGTGATGTTAAGTGGTTACCATTACCTATAACAAAGCATTGCTTCGCAGATCACGCTCGTTTACGTGCCCTACGAGGGTTTACTGTGCGTTCATCAACCTGAGGCATACAGGTGTTAAGCCTCATGTGCTTGTAATTTCGCTGGCACCCACACACTTCAAACCAGGACACAGCAAGCAGTTAGACGGCAGTAATAGGCATGGTGGTAGTACTTTCCCAGACGAGCCCTTCACTAAGAGTTCTAATATTTTACAAGCGACGCAACGTTACGATCGGTGTAATAGTAGGTTTCTTTCAAGTGCGGCTCTGACCACTCCGAAAACTTCAAAGGCGAGTCAAGTGCGAGTTCAAAGCGCAATCGCTCCCGGCGTGATCACATCTGTGTGACTGTGGTCTGAGAGAAGCCAACTATGATAAAACAGTTAGACATAAAATTTACTTTATTCATCATCATCGGCTTGAGAAGACAGAAGGCACAGCTTAGTTGGTAGTACCTCTGTCTTCTGTAGGTTGGGGGTTCGATCCCCACCGAGAAACAAATAAGATAAGATGATTTGTAAGATAAACACAATCCTATTACTAAGACTAAGACTTCGCTGTCTGTCTGTCTGTCCGTCTATCACCAGGCTAAATCCCATGAACCATGATAATTAGAAAGTTGAAATTTTCACAGATTATGTATTGGTTTTGCCGGTATAACAACAAATACCAAAAAAACAGAATAAAATAATTACTTAAGGGAGCTTTATACAACAAACGTAATTTTTTTAACGTTTTTATTATAATGGTACGGAACCCTTCGTACGCGAGTCCAACTCACACTTGGCCGGTTGGACAAGTGCGGACTTGGCCGGTTTTTTCTGTCTATACCAATTACAAAAATTTTTGTCCTGACTGACTGACTGACATAATAGGCATAATGCACAGCCTAAACCACTGGTCGTTTAGTCTATATATATAAAAGAAAGTCGTGTTAGTTACTTCACTTATAACTCAAGAACGGCTGAACCGATTTAGCTGAAAATTGGCAGGGAGGTAGTTTAGAGCCAAGAGAAGGACATAGAATACTTTTTATCCCGAAAAAATAACGGGAACGGGAAAAAACTGCCACGCGGGCGAAGCTGCGGGCGGCCGCTAGTTTTTAATAAAACAGTCATAAGATTTCGTAGCGAAAAGCACAAAACTTATCAAGATATCTACATTTCATAGAATTCCAAGATTATCTATATTCCATCGATTATTTTAAGCGCGTTCCTTACAAAGAATCTACCTTATTTATGTTGCGCGCGCGCAGTATTAATTAT
Source organism: Electrophaes corylata (assembly GCA_947095575.1). NCBI lineage: Eukaryota > Metazoa > Arthropoda > Insecta > Lepidoptera > Geometridae > Electrophaes > Electrophaes corylata. The sequence continues at coordinate 12,879,009 of OX352704.1, forward strand.
TTTGTTCTAACAACACCACAGCTTAAATATCAGTATATCGAGAAATGCCCATTCAATGTTAAACACCTCCTTTCTGGGTCATTGCGCACTTGTTACTAACAGACTAAATCATCATCATCAGTTGGATGAGTTCGCTGCTGGTCATAGACCTCCTCCATATTTCGAGGGGTATGCCTCTACTACTCCATCGAAGGATCACACTTCACCGAGATCTTTATGGTTTCCATTGGTGTAACACTAAACCTTTGTTTGGCAAAAAAACAACGCACAGCCCAAGTTGCTGGTTGTAGAGACTAAATTTCCAGGTCTCGTAATGTTGCGTAAAAAAGTTAATAAACTAATTTCTAAAACACAATCCCTAGAAGCGTATTGCGGGGGTTGAAGTTTGCAAAAAGATAACTTTACGTTGATGTACGTGCCTTTTGAAGGGAAACTTCTAATGCGTGTTTTAACAAGGTTGCGTTAAACGTTTAACACTACCATGGAGGGGGAATGGAAAGAGACAGAGCGAGAGTGAATGCATGGCACTCGAACGCATGCGCGTAGTATACATATTTTTTTCTTATTTAACATTACGAGATGTCACTTCTTCCGCTCGAAGGGACTCCACGTACTATTTTTTCTTATATATATCCATCTTTCTAGGATTCTAGGATTCCGTACTCAAAAGGAAAAATGGGACCCTATTATGCAGCAAATACTAAAAAAAATAATATTAAAAATATTTAAGGGGCTCTCATAAAGCAAACGTGATTTTTTTGCCATTTTTATAATAGATAATGGAACGGAACCCTTCGTGCACTAGTCTGACTCACACTTGGCCAGTTTTTTCATAATTATTTCACAATGTTGAGTTTTTATAGTACTGATGCAATCAGAGTTATATAATATAGCTAAAATTAAAAAATAACAAAGGTATCAATTGATAATGAATACAAAAAAAAGTTCTTTAGTAATTTTACTGAAAATAAATAAAGCAGTTACTAAAAACGAGTGTTTTAAATTAAATTGACACAAACGGTTTTATAAACGACAAAGAAATTACCAGTGTCCTATAAATTAACACATTAAACGATCACACTTGTTATTTTGCTTTGTCATTTACGTTAGTTGGTATATTTTCGGAGAGTTTTATTGAGCAAGCTATCGGCGTTCACTACGTCCAGTCACACCAAGCTCAATTCTTGTAAATGAAGTTCATCAAATTTCGATCGTTGTAATCTCCAAATGATATTCTCCGAAACTGACATTTCAGACAGACCAATTTATACATCACATAAATTAATCAAATTCTAGTTTCAATCTTGTTTCAGCTCCAAAAAATACGTTGATTGGGCCCCAAGCCTGCCTAAGGTTTTTAGGTGTAGTTTTGTGTACATGAAACATGTGTAATGCTAACTAGCAAAATCAACTCTTTCCTTCCCAACAAGGGTGCTTATCGTGTATCTATACAAAAATAATTACATTTACATACAAACATTTCATTAACGATTCCCAAGGTGGGAATCGAACCCGCAACCTCCTGCGTCGCCATTTTATACACAAAAAGCTAGAAAACTAATTTAGCTTTTTGTTTCTAAAATGTACCTACTTAATGGCTTTGTTCATACACAATTGCCGAAAACGTTCATAGTTGCTTTATCTATACCATCCATCCATAGTTGGTTTTATTAGTCCATAGTTAGAGTGTTATTACAGCTTGTTACTACTAACATGAAAATGTCGTGTGTTTGGTCTATTCTATTCTCTTTGTTAGTCACTGTCCTGATTTCAAAATGACTTTAAATGCTTAAATTAAATTGTTTATGATCACTAGCTTTCGCTTCTGGCTTTGTACGAGAGTTATTGTGAATGTTTGTGCCCCAAACAAATCAGTTTGGATAAAACTTGGAAAATATGTATATAATACGCCAGCCTTATCTCGCTATAACTGCTAAACGTATTTGAATAAAATTTTAGGAATTTAATTGTGAAATCCAAAAATGAATCCTTATTTCCCTTGGTAACGCCATCATGCATGAACGACTGGACCGATTTCGCTAATTCTTTTTTTGTTGTGTTTGTAATTGTCAGAGTTTAAGAATATGTACTTATAAAAATATTTCTAATCTAACCTTAGCGCTTTGGACAATATAAACTTTTTTAATGTAACCTTATGACGTTTGACATAGAATTGACAGAGAATCCAATACTCATAATTATGACAGGACAACGTCTGTCGGGTCAGCTAGTAATTTATATAATTTACTACTCAATTTAACTCAAAATATTAAGGAGTAGATTTCCACATACAGTTAACACCAGTAATTCTTCAATAAAACGGTCAAATCAGTTTAACGCAGTGATTCGATACAAAAACTAATCACCAAACATAATTCTCATTCATTCGTCTGTTTGTGCGTCCGACCGGGGCTTAAACACTGCTTTTAACTAACTGGAACATAGCTCAAAGTTATTAGCTATATCACTCCCTTTTTTGTGTATCTTTTTTGTCACTGTTTTGTGTATCTCTTGAGATACACAAAACTTTGCTAGTTCATGTGTTTTAAATGCTTTTAATTCTTATTGATTTAGTGTACCTACTGTTTGTTTCCCAAATAAAATAAAATAAAAATAAATAAATAGTAACGGGCATGCCAGTACTCTCAAAGAGTGAAGGAAACATGTGAGGAAACCAGTTAATATTTAGCAGCGGCGATGGGATCGCAACCTGTCATGTTTAAAATACCACACTGCAAATATATGCCAGATGTAATATCTATACATACCTCAGGCTCTGGCATTGCGCACGTACAGTCAGCTGCACTAGAATGTATACAATTTGTAACTCTCACAACGGTATTACAGCAAAACAAAGAACTCTTACACCTCAAAAACTGAAAAGTTATGAAATTAGTCGGTGACCTCACTTATTTTTTTATCAATTGCTGTGTAAATACTTTTAGGACTGCGGTGAACCCATTTTATAAGTAAGAAATTGTATACAGTCTAGTGCAGCTGACTGTACATAATTTTACTTTTACCATCATTATAACTATTGTATTATTTTTATTGTGTTATTTGTTTTTTTTTATTTGTTATTGTTTTTATTTAAGTTGTGACCACACCACGAGATTAATGGCCTTAGGAACAGTAGGCGAATTCTGAGTTTTGTTTGTTTTCCGGATATTGGATTTCGGTTTGCAAGCTCGATTTTTTTTATGGAGACACAATAAGCGCCCCTAGCGGTCTAAAAGAGTACTAGCGTATCTCTATACAAAAAAATCTAAACCAAAATCCGCAAAAACGTACAAAACTCAGAATCCACCTACAGAAGGTCACCATTAGACCACCGGCGCTCTTACTAAAATATTAAATACTTATAAAATGGACCAGCTGTCCTCCGCATTAACACTGCTTAAACACTGCTCTTAACAATTCTGACTCTATTTGAGATGAGTTCAAATAAACTGTTACCAACACAACAACAACCGGACCAGCCATTACCAACTCTATACCATTGTAATAAGGGCCACATCGAGTGTGAATCGATATTGGCGATTCAGAGCCGTCAATAAATGGAATTAAAGCGTGCTTTAATATTTACATTGCTGCGGCTGATAATGAGATGCAACGCTCTTATTAATGAATTAGTAGTAACTGCTTTACACGGTGGAAAAATGCCAGTTTCGAAAACTGGAATTATAAATAAAAAGCCCTAAAGCCTAAAGATAGAATCTTCTTAGGCCCACCCGTGTAAGGAGACAGAAGCGTACTATCGGCTTCAAACATGATACATTTTGCAAAATGGATAGAATAATAATTATTTATGAATTATTATTTTAAATATTAGAAATAAAAATAGTGAAATAGTAGTTTTGACCAAGGCGTTGTCAACAAAACACCGCGACACAGCGAGTCTCACCACAAACAATTCGTGATTGTTAACTTTTTTTGTATGGTGTAGTTTTAAAATAAGTAGTAATAAATGATTAGTCTGATTTCATCGAATAATTACATTTTGACTTTGACTTTGATTTATTAAAATGAACCAAAAAAGTGGTTTTCTATAGCTGTCTGAAATAAAGTTTCTTTTTTTGTGTGGTTCACAATAACGCTGAAGATTATAGCTTGATAACATAATATAAATAACCATTAAATATAAACAGAGTAAAATATGACAAAAGAAAAAGGAAAACAGTGTTAAACCTATAAAAATAAGAGAGCATTATAGATAAAAATATTATTATTATAATTTAGATATTATTATTAGTACCTAAGCATTCTATCAATTATTTGATCTCAAAAGCAGAAGCTGTGTTAAATGTGTGTATTTTATTTATTTAAATTTGTAGAAGTAATATTTTACAACGTGTAGTTGCAAATGGTGTTTGCGACCAATTTAGATATTAATGGCAATGTTGACCGGGATATACCGCTAGGGAATAATGAAATATTTGACAGGAAGAGAACAAATACCGATGGACCGATGACGGTATACAGGGTGGGGCAAAAGTAATCATCCGATGTTCTTTAGCTGTAATTTTTGTTTTAATGGAAAATCTTTGGTTCTGCTTGTAAAATTTGTTTACTTAATCCATTAGAATTTATTCCATTAAGTTGAAAAAATGATATCCGTCAAGTGGCCGCCGCTAGAGTTGATGACCATACGGAAATGAGCCTCATCGCTCATGATAATTTTCGATGAAAATTATCAATCTAAAAGCAAAAGTAAAGCATTTCCGGGTCGCTTAATCTCTCGTTTTGGTGATTTGCATAGTAGTAGATGAAAATCGGTTAATACTTAACCGTAGAACCGACAACCGCTAAGGAATAAAGGTTTTCGAATGGTGACTACGAACCGGAAAACAAAGCGTAGGATGTCCTCCTACCCGATGGACTGACGACATTGTTAGGACCGCGGGAAGTCGATGGATGGAAGGGGCTCAGAATCGTTAATTACAGGCACATAAGGCTTAACACCTGTATGCCTCAGGTTGATGGACGCAGAGCCGTGTATTGTAGGGCACGTTCCTAACTAACGTGACCTACAAGGCAATGCTTTGTTATAGGCTATGGTAACCACTTAACATCAGGTGGGCCATAAGCTTGTTCCATCAGCAAATTGTATAAAAAAAAAAGGTTCTTCCTGGACACGTATGGGGAAGGCCTATGTCCAACAGTGGACTTCTACAGGCTGTTGATGATGATACGATAACAGAATTTCTGAAGGTATACTCTTAACGAACTATAAAAAGTTTCGTATTATCGTTTTTAGTTACAGTGCGAAGTATGTCCCACCTGATGTCAAGTAGTTATCACTTATGTGAACTTTTATGCTGATGACGTCACGTGACTTAAAAAGCTTGACAAATCGTTGGATAAAATAAAATAATATTTGTGATCTGACTAACTGTCTGACTGACTGACGTTGGCTAAAATAGTCCAGTCAAATATTCCATACAGAGGAAAGATGGGGAACTTTCAAATTTTATTTTTAATCATATTTTAAACAATCATACTGATTTTCAGCTTGGTGGGAATTAATGTAACTTCGAATGTCTAAATTGACCGGGCTAAAATGTTTAGAGTTAGTTTGGTTTTTAAAATTTCAGTCCTAAACGTGTGCAGCGAGGGTTGAAATTTGTATGAAAATGGCTAAACACAAAAAAAGTTGTTCGACATCCCATAGTTAAAATTTATGGGAGACATTGAATTCCAAAATTATATGAACCGAATTGTATTCAAACCCACGACCAATCAACGATGTCGTGTACTAGTAGTTCTATCGCAACTGAAATCAAATCTCAAAAACTTAACAAAAACAAAATCGCAATAACACATTTTAAACCGATCAAATCAAAAAGCTAGACATTTAACTTTCAAATCAACGTCTTATAACAAAAACTTTTTTTATGAGAAGAACATTTGAAACAAGCATATGGCCCACCTGATGTTGAGGAGTTATCTCTGCCTATGACGTTTGAAATACCCAAGGAGGAGTGTTGATGTTGTTTTTTATTTAGTTACCATTCTAACAAAATACATAATAATAATTAATTAAAAAAAGCACTAATAAAATCACTAAGGTTTACTATATGGATAATGCTACTAAATTGTGCCAAAGTTGAGTACACCAGCTTTTTTTTATGAGCTACAACATAGTACCCATAGTATTGAAATAAATTGTACAGTAATTGAGGTAGGTGCAACAGATTATACAGTAGCTAGTGAAGCAAACTTTAGATACGATCCTATATGCCCACATACAATTGTCATTTACATTAAACTCTACGCATTAATAGTTTATTTGTTTTTATAGTGCTTACCTGCACTTAAGGAAATCACAAAGGAAAGAAAGGAAAAAGAAGGAAAAGGAGGAGGGAGGAAAGGAAGGTCGTGGGTTCAAATCCCACTCGAGGAAAATAGTTTTTGGGATAATATAAAATTCTACGCATGAAGTTTTCTATTATCACTACTTTTTTTTCCTAGCCTATTTTGTCCCACTGCTGGGCAAAGGCCTCTCCCAAAGACTTCCAGTTATCACTACTAAATAACAAAATATTTGTAGATAATAAAAACGCTTGTCCTAATGCGGGCATCGAAAGACATCCCACTCTCCCACATAAAAAAAAATCTTCCCAATTCAAAAACCGACAAAATTGACGATATCCTTAAACTGAGCTTTCTGTCTTCCTACTTCATAACCAGATCCTAAGGGTCTTAGGAAATATGATTAAACGAATGTAAGAATTAATAGACGCTGAGCAGTGCGTCATAGAACGCGTTCCTGACGAGCGCGACCTACGAGGCAATACTTTGCTATAGGAGATGGTAGCCACTTAACATCGGGTGGACTATCAGCTTGTTCCATCTACAAGTAGTATACAAAAATCTAGAATAGCATCGCTAATACTTCTCACTCGCACTTAGTGTGTGACTGAAAGGTAATAAGTTGGCACACCACTGCAGATTCATTTTTTATTTATCCAGGGTATAAGAACAGTGTCAGTGTATTCGTAAAGCACAGGACCGAAAAGGACAAGACGAGACTTACTATCCACTCGTTTACTCGTACAAAATAGAGATATCTCTTGATTTCTACTGTATCTACTTGATGTGTGATGTTATCTGGTTTCAATATAAGCTTTGCTTATTTTGGAGCTGTATGATTTATGAAAAATATCCTCAATTAGCACTGGTAGTATATTGTGAGTGACCTCACCTTTTGATCTTTTGGTCATGGGTTTGGAACCGGTCAGGCAACAATAGGTTTTTTTATCGAAAAAATGATGTGCGCAATGCGAGTGCTCTCAAACGGTGAATGAAAACATAGTGTGGAAACCAGGTACTATTCTAGCAGCGGCGATGAGCTTGAATAGAATAGAATAGAATATATCTTTATTCAGCACTCGACACACAAGGAGACAGCACAACACTTAATTTATCTACAACAACACACTTAGTCTAAAACCTACCTACCTAGCTCACAAGTTTATCAAGACGTAGATGTGACATACCATAAGCCTAAATAAAACTGTGAGGAGGCAAGGTAAGCGGCACCACACTGTGTCAAGTCCCCCTGAGTGAGCATGAGCTGAAAAGGGTCCCATCTCAGCATAATGCCGCTCCACATCGCATGCCAATGTGAGGCGGCGCTGGTTTTCAGATGGGCACCTGCAACCTGTCACGTATGGAATACCAACTACTGTGGGTATGTTTTTGTTGTTTGTCAATGCGGCGACGACGCGAGCGCGTATAGGTGGGTACCGACTCGAGTTATGTTCAATACCTACGTTTACTGCGCTCTGCATTGTTTGGGTGTACGCTCGCTTGTACCTATTAGTACCTATTATTGCACTAATGTTCGAACAGATTTTAGATTATCATTATTGTAATCGAAAACCTAGTAGTTAAGACCAACCTTTTTTTTAGGTTTTAAGCTACTACTGATAAAATTGTACCGCTATTTTTTGTGTCAAATAAATAAATAAATAAATGTATTAATTGATATATCTGGATGTACCTCTCACTACCTTACTTAGACATCGTTGAAACTCGAGTAGATACGAGATCTAGTGTGATATCTAATGTGCTTGGAGATTAGATTAGATTGACGACCGATGTGGCGCGGCGGGCGAATGTCCGCCTGCGACGCAGGGGTTGCGGGTTCGATTCCCGCCTTGGAATAAATGTTTGTACGATCTGCAAATATTTATTCCGGGTGTTCTGGGTATTTTCTATGTATAATAAAAAATATCTATATATGTAATATAGTACAGTATTAAGTATATCAGTCATCTAGTACCCATAACACAAGCTCTGCTTAGCTTGGGGCTAGATGATGCTGTCTGGATTGTCTAGCATTATTTATTTATTTATTATTTATTAAAGTCGTGATGCTATAGAGTGAAGAGTGAGTATTCGTAGGTTGGCGTACGCAACGGATGTATGTTTGTCAATGCGGGTGGACCTTTTATCGTCGTTTTAATATTTTATCATTATGACCTGTGAATGCTAGACCGTTTATCGTGCTATTTGCATGACCATGATAGTTCATAAATAACCACAATAAGTCATCTTGACAGTTATATCCTACATCATTATCATCAGCTTGAAGAAGGTCACTGGCTGGAGTTCTTCTCCATACATTCCCAAGAATTACGATTTCGAACTTTTTAAAGTAATACTTCTAATGCGGCTTCCAACAAGGTTGCGTTAAACGTTTAACGCTACCGTAATGGGGGTATAAAAGCACTATTCTTTCTCTCTTTCTCTCATAGCCAGTTACGTTTCGTATATTAAAGAAGTTTTACTTCAGTCGTGTGGTATTTTCTTTCACCGTTTAAAAGTACTGGTGGTTTAGTGGTAGCAATCACGCCTTTCGATGCTAATGTCGTAGGATCAAAGCAGTACTTAACTGACTATGCCAGTGACTGAGGAAATCTCCCAGTGTTTTCTTTTACCGTTTCAGAGTACTGATGGTCTTGTGGTAGCAATCACTCCTTTCGATCATGTCGTGGGTTTGAATCAGGACCATACATCTAATTTAAGGTTATTGTTATATATTACACGCAATGTACTTCTTCTATTGACCAATACGGTGCTAAGCACGCATTCTATAACAACCTTAACAGTTTTGCCGTTCACATTTTCACGCGGTTTCAAAGTGCAGGTCAACTGAACATCAACGTAGTAATCTGTTTAGTGTACAGTCCGCTAGTAAAAATATGCATTATAGATAAGGTATCACTTAATACATATTTTATAACAAATATATTACATATTCTCAGTTAGTATTATAGCAGCGGTGATAGACTTGCAAACTGTCACGTACGGAACACTAGCTACTGCTAAATGTGAAGTCTATGCCAAATGTAATATTTGGACGTACTTCGGACTACCCCTCTTAGACGTTCTCGAAGAACCTCGAGTAGGTACTAAAAGATCTAAAAGTATATCTACCGTGCTTGGTGATATAAGTCGTAATGCTATTTAATTATTTTATTTTATAAACTAGCGGCCGCTCGCAGCTTCGCCCGCATGGTAGTTTTTTCCCGTTTCCGTATTTTTTTCGGAATAAAAATAGCCTATATGTTAATCCAGGTAACAATCTATATTTATTCCAAATTTTATCCAAATCGGTTCACTGGTTAGAGCGTGAAAGAGTAACAAACATCCATCCATCTATCTATCCATCCATACTTACAGACTTTCACGTTTTTAATATTAGTAAGAAGTATTAAACTGCCATGACTGGTTTTCTACGCTCTTGTTAAAAGCGTATTACCGTATATTGAAACATTGGTTTACCGATAATTAGTAAATTAAGTGAGGCTGCGCGGACGATGTAGATGGATGTCCACCACAATGTACACAACACAACACAACACACAACCACCAACACAACACAACCATACCCATACCACAACACAAGCTCACCATACCACCATATATGCTTGTGTACCCATAACACAAGCTCTGCTTAGCTTGAGGCTAGATGATGCTGTGTGGGTCGACCGGCATTATTAAAAAAAAAAAATGTTTGCACCCCTGGCCTCACCGCTTAGTTGGTAGCCCTGCTTCTGGTAGTCCTGCTTCTGCCGGTCTACGTTTCGCATTGTCATTTAGAAATACACTGCGAGACAACTTATGTTAGCATATGGACAAAGATTTTATACTATCCCAAAAATTATTTCCTCGAGTGGGATTTGAAAATAAGACTTGGAATGTTTTTATACGGTGCTACCGTGAGATATTCTCGATATTTATGATGTGTGAATGTGTATTGTGAGGGGTTTATTTGTTTTTATAGTGCTTACCTGCACTTAACTAAAGACTAAAGACGTTTCAAGATGATCCCTGCGGATATTACTGAATAAATGATTTTTGACTTTGACTTTGACTTTGAACTACTCGAGGAAAATAATTTTTGGGATAATATAAAAATCTATTGTGAGGGGTACCACTGTCCTAGACAAAATAATAATAATAACAAATAACATGATGACCACGACCGCTCTGCCAAGAGCGTAACGACTAAGCAGAAGTGTGAAATATTACGAATATTGTAAAAGTAGCAATAATAATAGTGATTATTTGTTTTAAAAAACTATTTTTTTATGAGCATAACATTTATTTACAAAAAAATTACAACTCTTACAAGTATTTATTATAGTTATGCATAAAATACATATGAAGCAGTCAAGGTATCTGCAGATCATTGCAAATGATCTAGAGATAGCTCAATGAATCAAAATCCAAAAGTCCAAAGAAAGATCTGAAAGTTTCTTTACCTATTTTTTCAAAATACCAGCAAATCCCTGCATGCGCGTGACTAATAAGCCATTTTCCATGCCTCAGACCTTTATTCACAAAAATCTTACAGTACTTCAGACCCAAGGCACTAGACAAGACGCAATCACAACAAGAAAAGCGCATTACGCTTTTATAAAAATGACGCTATCACCGTAGACCCTCCGAAGACGAGGTGTTGGGGCTCGCGAATAATTTATAACCACAACCACAGACAGCGTTACTGCTTTCCTAAACAACGGATACCGTCATATCACGGTTGAAAATTAAATTTTTTTATTGATTCGGAACTTGTTCGAGTGAATTAAGTTGTATCAAATATAATGGTTTCTTAAAAGTAAAAAATCTTGAAATCTTTTTATAGTTGTTCAATATAAAAATCAACAAATTTTTTTAAGTACGGTAATAAGTTGGATTCTTCTTCATTTTACTCCTACCACATTGTTTAGTTGTGTAGGTAAAATTGAATATCAAATATAATATTCTGATATAATATTACAATCAATTTATCTTGGATTATTGCACAAAAGCCATTATATTTTCAAAAAAAATGGGGATCCTTACGAAAATAATGTAACCCAAGGTGTAAAAAAATGCCTTACATCGCAGGCGCTGTGAAAACTATTAATTTTATAATTTTTGTTAAATACCCGTACGAAGCTGGGACGGGCCGCTAGTTACAAATAAAATCATTTACTACTAAAATAACAAGAAATCAAATCAAAATAAAATAATAAACACCGCTATTTTGGAAAACCAAGATTTTAGCAACAAAGAAGCAAAGTACCCACTGCACTCATTTATGAAGACAAAGCAGCCGATATCAAACTCTAACTCAACAGCTCAAGATTCAACCCTAAAACAGGCGTGGGGTCTTGCCGACCCAACAAAAATAGTTCCCTACAAAAGAGTATTCTGCTAGAGATCGTCGCAACTTTATTTAATTTCATAATAAATTGCAATAATTGCATTAGAGCGCGGGAGATATAAATCAAGTGATACGACGGCTTTGCGAGACAAAGTTTACCGTCAAGCGGTGAAAATGACAGGGTACAGAATCTTAAGTTCTGCTGGAGCGTATTCGAGTCTGCTTTGGTCTGACTGATTATTTCTGTGCTAGTTTTTAGGGTTCCGTAACCAAAGGGTAAGACGGGACCCTATAATTAAGACTCCTTTGTCGGTCTGTTCGTCTGTCATCAGGCTGTATCTCATGAACCGTGATAGTTAGAGTTGAAGTTTTCACAGATGATGTATTTTTGTTGCCGCTATAACAATAAATACGAAAAAACAGACTAAAATGAATATTTAAGTGGGACCTCATACAAAAATGTGATTTTTCTGCCGTTTTATTATAGATAATGGTACGGAATACTTCGTGCGCGAGTATGACTCGCTAAATTTTAAAAATATGTAATTGAAATATAGCGGTACAAAGTTCACCGGGTCAGCTACTTTCAAATACAATTCAATACAATTGTTTTTAAAATGAAAAAAAAATTAAATTCAATCACGTTTAAAACAGTTCACGCTAGCAGCCTGGTTAAATTAACTAGGTATAAATAGTTAACAAAGCAATTCTAAGTTTATCTCTAAACCAAACTGCATTGTGATGACAATAAAATTACCATAAAGCAGACCTTATAATTACGCCCATGCATCTTCACGACGAATAACAGACATCCCCATCCCCTAAATTGTATCAGCTAAAACAACCCTGGACTTATGGAAATTAGATTGCACGAACTGCAGATTAAGAACCCCGATTAGGAGTCAACATGGAAAAACAATTAAGGAATATACTAAAACAATGACTTATTCTATAAAGTTTGTCATTGTATTTCGTATCGCGGTTTTGGGGATCGAAAAGACCTATAGGGTTGGCAGTGCGAAGTAGCGTCGCGTTTGAGGGTTGACACTAAGTCGTTATAGTGAAATTTATTGGTTTTAGATAAAGTCTAATGGGGATTACTGAGGTTTAAAATGTGTAGTGTATAAAGGGTTCGTATATTTTCCTTGAAGGGGTAGTTATAGCGAATCACAGTTAAGTATTAGGTGTGATAAGATTTCATAAATGACTTGCTGATGAAAACAGATGATAGATAAACTTCAACAACTAAAACCAATAAATGTATTTAGCGAGCCCTTAAATGCATTTAGAAAACTAGTTACGCTTAACATCTTGCACAAGGAAAATAAAGTCACTATAATTATGTTTATGCTAAAGATGTTTATCTTGGTAACTATCTAAAAAAAGTTAAATCAGATTGTTGTACAAGCGGGTTTTAGAGTGTTTTAGGTAAACTCACCGTGACCTTAAGTGCTTGTTTAACGCAACCAAATCTAGAAGAACAGACAAGACATAGCCGTTTGGTTCATGGAGTTTTTTATATTTATCTGTTATACTATAATCTATACCAATTATAAGAAACGTTGTCCAGACTAACTGACATATAGACTACGAACAACCGGTCGTAGAGACTTGAAATTTTTAATTCATATTTTTCTTGATGCCTAAAAGTGTAAAACGGGTTGAAATTCGTATGAAAGTCAAAGTCAAAAACATTTATTCAGCAATATCCGCAGGGATCATCTTGAAACGTCATAAATCTAAGCGCCAGTTCCTCGCGAGCAAGCCTAGAAGAACCGGCAAAAAGTGTATGGCTTGGTTCCTACCGTTTTTTTGTATGATCCAGATGATCCTGTTACAAAATAATAATAATGCAAATAATTAAGCTCCAGTGTGGTGCCAATCTAACTCAACAAGACAACATGCTAAATACCTATAGGGCAAGCATACCAAGAACACACAAAAGAAATTCAAAAGACAGCACAAATTACGCTTCAACGAATAGTAATGCTTACAATCTCATGAATTCAAATCAGGGAATAGTACAGAATTTGCAATTTATCCTAGCTGTCGATGTGTAGAGCAATCGGAACATCTGACCACGCAAAAAAAATAACACAAAGCAAACGTAGCCGCGCGTTTTTGCTAGTATATTATTAAAGCTCCAAATACGATGCCAATCCAACTTAATATGGTGTATAATCTTACAATATAGAAACATTCAATGATAAATGATACTCATTGTGTAATAGTAGTATTTTCACGTTGTAATAACAGTGAAGGCAGCGACCGTAGAAAATAAAACATGAAAATAAGCAATATCAAAACAAATGTAAGAGATACAAACACTGGACGCCACAGCGTCATGTATCGACGGAGTTCGTGCATCAACCAAATTCTGCTTCGCATACTAATGTGACCGGAGCTATACATCGTGTGTCACTGGAAGAGACATTTTGAAATTCCATTCTCATATTATTAAAGGTTATCTATATAAGGTATATCTTCAAAAGCATAGCATTGTCTGCAAACTTACATTATATTAAACCAACAGTGCATATACCATATTGGATTTTATCATAGGTACCTACTTATAATCGTCGTAATAGTATTATTGTTATATATCTTTATACCACCACCAGTTTATGGTTGATATCCCTTCCTTCCGCACCAAACGCTTTGCCTCAACCTTCATAATGCGCACAGCAAAGGAATGGAACTCGTTGCCGTCGTCTATTTTTCCGGTCACATATAATTTGGATGTTTTCAAGAGAAGAGTGAATAGGTACCTTCTAGGTAAGCGTGCTACATCGTCGACCGCATCATCACTTAACATCAGGTGAGATTGCGGTCAAACGTCTACCTATAAATAGTAAAAAAAAAAAAAAAAAAACTTTTCAACCAATTAGTACTCAAGATTAAACCTAGACTTATGTATCTATTTGTAAGTTTGTAATGCTTGATTAACCTATTTGAATAAATTGAATAAAAATAAACTGTTATTTATTCCATAGACTCAAAATGATTACTGAGAACAATTTTATAACTAGGTGAAGCTAGGTGCCAGTTTCTCGGGACCAAGTCTAGAAGAATATAATATAATTTAGTACTTATGTCTATTTCATTATATATTATCGATATTTATGCTGAAAACACGGACAAAACGGACAAAAATTGACAATTTTATTTTTTCTAGTATTTTATTTTAATTTGAAAACTGATACACATTTTTTTAAATTTTATGCGCTTTTTTTACAATGAATAGACACTTCTAGCTTGCTATATCTTTGTCGGTATCAAAGAATCTTCCATCGGAAGAAATCTCTATCTGTCGGGTTGTATGGTCGGCCATTGTTCTTGTAACTTGATAATCGATTTATCCAAACGTATCTTAGTGGGTGTTCATACTAAAATCTTGCTTTGTCTGTATAGTATGAAGATGTAAAATCGATATTGTTGTATGGTATCGACTTTTGTTGTTTTGAATGGATATACCTTTTGTTTAGTTAGGTACCTTTTGTTGAGTGGGTATGACACGCCCACGTACATATCTACTCGGTTAAGTGAACATTGCAATAACAAAAAAAAACAATAGTAATAATAATATTGGACAATCCAAACAGCATCATCTAGCACCAAGCTAATCTTGATCAGATCTAAACAGATCTTGTGCTATGGGTACTTGATGAATTCTTGAAATTTAATCCCTAAACGTGTTCAGCGGGGGGTTGAAGTTTGTATGAAAATAGCTTTACGCGTATGAAGTCGCGCGCGTTTCGCTAGTTTATAACATAGGTAAATGTGATTTTATGTCATATTAGTTTAAGATCATAGCATTACTGCCAATAACTTCATAACGCAATTTATATCTCGTGCAAGAAACTGCGCAAAGTTAGCCATAGTTTTAAAGTGAGTTTGAAATTAATTGCAGCGGTCATTCGGGCGGGTAGTTATAGAATTCTACCGTATAAAAGCTACTTATTAAGTTGGCTACATCTAAAAATAGCTGAAGTATTATGACAGATTATACCTATAAAAAAACGACCAAGTGCGAGTCGGACTCGCGCACGAAGGGTTCCGAACTATATATAATAAAAAAGGCAAAAAATCATATATGTTGTATGAGAGCCCCCTTAAATATTTATTTTATTCTGTTTATTAGTATTTGTTGTTATAGCGGCAGCAGAAATACATCATCTGTGAAAATTTCAACTCTCTAACTATCACGGTTCATGAGATACCGCCTGGTGACAGACAGACAGACAGCGGAATCTTAGTAATAGGGTTCCGTTTTACCCTTTGGGTACGGAACCCTTAAAACGGTAGAAACAGTTCACCTAGGTTTAAGACGAATCAAATCACAAGCATAATTTTTTTGTTTGCTATTGCTGGTGGAACAAGCATATGGCCCACTTGATGATAAGTGGTAACCGTCACCTATACCAAGATATTGCCAAGGTAGGTCACTCACGTTTAGTACGTGCCCTACGATGAACTACCCTGCGTTCATCAACCTGAGGTATACAGGTGTTAAGCCTCATGTGCCTGTAATTTCACCGGCACCCACACCCTTCAAACCGGAACACAGCAATGCGAGTGTCACTGCTTGGCGGGAGAAATAACGCTGACGACCAATGTGGCGCGGCGGGCGAACGTCCGCCTGCGACGCAGAGGTTGCGGGTTCGATTCCCGCCTTGGGATAAATGTTTGTACGATCTGCAAATATTTATTCCGGGTGTTCTGGGTATTTTCTATGTATAATAAAAAATATCTATGTATGTAATATAATATTGTATTAAGTATATCAGTCATCTAGTACCCATAACACAAGCTCTGCTTAGCTTGGGGCTAGATGATGCTGTGTGGATCGTCCGGCATTATTATTATTATTATTAATAAGTACGGTTGTGGTAGTACTTCCCCGGACGTGTCTTTTCACAAAGAGCTCTACTACTACTTACATTATGTTTTATTCTAAAGATTTGGTTGACTAAATGTATTTCAATTTTACAACAGCCAAAATAAATAAAATATAAAAACTTTTATTAATACAAGTCAGCCAACACAATGCATGCGCAATGAAATTGTGATTTTGTGTCCATTCAATGCAAATGTGTGACATGTCTGATGTTTCACTCGAGATGTTTTATTTACGAAGTGACATTTACTGCGGTTTTTGAGAATCATAATTATTTTACGATTCAGTGAATGCGGTCAAATATATAGGTACCTGAGTAATATTTTTACCAGATTCTCCTGCGTTATGTAATTAACGTTGAAAAAAAAAATATATTTCGACGATTTTGAGATTTATTTTATAGTAAGATACGAACTGTTTTTATTCTAAGTTTCGTTTAAATTGGTTCATTGAGAACGTAGTTGAGCCACAAATACCAAATATCTTAACTTTCTCAATAAAAAAGTAGGTTAATTTATAAGAAATAAAATAGATAAATAGCTTAATAACTTTAATCCTCTGGTACGGCACATGTCCCCTTCAAATCTTATAGTACGAAGTACCCACTCGAGATTCTTTGGAAGTCAGAGGTAGTACTTTAGTACACGCCTACATTTTGCATTTAATCCAAAAACTACGCAATTGGATTCGAACCCACGATCAGAAAGCGGGGTCAGTCTAACTTATATCTAAATATATGTAACTTAAAGGTGACTGACTGACTGACATAGTGATCTATCAAGGCACAGCCCAAACCACTGGACGGATCGGGCTGAAATTTGGCATGCAGGTAGATGACGTAGGCATCCGCTAAGAAAAGATTTTGATTAATTCTACCCCCAAGGGGATAAAATAGGGGATGAAAGTTTGTATGAAACTTTGTCAATTTTAAACCGATCGGGCTGAGACTTTGCACGCATAAAGCTACTATGATTTTATCCCAAAAAAATAACCAGAACGGGAAAAAACTGACATGCAGGCAAAGCTGCGAGCGGCCGCTAGTTTTACTAACTAGTAACTGACTAGTACTGACGGTATTTATATTCGTCCTTTTTAAATTGAACGAAAGAATAGAAACGAGCAATACAAAGCACTTTTGAACCACTTACAAGACTGATAAATCTAAAAACTTTCAAGGGCCTAAACCATCAACAATGGAGTGTCCTATAAATAGTAAGAACGAACAAAAATACCAGTTAACATGCGATCGCATTATCCATTACAAACTGTCAACTATGACGAATGATCATATTAACAACGGACAATACCAGACACATTCTCACGCAAAGAAACAAGTAAACCAGCTCAAAACGCCTAATCTCTTTCCATACTATCATACGGTTCAAACTCGTGGGGGTTTTGTCGGGGAAGGATAGAGTAAAGTTTGTAGCCGATAACAGAAATGAACTATGAAGATGTACAAAAATGGAGTCCGGCTGAGATCTGTAACAGAATGTATTGAGATAACGCATAACATGCATTTACGTGGGCTACAGACGATCGGATAATAGTTTTTGTTGTGTTGCAGCGGAAGTTGGAGTTACGCATTTTTTGATTTATATTAGCAAAGTAAGAAAAAAAATAGCATCACGACTTTAATCCCCAAGTACGGTAGATATCTACGACGACCGATGTGGCACGGCGGGCGAATGTCCGCCTGCGACGTAGAGGTTGCGGGTTCGATTCCCGCCCTGGGATAAATGTTTGTACGATCTATAAATATTTATTCCGGGTGTTCTGGGTGTTTTCTATGTATAATAAAAAAAATGTATGTAATGTATTGTAGACATCTAGTACCCATAGCACAAGCTCTGCTTAGCTTGGGGCTAGATGATGCTGTGTGGATTGTCCAGCATTATTATTATTATAACTTTGCTAAAGTAAGAAAAAAAATAACATCATGACTTTAATCCCAAAGTACGGTAGATGTCCTCTCCAATTTCTAAGTATCAAGTACCTACTTGATATTTCTCGAAGATGTCTAAGGGGGGTAGTCAGAGGTACGTCCAGATAGTTAATTTGGTACATTTTGCAGTACAGTTAGTATTCCATACGTAACAGGTTGCAAGCCCATTGCCGCTGCTAGAATACTGACTGGTTTTTTCACGATATTTTCCTTTTTTAACCATATTTTTATAATAATGAATAATAAAAAATATAGTTTTTATATAAATTAAGTAATTTAAAACTATAAAGGCATCATTATAATAGTGTAGTCTAGCTAAATAACTTTATCTGACCTCATAGCTCAATTAAGTAGTAGTAGCTTTGCCCTCTATGCTTGAAGGTCGTGGGTTCGATCCTCACCGAGTAAAAACATTTGTGTGATAAACATAGATGTTTGTTCTTTGTCTGTGTGTTATATTGTATTTTTAGTATGTATTTACAAAACAGACGTATATTTTTATTCCATCAGTTATTTGGTTTCCATAGTACAAGCTGTGCTTAGTTTGGGACTAGATGATGTGTACATAAAACCAGCCAAGTGCGAGAAGACTCGCGCACGAAGGATTCCGTACCATTATCTATAATACAAGGCGGCCTTAAATTTGACATCAAAATATAGGTAATTACTCAAACCAAACAAACTTCAAACCAAAACGCATTGACAACATAAAACGTTATGTTAAAGCTCTAGCACTAAATACTAGTTTAAAATGACCCATTAACTTTTTAATCACACAGCCATAAAAATAATCTTTAGTGGTTAACACGAATTACGTTATCTGTAAGACCATAACAGTTTTATGAACTTACGATAAAAAGGATCGACAAAAACCAAACCGGATTTCAGAGGGGTAATCGTGAGATTGATAGTTTGTTTGCCTAATTATGTGTATCGTGAGCTCAGTCCAAACAGGTTCGAACAGAGCCGAATAATGGATACATGGGCATCTTCGTAAGGGTCCGGAATCGCTATTTAGCACAAAAAATGGAAAACAATGCTACATGTCACGATAGCAAAGGTAATTTTGGCGTCGTTTTTAGAGTTCCGTACCCAAAGGGTAAAAGGAGACCTTATTACTACGACTCTACTGTCTGTCTGTCTATCCGTCTGTCACCAGACTGTATCTCATGAACCGTGATAGTTAGCGAGTTGACATTTTCACACATGATATTCCACCAACAACATAGATAGATAGCCCACCTGATAATGAGTGGTAATCATGCAATGCACTGCGTCGCAGGTTACGTTCGTTAGGTATATACGATGCACCGATCTGCGTTCATCAACCTAAGGCATACAGTTGCTAACCCTCATGTTTAATATTTTCTTTATCAACTTTAATACAACTACTATTTCTTGATTTTCTAAACGTTTCAACAATGTTACCTCAACAATCAATGTTACTATCCTACTTAATATTATAAACGTGAAAGTTTGTAAGTATGGATGGATGGATGGATGGATGTTTGCTCTTTCACGCTCTAAACAGAAGACCGATTTGGAAAAAATTTGAAATAAATATAGATTGTAACCTGGATTAACATATAGGCTACTTTTTATCCCGAAAAAATAACAGGAACGGGAAAAAAACTGCCACGCGGGCGAAGCTGCGAGCGGCCGCTAGTTTGAAATAAATTATGCTCATCGAGCTAAGGTATCAAGTCTTATTAATAAACTGTTGTAGACTCGGACTGCAGCATTGGTTATCGAGCAATGCGTGGGGCATTAAGTGTCTGTGACGAACGCATTCCTTTTGTCTGTCCGTTTGTCTGCTGCATACGTAGGCTGTATCTCCAACCTTTGTTTGTGGTCTAAGTATACGAAGATTGAAAAGTCGCTTAAAGCGATAATATCATCAATTCAATACTCAATAATAATAATAATAATGCTGGCCCATCCAAACAGCATCATCTAGCCCCAAGCTAAGCAGAGCTTGTGTTATGGGTACTAGATGACTGATATACTTAATACCATACATTACATACATAGATAATTTTTATTATGCATAGAAAATACCCAGAACACCTGGAATAAATATTTGCAGATCGTATAAACATTTATTCCAAGGCGGGAATCGAACCCGCAACCTCCTGCGTCGCAGGCGGACACTCGCCCGCCGCGCCACATCGGTCGCGCGGTAATACTCAATATATTTATTGCTTTCACATGGTTTAGTTTGGATACAAATATTGTTCTTATGTGTAAGAATGTATCACATGGACCCTGCATAGGGTATAGTAATTCTTCTTCACTTTATAGGTATTGAAGTTGTATGTGTTATGTTGCTGTTTTTAATTATAACAATAGTTGTCCTGACTTACTCAATAATATTATAAACAACGCATAGTCTCAATTATACTTATAATTTCAGACTCTAATTGTTTTTCCTCACCACGCAGAATTGTACTAACATTAACTGCTGGCTAATAAAAGTATTCTATGCGAGACTGATGTTGATGATATGACTGATGATACAGGTAACACAATATATTTTGAAAACACTTTGTGTCAACTTGACTTCGACTGACTTATCGTCTGTCTATACTAACAGCAAACAGCACAAAAAAAGTCTTGTTATAATAATAATAAAGTTGATTTATTTTCTTTCACAATATAGCACAGTACAAGTATTTTGTTATGTATATTAAACAGTAATTTCGGGAATTCCTTTATTAGTAAACTTCTGTACACCAAGACAAATAAACTCTGAAAATTTCAAGTCTCTACGACCAGTTGTTTAGGCTGTGCGTTGCCCATATCCCAGCCAGTCAGTCAGGACAAAGATTGATAATTGGTATAGATTATAATAGTGTATATCGCTTTTCGCTTGTATCTTGTACATGAACTTGCTTTAAAACATCGATTGAGGATTGATTACCAAATTAAGCATTTTAATGGCACGAGATGTACTCTTAAACGCGGGGGCGATGAGTAAAAAGGGTCTATCTTTGATTCTTTCCTCTTTTGCTCAGTTTTTTATGAGGTTGAATTTCATCCATTTACTGACTCCAAGAAATTATAATTTGAAGTCAAATTCAAAGTCAAAAAGCATTTATTCAGTAATATCTGCAGGGATCAGCTTGAAATGTCTTTAAAGCTAGGTGAATCTAAGCGCCTGTGCCTCGCGAGGGAGCCTAACAAATATTTTTTTTAGTGCAAAGAATATTCGACATGCAAACTCCAAAGAGTTTAGTATTAGAATAAAAACTGTTTTGTGTTCTTTGCTGTCAAATTAAATACAACATTAATAATACGATTCATAAATTACTATTACTATAACGTGACATAGTCTAAAAATATACAAAATGACACACAATGTAGAAATTAAACCTTTATTTTATTATAACGGAAGTAATTTAGTATATACAAATATTTTACATCTAATATTTAACCTATCTACCTTATATCTACATATTTTATCATAACTTTTTCTACCTATAGTAAAGTGCGGGTCTATACTATAGGTAGAAAACAGAATTTAAGTCACTGACCGCTAAGTAGAAATTAGATAGATAGATTAACTCTTTATTGTACACAAAGAAGTAAACACACAATAGAAATAATTATAAGCACTGAGTACAACGGGCGGTCTTATCGCTAAAAGCGATTAGCATTATTACTATTATTATCAATATCAGTAAAAGGTATTTTTTTACTTTACTTAGTAGTCAGTCACTGTCAGTCACTGAGTCTTTCAATAATAACTGTTGAATCACAAATTCATTCCTCTGAATAATAATATACCTACTATCTATTTGTATTTGAGTATATAATAGTACTCTCTCTATTTTTAGTTATACTATAATTTTATTATTACTATCTTTGTACCACTGTCCTTTATCGCTTCGCTTATTGCTCTCCATCTTAAAGTTTCCTGGAAGATTTTTTTTCAGCGATAAGGCCGTTAAAATCTAGATATTAAGATATATGAATCTTGATAATCTTTAAGTACTAAAGTGTTATCTATATATTTTCTATACTATTTTATTCAAATAACAAAATACAAGCTCGTGACAAACCATTTTTATAGCCACAAGTTTGAATATAATTAACGAATTATGAATTTTATCCACTAGAGATCAAAGAAAATAGGTTAGAAACGACAACCGTTAAATGTTATAATCTTAGCTAATTTTAACCATTTATTTCTGTACTATGCTTTAGGATAGTGAAGCGGAACCCATTTCTCAGTTTGTTTTTAGAATATCATCCTTATTTTGTCTTGTTAGGTCTTAGATTTGACTATAAAAAAGAAAAACAAGCAAACTTATTTTTATTAAAATATAGGCTTTTGAAATATTTTCTTCTAATGAAGAAAATAATGAATATTGGTTTTTTTTTTAATGAAGCAATAATGATCAAAGAAGATTACAACTTCTGTCATATTTAAGTTCTTTCAACCATTTTACGTACCGCATTTTGTATAAAATTAATATACTACTAACAGTTACCCGCGGCTTCGCCCACGTGGTGAAGGTAATTTTACATTTTAAGGCGCTTTGTGAAAATTTACCTTCGTTGTAAATCTCTCTCCAGCAGGTTTGGCCTTTTAACAGGAAATCGTTTTTACCTGAAACAAAATAAACAGTACAGTTTAGACTTGTATTATCTAGTAAAACGCGCGTGACTTCGTCCACGCTAAGTCATTTTCACACAAAATACAACCCCTGCTGTCTAGGGTTTCAATTTCAGAAAATCCTTGGTACATCTCTACAGATCATCGCAATTTTCTTTAGATTACTGTTTTTGCTGCTTGTCGTTTTTATGCATTTTCAAATATGAAAATCGGGTACTTATGTTTATTTTTTAATGTACTGGATAAAAAGCGTAAATTTTTGCGTTTTATTTTCGTAATTAGAATCATGGTCTGATTACGCAGTTTCCGTTTTCCGAATTAGTTCATTACTCCCAGTTTATCATTGAGTCAAAATAAACATAATTGTTATAGATTTCAGAGCATACTTATCTTTGTGCAGTTCAGTAGGGGTTGAAGTTTGTAAGAAAATAGTTTCCACTAGTAACAATATATAAATCATAATTTAATAATGACACCCGCTTTGTCTTAGGTTTCTAATTCTTAATTAACCTTCAGTGTCAATATTCCTAAATACCTAAGGACGCAAACCTGCCCAAAGCAAACAGACAGAGACTTGCTATTTGCATAGGTCTAACGGGCGCATTTATGGTTAAAGCAGGTTGCGACTGGTGGTAATAAAAACACGACTGTTACTTCTATGGCAAGGTCACCGATATAACTCGATAAATTTCAAGGCACGGTTTTCTTGTTGCCGTCAATTTATCTTCCGAATTAAATTAAATAAAGGGGCTAGCCAGAAGCACTAAACATCTTTATTTATATGACACAGATATTTGAAGGTATACCTAATACCTTATTCACGGTTACAAATATCGTAACAACATAATTCATCATTTTTTACGAAGAAACATCAATTCATTTAATTTCTTAGCTATTAGTTATTACTCACTATATGAAATAAAACAAACTATTTAGGAAGAACTCGGTATTTTATACGTCACATACTGCCTAAAGTACTTATAATTATTATTACTGGTAATGTTTTTCCACTGTGTTTAAAAAACCAAGCTACAATAAGTTTCAATTTCAATTTTCGACCTCGGAAATTCACCCTTTTATTTGACCTATTTAACTAGACGTTACAATAAACAGAAACATCAAAACTAATGATATTCGAATAAGATTTTTTAAAAGCAGGCCTAACACGCGATATAATGCTTTCTATGTAAATTTGCCCAAAAGGGTGAGCTAATTTTCTGAGACCTTGTTTTTAATAAAATTATCTTATTTACGTTTATAAACCTGTAATTTAATATGTAGGCTTAAGTTTTTGAGAAATTAAATTATGAGTAGGTATTATACCATGTCTGAAGTAAATATTATAAAACATTTAAAGCACATGTAGAATTCGTTGAGCACTGATGGTATAGTGGGAGTAACCCTGCCTTCTGATGCTAAGGTCGTGGGTTCCAATCCGATCGTGTACCAATAAATTTTTCTGTTCGAACAATTTATGTGCGCAATGCTAGTGTTCTTAAGCGGTGAAGAAAAACACCGTGAGGAAACCAGTTAGTATTCTAGCAGCGGCGATGGGCTTGTAACCTGCTACGTATGGAATACCAACTACTGCAAAATGTGGGTATGAACCAAATGTAATACTTGGACTTACCTCTGACTACCTTCCTTACATACTAGAAGAATCTCGAGTAGGTACTTTGTACTACGAGATCTAAAGAGATATGTTCCAAATTTGGGGATTAAAGACGTGATGCTATTATTTTTAGATGGTTTTGAGTTTTTTTTTTCAGAAATGCCCAAAGGTTCATATTATATCAATCGTACAAAACAACGCAGAGGTAACTTATCACTCACGCCCCTATTTACGGGACACTGTGGTGCTACATACCGTCAAAACAAAAGTACCAACAGATTTAGGTCAAGCTGGAACCGTTCAGCGTATAACAAGCTGGGTTCCACAAGTTTAGAAGTGGCTAAGTCGCAGTTGACCCGAGAACTTGGAACACTTAACTCTTGTGTTGCTCATGTATACCTACTGCTAGTGATACTGTAGGTCTTAGGACTTAAGATGTTGATTAACTTCCGAGAAAACGGGCAGTGTAGTGCCTACAGTTACAAAGTTGGTTAGATCAAGACAAAGTCAAAGTCAAAAAGCATTTATTATTTATTGATGACCGATGTGGCGCGTCGGGTGAATGTCCGCCTGCGACGCAGGAGGTTGCGGGTTCGATTCCCGCCCTGGGATAAATGTTTGTACGATCTGCAAAAATTTATTCCGGGTGTTCTGGGTATTTTCTATGCATAATAAAAAATATCTATATAATATGTAATGTATTGTATTAAGTATCAGTCATCTAGTACCCATAACACAAGTTCTGCTTAGCTTGAGGCTAGATGATGCTGTGTGGATTGTCCAGCATTATTATTATTTATATTATTCAGTAATTCCGCAGGGATCATCTTGAAACGTTTTAAGTCTAGTTGAATCTAAGCGCCAGTTCCTCGCGACCCTAGAAGAACCGGCAAGAATCTTCGGCTTTGTTCCTACCGTTTTTTTGTATGACAGAGAGCAATATGGCTGTTTTTTGAACTTCTGTGGTAAAATTTTCTTTATGAAAATCAGGTGGAACATGCATATGGCCCACCTGATGTTAAGTCAAAGTCACTTATTCAGTAATATCCGCAGGGATCATCTTGAAACGTCTTAAATCTAGGTGAATCTAAGCGCCATGCCCTCGTGACCAAGCCGACCAAGAACCGGCAAGAAACTTAACTAACATCTGCTTCTTCCATAAGCATGTCGTACAGAAAAATACATTCAATGCATCATTCACTGATCTTTAGTAATACAGATGTATCTTCTTATGCAATCTACGGGTTCCTGTCATCAAAATTGACAGTTTTCATTTGTCTAACCGCACCCTCTACACACAACAGTTATTTCTAGCGCTGAATCACTATATTCGAACAATAGACCATTCCCCACACTGTCCTTTATCAGTACAGTCACTTACTATCACTTGTTATTGTAAAAAGAGCCTTATTGCATTGCGTTTAGATTTCTAATGTCTAGGGATAGCGGGATGATGATAACACGCATAACTTCAGAGTGGAGAAAAAAGTTTGTTTGCTAACAAAATTTGAGCATTTTTGGTAAAAGCCATTTTGATACGTCTGCAAAGATAAAATATAAGATCAAACGAACTTCTCGAAGTGAAGTTCGATCATTATTGTAGGTATGAGTCGCATCATTCGAAGATACGTAATCGAAGGTACAGTTCGAAGACCATAATGATGAAGTTTACTGGCTTGAACGTGACCTGACAGGCAATGCTGGTTATAGGTAATGGTAACCACTTAACATCAAGTAGATCATCTGCATATTGCACTAGCAAGTTAGTTAAAAAAAAGAAGCTGTCTCTATAGCCCTTATGAGGCTTTGTGCTCATATATGAGACCAATGGTAAATAATGCAAGCATGGGGATAATTATGGGTATTATTATAAGTAATCTCCTTGTGAGGTGGCCTCCAGTAGTAACTATTATTTACTCTGTGTTTCTATTTCTCTACCTCTCTTCATAAATATGAGAACTAGGTTGATAAGTTATCGAAGTTGAAGCTCACAGCTCAGTTAATAGTATCTCAAACTTCTACACTGCAGATTATTTGTTTGTTTATGTAATCCTATTTATAAAATAATGTAACATGACGTACAAAGCAAACTTAGAAAGGGGTCCAAAATATAGAAATATGTAAAATATAAGTGAATTTACCAATTAAATACCTACAAAACTGGTGACCCCAAAGATTTATTGTCTTACAAATTATTTTTCTTTGCTTGAACACATTATAACTCGACGCGTTCTGTAGAGTGAATAACACTTCATCACCATCAAATGACAATGAAGCTTTAATGGTGATAATGGAAGATGACTCTCAGATTGGTGACCCCGATCATTAACAAGAAGGGTAGAACTATCATTTTAAATCCAATCAGGGATGCATTAGCAAAACCATTATTTCGATGTTAGGGTCACACATTTGTTTAATCATGTGGCTTTAGATATAGATATGAGAGCATCGGTGGATTAGTGAGAGTGACCTCGCCTTCTGATCCAAACGTGGTTGGTTCGAATCCGATCGTGCACCAATGGATTTTTCTTTTCGCATAATTTATGTGGACAATGCCAGTGCACTCAAACGGTGAAGGAAAACATTGTGTGGAAACCTGTGTCTTAGTCAGCTCCGCACGTTTTGACCACGTCTTTCCTGTGGATGTTGACTAAGCTGTGAGGATGGTATGTATGGCGACGCAAGAGGTTGCGGGTTCGATTCCTGCCTTGGGATAAATGTTTGTACGATCTGCAAATATTTATGCCGGGTGTTCTGGGTATTATCTAATGCATCATAAAAAATATCTATGTAGGTATGTAATGTATTGTATTAAGTATATCAGTCATCTAGTACCCATAACACAAGCTCTACTTAGCTCGGGGCTAGATTCTGTTGTGTGGATGTCCAGCATTATTAATATAAAAAAAATAACACAAGACTGCTTTACCAAATACCATTTGTCAATAATACTATTATTGATATTGTTAACTTTTAATTAATTTTTATTTGACATTTTCATCTTTAATTAATGTAATTGGTTTTAACCGTGTTTATTAAAGTAAATAAATAAATAAATAAATAAATTTACCAAAACAAAGGTAAAAAATGTTGCAAAAGCTATTAAATTATTCCAGTCCCAAGATACAAATTGAATGACAACTGTTGATTTTGGAGAAAGGTAATGCCTTTCAGTACCCATCAAAAGCTCTCATGAATATCTAGCTACTATTAAATTCAAACAGTGGTATCGTACCTGATTGTTTTACTTCTGTTTGAGAATATCTACATTTGTGAACCGTGGTTAACCAAATATTGGGTAAAGTCAGTTATGTATTGGGTACTGTGGGTTTAGTGCTGAACCCTTAAGACCCAACCGCCCGTAATTTTTGAGCTGAGGCGAGATGGATGGATAGATTGATGGATAGATGGATGGAAGGATGGATGGATGGATGGATGGATGGATGGATGGATGGATGGATGTTTGTTACTCTTTCACACTTTAACCAGTAAGCCGATTTGGATGAAATTTGGAATAAACATAGATTATAATTTGGATAAACATATAGGCTACTTTTAATCCCAAAAAAATAACTGGCACGGAAAAAAACGCCACGCGGCCGAAGCTGCGAGCGGCCGCTAGTTACTGAATAAATGCTTTTTGACTTTAACTTTGAAACAAGAATATGATCGTTAAAACTTTAGCCTGTCTGAAATGTCAGGGATTGAAACTATTTCATTACGGAAATTGAAACTTTTTATAGAACAAGCAAATGGCCTACCTGGTGTTAAGTGGTTACCATCGCCTATAACAAAGTATTGCCTCGTAGTTTGCGTTCGTTTGGAACGTGCCCAACGATGCACTACTCAGTGTCCATCAACCTGAGGCATTCAGGTGTTAAGCCTCATGTGCCTGTAATAACACCGGCACTCACACCCTACAAACCAGAACATAGCAAGCTGTTTGGCGGCAGAAATAGGTACGGTGGTAGTACTTCCCTGGACGAGCCCTTCACAAACAGTTCTACTACTACTAAAACATTGATGTTATGAAAGTTAAAAAAGCTAACATACCATGTTAGCAAAAGCAAAATCACCAAAAACCATGGGTTGTCTTCAAATTACTCTTCAAAATTAGTTCACTAGTTTTGTTTTAAAATCAAAATAACTGGGAAAAATACATCAATAAGGTTGACAAAAGGTCGGTTTCTTAACTGTTTTATGCTTGATTGTGTTATGCTTAAACGCCTGTCCTCTCAAAGTCAATAGTTTTAAAAAAAACTTAATTACATTTTGCCAACGCAAAACAGACTAACCTTTATGAATACAATTGTAGAGTTTATTCTTCCCTAACTCACTGTCATATCGTCAAACATATTGAAACTAGTGATTGCAATCAACAACATCGTCTCGAGCTTATTGTGCCTGTTTTTAATTCGCCCTTATTAAATTTAAGAGAATTGCAACAACCCTTGAGATTGAAGGGGAGGTTTTATTAGGGGTGGCTAACGAGTGCCGATAAGGATGTATAATGCCTCTTGAGACTAAAGTTGGAAAAAATAGCTGGAGAATAGTAAAATAACTATTAACTTAAGGTTTTTTTCACAGCTTTGGTCGCATTGCATTTTCGATCTTACGTTTTAGGCCTTTTATTTGTTCTAACAGGATCCTTAAACAAACACGTAGTGTAAAACTTTCTTATATCGAGATAGGTATCTACTGCAGGACTTGTGGGATCAAATCCAGTCGTGCATCAATGGATTTTTTCGTTCAAAAATGTGCGCAATGCCAGTGCTATCAAACGGTGAAGGAAAACATTGTGAGGAAACCAGTTAGTATTTTAGCAGCGGCGATGGGCTTGCAACCTGTCACGTACTAACTACTGCAAAATGTGGGTATGTACCAAATGTACTATCTGGACATACCTCTGACTACCTACCTTAGACATCCTCGAAGAATCTTGAGTCGGTACTTGGTACTAAGAGATCGGAGGGGATATCTAGCGTGCTTGTGAATTGAAATCATGATGCTTTTTCTTTTTTTTTTCTTTTACAACAAAAACTTATATAAATCAGAAACAGTTTTACAACTTTAATACCTAAGTAGGTACGGTTGATTTCTGAAGGCCTATACCAACTCAAGGTTTTTGAGGATGTCTCAGGGGGTAGTCAGAGGTGCGCTTAAATATTACATTTGGCACAAATCTACATTTGCAGTAGTTAGTATTCCGTACGTGACAGGTTGCAAGTCCATCACCGCTGCTAGAATACTACGATTCATTACTTTAAAGAAAATTGTAATAGCGTGTGGGTAACTTTAGATGACTCATAGTAAGTACTACTATTGTAGACACTCAAGTATATCTTGACCAACGCTAGTACCTATTATTATAAAACCGAAAACAATAGAAATCGTGTACAAAACTAGATTTATGCGTTCAATCTGTACAATAAACCAAAGTAAGGTGACAGCGACATTGGCGCTCAAACCTTTGTCTACAAATAGGGCAGGCAACATCGTTATAACTCAGCCTTATCAGCATAATGATAGGGCTTGGACAATTTATTTTTAGCGCAGGGAACGATACATGGTGCAGACTATCATAAGTAGTTGAACAACTTACGGTAATAATGAGGTTTATTCAAATGCGCAGTGACATTCAATTTACTTAGTGGATTTTAGCAATAAGCTAATTTTTTAAGCTTTCGAGATTGGTTCACTTATAAACCCTTATAATACCATATAGTTCCGGTAATAGGGTATAATATAATATTGTATTTAGGTACTTACCTACATAGATTGTATGTTTCGTTTATCTACTAACTATAAAATTATGGGTGTAAGGCCAAAACCATAAAACTACCGGTTTTTTAAATATTGCAGTTATACAAAATGATAGTAAATGTACTTACATTTCGCAGAATTGTGTATATTTTTGATAGATTGTAGTGTAAATTCTGACAGACTGTGATAGGGTCAATTTTGAGCAAGTTCTAAGTACTTAGGTCTGATGTATGTTATACAACGTTTTCTAGTAACACGTTTTTTTGTTAATATGTTCTAAAGTTTGCTTTTGCGTATCTATGTACAAACATATTTTTATAAAATAGATTCAAATCACACAAAATCGACAAAACACCAGAAAATCTAGAATTTCGTACAATCGAGACAAAACTTCAAATTGAGACAGTAACGATTTCATGCACAAAAGACTGCACCTTCTTTTGTGCATGTTACTGTTTCAATTTCACTTGTCATTTATGTCTACACAATTAGTTGCCTAGCTACTTCTGACAGCGGCTGTAACGCACACTTTCCTTAAAATACGGGGTTGAAGAATAAAAATGATAACACAGTAATAGATAGGATGGAGGTAATAAGGTCCTTTAGTATTATTTGACGGAGGAGACAGGGGGTTGTGAAATGTCGCAGGCACATGCGAAGGGATAGATAATAATATCGATGGGTTAAGTAATTGAGTGTATTTTGCTTTGATTAAAAGGCTGGTTAGATTTCCACTATGAGTGACATATGTCAGTTTGACGTAAGGACGTATAATAAGCAAGGGCATACGGTTTACCCTTGCTTATTTAAATAAGGCATCATGGTCTTATATGCTAACATAACTATATGTTAACGCTGTCCTCCTATCCGATGGACTGACGACCGATGTGGTGCGGCGGGTGAATGTCCGCTTGCGACGCAGGAGGTTGCGGGTTCGATTCCCGCCTTAGGAAAAATGTTTGTACGATCTGCAAATATTTATTCCGGGTGTTCTGGGTGTTTTCTATGATAATAAAAAATATCTATGTATGTAATGTATTGTATTAAGTACATCAGTCATCTAGTAGCCATAACACAATCTCTGCTTAGCTTGGGGCTAGATGATGCTGTATGAATTGTCCTGCATTATATATTTATTTATTAATTACATCTACTTACTAAGGATAGTATAGCTGTGGCCATCACTCTGAGACGTGGTGTAAAGTTTTGCATGCCTGTGCTGACATCTACACCAATCAGAATGAAACAATGTGGCTATATTGACTGTAACAGACAAAAAGCAAGCCCTAAATAGTAAGTGCACTTACGCGCCGGTGCAGTACAGAAGCGGTTACAATCGCTAGTCTTCATAAAACGAGGGTAGTAAAATAAAAAGTATTTACTTACCCCCAAGATAACCAAAGCAAAGTTTGCTGATAAGTTTTTATTTCCTTCGGGTAGCAGGTAACGAGGCTCGGATACTAGTAACAGGATAGATGTGAAACTCACCGTGCTTAGTACGGCCACAGCATTTTTTTATACAACTTGCTGGTGGGATAGAAACAGGTATTGCTTTGTAGGTTACGCTCGTTAGGAATGTACTCTACAATGCACTTCTCTGCGTCCATTAACTTGAGGCATCATGTGCCTATAATTACGATGTTAAAATACAGGTGATAAAAGAACGTCCGCGGCGAATCACTGTGACCCCGCCATACAGGCTTTTTAGTCCTAGTGTGGGAAACGGAGTCACCTAACGGTATTGTACCATTATTTATGTATTATTTTTAAGTAACTTTAAAACCAGTATCTAATGTAATTTGAATAAAATACAAACAAACATGTACTGTATGTGACAAGCCCTTCACAAAGAGTTATATTACTACTATATTGCATAGATATGTTATAAACTTTTCAGACGTATTTAATGCAAGCTCTCTCGCTCTGGTATAAATATGCAATACACATAGATAGACAAGTTTCTAATAATATGTACTTCAAAGTTCAGAATAATCCTTGATAACATTTTGTTAGGATTAAGATGCATCTTGTATAAGTTAACCCATTTTGACAGCTATATTTGCATATATATTTGCAAACTAGCAAATAAATTCAAATCTGACTCAGTAGGTATTTAAAATGTTTGAAAAGTGCATTTAGTCCCAATTGTTATAAGTGCATTGCTTTTATGTACCTAAGTACCAGACAGGATTTGCATTTATTCAGGATATTTTTGACTACATTTGTAAAGGAGTTTTACCTCTGTCATGCTTTCACTATTTAATGGCACAGTTGGAACTAACTATTTTGTATTCCATGGAGTATAATACGTTTCACTTTCGGAGTTGCTTTTGCGAATGGTCTTCTTTTGCATTTTAAATTAGCGTTGAAGTTTGGTTGTGATTGAAAATTCAAGTATTCTACTAACTTCAACAAAAATACAACCTACGTTTGAATTTCAATACAGTAGTACTATCACAACTTTGTGTTTACAAACCAACAAATCTATACTTACTGTAATAAAACTGTAATGGTCGAAAAGTCGACTTCTTGTTCGACAAAAAATGCCAAAAAGTCGAAAAGTCTGTACGTTTAAGATATTTTTGTGAATTTTTGCTAATAGTATTTAAAAAATAAAAAAACTGGCCAAGTGCGAGTCCGACTCGCGGAATAAAAACGACAAAAAACATATTTGTTGTATGAGAGCCCTCTTTAATATTTATTTTATTCTGTATTTTAGTATTTTTTGTTATAGCGGCAACAGAAATATCTGTGAAAATTTGAACTCTAACTATCACGGTTCATGAAAAACAGCCTGGTGACAGACGGACATTGTAGTCTTAGTAATAGGGTCCCGTTTTACCCTTTGGGTAAAGAACCCTAAACAAGGAAAAAAGATCGATTTAATTTAAAAAAATGTTTGTTTGTTTGTTAGTACGAGCGTTTGTACACGCAAAAACAACTGAACAAATGTTGATGCTATTTGCAGTTAAAATTTGGCTGGGTTTTATTGAGCTGTCATCCCTTAAGTGAGAATGGAATGAAGTTTGTATGAAAAATTCAAAAAGCATTGCAGACGAAGTCAGCTCAGAAGTACATAAATTTCAAGCAATGTTTTAGATGCAGTTTGAAACAACATTTGAAAAACAAAAGACAGACGAAAAACTGTTTAGTCAAACGAAAGCACGATAACATCAATGAGAGAGCCGAAGACATTCTTTTCGCTCATTAAGCCGAAAATACCCGAAGAATGTCCGATAATTCGTACCTGTGGAGATGAATCACTTTAAGTGTCCCATATACCGACCCAGTCTTCCTACAATGGCCAATAAACACGCCATAAAAATATGAGGGACCGCACTAAAAATATACTTTTAAGCCATCTGTCCACTAAAGGGGCTTAGTGTTCGCTTGCCAAAAACTATGTCCAAACACACACTATTTTATTTGGGTATTCTTGTTACATCCTTGGCCTAATCTTGCCTTGGCACATCCCACACAATACACATAGGTACACACCTTGTAATAAATGTATTTCTAGCTAATATTAACTTACCTTATTAATAAACTCAGTGGAACCTAAAAATGAACAGCCAACCTCGGTGTAAGCAAAGACAATCACTGTTTCAGAGAAGACAATTACATTTTCATGTCAGCTAATAGAGATAAATATATGAATTAATAATAATAAAAAAAACGTTGCTTAAATTTAAATATTGTCATGTCTCTATTTGTCATTACTCATTGATAAGAAACAGCAATACCTTAAACATTGTTTATCTTTTGTCTCATTTTTATAACAGGCTCAGTATGAATAAATTGGTTTGAGAATAAACAAGTGCTTTGGTGGACAGTGGATCTCCTCGTAAACGTCCACCTTTGTTAAATGAAGTTGTCAAAATAACTTCATCAAGTCGAAAGAATTAACGAGCCACGACACTTACATGGTGATAAAACATAATAAATAAAATAAATAAATAATGCTGGACAATCCACACAGCATCATCTAGCCCCAAGCTAAGCAGAGCTTGTGTTATGGGTACTAGATGATTGATATACTTAATACAATATATTACATACATAGATATTTTTTTATTATACATAGAAAATACCCAGAACACCTGGAATAAATATTTGCAGATCGTACAAACATTTATCCCAAGGCGGGAATCGAACCCGCAACCTCCTGCGTCGCAGGCGGACATTCGCCCGCCGCGCCACAGCGGTCGGCGGTAATGCTTACGGAACAATTAAGTATCAATGCCGTTATTTCTAAGAGTCTTGTAGTGTTCATTATTTTTGATTTAGGTATTATTTACTTAGGAATTTGTCCCTAAATAAACCTTTACAAAATGTTTTTTTTTAATGCCACAGCCGGCAGACCAGCAGACGGGCCACCTGATGGAAAATGATCACCGTCACCCATGGACCTGCAACACCAGAAGCGATGCTTATGCGCTGCTGATCTATGATGTATGATATCTGATTACTTTCTATTGTAACAGCAGGCTGTTTTTGTCCAAAGTATTATATAAAATTAAAAATGGTGAACGTTTCATATAGCGCCATCTATTCCCAAATTAAGCAAAACTATGAAAAGCAAACAGATCCGCCTATAAAAGTCCACTGCTGGACATAGGCCTTCCCACACGTTTCCAGGAAGAAACTGAGCCCTTTCCATCCATCGACTTCCCGCGGTCCTAACAATGTAGTCAGTCCATCGGGTAGGAGGACGTCCTACGCTTCGTCTTCCGGTTCGTGGTCGCCATTCGAGAACCTTTATTCCCCACTGTTGCCAAAAAGCAACAATTTAATATCAAAACTAATATTTTACAAGCACGACCTTTCTCCAAAAATGTTAAGAAAGCTCAAACACTGTCTTCGAATAATTTATTCCTGACGCCAAAGGACTCGAATTAATCGCAATATCGAACCTGGCCAACCGTTATTAGTACCTCCTCGTATAGTTGCCAAGGTGTTTCACCCCTCTATAAATCTTGTCTAATTTGTGTGTAATTACAGGGCCGTGGAGTTTGCTGTAACAAGGAGTGCGTACCAGCGGGGAGTAAACGGCACGCGTAAGCACGTGCTCCAACCTTCACTATTGATAAAAGGCCTTTCCGACACAAAACTGATAAAGAAAATACAACCCTAAACGCAGGTCAAAACGATGCAAAGTCTAACGAAGAAGCTGATGAAGAATAAATTGAAGATACTAAAGAAAAAGCACTCGCAAATTTCGATGCTAAAGCAGTACCACAAGGTGTAAATTGGCAGAGCAGTAATGATAGCAAATAATAATTCTCTCAACTTTCGATCACTATTAAGCAACGTTTCAAAGTAACGTGCCGAAAGGTTTAAGTTAAATAGTAATGTGTTCTTTGACCCCTTGCGGAGATCATAATTTTTAGTTGAAACTAAGGGGTGTACTATTTCAAGTCAAATTAAAGTTACTTTATTTTGAACTCTTGAATTCGCAGCGGGTGGACTTTCTCGTTAAATTTTAAAGGATCATTTAAATAGCTAAAACATGTTTCAGGTTGTATAAAGTTCTGTGGTGAAGTTTTTTCGTCTTTTCGTCTTTTGAACTTCATGGATGCAGAGTTTTGATTGAAGGGCATCGTCTACAGGCCACCTACAATACACCGCAACACAGCACACGGCGCAGATAATTCGTGTCAATTAAATAATTTTCACTGAGTAAAATATGTTACATAATAATATGTTAGTCTCTAAGATATTTATTAATATAGACCTAAAAAGTTATTTGAAATAAAAGCTTATATTATTGATATTATTCTCTTCAGCATTGGTATTTCTCACAAGTAATTCAGTGACTCAGTAAAATTTCTGCCAGATGGCACGGCCTTTTTGGTCTAATCCCTTTCATCCCCACATAATTAGTTCGAAGTCTATGTTAATAAATTCGTGGTTCAATTGCCATCTGAAACCTACAAATAAATCTGCGTCATGCAGTATGCACTCGGCGTCCAAATGTATGTGCAGCGTCCACCGCACCACTGCAACCGAATATATTCTTTAAATTCTTATAGTACAGTGTTGGATTTCGTGCGTGACACATATTCGAATCCCGACCCCAGAATTCGTTTCGAGTGTCGATCCGAAACTGTATACCATTTACGAGCTTGATTGAAATTTTGCAATCAACAAGGGGAGTGAGATGATGAAATTATTCGTGTATTTTTTTCCCGAGCTTGTTGTATTGTAATGGGACGGGATAGGAAATTTACGGGGGATTTAAGATAGTAATCGCTGGCTTGGTTGTTCCAAGTGATTATTGTCGAGATAGCGCCCAGAGCTGTTTCAGCCCACGTACGATATATATCCCTTCTCAATATATTTACCTATTTGAAACACAACATGAGGCAAGTGACGCGATATGCTGCATGCTTGTTTATATGTTTTATTAATACTCAGATACGATATACTTTACAAAAATTGAAAACCCTAAGACCAGAGAGACAATTCTCGTAATAAAATATCATCAAATTGAAGGTTCAATCTCGTCTTAATTTCAAAAAAATACATGAATTTGGCCTCTGCTTCTAAGCTTGGAATCACAAAAATATACCAATCATAAGAACTATTCTGAGTGACTGACAAAATATAGACAACACATAGCCTAAAACGATTGGTCGTAGAATCTTGAAACTTTCAGGGTATGTTTGTGTTAGTATCTGAAAGGAAATATCTAAATCCAACCCATAAATGTACCTCACATCAGACGTTTGCGTTTTGTATGAAGACAGCTTCACGTGGACATTTCCACTTGTTTTAAATGATTACTGATTATTAAATGCAATTCTGCAACTGCAATGACTGTACTATTCTCTTATTTGAATGCATTAGATTGTAAGCATTACTCTTAGTTGAAGCGTAGCGTGTGCTGTCTTTTGAACCTCTGTTGTATATTAAGATCTTGGTATGATTGCCTTAACATGTTTTTTGTCTTGCAATCACCTTATTAAGTTAGATTGGCACCACACTGGAGTTTTATTATTTACATTATTATTAATTTGTAAAAGGATCATACAAAAAAACGGTAGGAACCAAGCCGTAAGTTTCTTGCCGGTTCTTCTAGGCTTGGTCGCAAGGAACTGGCGCCCAGATTCACCTAGATTTAAGACGTTTCAAGATGATCCCTGCGGATATTACTGAATAAATGATTTTTGACTTTGACTTTGACTTAAAATATTAACGCTTACTGTCTTAGTTTCCTTTGCCAATAATACTGACACTATTGGGATTCTAAATATGCAAGTTCTCACTACAATAATATAAGTGATGGAGAATATAGGAATTTTCTACAGTTCTATATAATCTTGTCTCAGAATAGCCATTAGCAAATTCTTCGCTCAGTAGATCTTAACGACGCCTTTTACTTTGGGGCACTTGACTTATAAAAGTTGATTTGAGAACTTTCAAGGGCTTTTGGGTTTTATCATCGCTATTAATTTCTATTCTCGTGAATTGATAACGTGATTGTGATTTTAAAAAATCTTAAACTTCCTGATTACTTTTTACTACGGAATTGAGTTAGGATAAATTACTTGCTTTAGTGTTCTTTGTTCTCCAGACAAACTGAAAGAGTTTATGTTACTACTTATGTATATCTTTTAGTGTTCCAACCTAAATATAGTCAGTAGGTCACTTTTTGTATTTCTTTTGTTGATTTTTTTTTGCTTAGCCCGTTTTTTTTTAAATTACTACTTTAAAGTTTGACTGTCACCGTAGATCGAACGTCGGGGTAGACTGAAAACCAGCCCTGCGTAAAAACGAAAGTTCTTACGCAGAATTAGCGCTGAGACTACTCCTATTGTCAAACTTGCAATTTAGTGATATTTTTGTACCCATATATTATGTATCGTTTTTTATGACAATAAACTCATTTGTATTTATATTTTTGTAATATACCAAGTCTTCTGGCCGATGGTATGATGATGAGTTAGCGGTACAAGACTGGATAGAATGCCGTTATAAAGACCCCCGTACCAGTCTACCCAGTAGTGTAGGCTAAATAGATAGAAATAATAGTGTTCTGATTTGCATGGTTAGACTGCCACCAATGCAACTAAAGGCACATGAGACTTAATCTACACCATAAGACATGTTACTAACAAACGTGACTTGCGAAGCAATGCTTCGTTATGGGAGATGGTAACCACTTAACACCAGATAGATCTTTCTTACTGTACTGTCAATAATTCGTTAAAAAAATATCACTTGAACCATGTCTTTGGCCAATGTGCTCTATGAGCTAATGCAGTTGTTGTATGCAGAGGTAACTGCTCAAAATCAGGTAGGACATTTACTGAATCCGTCATTTCAAGTTATAAAAAATGGAGTCTGTTGATAACATAGTGATGGAGTAAAATCAGGTAAAGAGGTCTAATAAGGCTTTAATAAGGTTTGGTAAGTATCTGCTTGTTATCT
The DNA here is from genome assembly GCA_947095575.1 of Electrophaes corylata. Lineage (NCBI taxonomy): Eukaryota > Metazoa > Arthropoda > Insecta > Lepidoptera > Geometridae > Electrophaes > Electrophaes corylata. Next base: position 12,917,939 of record OX352704.1, read on the forward strand.
GTAGCTTAGTTTACAGCTTAGTAGATTATGTTATGGATTTATGCAAACCTATGATAATAATATGCTTAGCCTTAGATTATGAGATGAAAGCCCTGGAATCGATACTGCCATGTGAGAGATAGTAGAATCTATGCCACTTAAAATAATCTTTGTCCTGACTGACTGACATATACAGACAACGCACAGCCTTCTGGTCATGGAAATTTTAAATTTACAGGGTATATTTTAATTGATGCGTAGGGGTGTACTAAGAAAGGAATTTCCGAAACTCAACACCAGGTACCAGGTACGTTATTTCAGAGCACAGTTTAAGTAAAACGAGTAACTACAAAATATGAGTTACACTGCAGGGTAATTCGCAAATCGTTCCACGGTTCCAAGTTTCAAGTTGTCGCTGCCTAGTATGCCACGCAATGCAACGTTTTTTAGGTTTTCCGGATTAGAAAATTTATTTATTTTTTAATTGTTTTTCTGAGCAAATAAATCGCTTGCAATAAAACTTTACGAAAAAGTTATTTAAAACCAAATCAGGATAGGTAATGCATAACAACACTTTATTAAAATTAATAAATATATACATTTAAAAAGATAATTATGAGTAGGTATTTTCCCGAAGTCCTTAGCTATAACAAATTTTCTTTAAATTGAAAATAAAAAAGTTAATATTATTTTCTCTGATATTAACATCATCCCAAAATTCATGTTTAACCAAGTTGTATGTTTAAAATCATAATCAGCCTGAAACTGCTACAGCAATTTGCATCTACCAAGCAAAAATAAGTTCACTAAAGATGTAAATAACCACTATTTTACAATGACAGAGCCGTAATTTGTTTGTTCGCGACGAGATTCCTTTCATTATGCGTTCGTGCCCCATAAAATATGCAACAGAAATGAGAAAAATGTGTCGCAGTGTACTCGGCAAAGTCCAGTGACTGTACCATAACTACCATCGTCAGCACAGAAGAAAGTAAACCTTAGCTCAGAATGAATAAGTCTCAATACCCTTACGCGGGTACGTGTGCTTGAGATGTTTTGAAAAATGGTAGGCTAAGAATCATAATCTCAGCTTCTACTATGAGTTACACACACGTCGTCTGTTCACATTAGCTATGAAAATAACAGTAAGTGTACCTTTTTGGGGACGTTGTATGATTTCTTTATAATGTGGTCAAAGTGAGGTTATTTGTATGGTTTTCTTTTGATATGGGTGGTTTTATACGGCTTTGTCATTCGGTGACATTGTTTTTATTGAATCACTAGCAGCCGCTCGTAGCATCGCCCGCGTGGCAGTGTTTTTCCCATTTCCGTTATTTTTTCGGGATAAAAAGTAGCCTATTTGTTAATCCAAGTTATAATCTATGTTTATTCCAATTTTATTCTTTAAACTAACAAAAACCTAAACTAAAATCCAAAATAAAAGAGCAATAACATTAAGTTTTCACAACTACACTAATCATAAAAAAAAATATATTATTCCAAAAATTATTCCCTGCATTGGGATTTGAATCCACGACATCAGATTTTACGTTTAATTCAGATTTTTTAAGATTTTCTAGATTTTTTTTGAGATATTATTAAAATCTTTATAATTTAAATGCAGGTTTAAAAGCATTGAAACCGGAAACGGCCAAATGCGAGTCGGACTCGTGCACAAAGGGTTCCATACCATTGTTTATAATAGAAACGGCAAAAATAATAATAATAATAATGCTGGACACTCCACACAGCATCATCTAGCCCCAAGCTAAGCAGAGCTTGTGTTATGGGTACTAGATGACTGATATACTTAATACAATATATTACGTACATAGATATTTTTTATTATACATAGAAAATACCCAGAACACCCAGAATAAATATTTGCAGATCGTACAAACATTTATCCCAGGGCGGGAATCGAAAATGTCACGTTTGTTGTATGAGAGACCCCTTAAATATTTTTTTTTCTGTTTTTTTGTATTTGCTGTCATAGCGGCAATAGGATTCATCATCTGTTAAAATTTCAACTCTAACTATCACGTTCATGAGATACAGCCTGGCGACAGATGGACAGACAGTAGCCAGACAGCAGAGTTACCCTTTTACTAAATAGGGTCCCGTTTTACCCTTTAGGTATAGAACCCTAATAATAATAGCTGTACCAATTATAAGAATCTTGATCCTGACTGACTGACATAGCCTAAACAATTGATCCTAAAGACTTGGTGTTCTTAGGATAGATTTATGTTAGTGCATAAAGGTAAAACTAAGAAAGAAATTCTCAAAATTAAACCCCTATAAGAATACAGTGGGGGTCGAAGTCACCTTTTCTGCAATAATCTAAATATATATAACTCAAAGGTGACTGACTGACTGACTGACATAGTGATCTATCAACACACAGCCCAAACCACTGGACGGATCGGGCTGAAATTTGGCATGCAGGTAGATGTTATGACGTAGGCATCCGCTAAGAAAGGATTTTGATTAATTCTACCCCCAAGAGGATAAAATAGGGGATGAAAGTTTGTATGAAACTTAGTCAATTTAAACCGATCGGGCTGAGACTTTGCATGTATAAAGCTATTATGATTTTATCTCGAAAAATAACGGGAACGGGAAAAAACTGCCACGCAGGCAAAGCTGCGAGCGGCCGCTAGTTACAAATAAAAACATAAATTTACATTGGGTGATATTAATTGTGGTTCTGAATTAAAGCCGTGAGTTTTTTTCTTTGTTACGTTTAAAAATATGAAGTATCTAGGTCACACCCAACTGTACTCATAGGTACTACCTGCGACACATACATATTCATAAGAATAAATCACGGGATAAGACGGGAATACTACTTTTAATGGTCTATAAAGGTTTCAGCTGGCTTTGGGCGTCGATAAATAATATGTTTATCCTAAGGTTCAATGTCCACTGCAGCGGCCTGGCTGTGTAGATGCGTATGCGACATTTTCTTTGATTTATTATACTGTATGCGTTTGTTGGTGCGAGGAAAGAAAGGTTATCATTTAGGGAAAGAACTGTCATTTTACCGCGTAACCGAAATGGAATCGAATTTATGGTGGTAATGTTTACAATATTAAAATTTTTTATTCAAATACTCAAGAAAATGTCAGTAATAGTTTTTTTTGACTTGAAACAAACTTGAAGCTTTCAGGGTATATTCGTTTTGGTTCGTAGAGGCGCATTATCAAAGGAATTCCTGAAATTTAACCCCTAAGCAGGTACAGCGGGGGTTGAAGTTCGTATGAAAATAATTCCACGCGGACGAAGCCACGTGCGTTTCCTCTAGTATTACATAACATTTTAAGCTACGCTCTAGTGGACAGAGGACCAAAGTGGACAGTCACCTATAAAGGTTTCATCTGGCTTTGGGCGTCGATAAATAATAAGTTTATCCTTAGAAAGCGGCCAGTAATGAGATACGAGGTATTACAATAATAGGTGCGTTGATTTGTAAGTATGGGCCCTGCTTTACTTGGCTAAGCCCGGGAGCGATTCAGTTTTAAAACTACACACGGACGAAAAGTACAGCAAATAAGAATACCAATGGTTAAGTTAGGGCGATGTTCAAACATCTGACCAGACGTAGAAAACACCCATTTATAGTTGATATCTCATCTATCCGGAAAACTATACCAAGCACTTCGCCTCAGCTTTTATTGCGGCCATCAAAACAGCAAATTTGTTACCGTCGCTTCTTTCTACAATATTCGATCTTCTACAATTTGGATGTTTCCAAAACAAGAGTGAAGCAGTATCTTCTAGCTTGAAGCTATTTTCATACAAAACTTCAACCCGTTAAAGGACTGAATTTAATAATGAATGAATTTTGAAAATACGTGAGTCAGTCATCAAATCATGACTGATGACTGACTGACTTATAATTGGTATAGATTGAATGTACAACATAAATCTATTTTTTATTAATTTGACCACAGTCTTCTGTACCACAGTTTACGTTTCTCCGAGAGCCAAAGTTTTTACTGTTAAACACATTAATATTGTTAAACATTTTACAATTCTTCTGTTTTTCTAGTACTACAAAGAGAACACTCTCATAAAAAAAGCTCAATGAATAAGTGAATGATCCAACAAGCTGGTCCAACATGCTTGATATATACAATGACCGTATATTCCAGCATAAGCGTATACTTACGACGCTATTGAAGGGGTTTACTTCGATTATGGTAGCAATAATTGAGCCTGAACGGGTAAATGTTAATTCAGTAGTTGCTTACTGCATAATGCATTGCTTGAAGGCTGTGGTTACGCTTGCATTACTCTAAGCTAGATCGTATTGAAAAAAGTGCTTTATTGCAGCGAGTTTTGGTTCAATATCGCTTGTTGTAAAATCGCAAAAAAATTGTATCAAGATTTGTGTCGTTTGCTTAGAACCTTATTTCTGTTTAAAAAATCAATCTCACTGATCACCTTTTCATAATACGAATGAACACTTATTTTTTATGTGATTGCTGATAGATCATGCAGATAGCTCACCTGATGTTAAATAGTTATCACCACCTAAAACAAAGCATTGGTCACGACCGTTAAGAACGTGCCCCGCAAATCGCAATGCACTGCTCTGTGTCTATCAACCTGAGACATACAGGTGTTCAAAGTCAAAGTCAAAAAGCATTTATTCAGTAATATCCGCAGGGATCATCTTGAAACGTCTTAAATCTAGGTGAATCTAAGCCTCAACAATGCCCCTCATATCCCTGTAATTTCACCGGCACCCACACCCTTCAAACCGGAAAACAGCAAGCTGCTTGGCGGCAGAAACAGGCATAGTGGTACTTCTCTGGATGAGCCTTTCACAAAAAATAGGTCTACAGCGGATATTTATAAAATAAATAAAATAAGACAAATAGCGTTACGACTTGAATCCCTAAGCACGATAAATAACCTCTTCAATCTCTTAGTACCTACTCAAAATTCTTCGAGAATGTCTAAAGAAGTAGTCAGGGGTACGACCAAAGATTAGTTAGTATTCCATACGTGACAAGTTGCAAGCCTATCGCTGCTGCTGGAATACTGTCTAATTTCCTTGCGATGTTTTCCTTCACCGTTTGAGAACACTGGCATTACACACATAAATTTGTCGAACGGAAAAATCCATTGGTGTACAACCGGATTTTAACCCTCGACCTTAGGATCAGACGGTCACTTCCACTAGACCACCGGTGCTCCTTATAAAATGCAAACTCAATTTAAATGGATATTCGCAGTCTTGAAACTATCTGACTATCCACTTAGCTATAAATAGTAAGAACTGGATATAGATTTGCAATTATTCTCAGTTGTACCGAAATCACGGGCAGCAATTACCCTGTGAAATTCCCACGGGACCTCTGACGGCTGGATCTATAAACTAGGAAATTATTATGGATGTGGTATTACATATTTAATAATAATAATAATAATGCTGGACAATCCACACAGCATCATCTAGCCCCAAGCTAAGCAGATCTTGTGTAATGGGTACTAGATGACTAATATACTTAATACAATTCATTACATACATAGATATTTTAAATTATACTTAAAAAATACTCAGAACACCCGGAATAAATATTTGCAGATCGTATAAACATTTATTCCGAGGCGGGAATCGAACCCGCAACCTTCTGCGTCACAGGCGGACATTCGCCCCCCGCGCCACATCGGTCGTCGTTGATTATCATGATCAACATCATCAGCATCTAGAAGTCTACTGCTAAACATAGGCTTCTCCTGTACGTTTTTAGGAAGAACTGTTTGAAGCCTTCGGGAGATTTTCCGCAATTCTAACAATGTTCGTTCATCAGGTGAGATGGTGTCTTTAGCGACATTATTTTATTAACATTATTAATATTAATTTATTCCATAGCAACAAACAACATTTGTATGTGGAATTTAAATTACAATTAATCTATACTAATTATTATAGAAATAAAAGATTTGATTGTTTGTTTACATTGAATAAGCTTCGAAACCACTGGACCGATTTGAAAAATTCTTTCACCGTTGGAAAGCTACACTATCCTTAGGTGACATAGGCCATATTATATTTTCAAAAAAATTAGGGATCCTTACTAAAACCCGTGCGAAGCTCACGCATAGCTCACTCATTAAAAAAAATATTTAAATTCATTGAATTGATATGCTTTTGTATATAACACACGTTTCAACGTTGTAAGAAATTACACAGTTTTGAGTAAAGCAATTTTTCAAAATGCAGAATTATTAACACACATCTGAGTTCGTAATGCCAGCCGCGGGGCACAGAAGAAGTTTGACCCGAGAGAATTGCCGCGATTTATCGTGCACTATTTTAATGCACAACTTGCACTCGTCAATTTTTAAAGGGCAAGCATAAAGCTGCCTTTAAACTACGAACAACTAGATTTTATATTATAAATATGAAACTTTAGATTGAATAAACCTTTTGACTTCTTCAGCAGATAGCCATGGACATTATTTGTTCTTATTAAAGAGCTTGACACAGGATTTCAATAGAAGATAGCTTTAGTGAAAGTCTCGTCTGGGAAAGCACTACTACCACACCTTCTCACACCACACATCTTCTTCTGCCGCCAATTAGTTTGCTGTGGTTGCAGCTTGAAAGGTATGGGTGCTGGTGAAATTACAGGCACATGAAACTTAGCATCTGTATGCCTATAATTGCCTTGATGGACGCAGAGCAATGCATTGTAGAAAACGTGACCTGTGAGCCAACGCTTTGTTAAGGTGATAGTAACCACTTAAGATCAGGTGGGTAATCAATTGTTCCATCAACAATTTGCGTAAAAAAAAATACGCTCCTTACACGCGTGAAGTGTCAATTATAAGGTTTTGCTTCTAGTTCATACATATTAGATATTATTATTGACAACCGATATGGCGTGGCGGGCGATTGTCCGCTTGCGACGCAAGAGGTTGCGGGTTCGATTCCCGCCTTGGGATAAATGTTTGTACGATCTGCAAATATTTATTCCGGGTGTTCTAGGTGATTTATATGTATAATAATAAATATCTATGTATGTAATATACGAGTATTGTATTATGTATATCAGTCATCTAGTACCCATAACACAAGCTCTGCTTAGCTTGGGGTTAGATGATGCTGTGTGGATTGTCCAACATTATTGTTATTAGTTTATACATTACCCCTGTACACGAAATCTCCGGACGTGTCTACGTGTCTAGTCTCTGTAATCTATTACGAGAATAATATTAAATTCAAACGTCCTAACCCGCTGACAATAACGCTGACAATGCCTGGACTATTCAATTATAATAAACAAGAGGACAATACAGTCGGTGACAGCCGGGGGATAGTAGGGATGTTTGGGTTTAAAACTAGACTTTATTAACGTACAATATACTTTAGGGAACAACATTTTTTTAAGCTACATCTGGTGGTACAAGCATGGCCTACCTGATGTTAAGTGGTAACCATCACCTATAATAAGTCATGCACGTTAGGTACGTGCCCTACGATGCACTACCCTATATCTACCAACCTGAGGTATACTGGTGTTAAGCCTCATGTGCCTGTAATTTCATCGGTACCCACACCCTTCAAACTACAACACAGCAAGCTGTTTATCGGGAGAAATAGGCATGGTGGTAGTACTATCCCGGACGAGCCTTTTTACTTTGAACATTTTAGTTGGACAGAAGACGCAGGTCACATCTAAGGGTAAGAATAAATTACAGGCACACGAGGCTTAACACCGGTATGCCTCAGGTTGATGGACGCAGACCGGTGTACGTTCTTAACTAACGTCATAGTAGTACAAGGCAATGTTTTGTTATAGACGATGGTAACCACTTAACATCAGGTGGGCCATATGCTTGTTCCATCAGCAAATTGTATAAAAAAAAACATAATTTAGTTTTTAGGGAAAATTTCCGATGACGGGGCGGCCACTTTGTGGTCTACTAATTATTGGCTTCTGTTAATATGTAATTTTAGTCATGAGCATACGTCGGTTGAGTTATGTGCGGTGAATGATGTCATGAGCATTGATAAGTAGGCACCAGGGGGCCTCAAAATGGCCTTAGATACAAGGTTTTTTATATAACTTACTGGTGGTGGTAGCAGACCTTCTACAGTTTTGACGAATTTGTTATACATTAATGTTTTATTTATATTTTAATTGTAAGTATTACGAACTCCTGACATTTTCTATTAACTTTTTATTATTTGATTCGGCTTTATGTAGTATTTTTACTAAGGTATCACAAATGAAAGCTGCAGATGTATATTCACGATAGATTTAATATTTATCCTATTTTTTACATTCCTTATATACTACAATATTATTTAATAATAATACTGTATTCTTGACCTGTAAAATGACTACCATTTAATGCTTATGACTTATGTATAAACAGATGGCCCACCTGATATTAAGTGGTCACTATCGCCTATAACAAAGTATTACCTCGTTGATCACGCTCGTAAGGAACGTACCCTATGATGCACTACTCGTACGGGTATTAAGCACCATGTGCTAGTAAATTCATCTAGTTTTAAAGGATAGTCTGTAGCTTCCTTTTATCAAACTTGATTTATAAACCAGTTTCACATCTCGCTGAGCTATCATTGGTCCACCAATCAACTTTTACTACAGCTCAGGAATATTGCAATAACTGTGAAATCTCCTAACCCCCTTTTTCGGTCGTTTCCATCCCATAAAAAGGGTCAAGAATTCATTGTTCTAAGGCTATGTTTGTCTTGCTCATTTTGCGCTCATATTTGATTTCGGCTCATTTTACGTTAAGTACTTACCCAAGTTTGGGGTCAAAGATTTTCCGCAAATCCATTGTTTCATTCAGCGTTGTTTGTTTTGTTCTTGCTTATGTTTTGGATATTACGCGGCTGATTGGACTTTTTGGGTGCTTTGTGCTGCTTTTTGGTGAACAATTATGATTTCTGGTAAGTAATGAAACTTTAACGAATCTATACCAATTAGGTATTCGAATTTTTGTCCTGACTGACATAAATATAGACAACGCACAGCCTAAACCACTGGTCGTAGAGACTTGAAATTTTTAGGGTATATTTCTCTTGTTGCATGAAGGTGTACGAAGAAAGAAATTCCTGAAATTAAACCCTTAAGTGGGTACAGGGTAGAAGTTTGAAAATTCGCATTTCTCTAGGTATTTTATACTATAAACTAACGTAGCAGAGAAAATTAATAAATTTGTTCAATAACAGGGGCATAGCATATGATAAAATGTCTACTCTTTATTTCTTGCAAAATTATTATATTTATATCTATGATAGGATGCACCTGTGAAAGCAGGACAAAAAACTCATCTTATTCTGTCAAGTATCGAGTTTTTTTACTGACTAACTGATATAATAGAAAGCGTACAGCTCAAGCCACTTGAAATCATCAATTATCATCATAATCAACAGCCTGTAGAAGGCTACTACTAACTGTTAGATAAAGGTCTTTTCCACACGTTTTCAGGAAGATCGATTTTGAGTCCTTTTCATCCATCGACTTTCAGCGTTCCTAACAATGTCTTGAAACTTGAAATAGGGTATATTCTACTTGGTGTTTAGAAGGCAGTTCCTGAAACAACTTACACACACAGTACAGACGGGGCTGAAACTTGTATGACAAAAATTCACGCGGGCGCGTATTCAATTTTCTTATAATACAACTTGCTGATGGAAGAAGCAGATGGCCTACCTGATGTTAAGTGACTACCATCACCTATAACAAAGCATTGCCTCGTAGGTCACGCTCGTTAGGAACGTCACCTACAATGCATTACTCAGCGTCCACCAACCTGAGGCATACAGGTGTCAAGCCTCATGTGCCTGTAATTTCACCGGCACCCACACCCTTCAAACCGGGACACAGCAAGCTGCTTGGCGGCAGAAATAGGCGTGGTGGTAGTACTGCTCCGGACGAGCCCTTCACTAAGAGCTCTACTACTACTAAACTCACTAAGTAATTATTCACTAGTTCAATACATTGTATCATTATTGTAATTTTTATTAGCTACTAAAACTGTCTCACAAATTTCTGGATATTTTCTATGCATAATAAAAAACATCTATGTATGTAAAGTATTGTATTAAGTATATCAGTCGTCTAGTACCCATAACACAAGCTCTGCTTAGCTTGGGGCTAGATGATGCTATGTGGATTGTCCAGCATTATTATTATATATCGTGTTTGTCTTTTTATGTTTTGGTCTCCTAACCTATGTACAGAAATATCATGCAGCAAACAAGTTGCCCAAACTAGCATTCTGACCAGCTTAAAATCTCCTTCGTCTATTTAGACTATCCACACCCAAGTACTAACAAGAACGCACAAATACTAACACGAGTACCTACTTAATACTAGAATTCCTGAACCCACCATAACTTCTAGACCCTCGAAATCATGTCAAAGTTCCTCACTTGCGCTGGCTCAGAAATAAATAGGGGTCTTGTGGAGCTGGTGGAGGTCCTAGTTACGGGAACGATAAAGTTTGAGAGAAGAGTAAGCGTTTAAATTGTCGACGCTTGCTGCTAACCGTACATTCTTCTCAGGGTTAGTAGCGATAGCAAAAAAATACACAAAACCACGCAAACACTTTGTTTTTTCATGAATGAATATGAGAACAAACATATTTTGTGTGACTATGTTTTTTCTGTGTCTGGGTGTCTTAGTTTGGGGCTAGATGATGTTGCATAAGAATATCTACAAATATTTTATATTTATTTTTATAAGATTGCAAGCATTTAAAGGTTTTTAGATGTTTGACGACCGATGTGGCACGGCGGGTAAATGTCCGCCTCCGACGCAGGAGGTTACGGGTTCGATTCCCGTCTTGGGATGCATGTTTGTACGATCTGCAAATATATATTCTGGGTACTTTCTATGCATAATATATAATATCTATGTATGTTATGTATTGTGTTAAGAATATCAGTCATCTAGTACGTATGAGACAAGCTTTACTTAGCCTGGTCGAAGATGATGTGTGGATGGATTGTCCAGCATATTAATATTAAATGCATTGCATTTCCAACCGTCCAACTTTATGAATTTAGTTCAAAATCACTAAGCAGGTTAATACAATTTAAAAAAGACGCTTTTTTTTTGTTTATTTTCTATTTGCTAGATACTTCTTATAGTACAATAAGGGGCAAATAAGTTTTATTTGCAAACCGTGCAACAAAAACAAGTATTTTAATCAACAAAATAAATGCTGTAATTAAATAAGTGATTATGGTACACTATACCTATCATATATTACATAGCAAGTGGTTTGGGTGACTTCTAAAGTTGGGGCGGTTGGGTACACTTACCTCCCAATAGGGTTGTCAAATACCCGGCTTTCACAATTATCCGACCAAAATCAACAAGCAATTTGCGATGTAGTCACCGCTGTCCGGCTAATATTGATAAGCCGTTTCCGAAAATAATGATAGCTTAGCATCTTCTTATTGATATGCGACTGTTTAATTATTATTTATATATAATGTTTTCTTTTCATACTTATACAAAATTCATCACAGTCACTTTCTGCGGTTTTTGTTTTCTTTATTTTTATGTAAACACTGCTGAATATAATGTAAAAACTTATTAAATGTAAGTTGAGGACTAATAATCACAAAAAACGGTTTTAATGAAGTCTAGTGCCACAAGTTAGAGATAAAAAACCGGCAAAGTGCGAGTCGGACTTGCACACGAAAGGTTCTGTACCATTATCTATAGTAAAAATGGCAAAAAATCACGTTTGTTGTATGAGAGCCCCCTTAAATATTGATTTTTATCTGTTTTTTGTTGTTATAGTGGCAACAAAAATACATGATCTGCGAAAATTTCAACTAACTATCACGGTTCATGAGATACAGCTTGGTGACAGACGGTCAGACAGACAAACAGACAGCGGAGTCTTAGTAATCAGGTCTCGTTTTACCTTTTACTTTTAAAACCACTACCAATAAACCATTAAATGAGCATACTTATTTTATAATCTGGAAAAGAAAAATGGAAAGTCCGGCTTTTCGCTTCCTCACGTAGCAACCCTACTAGAGTGGGGGATGAAATTAAACATTTCGGAGCCCTAACGGGTTACGTGTGTGACGATCTTAACGGTTCTATAAGTGATATACAGATAATGGAAGTAACAAAAGTATCTCGTATTTGTAATTTTATAAACACGCCCTAACTGTATAAAAAATTATGTTCAAGTCTTTATTTAATAATAATAATGTCAATAATAATAATAATGCTGGACAATCCACACAGCATCATCTAGCCCCAAGCTAAGCAGTGCTTGTGTTATGGGTACTAGATGACTGATATACTTAATACAGTATTACGCATAGATGTTTTTTATTATGCATAGAAAATACCCAAAACACCCGGAATCAATATTTGCAGATCGTACAAACATTTATCCCAGAGCGGGATCGAACGCGCAACCTCCTGTGCCGCAGGTGGACATTCGCCCGCCGCGCCACTTCAGTTGTCAAGTAAACTGACTAAGCCGTGGTTTTTCTCAACTGTCATTTCCAGTGGTTTGTCTTTAGATCTTCAAAAATTACCGCGTTTGCTATATTTGCATGTTAACTCCACTATATAGAGATGTTATTAGAAATTCAGATTTTAGGGTATGTCTGTACGATAAGGTAGATAGAGGTACCACTTAGTTTTTATGGCACTCTCTATTATCTTCAGAAGTAACGCTTATGTTGGCGATTGCCATGGTGTTTGTTTTTAAAATCATGGGTAAGTAACTAGTTATTTAATTTACACAAAATTATACGATATTTTTATGTGACTTGCTGATGAAACAGATAGCTTACCTTATGCTAACTAAGTGGTTACCGTTATCTATAGCAAACCGTAACCTCGTTTTAAACGTGCCCTACAAGGCAATGCTTTGTTATGTAATGGTAATTACTTAACATCAGGTAGGCTATAAGCTTGTTCTATCAGAAAATTGTATAAAAAAGTGTAAAAAACAGTCTAAGTGTAAGTTGGACTCACGCACGAAGGGTTCTGTACCATTATCTATAACCGGCAAAAAAATAACTTTTTAGATTTTTTTTTATATAAATTAGCAACAGAAACAAAATTTATGAAAATTTCAACTCTCTAACTAGCACGGTTCATGAGATACAGCCTGGTGACAGACGAACAGACAGACAGACAGCGGAGTCTTAGTAAGAGGGTCCCGTTTTACCCTTTGGGTACGGAACCCTAAAAATGACTACAAATTATCTACGAAATAAGAAGAGGACTAACTATAATTAAGTAGATTTATAGAGTGAAACTAAGCAAACCCAATAGATACAAACATATTAAGATTAACCAACCAAATGAGAACCATACCCGTCCACTCGTTCGGACAAGAGCCCAATTTAGCCCTTATAAAACTGCTAAATTATAAATCCCTTACACCCGAACAAAGTTCTGATGACCGGCGACGTCCTAACATGGTCGGGTCTTTCCGGGTTCTGATACAATTATATGGATGAATGCATTTTGAATTTATAACTAGCAAATTGGTTGTAGCAATTTATACATTGAATATCTTAAAATTAATTGTCCAGTGACCGTGTTTTGGGTTCCCGCCATCGTAGGTTAGTTTAATACTGTTTGATAGACCTATTATATGAGAAAACTAGTGAAACACACGCCACTTCACCCGCGTGAAGTTATTTTCATACAAACTTCAACCCCCACTTTAAACCGGGTTAAGGGTTGATTTCGTATAATCCTTAGTACACATTTACGCACTTGGGGATTGAAGTCGTGATGCTATTTTGTTTTTTTTTTCTCGCATAAACAATAATAGTAATAATAATAATGCTGGACAATCCACACAGCATCATCTAGCCCCAAGCTAAGCAGAGGTTGTGTTATGGGTACTAGATAACTGATATACTTAATACAATACATTACATACATAGTATATATTTTTTATACATAGAAAATACCCAGATCGCCCGAAATTAATGTTTGCAGATCGGACAAACATTTATCTCAAGGCGGGAATCGAAACCGCAACCTTCTGCGTCGCAGGCGGACATTCGCCCGGCGTGCCACGTCGGTCGTCAAAAATAAAAAACAATTCTCTGCTTATATCCAGTACCTACCTATCAGTTACTATATGTATAAAACATTCTTAAAACACGTGTTTCTGTCTACTAGACAACCACACAGCTTATTACTGTCAAAGTAGAAAAAAAACATTGAAGTTTCACTTGTAAAAGCAAAGGGCATCATTACTTAAAACTCAAATACCATTATTAAACCTTAAAGCAATGTGAGTAAAGATGAAGTTATCTTACAAGGGTTTTTAAAATGACAGCGGCACAGTTGAGTCTTTTAAAAACCCGTCTCGGGTTTCAGCGCAAAAACTAATCCTGCCGCAAAATGGGGGTGAGCAGAAAAAGCGTTTACCTACAGATAAGGTGTGACACCAAAATGACTGAGGACAAGAAAGTTTTATGTATGAGATAAGAAAATTTCAGTTTTGTGGCGCCTAGCATGTTATTTGCTTTTATTTTTTATACTTTACTGCAACTTTACTGTAATTTTATTAAATAATTAGCGGCCACTCGCAGGTTTGCCCGCGTGACAGTTTTTTCCCGTGCCCGTTATTTTTTCGGGATAAAAAGTACCCTATATGTTAATCCAGGTTACAATCTATATTTATTCCAAATTTCATCCAAATCGGAAAACCTTTACAAATCTGATAAAGCCTTCTAAGAAAGAGAACAAACAAACATTTCTAGAACAATCCAAAAAAGGTAGCAGAAGCCAATTGTAGATAATAATATAGTCATTACCAAAACAGTTAAAGCCGGCATTTCTAAGCCCACGCTGTTTGCCCAAAACAATCACAATACAAATATCAATACAGGGTGTAAATATATTCACAGGCTTTACTCCGCAAAACGATAGACAAACCTTTGTGTTGAAATTACATAGGCGCGGTAATGTGGTAACCGCTGTACAGCCGAGATATCGTACGACGCAGTGTTCCTCAAAATGAAAATACGAATAAAATTTAGTAGTAGTAGAGCTCTTCGTGAAGGGCTCTTCCAAGGAAGTACTACTACCATGCCTATTTCTACAGCCAAGCAGCTTGCTGTGAATACTTAGCACTGTAACCGTTCCACAGTTAAATTCTTGCTGGCAGCCATGCCGCCACACAGGGTAATCCAGAGTATTTTTTCAATTCATAGTCTTCTTATTACAAGTATTCTAAGCCTCTGCGGTTTGTTAGGGCTCCGTACCCAAAGGGTAAAACGGGACCCTATTACCCTATAACAACAAATACTAAAAAACAAAATAAAATAAATATTTAAGGGGGCTCTCATACTTCAAACGTAATTTATTTACAGTTTTTATTACAGATAATGTAATGGAACCCTTCATGCGTGAGTCCGACTCGCCGGTTTTTTTGATTTTTTTTTTATAAATTAAAGTTTTTGGCGTCAAGGTAAAGCTTGTTCAATAGAGTCATAGTATAACTGTCTGCAAAAATAACCACCCTGTATACAGAATAATTATAATCAAAAGGGTGACCTAATCTTCCCACTTCCCTTTAAAATTGCAAAGTGAAACCAATGTCCGGGCCACGTCCATTTTCAGACGCAGACCGAGCAAAAACTACTGTTTGGACACGCTATTTTATAAAATCTCAACTGAAGCTTTTATTGCTATACTGATTGAGATCTATTTCGTTTGACAATGCTTTGAGATAATAAGGTAGGCATTAATGAGTTATGGTTGCTCCTGATAAGGTTTGGAATTGAATAGTCTGAAAGTGAAGGGGTGAAAAATGACGATGTATCTTTGATTTGACTTTGATTTGAATTTAATTTTGATTGTTTTTTTATTTAATTAAACTGCAATATTCGACAGAAAATTTATATTTAGAGATTTTACTCTCATGAAAATATCTTGTTTCTATTTTAGGACTGTTCCTTATTTTACGTAGATTTATTGTGATATAAATGAATACAGTGGTAAAATTAAGAAGGGCAAAAATTAAGATTTTTCTGGCATATCAGCCAGATCGGGTTTGATGAAATTTTGAATTTTTGACTCTTGGAGTAATAAGTATAGGCTATTTATTTATGTACCTACTATTATTATTATTTTTTTTTTTGTGGCAATTGTCTGTCTTGCGGACAATTTTGCCAATGTCAAGTGGGTTGAATAAATTCTTTTCAGTCAAGTCGAGTCGGTAAAAAAAGTAAAGTCAGCCGTCATCGGTTTTGAAGAAAAAGATGGCGTTTTTCTTCAAAACCAAAGGGAAACATTTTCGTTCAAATCAGGATGCCTCATAACACACTTTCATTTCAATTGTTCACACTTGTGCTAAGACCTCAAGTAATGATGGTTAAAATACCACCAAAATTACCCATCAGAACTTAAAATAACACTAGAAAAACAATTAAAATGAAAATACAATGTTGCTTCCAAAGATGACAGAAAACGAATCCTATTACCTATTTATTTGAAGGCAGAGCAAAACGAAAAAAATAGACAGCTGTCAAAATAAAAGTAGCTCGTATTTTCAATAAGTATTCTTATCCTTAGTTCAATGATCAGCAAAATGAAAGTGAGCAAAATGTTCTCAGGACATAACATTACCATTTAACATTGTCCTATATTGTCCTACATGTTTGGCCCAAATAGCGAATTGCGTCACCGCACACTGTGAGCTATGGTCATTGGATACTTCCTTTATTGCTGCTCAGATCCTATTTGCGTATGCTTTGTAGCAATCTTCTCATGTTAATGGCTGGGGCAATGGTTTGTGGAGTTAGATACATGATACTTGTATTAGAATTCGGACAATATCTGGTGACTTTGTCCAGTGTTTTGTTTATTTATCTAGAGTGCTTTGTAGGGTCTCTAAGACGTTTGTAGCTACCATTATCTTATCATCCCTGTCTGAAGAAGTTTACTGATGGATATAGGTTTTCTGCATTTCCAAGAAGAAAGATATTGATCTTTTTAGGGTTCCGTACCCAAAGGGTAAAACTAGATCGTATTACTAAGACTCTGCTGTCTGTCTGTCCGTCTGTCACCAGGCTGTATCTCATGAACCGTGACAGTTAGAGTGTTGGAATTTTCACATGCTTTAGCAACAAATACTAAAAAATAGAATAAAATAAATATTGAAGGTGGCTCTCATACAACAAACGTGATTTTTATGCCGTTTTTAGTACTTAAGTATAGATAATGGGTACGAAACCCTTCGTGCGTGAGTCCGACTTACACTTGTCCGGTTTATTTGATTTTCCGATCTCCCGCGGTCGTAATACAAAGTCGTTAGTCTATAAGGTTTCGTAAACCCTTTCCATAAATAGAATTCCCGTGGTGTTTATGCAATATCTTCAGTCCATCAAGCACCCTGCTTCTATTCAGCACTCTGGTTCTTTTCTCAGTCATTTCACAAAAATATGTTTTTTATCATAGTGATCACTCTAAGTCGTTTTACAAACTAAGACTAGGAGAATCTAGTCTCATTACAAAACAATTCGCTATAAAAACAGTACAAAAATTGAAATAACTTTAAATTTGTTAGTTTTTAAAAGGTATTTTGTGATTTGAGGAACATGTTCACTGGGAACTTTTGAATAACAAACAAAATATTGGCCCAAACCAACTTTCAGAAGTGGCACTATAAAAATGCCCGCGATAAATTTTTGAAATTTTTTGCTTGCAAAGTCCTTAAGAGCCAGATTTTGCGATATTTTAAACCCTCAAGTTGGATGCCAAGCGTCACGTAGCGTACTTGTCCCACGACAACTCCGGCCAATAAATCAGACATACTTAAAACGCGATCTTCAAGGGTTCCGTTTAGACAACACGACCAAATTCTTTATTATAGAAATTTTGAAAACAAATACTTAGTACCAGTGGTCTAAGTGGTAACAGTCTTGGCTTTAAATCAAGACGTGCAATTATTAAAATTCTATTCTTTAAAGATTTCAAGTCAAAAAGTATTCATTTATTAAAATTCTAAAGATCACTTTGAATTATTTATAGATGCAGTGGCCTATTTTAGGTTAAGGAAGTATCAACTTCATTTTATCGACGGCAGTTGTAATAATAAAACTCGTAAAACATTAGAAAACAGCATGAATTGAGTAAAAGTTGATTATAAATATACTTTTTTAGGACCAAGTTTCAGAAGATACGAGCAGGTGGCTCGCAAAAACAGGCAGTTTCAGTTTTTATAAAAAAAACTCAAGTGTCTATGCCGTGCTTTAATTATTTTTAATCGTAAGCTCTAAATTCGTGTCGTGTTATCTACAAACACATGTTTTACTAGAAATTTGTGAAAAAAGTCAGAAACATCAAAAAAACTTTGTTTTAACACCGGGGTGGTCTCCATGTGTGACTGTATCGTAACGTGAGTTGCGGTTTGTTTGGAATTTAAAACTTTTGTCTTATATTAAATAACTATACTCATCTCTTGCTAAAAGATTTGCACAAGTTATTATTATAACATCATCATCACCAGCCTGAAAATAAGATAGGTAGATAAGGACACCAGGACATCAAGCATTTAATTAATCGAATCTAGGTGCCAATTTCTCGTGACCAAGGCTAGAGGGTGTCTTGGTTCCTACCGTTTTTTTGATCTACATATTTTACAAAATATTTTTTTATTTTATATCATAGATAGACTGTTCTTTGGCTTCAATCTCACGGTCTACTAGCTACATGGCCTGCCCATTGCAACTTTTAATGGTGTTGGAAAAAGCAAATAGCTCGCCTGATATTAAGTGAGTAACTATCTTGTAACAACGACGTTTAGTTTTATTTAGTATATACAAATATTTTACATCTAATATTTAACCTATCTACCTTATATCTACATATTTTACAATAACTTTTTCTACCTATAGTAAAGTGCGGGTCTTTACTATAGGTAGAAAACAGAATTTAAGTCACTGACCGTCTTATAACAACTAATTACGTGCATTTGGAATGTACTCTACGATGCACTACTCTGCAACCATCAATATTTATTTATTTATTTAAAACTTCCGCACAGAACAATGATGTGCTAGGACTACTTAATGCTAATAGCATTGTCTACCAGTCATCCTGGACGTGTAAAAAGATGGTGTGGCGTGTTGATAAAAGTAAAACTACTCGAATAGAAACTCTTACTATTAATAAAATAAAACTAAAGAAAAAGCAAAAAAAAGCAATCAAAAGCATACAGGCAATATATTAATATAATATTATTCTGAAGCATAATCATGCAAGATATTTAAATATATTCAAATATTTATTTCAAACGCTATTTCCTCGTAGGGTTTTATGAGTTCTACCAGTTCTACCATAACATTCCTAGTGATAAATCTCCTTCGTCCAATTGTCGTCCATTGTCTCATCAGATTGTCCCTATTTACTTCTATCTTTTCAGTTTTTCTCGTTTCAATTTTCTTTTGTGTGTTATTCTGTTGATGTTTGTATGAATTGTTGTTTAGTGGAAATGTCGTGGTAAATTACTGCTAGATATGTTTTGTTGGGAATACAAATAAATCATTTTTTGTTTGCTTGGTCAGTCCTAACCGATAAACTGCTTCATTCCAATATTCTACGAGCATCCGTTGGTACTGCGAGTCGCTGTCTGTCAGATAAACTCTTACCTCATTTGCCACTGTCATATTTGGCAATGATATGAACGTTCTGGCAAGCATGAATTTTTGTAAAATACAAGCAAAACGTGCGTGACTTCGTTTACGTGGAATTATTTTCATACAAACTTCAACCCCTGCTGTACGAACTCGTTTCGAAAATTCCTTTTTTGGTACATTTTTAATACCAAGACAAATATAACTTAAAAAAATTAAGTTTGTACGGCCCGTGGTGTAGGTTGCGTTTTTATATGTCAGTCAGTCAGGACAAAGGTTCTTAGAATTGCTTAGCTTGGAGAGAAAACTACTAATTTTTCAATGACGACTACGCATGGTAGGTATACCTTGAATCATAGTTCATATAATTTATTCACCATTGGAACACTGGGGACACTTGGTTTTGTTAGGTAACACTGTACTTTAGCGGCTGTACAAGGGCCTTGTCATAGTTGATTAATAAATTATTGTAAAATATTTGACTTAACCTAAACATAATAAATTAAATAAATTAGCGGCTGTAAAGGGGCTGTATGAAATCCGAATCAAGATTCGCATCGCTTTGAATGCTGGATACAAACTCTAGTTCTAAGAGTAATTGATAGGGGGAATACCATAACACATTGCTGCTGCAGCATTGCTAATACACGCTCAACGGATCGGAAACTCGAAATTGGCCAGCACGAATTAGATCGTAAAGCCGATCCAGCAGTCATCTTCAATATGGCGGCATTCAATATACCTGGCCGTCACGTGGTCTATAAATAATCCAAGACACAGAATACGAAACAGTGTTTATAAAGCTTGTGGTCCACTAAAGCAGATCCAGGTACTTAAAAAAAAGGAATCGGTGACCCCAATGCTGACAATAGGGGTCACCAATTCCATTTTTTTTCATTCAAGCTGGACATTTCTTAAAACCGTTGCTATATTGAAAACTTTCAAGAAATATACAACCAAGGTCTTATTTGACAGCCGTCACAGTTCAGTTCGTAGTAGCCCTGCTTTGCGCTATAGGTGGTGGGTTCGATCCTCACCGAGAAAAAAACATTTTTGGACTGAACATTGATGTTTGTTCTCTGTTCCGGTGTTATACTGTATTCTAAATATGTATTTACATAAAAACATGTACATATAAGTATTCTATCAGTAATTTGGTTCACATAGTAGATAGATAGATAGATAACTCTTTATTGTTCACCACACAGAAACATAATACAGGAAATATACACAATTAGGCAAAACAATGGGCGGCCTTATCGCTGAAAGCGATCTCTTCCAGGCAACCTTTGCACGCTATGCTTAGTTTGAGGCTTATTATTTTGTTTAAAAATTGTCCACAAATAATTATTTATGTTTTAGCTATTGTAAAATCTGTTTTTCTTTTTCTGTCCAATACTTGGACTCAGAAATTGGACATTGGCAGTATGGTCTAGTAGATTGGTAACAGCATTGATTAATTGTTTAGTCTCCGCTTCGGTATTTACCAGCCTTATCCGTCACAGAATAAGTAGGAGCTGGTTTGTGTGTTTGTGGTGCAAAATATAAACGACACGCCCGCCCAATCTGGGGCAGGTTGGAGTTATGACGGCCATGAATCCGGCTCACGATGGGCGGATAATGGCCCAAGACATCGGTGGTTGAGATCTTTGGTCTCAAAGTGCTATAGTCAACATTTAAATATATTTTTAGTATATTTTGTGAATACTTGTACTAGTAATATGATTTTTACATAATAATAATAATAATAATAATAATGCTGGACAATACACACAGCATCATCTAGCCCCAAGCTAAGCAGAGCTTGTGTTATGGGTACTAGATGACTGATATACATAATACAATACATTACATATATAGATAATTTTTATTATACATAGAAACACCCAGAACACCCGGAATAAATATTTGCAGATCGTACAAACATTTATCCCAAGGCGGGAATCGAACCCGCAACCTCTGCGTCGCAGGCGGACATTCGCCCGCCGCGCCACATCGGTCGTCATATGTATATAAATGTTTTATTATTGGGTAATCAAATTTAATCAAACCCAACTCAATATCGTTACGTTTGTAGAATGCTACATCTTCTTTTATATATTGAACTTTCATTTTGCTTGACATTTCGATAAACAAATCTTAGTTCAACAATCTTAGTTGGCTTATTCCTGCCTCACGATGTTTTCCGTCACCGTTTGAAAGTACTGGTATTGCGCACATATATTTTTCGAAAAGAAAAATTTATTGGTATACGACTGGATTCAAACCAGAAAGCGGGCTCACTTCCACAATACAGAGAATCTTAGTGTGGAAGACACTAGGATTTCTTGTGTCGTGGGTGGCTTATTTCCTAGGGCATTAGGGTAAGGTGGTCCATCTTTTGATCCTAGCAAACTAATTAAACGTTACTGACCTGCCTATTTTCTACAATGGGAACTAACTGACGACCGATGTGGCGCGGCGGGCGAATGTCCGCCTGCGACGCAAAGGTTGCGGGTTCGATTCCCGCCTTGGGATAAATGTTTGTACGATCTGCAAATATTTATTCCGAGTGTTTCTATGTATAATAAAAATTATCTATGTATGTAATGTATTGTATTAAGTATATCAGTCATCTAGTACCCATAACACAAGCTCTGCTTAGCTTTGGGCTAGCTGATGCTGTGTGGATTGTCCAGCATTATTATTATTTTTATTATTAACTTAGGTAGATATAAAATAAGTAAGGTTTCAGATAATATCTTCCTCCTCCAACTTACACCAGTACACAAGTAATTCAGGGTCCAGCACGGACCCATTTCATTGGGCATTAGTCGTGATGGCAAGGATTTCTTGCCTTGAAATTTTCTCGGACATAATTAATAGGACATGCCTATTAGTATGCCCTACTGGACGGGTCTTAGTATGCCTCATTGGGTGTCGCGGTGGCCGTGACAGATTTGAAATAAGGATTTAGATGTCTAGTTTTGTGACAAGCTACAGAATGATCAGACTGTAGGACTCTTAAAAGCTAATGCTCTGGCAAAGAGAATACTTCTGTGACATAATTATTTAGCTCTAATCATTTTTGGAATAGACTAACCCCCTAATACTCAAACGCAGAGACGTGCTTAGATCTGAGATGACTTTGAGTATTAGGGGGTATGAGATATAGGAATAAAAATAGTGGTGGTATTAAGACGTAATGAGCTGATCTACGCTCTAAAGAAACTCATTGTTTCATTTTAATGACAGTTAATAAATAACAATAAATATTTGTGGACATTTTTACACAACATCATCTACAAAGTAAGCATAGCTTATGCTATGAGAACCAGATGACTAATTGAATACATTAAACGTTTTTTTTGCAAATATACTTTTTGGCCTCGTTTTTTAGGTAAGACTCAAATACTTCATTACCTTTATTTATATATTTACCATAGCATACCAGACGAGCAGACGGGCCACCTGATGGAAAATGATCACCGTCGCCCATAGACACCTTGCAACACCAGAAGCAGAGTTTATACTGATAAACTCCTACTACGAGTTTATACTGCTACTGAGCAGGGATATTGATGGATTACAGTGGAACAAAATGTAAAAACAAATAATTATATATATACACCTGATGTTGAGCTTATGCTATATTATTCAAATACATACGAAATTATAGATATTATTGTAGATACGAAAAATAATAAGAGTACTGAGAAATTTTGAGAAACAACTTATATTGAATAAATCAGTAAATCGTTATTGAAATCCTAACTGCACTAGAAGCAAGAGGGTGAAATACAATTCACACAAATTGAGGTAAAAAAGGCACGTTTTTTCTTATCACCCTGTAATTTTAGGGATCCCCACGCTGATCTCAGGAACGGTAATACAGATCGCACGTGAGATGGTTTGGGTCTAATGTTCTAAATTATGGGCGAATTTTAAAACACCCTTGTAGATCCTGGAAGGCCGTGGGTTGCTGTAAAAATTGATTTTTACGAGTACACCATTTTTTGTGTTAAGTAATTATACAAAGAGCTTGGATTCTAGAGCCCTTCCTTATTAAAGACTAGCGGCTCGTCCCAGCTTCACACGAGCCTTAGTCAGGATCCCTAATTTAAAAAAAAATATAATATAGCCTATGTTATAGCCCATAGCCCGGGGATAGTGTAGCTTCCCAACGGTGAACGGCGTTGTTTTTATATCAGACAGTCAGTCAGTCAATGATGACAAAGATTTTTATTGTTGATTGGTTTACATTTTCAAAATATTCTTGTCCATAACTTTCTGTTCAGCAAAAATGAGTATCCAAACATAATTATTATGATTTTATTAATAGTGAAAGTTTATGTTACAAATGTATGTTAATATTACTCAACCTAATAAAAAAAATTAATACCATAACCAGTAAAACTTATGCCCGCATCACCGAATTCACAACTCCGAAAATGTTGGGTCGCATTGAAATGAAAATGTAACATCTACTCTCCCAAATTGTACCTAATCTACAGAATGTGGGTCATCCTTTCAAGCTTATACAAGGTATTCACTACACAGGGTGTATTCATTACCTACAGGGTGCGTAATATCATCATCCCCTGTTGCGGTACTTTAATTAAACTTTGCTCACATTCGGATATTCAATTAGGCCATAATATTGACATTAGACTTAGTGGGACTACACCCGAAACTGTGGGGTCACACACACACACACACATCCTGGCAACTTATCCACCAGCTGAAAATTTACTTTTTCTTTCACGTTAAATGTTCCGTTAGAAAAATTTATGTATAATGGAATCATTATACATAATATGTCCAGAAAGGTTGCAGCCGCTATAGCGGTATCTAGTATTTTTTTTTCTTATGCTACTGCTGGTGGAACAAGCATATGACCCACCTGATGTTAAGTGGTAATCATCACCTAGAACAACGTATTGCCTGATAGGACATACGTTAGCCTTACGAAGCACTACCTTGCGCATTCATCAACTTGAGGCATACTGGTGTAAAGCCTCACGTGCCTTTTTTAAGAAAAAAGGCACGTACCTATACTATATAATATACTACCTTTTGATTTAAAATTAGTACCTTACTAAGGTACTATTTGCAGTATTATTATGTATGTTTTACATTTAAAATAATGGTAAGTTCTTACTCTGCCATATGTTAAGTAGAAACTGATAGTTTATGAAGAAACTCTTAAAGTATTTATTTTTATGTTAATTACTAACTATACTATTTTCTTCTGACTTAATCTCTTGCTAACCCTATTTTTTAGGAACATATACGAACTTAATTTAGGTCACAAAAAGAACTACCAGGAATATAGTTGCAAGAGATTGCTGCAATGTGTGGCAACAGTTGCTTAAAATTGCTTGTACAGCGAGTACAGCAACCCATTGGACCCACCCCATATCGTAGGATCAACACCTAACATTAGCATAGCTGATTAAAAGGCCTCCCCAGAACGCCTGTTAACTCGTAACTGTCAAACGTACAACATATCATAAATCATCTTGAGATTACGGTTCAGTTAGTGCAATTTATACAGTAGCGGTACGAGGATACACCCTTGCGACACACCATAAAATTAAACCTTAACCTTTAACGATAGAGGTGAAATTGCCGATAAATTTCGCTTGGAGTTAGGCCATTTTGGGGATAAAATACAAATTGCAAACGTAGTAAAGCTAGCAAGTACTGATTCAGCATTTAGGTGGTTCCCATATACCAAAGTTGAGAGTACTTTGCTGTGCGAAAATGATTTATAGTCCAATTAAGAAAGCTCTTTGGATATGATGTTCATTGATAAGTAATTGGTTCGATTCAGCTTTATCGTGAAATGTGTGAGTTTCTGATAATTATTTCTTGGTTGTGCAAGACTACAAAGAAAACGTAGGTATTTCATCATATAAAAAATGTACGAGAAGATATAAATATACTTATTTCGACATTATTTTGCTTCCTAGCAAATTTACTGATTAACTGCTGAATAATTAGGTATAGTGTGATGTAAAAGACCAGTAGAAAAAAGAAGACAGATAGAAACTTATATCCAACAATAAAGGACAAAGGCTCCGCATTGGTAATGATGATGATGACATGCTGGTAACCACCAGTATTGGAAAATTGAATTTACGTTTGCTATAAAATTACAAAATGGATGCTGTTTTTCTACAAAACTTAAATCTTTACGTTTTAAGTGTGTGTAACATGTTTGCAAATTTGCTAGTTTCATTTCTACATAAACAAAAATTACACTAATCTTTCTCTGTGCATAAACTAAGAAACTTTGTATCTTTGTTTACTAAAAGAGTGTTCTTTTTTTAGCTCAAACTTAATTTTTAAGGACGGTATAGAAGACGTAAGACGAAAAAATATAACCCAATTTTATATTTAGAAAAATGCCCGGAAAAGCAATATCTTCTTAAAACCCAATATTTATGACTTTACTCTGAGCTTGGATATCTCTATGTGGCGACCCGCCTTATAACTTAGCCTAAGAGGATTTAATTTTGAAGAATCTTAAATACAAGGAAAGCTCGTGACTTTGTTTGCTTTTATTAATTCTGCTTCAGTCATCTTTAGAATGAAACGGAAACTAAGAATTAGCAATTTCCGCTTTTAAAAAAAATATATTTTTATACCATCTTTTTATACGACTTGTTGACGAAACAATCAGATGACTCACCTGATGTGAAGAGGTACCATCAACTAAATTAGATAAAGAAATTAGAATAAGGTAAATTAGATTAAGGTAATTAGGTAAATTAGATATTAATTTGTATTAACAAGTTTGAAATTGTTGTACCCGTTTTTTTCAGTTGACTACTAAAACTACTATTTAAATTCTACGAGTCTTTGCATCAGAGAGCATCAGATACTCAAGCACGGTAGATATCCCCTCCAATCCCTTAGTACCAAGTATCTACTCGAGATTCTTCGAGGATGTCTACGGGGGGTAGTCAGAGGTACGTCCAGATGGCTTATTTGGTACACATCCACATTTTGCAGTAGTTAGTAGGTATTCCGTGACTGACTGGACTGATATATGCAACGCACAAACTTAAAAACGCCGTATAAACTTGAAATTTTCAGATTAGGTTTGTTTTTTACGTTTGTTTTCCAAGATAAGATAAGATAATGTTTATTTCCAACAAAAAATATAACCATTAGTACAAATATTATTTTACAAAACAATCGGACTCTAGAATTAAAATTAACTGGCTTACACACTGGAGTTATACTAAGTTTGAAGTATGTATAAAAAAAGGTTTGTAAATATTATTCAATTTCTTTCTACGAGTATTAGTTGTTATAAAGTACCACAGACGAAACCAGGTCAGCGCTTAGCGTGCTCTATGCATCATATATTACCACATCTGCTCTGTAACCTAGTTGGCAAACCTTTATGCCTGTGAAATTTTAATGTCCTTGTGTCGTTACAATGGTTTCTTCCTGGTTACAGTTGAACAGACTAAAGTATGGTAAAATGATTCCCAAATGTTATCTTATCTTATGCTACTTACATAATATTAAATAATATGTATAATAAAAAATATCTATGTATGTAATGTATTGTATTAAGTATATCAGTCATCTAGTACCCATAACACAAGCTCTGCTTCGCTTGAGACTAGATGATGCTGTGTGGATTGTCCAACATTATTATTATTACAGTATAACCCTTTACCTCTCCCCAGCATATCACAATATAATAGCTCTTTTCCCAGGCCTTTCAAAGGTATAAATACAGTCTATTCTTTAAACAAACTGTTGAACCAATAATTATACTGGAATCTTTGTTTTAACTACCCTCAAATACCTCCCCTCCTCTCAAACCTCTTGCGTCGATGGCACTTTGCTCAAGTACCTTCTACCTATTGGTAGAACCGACCCTGGTTTTAGTTAGAGTTTAATAATTAATGCATCTATGTATTTTATACATCTATGGTAGGAATATTATGTAGTATGGGAATCAAACTTAACTTCGACTAAACACACGTTACGTAACGTTACGGCACGTTAATAAATAGTAGACATTAAACGCTTACAGTGTTTGTATGGACAACGTACCGACTTGTTTAACCTTAATGGTAGTTTTAAACGTCGCAACCTGGTTGGAAGTCGCCTTAGAAGCATTACTTCAAAAATTCAAGTTGTCACTGTCTGACATGCCGCGTAGTATAACTCAAAACGACAATACGAAACTTCCTTATCGTTTCTATGAGACCTGCAGATTCTAAAGTCAAGGACAAAATTTTTGCTTAAAACAAATAATTTTAAAATGAAAACCACTAATAATTCCTACCACCCAACCTCGCATAGTTCTTTCGGCGAATTCAACCAACAAATGTCAGAATGAAGACTTTACAGCCTCTCTGTCACATAAACACGTAACTTTATTCGACTTTTAATAATTTTACGGTCGAAAATCGCATCATACTATTCAAAACTAATAATGACTTTTCGAAGAACCGTGCGTCATAGATGATGTAATTGCACAGATGGAGAACTACTGTTTATTGTTTTATCGTGTGGAATTTAAGATGGTTTTGCTAAGGAGTGTTTGTCTACTATTACTCGGAATTTTAGGTAATTGAGTCATATCTGTTGTTATTCTATTGAATATTGCGGTTTAACCACAGAGGTACGCATTGTTTTGCTTACCAACGAACGTGTAAATATCTCCAACAGGTTTAATACCTACATACTTAGCTTAAATTTTTACAAAAATAGTATTTTAACAGTTAACTTGATGTTAGGTGGTTACCTATAACAGAGCATTGACTCACTGGTTACGCTTGTTAACGTGCCCTACAATGCACTGCTCTGCGTCCATCAACCTGAGGCATACAGGTGTTAAGCCTCGTGTGCCTGTAATTACGCCGGCACCTACACCGTTCAAACCGGAACACAGCAAGCTGCTTGGCGGCAGAAATAGGCATGGTGGTAGTACTTCCGCGGACGAATCCATCACACTACTACTGCTATGTGCGTAGTGCTTTCAAATAGTGAAGAAAAACATCGTGAGAAACTAGTTAGTATTATAGCAGCGGCGATGACTTGCAACCTGTAACAAATGCCAGCTAACTACTTCTAATAAAAATAAACAAAAAAATAAAATGTGGATATAAACCAAATGTACTATTTGGACGTACATCTGACTACCCCCCTTAGACATCTTCAAAAAATCTCGATTAAGTACTTGGTACGAAGATATCGGAGGGGATATCTACCGTGATTAGGTATTAAAGTCATGATGTTATTTCTTTTTTTTTAATGCATTTTAAGGTACTTTCTATCCTCATTTAATCTTTGCTAAAAATTGATCTTGTAAACTCAAAAGGACATTATACTTACAATTTATGATCATAAGATAGGTGAGTCTACAGTTTACGACCCGCTAATTTCACAAGTTGGATGATAACGGCTGGTTTTGTGTGAGTCAATCGGGAAATATTTAAAGGGTCTTGTCTAGACTCTTAACTTATCTGGGTAATAAAGTTGCTCACGTTGCAAAATTTATACTATAACTAGCGGCCCATCCCGGCTTTGCATGGATTTTAGTAAGGATCCTCAATTATTTTGATAATATTATATAGCATATAATAACAATAATACTGGACAATCCACACAGCATCATCTAGCCCCAAGCTAAGCAGAGCTTGTGTTATGGGTACTACATAGATGACTGATATACTTAATACAATAACATTACGTACATAGATATTTTTTATTATACATAGAAAATACCAGAAACCCCGGAATAAATATTTGCAGATCGTACAAACATTTATCCCGAGGCGGGAATCGAACCCGCAACCTCCTGCGTCGCAGGCAGACATTCGCCTGCCGCACCACATCGGTCGTCAAATGAAGTTGCTCACGTTGCAAAATTTATACTATAACTAGCGGCCCATCCCGGCTTTGCATGGATTTTAGTAAGGATCCCCAATTATTTTGATAATATTATATAGCATATGTCATCCGGGGATAGATGAATTTTTGTTGCCGCTATAACAACAAATACAAATAGAATAAAATAAATATTAAAGGGGGCTCTCATACAACAAGCGTTATTTTTTTGCCGGTTTTAGTAAAGATAATGGTACGGAACCCTTTGTGCGAGAGTCCGACTCGCCGTTGGCCGGTAGTTTTCCGAAATCAAGAGATTTTATTTATTTATTTTATTTGTTATCAGAATAAGCTCCATAGTTTTAGTAAAGTTCGTAAGACGGTCTCATTGTGAGGATAAATGAGTGTTATTCTTTTATTGGCGAGACAAAGACGGCACTTAGCCTCAAAGCGAGGCGCCAATATTTATACAACCTTCACTTGTGCCCTCCTTTGAGGGTACTGAGGGAGACAGTGGTGCGAAGAGTAGCGGAATGAAATGTAATAAAAAAATGAAATAACTTCACAAATTCAATCCACATGCACGGTAGATATTCCCTCACATCAATTAGTACATACTTACTAGATTCTTTGAAGATGTCTAAGGAGGGTAGTTAGAGGTACGTCCAAATAATACATTTGGTGCAGACCCACATTTTGCCGTACCTACTGGAAAATGTTGGTATTCCATACGTGACAGGACGCTTGCATTGGTGTACCAGATTCAAACCTACGACCAGAAAGAAAGAGAAACAAAAAGAATCAGAAAGAGGGACGCTCCCGCTATACCACAAGTGATTTTTCAATTATTATAAAAATTAGCAAACATTTCCGCAAAGTTTTTAATTAAATATAATGTCAGCAAAATCATATGCCGTGACCAATTTATTATTTTCAAACAAAACGTGACCTTTATTTTGAAAACAAATGTTTAACGGCACGCTATTTTGTTCTGGCATTCTAATCAGAGGGATAGGGGGTGTAAATTAATAGGACAAATAGGGATACGATTAAATGCCCCATGAGTCCTCATGGGTCAGTTTAAGCTTGTAATTTTTTTTCTGTCGGTGTACTTTATACGTAGATCAAATTTCTGTACCCGTTTAGGGGTTGAATTTTGGAAATCCTTTAGTAGTACACCTATACGCACCAAGATGAGTACATATACTCTGAAAATGTTCAGTCTACGACCATATACATATTCGACGGCCGATGTGGCGCGGTGGCCGAATGTCCGCCTGCGACGCAGGAGGTTGCGGGCTAGATTCCCGCCGTGAGATAAATGTTTGTACGATCTGCAAATATTTATTCCGGGTGTTCTGGGTATTTTTTATGTATAAAAAAAAATGTATGTATGTAGTTTATTGTATTAAGTATATCAGTCATCTAGTACCCCATAACACAAGCTCTGCTTAGCTTGGGGCTAGATGATGCTGTGCGTATTATTATATTATTATTATACCACTGGTATATGGTCGGCTGAGTAGGTCAATCAGTCAGCCAGGACAAAGATTCTTATTATTGGTATAGATTATATTTATATTTTTCTTGTTGTAATAGTGGCATCAGTAAATTTAAGGCAAAAACCTGGGGTAAATTTTAGTAAGCACGAAAACCTTTTATGAAAACCACCCTTATAAAATGCACATTCAATCAAACATAATCTACCTGCAACTTACACCCTCATCAATGGAAATTATGCCTAATCAGGTGTAAAACGAAAAATTGGGGGTGTAAAAATCACTGGCAGGGTAGGGTTATAATGTAGGGCTGTCAAAACGAACTTTTTGCTTAGCACTCCGGTCAGACGGCATACAATTAATAAATTAGTAAAGATTTGTGGACATTTTTACACAACATCATGTAACCCCAAACTAAGCATAGCCGTCACAGATCAGTTCGTAAAAGCTCTGTCTTCTACGCTGTAGGTGGTGGGTTCGATTCCCGCCGAGAACAAACTTTTGTGTGTTTAATATAGATGTCTGTCCTGTGTCTGGGTGTTATATTGTATTCTAAGAATGTATGTACAAAAAAAAGTACATAAGTATTCTAAAAGTCATCTGGTTCCCATAGTACAAGCTAAGCTTAGTTTAAGGTTAGGTGATGTTGTGAAAAAATATCCACAAATATTTTTTTTTAATTTTGACTGTGACTAAACAGAAGTAATTTATAAGTAGAAAATAAGTAACTTTAAATTGTTTACCTGCCAACCCTGATGTCCAGTAAAAGGCCTCCAAGTTCAATGACCTTTGACTAGGGGTAGTCGAATTAAGCAGTAGGTGAACTGGACGGGATAGATAACGGTGTTTCTTCACGATTTATAGAGGTGCAGGCCACGAATATAATCTACCCAATTATATAATGGAGTTGTTTGGTTTTATTGGAAATAACTGTTGGCTTGGGTTGTTTTCTAGTTTATTTTGTTACTGTGAGATAAGACTATTGTAGGTAGATATCTATAGGGTGCGTTTATACGGTGCAAAAGATATCGCTTCGGCTAAGATGTGGAACGCGACAAAATTTTGTCTACTCGTTTTCTCGTGCAAATTAAAAATATCTCTTTATATCTTTCTGTGCTAACATGCCAGTGCCTAAAATCTATCTCGTTTTGTCAAATGAAGACTTAATGGTAGGAGGACGTGCTAGGCTTTATCGTCCTAATAATTATCACTACGTTTGCAGTCGCAATTTAAGAACCTTAATTCCCCAGCGGTTGTTGGTTCTTCGAGCTATATGGCCTGCTCATTACCACTGATTCTGAGAGCTATGTCGGTGACCTTGAGTCTTCTACGGATTTCCTCATTTCTAGTTTTATCTCGCAGTGCAAGAAATATGTAAAGGTAATAATTTAAATCAGAAACTCAATACTGCGAGCATAAACCAAGGTTTTTGATGTGAGCAAAAAATCAGCACAGATCAAGTGAGACTGGGCTGGTCATGTCTGTCGCATGTTTGACGATTGTTGGGCTAAGACCACAACTAATTGGGTGCCCAATGCAAGACGTCTACGCGGCAGACCACCACGGAGATGGCGTAACGAGTTAGATGAATATCTTCCAGACTGGTCCAGCTTGGCAAGGGACAGAGAAAGTTGGAAAAAAGGTAGGGAGGCTTTTTGCCCTGCAGTGGGACAGTATAGGCTTAAAATGAATAAATAATTATATAGTCAAAGCCAAAGTCAAAAAGCATTTATTCAGTAATATCCGCAGGGATCATTTTGAAACGTCTTAAATCTAGGTGAATCTAAGCGCCAGTTTCTCGCGACCAAGCCTAGAAGAAAAGTCTAGTGTAAATTCATCTAGGAATTATATTCATATGTCTGTTTCATTTCCTTTTCAAAACTTCACTATCTTTTTCATAACCCAGTAGGTACATAACCCAGTTAGTACGGGGTTAGTGGAACGAGTCAGGTAATCTCCCGTATACCAGCTGACTCGACCGTTTCACTTTTAAAACGAAACCTTATGTCATACCTTTTTTAAAGTGCAAATTCAAAAGTAGGTCGTTTCCATCCAGGTTTATAATAAAATGAATGTGAGTTTTTTGAATATTTTATCGACGTTTGTTGAATAATTGGAAGGGATTGGATTTGTTTAAAAAAAGAAATAGACTCAGTACCTACTTGGTATTAATTGATGTTCATGATTCTTTAAGGATATCTAGGGGGTAGTCAGTCATTTTGCAGTACTTGGTATTAAAACGAACCGAAACCACACGGCTTCGTCCGTGTGAAGTTGTTTTCATTTTGATTCCTGCTGATCCAGTTAAGGGAATTAATTGTAGAAATTCCTTTCTCAGTACACTTTTACGCACTAATATGAATACAGCCTGAAAATGTCTCTATCACCAGATTAACCAGTACTTTAGGCTGTGCGTTGTTTATAATACCGTCAGCCACTCAGAACAAGGATTCACAAAATTAGTTTATAAGATTTTGGTTCTTAATTTAGTCATCATCTTCCTGCCCTTATCCCACACTTAGTGGGGTCGGCACAACAGGTTTTTTTCTTCCACTCTCTTCTATCAGTCGGCATCTCAGTGTTCATTCCTTTCTTACTCATATCTTTCACGCAATCCATCCATCTTTTCATCAATATTTAGGGTGGCTTAGGGTGAAAAAACAACCCCAATTTTATCACTGTGCTTATTCAAAATTACATTGTAGAGCGAATATGAAGCTGGACATTACCACGACAGCACAAAGATTGTGGTTGATAGTAGATTTTTTTTTTTTTTTTTTTGTTATAAATTAGCGTACAAACAATGTACTCTAATATCATTACAATCTAGCCACAATGTAGGCTAATGAGTAATTTTAAGTTAACTTAAATTGCTAGCATAAATTATTGTTCTAAGAATGTGTCCAATAACACGTTTCTTACTGTCTCTATTTAAGGCGAAGACACTCTGTTGTTGTGTTCTTATATTCTGTAGCACTTGCTTAGCAGATAGCAGAAATAATAAAAAGCGATTTAATAAAACTTCAAGCTATGTTAATGCATCGCAACGATGCAATATGACGCGTGCCATACGCTCCGGGAATAGGTGATAGTCAACTTTACATACCACAGTACATAATATTGTACCGGGTGTAAAAAGACCACTTCCGAATACAAGAAAAAATCCAAGAACGTGTAAAGTTACCAAAAACAAGGTTTATTTAGCTGTCAGTCAAATACTTTAGACTAATACAATTATTTTGCTAAATTTTCTATTTATCAACTAATAATGTAACTACTAAATATTCTTGTAGGTGGTTTTAGATCTTGAGAGAATTCAGATCAATAAAGATAATCATATATAGAACTTAAACTTTGAATGCAGTATGGTCTCTTTTTCCGTGAAAACCCCACCAATAGATAGATCAAGGGATAAAACCACAAAACAAACTCTGCGGCACATTGCAATGCAAATAACTTTATTTTTGTGCGCTAAAATGTTTTCGATCTCTTTTGTTTATTTTTATTGCACGATCTTCATTTATTTGGTGGTATCTAAACCGCGCTTTTTACAAACGGGTTTGATGTACGAACGAAACGTTTTTGATTGATGCTTGATTGATAGTAGTAGTAGAGTAGCTCTTAGTGAAGGGCTCGTCCGGGGAAGTACTACCACCATGTCTATTTTTGCCGCTAAACAGCTTGCTGAGTTCCGGTTTGAAGGGTATGGGTGTTGCCATTTAATAGATTAAAAGAAATCAAACCTTTGCATGTATTTAACATCTATTTTTTATCTATTTTTACAGCACCAAGGGCAACTGATGCCCTTGCGACGCAGGAGGTTGCGGGTTCGATTCCCGCCTTGGGATAAATGATTGTACGATCTGCAAATATTTATTCCGGGTCTTCTGGGTATTTTCTATGTATAATAAAAAACATCTATGTATGTAATGTATTGTATTAAGTATATCAGTCGTCTAGTACCCACAACAAAAACTCTGTTTAGCTTGGAGCTAGATGATGCTGTGTGGATTGTCCAGCATTATTATTTGTACATTACAACAAGTTGAGTACATTTTTGCAAATAATGATTTATAAAATAGATTTTTTCTATTTATTTATTTACTGATGTTTGTTTATCCTGAAAGGATATATTGCATAAAAGAATCTTACTTCCAAATAAGATTTCTTTAAAGCCTAAATGTAATTGCCGAGTTTGAAAAGAGCAGTACAGAAGCATTCAATAAAAACCCGGCACGCACGTTTTGTGTGCGAGTAAACAAAACAACCCCTATGCACAGGGGAAGATAAGATATTTAAGAAATAAATATACATTTCTTTAAACCACTCAGCTGAAAGCTAAAAGATTTTTTTATGTCGTAGCTGATGGAACAATCGGGTGGTCCACCTGAGTTTAAATGGTTACCGTCACCTGTAGCATGTATTAACTTACAGGTATGCAGGTGCGAAGCCTCATGTGCCTGTAACTTCGACACCCACTCTCTTCAAACCGGAACACAGCAAGCTGCTTGGCTCATATTATATATTCTCTTTTAATCACACAAAATAACTGTAGGAACCAACTGTAAGTTTTTTTTGTTCTTTTAGGCTTTGCCAGAAACTGGCACTTGGATTTACCTAGCTATAAGACTTTTCTTTGATTTCACCAATCACCCTACTAATAGAAATAAATAAATATGGGTGGACTTTTTTACACAACATCATCTAGCCCCAAACGAAACTTAGCTTATACTTACTAAAGGAAACTGATAACTGATTATATATTCATATATTTTTTTTTGTAAATACATTTAGAGTAAAATATAAAGCTCAGACACAGAACAAACATTTAAATAGATTAGACGTGCTTGTTTTTTCAGTGACATATAGCTCACCTGTACCCAACCGCCCTAAATATCGCTAAAGAGGTTCACTTTGCATATGTATACGAGGCTGATTGAAATTTTACGCTCGCAAGAATTTTTACGTATATTTTAGGAAGGTTTTACAATTTCGCACCCGCTATAATAAAGTCGTAGACAACGCGCACACTGCGAATAAATTTACACATTACACTGTTTGTATTGAGGAGTGTTTGTACGGAAATGTGAATTAAAAAAAATAGAGGTAACTTCAAAGATTAAAGTTGTAGCCCTATTTTTTTTGAAGTAATACTTCTAATGCGACTTCTAACAAGGTTGTGTTAAACGTTTAACACTACCATGGAGGGGGTATGAAAGCACTGTTCTTTCTCTCTTTCTCTCAGTTACGATCGTATATTAAACAATAGTCGTATATTAAAATTTTTTTACTTTAGTCGTGTGGTCAACTAACTCTTCAGTTTCTCAGAAAAAGAGCTTTGACATACAAATAAATAAAGGGTTAACCCACCCCTATTCTGTTAAGGTTGGTCGAATATAAAAATAAATTTTTCTAAGCCAAATATATCTATTCTGTGTAAAAGATATAAAAAAACATTTATAATATTATCATAGATGCTATTTATAGGCAAAATTTAATTTTCTCGCGTAATCTAATCCTAGCTTTACTTATAAGAAGTCAGGGGCCTACTCTACAAAACGATAAACTAAAATTCGTTTTGGCATTTTGAGTTACACAGCGCGGTAAACACGCACCGCAATTGATTTGTCACTACCGTGCAGTATAACTTGTAATATCTATAACCAACCTTTGCAAATCGTTTCGTTGAGTAGACCCCCAGAGCTCATCAGTTATTCATCGAAAACCAACGATGCATTCTAAGACTGAGACGTCGTTAAGTAAATTAATACGCATATAAAACATGATTAAAAAAATTACGTTGACAAGGGGAGAGAAACTAGGGGAACATCCCTTGTATATCAACAAGCTTCTTCATAAAAAAATAGGTAGTCAGATAGCTTTTATTGTGAAGAGAATAAGGATGCTTTTTGGGTGCTGCGATGGTTTTGAAGCTTGTAATAGCATACGGAGAGTTTACCTTCAAGTGTTATAAGTCCTAATGTTTTTCTGTTGGGGGATGAAACAATGAAAATGTTGATGCTAGATATTTTTAACTTGCTTTATTTAAATCTCTGAACCGTAGTTTTTTTTGTTAAGACCATATAAAAAACGGCAGGAACCGTTAGTTTTTTGCCTGTTCTAGGTCGCGAGGAACTGGTGATTCACCTATCTATAATACGATTTTAAGTTATTCTAATATTAAATAAATAAACAAAATAAAATCTCTTTATTTCGGATAACAATAGATCCATATAGGGTTAGTAGCACAAATCAGTATAAAAAAAACAGGCCAAGTGCGAGTCGGACTCTAGCACGAAAGGTTCCGGACCATTATCTATTGTAAAAACGGTAAAAAAACACTGTTGTATGAGCTCCCTTAAATATTTATTGTATTCTGTTTTAAAGTCCTTGTTGTTATAGCGACAACAGAAATACATCATCTGTGAAAATTTCAACTCTTTAACTGTTACGGACGAGCTCTTTGCTAAATAGTCTACTGCAACTAAAACTTTTCAAAATACCTCGCACTAGAAGCATTTTCTAAGCAAACATTTTTGGTGCAATCAGGTTTTTTGAATGGTATTCGTAGATAAGCCATGAGCTTAAAAGCACTTGAATGGGTAATTCGGTTTCGGCTAAAAGCTAACAATTTAGATATTATCCGATTGGAATATCGATGCCCGCTAATGGATTCCAACTTTCACTTTTAAATTTAATATTTCAAACTGGGTGCTTCGTAAGCTATGAACTCAGTTTGGTACCTTAGGCTTGCAACCAAATGTATAATTGAAATCTCCTACCATATAAATAAATTAGAATATTATTTGCGTGACAAATTTAGATGAAATTCGGAATTAACAATTTGTCATTGAATAAAAACTACTGTTAGTTTCAAAATGATAACAGGAGTAAGGTAAAAAGAGTAATTATTTTATTTTATAAAATAAACTTAATTAACAAGAATGTGCAAGGACTTTAAAACGTATTAAAGGAGGTTAATCAGAGGTCACACGTTACTTAATATAAATAAAAAAAATAAGATGATACAAACCAGAACTTTAAAATCGAACTCACATTTTATTTCCGAAATAAATTGAAACAAAGAAATCACAAGAACCATTAAACTCCAAATCAGTGATGCTGTAATAAAATTTACAAATTCCATCCATAAAACAAGTGTGTTTGGAAAACTTTGGCCATGAAACTGAATGTTGGGAGAGTAATACATTTTTGGAACAATACAAGTTTATATTTCATTGTTATTTGACTCATCAGAACAGGAGGGTGGAAATGGGATTTTTATTCTATAGGATTTGTGCTGTATTTGTTAATTTTTGCCGACTTTACAGTTACGGTAAGTACGGCTTAGTTTTAAGTCGCTTTTGGATGGAAATTTTATGTTCCACGTTCATCACCTTTTTTATTCTCACTTTGTTGATATAGAATTTTATTGAGCAAGCAAGAATAGCTGGTAAAAATTTCATATCAAACTGAAAAATTTAGCTGAATTAAACGTTTTTTGTGCAAGCATAACTGAATACAGTTAATATGATTTGTATGAAATCTGGTATATCGATAGCTTGTATTGTCAAGATTGATTGGTAAGAATACGAATCAAATTAGACGAATGGAAAGGATTGTTATATTATCGTTGTAGCATCCTCTACCATTGAGTAGCTAATACAAATCTAGTATTTATGAATATTTTCTTGATTGATTATAAATCTACTTATGCATAAGTTTGTGTTATGTGCATACTATATAACAAATAAAAATGAGTTTTTGTGTCTGAACTTAAGATAACAATAATTTGAAATAAAACTGATGTTCAGTGTTTTAAGCACTATTGAATTGAATTGAATAAAATTTTACCGAATTTTATAAAAAAGTTTGTTATTTAAATAATACGTAGGTAATACCTTTTTTATCGTGAAATATTCACACATAAAATACTGAATGATATGATGACTGTTGTTCATTATTTTTACAAAATGTATTCTACCTAAAGTATATCAATTATGTATTGATAAAATTATAGATATAGTTATTTATTTCTTATAATAAATTTTCTATAAAATACACCAACTTTTATAACTCGAGCCATGGAAGAAGCATCGCAAATTCCTGAGGTGTTGTTTACCCTTAAGGCGATTTACTCTAAGTGTCTGCTAAGGCGATAATTAGAAAACTTTTTCAATTAGTTTAATTTCGTAGTAAGTCGAAGATTTTTGAAGCTTACGTCTTACAGCGCCTTAAAAGTTGGGGTGCCAATCTCAAGGTAAACAGGGCTCAATGTACCTGTACCGGTAGACTTTTTATAAATAACTAGTGACCCGTCCCGGCTTCGCACGGGTTTTAGTAAGGATCCCTAATTTTTTTGAAAATATTATATAGCCTATGTCACCCGGGAATAGTGTGTAGCTTTCCAACGGTAAAATAATTGTTCAAGTTAGTCCAGTAGTTTCGGAGCCTATTCAATGCAAACAAACAATCAAATCTTTCCTCTTTAAAATATTAGTATAGATTATTTATTTATTTGGCACAAAAATAGCGGTACAACTTTATCAATAGCAGTTTAAAACCCAAAGAAAGGTTTGATGTAAGTCACCCATCGTTTATTTTAAACATTTAATTTATCAAAATGTCATAATTAAATTATCTTTGTAGAAAGCAATAAAAACAAAGGAACAATGCCCTCTTATGATTGTGTCATGCTAAATTGCAACAAGACTGCAGCGCATTTAAATTCTTTGCATCTGCTGTGGCGGCATATGTTGCGGATGGGGCGTACAGACGGGCGTTGAAAAAATCCACTCAAAATAAGAAAATAACTTGTCTGATACAGCATGTATCAGTGAAACAAAGTTATTTTACTTTATTTGGAAAACAAACAGAACAGTGAGGTACTTAAGAAATATAAACTATAGCTTATACAAAATCCAACATCTTCGTATAGTTAATACATACACGTGAAGCTATAGTGGACAACATAACTATGATATCCGTTTAGGAGTTGAATTTCGGAAATTTAATTCTGAGTACACCTTTACACACCAAGACAAATATACGTTGAAAATTCAAATCTCTACGAGCAGTGATTTGGCAGTTGGCTGTGCGTTGTCTATAAGTCAGTCAGTCACCCACTCAATCAGTTAGACAGGACCAAGATTCTTATAATTGATATAGATATAGGTTACTTAGCGTTTGGCTGCCATCACACCTGAAAAGAGCATGTGCAATTGCGGAGAGATACAGACTATGAAGCATTTGCTCTGTTATCCTCTTTGCCCGACCACCTGTACACGAGAAAACCTGGACCAAGCAATGGGACGCGCTATTGATATCAACGATGCACAACCCCGCGTCCACCTATCTAAGGCACACAGAGGTTAGGCCTCGTGTGTCTGTAATTTCACCGGCACACACATCCTTCAATCCGGAACACTGGAATACGAGCATCACTGCTGGAAGCAGAAATCGGTACTACTACTACTAAAACTTACGTACTTGAGAGATTCCTTCAACTAAATTTTAAAGTATCGTCGGTCTGCACAAGCCACAGTCTGTTTGCGTTGAAACGCGTCCCTAAAAGTTGTCTTTAATTAAATTTAAAACTTGGTGACGTCACATGTGGAAGTCCTTTTGGAACTACTGATGTAGGCGTTTTATGTGCTTAATTTGTTCGACTTTATAAATGAGTGTGCCTTTTAATAATGGATAAACTATAAAATATTAATTGTATAGAGAAATAAAGATAAATATTTAGTTTATCATAAGAAATTACATTTCACTAGCAATTATATGAATCATCATGTATAAACATTTTCTAATAGCTAAACTATGTAAGTAATGAAGGTACCAGCGGTAATATCACAAAATATAGGAACTCCTAAATAGCAGACTAGGTATATATCATCAAAAACTCTCTCATCATTATCATTATTATTTATTATTATTTGGCTCTGTTATCATTTAAAATCCAGTCCATCCAAAGGTTGTCCGGAAGAGATCGCTTATAGCGATAAGACCGCCCATTGTGCATCGCTGTAGCTACTTTAATTTAGTTAATTTTGTTTTAAATTTGTTATGGCCTTGTGGTGTACAATAAAGAGTTTTCTATCTATCTATCTATCTATATACTGAATACTACCAAATAGTCAGGTACCAAGTGCAGTACAGGTGTTCTATTCTAACTATAACACTTATAAACTCGACGTGAAATTAGTAAAATAGCAAATATTTACACAGTGTTCTATCTTTTGTATGTATTAACTCTCTCTCTGTGGTCGGTACTTCATGGCTGAAGATCGTGATCACTGGATGTCTTCGTACTGGAGTGGACGGCTTGTCTCCAGCGCGTTCTGTTAGTCGCCAATTTGACAACTTCGTAAAACTGGCCTTTACCCTCTTTAAGCTGGTCAGTCCATCGAGTTGGAGATCTACCACGCGACCGCTTTCCTTGTACATTTCCAACGATGACCAGCTTTTCGAGGTTTTCGCCGCCGCGCCTGGCTATATGGCCAAAGTACGATAGTATACGGCGGTGACAAATCGTGGACAACCTATCTTTAACTTTTAACTGCGACAGAATTGATACATTGGTGCGTTTTGCAGTCCACGGTATTCGCAGCATTCGTCTCCAGCACCACATCTCGAATGCATCAATTCTCTTCCTCTCTCTAGCTAAGATGGTCCATGTAGCATGTATGTATTAACAGGAAGTTTCAAATTAGATCGAAAGAGATAGAATAAGGTGTAACTATGTCGAGGTCACACCGAGATTATTAGTAGGAGGGTATCACTTGAGTTAAACTATAATGTTTCAACTTTTTCGTTTATAGAAAAACTAAATTTCTGAACTAATTAGCTATACGGCATTCTAGTTACACATTAGCTAACTTACCTCAACAAACTTAAAACTCTTAGCTTGTTCAAATTTACGCAAGCACATAAAATTCCAAGACCAATTATCCAGCGAAAAGAAAATTTCATCTTGAAATTACCTATTCTGAAACAGAGCACGTGCTTAAAGCGATTTAAGCAAAACTTGAGCTGTTATGGTGGCACACGAGCGATTTAAATTGAGCAACTTTTTTTTCGATAATTGTGTCATACCGTCGATGTTATGTAACAGGATGACGAAACTTGATGTTGATTCATGCAAAGCAAAAGTTACCTCGATTAACAAATTGATAAACGTGAATATCAATACCTCTTGTTCTTATTCCAATATTTTCTTAGGACAAACTGAAAAAATATTTTACCCATCTTCAAAAAATACAAAAGTCATTACAAGATATCAGCCGTTTCAGTAGCTTTGCTTTTTGCGCTTTTTCTGGTTTTTTTTTATAGGTTTCGATTCCCAACGAAAACAAACATTTGTTGATAAAGATAGATGGTTGTTATATCTGGGTGTTATATCCTCTATGTATGTATTTACATAAATAAGCTACTTGCGGCCAGCAAGTTTACTACTGATATAATAGAAAGTTATAACAGTTGTATGTATTAACAAAAATAAGCTGCTTGCTGCAAGCAAGTTTACTACTGATGTATTAGAAAATTGCTTGATTCATAGTAACTATCGCTGTAAAGTTGCCAGTCTAAAAACATTTTTATCTAATTTAGGCTCATAAGCACGTTAGCTTAACGACTTAAACTCGACGTCTATGCTTCCGAAACCTAAAAATTATAGCCACATAACAAAATACGTTAAGCAAGTAAACCTTATTTTTCTAAACCACTCGCCATCGTCTTAAAATGGCCGTTATCGTAAAACAACTACATTTCGTAACAGAGCGCTGCGCTAAAATGCTTAGAATTTTTTAATTACACATGCGTTACAAGCCAGGTATTAGTACTTCCTGCTTTCGCGGTGTAAGTTGTAGGTTTGACCTTCACTGAGGACAAGTTGAATCCAACCAATTGCCGTCATAGAAATACCTAAATATATTTATTTATAATAAATATATTTTTCAAAGATGCAAAGATAATTTATATATAGATAATCGTGGATAACCTTCCTATGTTCCCAGCAGTGAATAGTAGAATGATGACGTAAGGACAAGGAGTAACAGCATTTGGAGCTGCCAAGGTCATACGATATTACCAACTTTTTTTATATATCTTCTGAGGAAGTACTAAAGTCTGGTTGTCATGTAACGGCCGCCGCTACTTTGAAAACGAAACCTTAGCACTATATCGTTTTACTCGTACATCTAGAAATGTAATGAGATTTGACCCTGGATTCAGGTTTACGACACAAGATGTGGGATTGGGCCATATTGTGTTCTGGATTGATTGGAAAATAAAACCAACTTTGCGATTGGTTGAGTTTTTTTAGTTGATGGAGTAAGCAGATGGCCCACCTGATGTTGAGTGGCTACCATCACATATAACAGAGCATTATAAATAAATAATATATCTGTGAGCATTTTTATACAACATCGTCTAGCCCGAATCTAAGCATAGCTTATACTATATGGGAACCAGATGACAGAAATTACACTTACATACGTTTTTTTTGTAAATACATACATAGAATACAATATGACACCCAGACACAGAACAAACAATGCTTTTTACACAAATCTTTACTCTCGGTGGAAATCAAACCCACGACCTACAACTCTATGCAGATCTACTGCCAGAGTGACTGGACTGTGAGGCAAGTCAATCATTGCTTCGTAGGTCACACTCGTTAAGAACGTGACCTTCAATGCATGGCTCTGCATTCATTAACTTGACGCATATTGGTAAGATTTTAGTGCATCAACACCTTTTAAACCAGAACACAGCAACCTGCTTGGCGGCAGGACTAGGTATGGTGGTAGTACTTCCCCGGACGAGCCCCTCACAAAGAGCTTTACTACTAAAGTGGTTATTGTAGCATGATTTACATTAGTATATATTCAAAAAAAACCTTCAAATAATATATTGGCAATACAACATTTTCAGTAGTGGATATTTTATACGTGACAGGTTGCAAGTACATCATTGATGCATTAGGATACTAACTGGTTTTCTTGCAATGTTTTCCTCCACCGCTTGAGCACCGTTTTTGAACAGTAAAATCCGTCACAGCTCAGTTTGTTCGTAGTAACCCTGCCTTTTGCGCTGTAGGTAGTGTGTTTGATCCACACACTTGAAAACAAACGACCGATGTGGCGCGGCGGGCGAATGTCCGCCTGCGACGCAGAAGGTTGCGGGTTCGATCCCCGCCTTGGGACAAATGTTTGTACGATCTGCAAATATTTATTCCGGGTGTTCTGGGTATTTTCTATGTATAATAAAAAATATCTATCTATGTAATATAGTATTGTATTAAGTATATCAGTCACCTAGTACCCATAACACAAGCTCTGCTTAGCTTGGGGCTGGATGATGCTGTGTGGATTGTCCAGCATTATTTATTTATTTTTATTTTACTTGTGAGATGAATAACATCAATTGGCTAATGGCTCCATAGAATTCCCGTTAATATCGCTTATTTGGAAATCATAGGGCGAAATCAACTCGCGATGTATTATGTATAGCAATCATCGGACCAGTGCGTTGGTTGCCCTCACCGCGCGGTCATTGACCGCTATACATAATACATCGCTGGTTGATAAATAATATTTCATTCAAATAAGTATTTGTACCATGAACAAGTCATATAAAAATATAGAGTTATTTAGTAAATAGGAAATTGTTTAATGTGTAACGTATTGTTAAATTCAGTGCTCTATTCTCTGTATTAGCGCTAAACGAGCTA
This sequence comes from Electrophaes corylata, assembly GCA_947095575.1. Taxonomy (NCBI): domain Eukaryota; kingdom Metazoa; phylum Arthropoda; class Insecta; order Lepidoptera; family Geometridae; genus Electrophaes; species Electrophaes corylata. Next base: position 12,962,646 of record OX352704.1, read on the forward strand.
AATCTGTATTAAGTGGGCTTATTAAGCTAACCATAATCGTTATAATTCCAAAAGCTAAATTTTTACTTAATTTCAGGAAACAGTTGGTGGTAGTTCTTGCTTAGGGAATGTTGTTTTCTATTAGTTTATTATAAAATAATTCATATATATAAATATTTTTATCCGGACTGACTGACTGAAATATAGACAACGCAAACCTTAAAGCATTGGTTGCAGAGACTTGAAATTTTCAGGGTATATTCATCTTGGTACGTAGAGTTGTACTGAGAATTTTTTTTCCGAAATTCACCCCTAACGGGTGCAAAAGGGGTTGAAGTTTGTATAAAAATAACTTCACGCAGACAAAGTCGCACGCGTCTTGCTACTGATAAATAAATAAAGCATCAAGAATTCAATTCTCAAGCACGAAAAATACACACCAAAATGAATTAACTAAAAATTCCGAATCTCTACAACCAGTGGTTTAATCTACTTTGTCTATATGTCATTGTACTCAGTCATTCAAAGTCAATCAAGACAAACATTCTTATAATTGGTATAGATTTAAAATTTCTAGCGGCCCGTCCCGGTTTCGCACGGGTTTTAGTAAGGATCCCTAATTTTTTTGAAAATATAATATAGCCTATGTCATTCGGGGATAGTGTAGCTCCCCAACGGTGAAAGAATTTTTCAAATCAGTCTTTAGTTTCAGAGCCTGTTCATTGCAAACAAACAAACAAACAATCAAATCTTTCCTGTTTATAATATTTATTTACAAAGAAAATTATAGCTAATACAGGTATTTATAATTGGTATGTACAAAATACATATGATACAGTTGAGCTATCTACAGACCGTTGCAAACGATCTAAAGGTAGCTCAACTGATCCAGATTAGTGCCAAACGGAAGCGTTCCCAAAACACTGGCTGCATTGCCACGCTGAATGGCAATGCTTATTCGCTGTGCCAAATACTCACCAGCCCTCGGGTCACGCGTCGCTTCGACCAGATAATATAATATTAGTAATATTATAATATTAGTAGATTAGAAAATCTTTACCAGCAGAATAGTTGATGCTAGTTTGGGCCAATGCGCCGGCGCCTCGAGTTATTTCTATCTCAATCTCCTTTATTGCATCGTAAATAAGTGTAGTGACAGTTTTTATTGCGGCATCTTGGTTCCGGAGTTAGCGAGAGATTAACATCAAACCACGAGTGGGGAATAACAATGTGGATTTGTGGAGTAAGGCGTTTGAGCAGTTGTAGATATGCTATGGAAAAAAGCAAGAAATAGCATCACGACTTGACTTGTTGGTGTAATTACAGGCACACGAGGCTTTACACCTGTATGCCTCAGGTTGATGGACGCAGAGCAGTGTATTACGGGTTACGTTCTTAAAGAACGTGACCTTCAAAGCAATGCTTTGTTATAGGCGATGGTAACCACTCAATATCAAGTGGGCTATATGCTTGCTCCATCAACACATTGTATAAAAAAAAAACCCCAAGCATGGTTGATATTCCCTCCGATCTTTTAGTACCAAGTACCTACTCGAGATTCTTCGGAGATGTCTAAGGAAGGTAGTCAGAGGTAGGTATATCCAGATTGTACATTTGATGCTAGCTTAGCTTGGGGCTAGATGATGCTGTGTGGATTGTCCAGCATTATCATTATTATTATTATTATTATACCCACATTTTACAAATTACCTTTTCCGGGTCCCGTTTTACCTTTTGGGTGCGGAACCCTAAAAAGCATAGCTTAATCATAACTCTAGAGGCAGGTTTCAACTGACCTTTGATTTGATTAATTTTTTGAGTAGATATGATTGCTTAACAAATCTTGATATCGCTTCTTAGTGGAATACAAGCCTCATCCATTTAAAAGGAAAACAACATTTTCGCGGTACACACTTCCTCAATACTTAACTGTTTACTCTCACTTTTGGATAAATATTCTTGGCCTTGAGCCGGTGGATAGGAAAGGCTCAAAACCATTTTTTTTATGTGACTTGCTGATGGAACAAGCAGATGGCCCACCTGATGTTAAGTTACCATTACCTCTAATAAAGCATTGCCTCGCAGGTCACGCTCGTTAACGTGCCCTACGATGCTCTACTCTGCGTCCATCAACCTGAGGCATACAGGTGTTAAGCTATTATTAAGAGTATTGTATTGTACTCTAAGTATAATGTTTACAAAAAAAGTATGTAAATAATGTATTCTATTAGCTATCTGGTTTTTATAGTTTAAACTTTGCTTAGTTTGGGGCTAAATGGTGCTGTGTGAAAAAATTCAATTATCTATTATTTTATATATCTCACTACATAAAAACCAACACATCTTGGCAGTTGCCAAGATGTCTTTTACCTACCGTTTACTATAGCATCGGAGTTTTTAAGTCAAGAGTGAAATAGGTGGGTTATGGTTAAGCTTGCTCCACCTTAGGCTGCGTCTTCACTTCCCAGCAGGTGTGATGGCAGTTAATGCTTAGTTTATCATTAATAAAAAAAACCTCTTTACTATTCCATACGTGACAAGTTGTAAACACACCTTGAGACACCTTGTACCCTTAAAGTTTTACCTCATCGATTTCAAAGACATCATTCGGGTAGCTGTTTGTTCGAACTCTCTACCCCTATTTACCGTTAAAGAAATCCTTTAAAAGTTTCACGTAAACGTAGAATATTTAAGGTTCGTATCAATAGGGGTGAGATCGATCGTGCGTGAAGGGTTCTTAAAAGAGCGTTAATGTCATGATAAACGTAATGTAGCAGCATTTCTATCTCCTACCTAACTGCTGTCTCTATCTCCCTCTTATCTCCCCATTTTCTTACCAAACAATTTTCAAGGTATGTTTAATACCTTGAAAATTTCATGTCTCTACGACGAATGGTTTAGGCTGTGCGTTGCTTTTATTAAGTAAGTCAGCCAGTCAAGAAAAATATTCTAATTTATGTAGATAGACAAATACAACAGTTTATCTTTTTTTATTGATCGACTGCTAAAACAAGTAGATGGCCCACCACCACCATATGTTAAGTGGATACCATCACCTATTACAAAGCATTGCCTCGCAGGTTGCTGCTCGTAGATAATTTACATTTGTCTTAGTGCGTATTGCACTAAGGATTTCTTGAAATTCATTCCATAAAAAGGTGCAACAGGTTTGAAATTTGTATAAAAATCAATGTTGGAAGATGTTTTCGTACGTGGCTTTCACATGTACGAAATATGACAGCTGTAATAGCGATTACAGCTGTTATATTACGGTCACCGTTACTTAGGAAACGCAAGCGTATCTTGCAGTATCTGTAAACTTGTGCATGACTTGAATGCTTTTGGGAATCAGTATAAGGGTCAATACAAGTTGGAAGTCAAAGTATCTTCTTGTTAGGAGTGATATAGCCATTATCTTGTTTTATACGAGTACCTATATACAAAATGCTTTCACACTTTGCGTTGCTTGTATGGTTATAAATTAGTAATAGGACGGAGGATGAACTGCAACCATGCCTATTTCTGCCGCCACTTATGATTTGCACTTAGAGCACCGGTGGTTTAGTGGTGGTGACTCAACCTCCTGGTCCTAAGGTCGTGGGTTCAAATCCGGTCTTGCAATGGTACCAATGTAACTGCAAGACAGATAACATGCTAAGGCAAACTTTATTCTATTCTATTCTTGGCGTGGATTTCTCCTAGCGATGATGATGAAACCTTAATTTGAACGGGAAATTACAAGTATCTGTAGAGGTCACGACACCATGAAATCGATACGTTCAACAAAGTGCGGTTGATGCTGTGTTACGTCAGATCTGTGTCAGATAAGTTTACAAAGTATTGTCTATCTGATGGAGAAAGTTGATCCATATAAATCGGATTTGAATGGTGTATTGAATTTCAGTGGTTATAAAGCTTGGACATAAAAACAAACCTTCCTTGAATTTCTACAGATATTTCAAAACCAAAATTAGGCAAATCGGTTCTGTAGTTACTGAATTTTTGTGAAACAATCGTAAATAAATTTTTATATGCAAATAAATTAAACTCATGCATACTAAAAAGATCTAACTGGAATGTCAATCACGAATCCTACTATTTTAAAATATTACATGCATTCATAATAATTATATACTACCTACCTATTTTATAACCTCGGCCTGGCACTCATACCCGATGCAATAAAGTTAGAATCGCGGTAAATCGTTGGACGGAAAGGGCCTAGAATTGTTCTTCCTGGAAACGTAAGGGTAGGCATATGTCCAGCACTGGACATCTTCAGGCTGTTGATGATGATGATGACGACTAACAATCGCACATTGCACGTACCTACGTGGTGAATAAAAGTTAAGTCTAGTACTCCAGTTATCCCTAAGCATGGTAGATATCCCCTCCGATATCTAAAGGGAGTAGTCAGAGGTACATCCAGATAGTACATTTCGTACGTACTCACATTTTATTAGAATTTAACTGTCGAAATTGGGCTTATCTGACGTATCAATTTTGAAGTATACCATTTGACATAATCGACATTTGAATTTGATTATATCGTTCCGAGAATTTAGCCGTGTGATCTTAAACTTGGACCTAGGTATTTTTGCGTGAAAAAACAAACTGCTCTCGGTCGGCTGGACAGCTTCCGACGTACCCAAATCAAACTTTTATAGCTTTACGACAAACATCGCCTGATTACCACACCTGTTTCGACAGCCTGCCACAAACAAACACACGTTTACGACGAACCCGATATGTCTATCGATAGTTGGCCACGCGGTGGTGGACACATTAGAGAACCAGTACATCAACTTCTCAAAAAACACTCTCTGTCACCAGATTCAGTCTTATAATAATAATAAATGCGAATGCGAATGGCCGCCTGCGACGCAGAGGTTGCGGGTTCGATTCCCGCCTTGGGATAAATGTTTGTACGATCTGCAAATATTTATTCCGGGTGTTCTGGGTATTTTCTATGCATAATAAAAAATATCTATGTATGTAATATAATATTGTATTAAAAAATATATATAGCCCTTTATTCAGATTTTAACCTAGTTCTAATACAAAATTACTTAAAAAACCAAACTTATGCTAATATATGCTGCTTTTTTATTTTCTGCAGATCTGTTTGCCAACCGGCAAAGGCCTCCTCCAACCTTTTCCATTCTGGTCTTTCCTGAGCCACTTCAGATTCAGTCTTAGCTCTTACAAAAAAAGAAGCAGAAACAGTTTCACGACTTAATAATAATAATAATGCTGGACAATCCATACAACATCATCTAGCCCCAAGCTAAGCAGAGTTCGTGTTATGGGTACTAGATGACTGATATACTTAATGCAATACATTTCATACATAGATATTTTTTATTACACATAGAAAACACCCAGAACACCCGGAATAAATATTTGCAGATCGCATTAACATTTATCCCAAGGCGGGAATCGAACCCGCAACCTCTTGCATCGCAAGCGGACATTCGCCCGCCGCGCCACATCGGTCGTCAACAGTAAAAGTAGCCTATATGTTAATCCAGGTTACAATCTATATCTATTCTAAATTTAATCCAAATCGGTCCACTGATTAGTGCGTGAAAGAGTATTAAACATCCATCCATCCATCTACTCATCCGTACTTGCAAACTTTCGCGTTTATAATTTAGTAGGATCATACATAATAGACTCATAGTTAGTTTTTGTCTGTACTTATTTGGAGTTGATTTACTGTTTTTCAATGTACTTTGGCATCTCGATTTAAATCGTGGTTATAACATCAAGTTTTGGGTGGTCTGTCCGGTGGCTCTAAACGGCTAGTTAAAACGTGATGCGTTTTTTATTATTATTTTGGATAATTAGACATTTGATGAGACATTTTAAATGGGAATTTCAGTTGTTTCTTCCGGTTTTAAAGTCTTTTAAATTGGTACAATAAAACTACCATCGTGAGTGAGGTAATTTTTGGGAGTTTATTTAACCCACTATGATGTTGAGTGGTTTGCATCATCAATAACAATTCATTGTCTCGTAGGTATATTACACTCGTTGGAAATGTGCCTGACGATGCAATGTAAAAGGATTATACAAAAAAACGGTAGGAACCAAGCCGCAAATTTCTTGCCGGTTCTTCTAGGCTTGGTCGCGAGGAAATGGCGCTTAGATTCACCTAGATTTAAGACGTTTCAAAATGATCCCTGTGGATGTTACTGAATAAATGATTTTGACTTTGACTTTGACATTGCTCAGCGTCCATCAACCTGAGGCATATAGCTGCCAAGGGCCATGTGCTGCGCCAGCAAGCTGCGTGGCGGCAGAAATATGTATGGTGATTTAACTTCCCGGTACGAGCCCTTCACAGAGCTCTGCTACTGCTAAAACCTCTCTCCTCTGATCACAGCGCGCCTTATCACATGTCTTATCCCGCTATACATGTGATAAGGCATTTTCAAAATATTTAACTTAAAGTAGGGTGGCAAAACAAACAAGTGATTAATCCAAGTCTGTTAAACCGTCTGTCGAATCAAAAACTGAAAACTCGCAAAGTTACTTTCAACTCGATCCAAATGCGCATGTTTTATTAAGATCCCTCGATAAGGAAGAACTTTACTTTGATACATAGTTAATTATTCGTTCTCGTCTATCTAAAATAGTGGTTCTCAAACTTGGATTCAGCTGGAACTACTTATGTTTTCTGTCTATCCTTCGCCTTATTAAGTTAGATTGATTTTTCACTGATATATTTTTACACTGATTATGTATAATATTAATCTGTAAAAGGGTTTTTTAAGACGACTTTGACTTTCTAATGGAACAAAAGTCAAGCTACGATGTACTGCTTTGCGTCCATGAATCTCATGCGGCTGTGATGTCATCGGCATAACAAGCAAAACGCGCATGTTTTCGCCCGCATAAAGTTATTTTCATACGAACATCAACCCCTGCTATAACTTTTTAGGGATTGAATTTCAGGAATTATTTTTTTGGAAGGTACATCTCTACAAAGAACATCAAGACAAATATACCCTGAAAATTTCAAGTCTCTACGACCAGTGATTTAGGCTGTACGTTGTGTATATATTATGTCAATCAGTCAGTCAGGACAAAGACTATTATAATAATTGATATAGGTTGAACACTATATAATTTTATAATTTACAGTTTTCATTTACAAAATAAATAAATATTCCTGTGGATTATAAGACTCAAAAAGATTTAAAAGATTGAGAACCTATGATTCGTATTTTGATTCAAGAAGTCGCATAATAAGAAAGCGTGGGCGTTAAGACACCGTGTGCGGTCTCAGTGTCGTCCAAACTAACAGCCCCAACCGAAAATCACTCTTATTACCTACGCATTTCAAACCAATTTCCTAAACCTTATTTTAGTTCACAACCTCTGAATTTTCGCATGGCGTGTCAAAGGAAAACGAGTTTTATCTTGGTGATAATATGGTTGTTTTTTGAAGGATGAGTGGCGATTTACACTATTAAAATAATGAGGGTTCCTAAGGGTAACCCCGCAATTTCTCATGTGTTTGCGTCCTTTATTTATAGTGCAAGGCTACTGTGCCTTGACTAGTGAATTAATTTTGTTGCTTTAACGGAAGTATTTACTTATTAACAGAAGTTTTCTTTCCTTTTTTTTCATGAGATAAAATTACAGGACAACCAGATTGCACACCTGATGTTGAGAAGTTACTTCTGACTAATACAACAACAAAACTTAATGTAATTTAATATTTCTATAAATTAAAGCCTGAGGTTTCAGTGATGTTAGAGAAGGCTAAATAAGTCTTTCACTGTTTTTTGGTGATTTTTTCTGTAAAAAAAAAACTTAAAATACAATATAACACCCAGACACAGAGGAAACATCTATGTACATCACACAAATGTTTGTTCTTGGTGGGGATCGAACCCATCACCTACAGCGCAGAAGGCTGGGCTACTACGAACTGATCTGTGACAGCTGTCATGCTCACACATGTCACGATACAACGGTAGGTGGTATTGTGAACTAGTTTCTCAATATGCAACAATCGAACCTGCCCATGAATGGGTTATGTCAAGTCACTCATGGTGCTAGAGGAACGCACTCGACTTCGGCTGTGGTAACTTACAAGGTAAGTTTAGTTTTCTTTAAAATACAAACTAACTACCTGCAAAACTTGTGGGTGTGTACCAAATGTACTATCTGGACGTACCTCTGACTACCCCCTTAGACATCATCGAAGAATCTCAAGTAGGTTTTGGAACTAAGAGATCGAAGGAGATATCTACCGTGCTTGGGGATTAAAGTCGAAAAAAAAAAACTTTTCGAAGATTTTTTCTTTTCGAAGTTCGAAACATTGTTCCACATTGTTCTTCCACACATTGGACATTGGACTTCTACAGGCTGTTGATGAAGCATTGTTTTGTTGGTCACATTTGTTATGTACACTACGATGCACAAATTTGTGTCCATCAATCTAAGGTATCAGGTTTTAGGCCTCATGTGCCTATAATTTTATTGGCACTCACACCCTTCAAACCGGAACACACACTACACTTCACGACAGAAATAAGTACGGTGATAGTACTTTCCCAGACGAGCCCTTACATAAAAAAATTCTACTACTAATAAAACAACTACTAAGTACTGTTTATATTAAAACTATCATACTATCAACTATTATATTAAAAGAATTGGTTTTATAGTCAGTCAGTCTTACAACAGTTATATGTATAGAAAGAAGATGAAACACATCAGGTGGGCTAGTCTTTGATATGATAATAAGTAATAGTTGGACTACTTTATTGTTAAATTGGAATAGGGTTCCGTTAGGGTTCCTTTTAAGGGCAATTTTTTTTGGAATATCACTGTGTGGGTTTAATTTTATGTGATAAAGAATTTCATTCTATCACCTAAAATTGATTCATAAGGTTACATCGAATTTCTAAGAACCACCAAGTAGAAATGTAATGTCAATGAATTTATCAATGAAATCAAAGAGATCAGAAAAGTCTCATAGCTCGTAGAACTGACAACCACAAAAGCAGGGTTTCCCAATCTTTTTTGCGTTATGCCCCTACCCAAATAATAAAAGTATTTCCATGCCCCCCTACATCTTTCATCTTTGCTTAGTCTAAGTACCATATTGAACAAAATAGTGATTTAGCAGATAATTTGGCTGATTGGAACTAGGTCTGTTTGTAATGTTTTAAATCATAAACAGTGATAATTAGATTAAAATATCCAAACACTTCATGCCCCCCTTAAGATATCTCTACGCCCCACCAGGGGGGTACGCCCTACCGATTGAGAAGTCCTGCACTAGAGAATAATGTTTTTTAAACTATCATGGTTTCGATCAATATTTTGGATAGAAACGGGATATTTACCATGATTTTTGAGTTTGATTGTTTCCCGATATTTCGGCACAGACAGTTGCATGCGCCATGATCACGGGTCAAGCAAACAATCAAACTCAAAAGTACATTAATTTTACGAAATACTTTTACGAAAACTTTAAATTCTAACCTGGCAAAACAAACAGTTACTTCCACTCCAGCTTTTGTCATGACAATAATCAAACATGATTCACATCACAGTACAGTGAGCTACACGATTATTGACAGCTATTGTGGACGGTAAACATGATCTGTGTGAGTGCCCGTGGTAGCAGATAATCCGGCATAGATCACGAGTTTCTCAAATAAGAACTTTATTTGGTTTCCTGTAAAATTGAAAAATGTGTGCAGCTGAACTGAACACTACCAAGTGTTTTTAAATAAAGCAAATAAAAACTGTCTTTATTTAGTTTTAACACAAGGATCATTATTTTTAATAACTTTTATGTACAAGCCTATGTAATATTTGAATATCTCATTAAGTGAATTTGTTTGTTAATTCTTTTGAGATAATAAATTTCTTTAAACCGATTATAAAACGTTACATAAGATGTTTCTGGGCACCGGTTTCTCTTTTTAACCGATTTCAAAAAAGGAGTTGGTTCTTATCTTAGTTGTATCTATAACAAGTATAAGAATCTTTGTCCTGACTGACTGATTATATAGACAACGCACAGTCTAAACCTCTGCTCGTAGATTTAAAATTATCAGGGTATATTTGTTTTGGTGCGTAGTATAATAAGAAAAGGATTCCTGAAGTTCAACCCCTAAACGTGTACAGCGGGGGTTGAAGTTTGTATGAAAAAACTTTATTATATATTTATAGAAAACACCCAGAACACCCGGAATAAATATTTGCAGATCGTACAAACATTTATCCCAAGGCGGGAATCGAACCCGCAACCTTCTGCGTCGCAGTCGTACATTCATCCGCCGCGCCACATCGGTCGTCCTTATTGCACACTACATTGCACTTAGTGAGAAATAATTTTAATGCTAAAGTATAATAATAAAAATAGCAGACTAAGGAGGTAGTACCAATTAAATTCATTTATTCAATGGATGCAGTCACCATTTGATTTTGACATAATACTGAGATGGTGATTGATAAAGAGAAACAAAGACAAAAAACTTGTTTTGCCGATCCAACCGCAAGTGGGATAGGGACAGAAAGAAGATGACTTACCTACTAAAACAACTGGCCGTTTAGTAGAGACGTTTTCAAATCACCCAGAAATTTACCTGAAATAAAACAGAAAAACTGAACTTCTTGGTGGAATTTTTCACAACGCCATCTAACCAACAAAACCGACCAAGTGCGAGTCAAACTCGCGCACGAAGGGTTCCGTACCATTATCTATAATAAAAACGGCAAAAAAATCACGTTTGTTGTATGAGAACCCCCTTAAATATATATTTAATTCTGTTTTTAAGTATTTGTTGTTATTGCGGCAACAGAAATATCTGTGAAAATTTCAACTCTCAACTATTTTGGTTCATGAGATACATACAGCCTGGTGACAGACAGGCAGACAGACAGCGGAGTCTTAGTAATAGGGTCCGGTTTTACCCATTTTTTTAACCTATTGTGTCCCACTACTGAGCACTATGGTCTCCCCCAAAATCTTCCACTGGTCCCGGTCTTTGGCGATCTCCCACCAATCTTTTCTGTGGGTGTCAAGATCATCCCGCTAACGTCTTCTCGGCCGGCCCGGTCGTCGCTTCCCATCCTCAGGCATCCAAGGAGTGACTATGAAACCCTAAAAAGTAAATAATGCTATACATCAATTACTTTAGCTTTGCTGAGTTTTAGCTAGGTAGGTAAAGAACATAAGGCCATTGGCAGAAAGAAGTACTATTTTCTCATATAGTCAGTACGATAATTTGGTTTTTAAACAAAAAATGAAATTCAATCAAAAGAAGAAAAAAAGTAGCTTCACGGCTTAAATGGGAGATATCCCCTCAAAACTTAATCGTATGCAATAATGACTTTTTTATCATCTTATTTATAACCTACATCATATTTATTTTCCTACCCTATCTATAAACGTAAGTCAGAGGGAGCAAAACAATATAATTTACATTCGTATCAAGGACGACAATAAAACGAAGCCTAGCACTATAATTCTTTACTGTGTGTTTATTTCCACAGTTTTCCTTACTGAGATAATCAACTGAGTAAAAATTTAGGCAAATCTTTCAGTTGCAGATTATTTTACTGTAGGATTGGGCTGAGTGATGATTTTTTGATATCAATGACAGTGACAAATAATATCGGTGACAGGAACAATGATAAAATCATCACATGATTTTTATGTGACAAATGAAATGAATTTCACTACGGTAAAGTACCTAGTATCTTTTGTCTCTCTCTATCTCACTCAAGTCGCTATTTTGCTGTGTACCGCATGTCAGTCATTTCATCAGTCCGGTCAATTCATCGAGTCGCTTTCTCCCATTCGTACGCATTGCATGTATGCAGCATGCTGTCTCCGTCCCACTCAGTGGCTGGCCGTTATTCGTAATCATTTTGACTGAGTGATGATATGTGATTTTGTTGCTGTCACAACATGATATGATATGAAAATATCGATGATCTTAACATGTGACATAACATCGGACTCATCTCTATTTTACTGGACTGGAAAAAAAACGTCTCACGTCTTTTTATCCCCAGATACATGGTAGACATCCCCCTCAGATCTTTTAGGCCTACCAAGTAGTACCAACTCAGGAGTCTTTGAGAATGTCTAAAGGTGCTCTCAAACAGTGGAAGAAAAAATCGTGAGGAAATCTATTCAGCAACGGCGATGGCCTTGCAACCTGTCACGCATAGAATACCAACTACTGCAAAAACTGGGTTTGTACCAAATATAATCTGGACATACCTCTGATTTCCCCAAATATCCTTAAAGAATCTCGAATGAGAATTTTGTACTAAGAGATCTGAAGGGGTGTCTACCATGCCTGGAGAGTAGTCGTGATGCTGTTTAGCTTTATATATATTTTTTTATTCGCTTTTAGCCATAAGTCCACACGTTGTACTCAGTAGGTATTTATAGTTATTTCTATAGTTTTTTTTTGTGTACAGTCAGCTGCACTGAAATGTATACAATTCGTAACTTTCAAAATAGTGTCACAAAGTAACAATTTGTATTTTCAGAGCAAAAATGCAAAAAATAAGTGAACTCATCAATTACATGGTCTTTGAGTTTCTTCTGTCTAAAAGTTTATAGTAATGTTATTGTATTCATTCTAGTGCAGCTGACTGTACAATAAAGAGTTTATTTATCAATTTCTTTTCTTTCATTTTTATAAATTCATAAATCCTCGTCATCAAATAGGTCTCATCAGGAATGTAATCCTAATTCCCCATTAGGGCAGTCAATGGACGATGACATGCGTTTTCGTATCCTGTGGGCATGCGGAGATCTTAGTCATTGTGATCAGGATATTACGAAAGGGCAAAAACAGGAATTAAAACAGGGTTTGAACCACCTGATTTTGCGGTTACTTTTGACAGCCATCACAGCTAAGTTCGTAATAGCCCTGCCTTCTGGCTGAGATAGTGGGTTCGATCCCCACCGAGAACCAACATTTGTGTGAACATAGATGTTTATATAATTTTTTAAACTATCATGGTTTTGGTCAATATTTGGATAGAAACGGGATATTTTACATAATTTTTTTTTTCAACAATCAATCTCAAAAATCATGATAAATATCCCGTTTCTATCCAAAACATAGATGTTTGTTCTGTATCTGGGTGTTATTTAGTATGTATTTAAAAAACCGGCCAAGTTTGAGTCGAATTTGCGCATTATTATTATTATTAGGGATTTTCATCTACTTTACTAAATAAAGTCGGCAGTTAAAGTGACAAACACGAGCCTAAGCCAAGTGTGTTATTATCATTATAAGTATTTTGTGGTGTAAAATATATTTAAACGTACTTACAAAGTTTACAAATAGTAAAAAGAAAAAAAAATCTAGTCTTACCTACCACAAAAAAAAAGTCTAACCAATTATCTAGTTCTTTCTAAACTTTACCTTCAAAACACACCACACGAAAATGAAAGTCTATGGCATTCGACGAAACTTTCACCATAACTCCTATTTCTATTCCCGTAAAAGCGAGCTCGTTCCCAACTAGAATACAAATATGGACAAACAAGAACAAAAAAATACGAGGAATACAGGAATAGCATTGTGGGCCGGGATGAGAAGAATGGGATGAATTTATCGGACCATTACGGCCGAACTGGATTGGCACCACACCGGAGCTTCATTTTATATAAAAAAACCGGCCAAGTGCGAGTCGGACTCGCACATGAAGGGTTCCGTACCGTTATCTGAAATAAAAACAGCTTAAAAAATCACGTTTGTTGTATATGAGCCCCCATAAATATTTATTTTCTGTATTTCTGTTACCGCCAATAACTACAATAACAAATAATTTATGCTATAAAAAACATAATAAAATGAATATTTATTGGGCCTCTCATGCAACAAACGTGATTTTGTTACCGTTTTTACTATAGGTAATGGTACGGAACCCTTCGTGCGCGAGTCTGACTCGCGGTTTTTTAAATGTAGAGAGTATAGACCAGCATTAAACTTTATACTGATAATGATGTACCCATAGTAACTACATAACACTAAACTCATAAGAAAGAATAAAACTAAAAATATCTACCTATTACCCGCGCGTGGGCGCTTAGTTATCCCAACCCAAGCTATTTTGATCTCTATCTCTTTGGTCTTAAATTTAATCTGCTTTAAACATCTATAAATAGGAATTTGGTACTACAATAGTGTATTGTTGGTTGATGGGCGTAGTAATACAAACATGGTATACATTTTGTTCGAAATGTCTCTACTTAAGTTGGATATAATTTTTAGGGTTCCGTACCCAAGGGGTAAAATGGGACCCTATTAGTAAGACTCCGCTGTCTGTCTGTCTGTCCGTCACCAGGCTGTATCTCATAAACCGTGATAGTTAAAGAGTTGAAATTTTCACAGATGATGTATTTCTGTTGCCGCTATAACAACAAATGCTAAAAAACAGAATAAAATAAATATTTACGGGAGCTCTCATACAACAAACGTATTTTTTTGCCATTTTTACTATAGAAAACGGTAGGGAACCTTTCATGCGCGAGTCTGAGTCGCACTTGCACACGTTGCTAAGTATATCTATAATAATTTCACAATTGGGGTTTTGAAAAAAAATGAATATTGATTTTTTTGATGTACTTTAAAACATTATTATTAATAATGTTGATATTTAATGCAAAAAACCTAATAAAAAAAAATTCAATTAATAATAAACAATTGATAAAATTTAGAAAAAAACCACGTGACTAGAAACGCGCCATGATTAATCACCATAGTTGTGACGTCATAATTTTATACCTACAGTACAGCGTTTGCGGCTATTGAATGAGTGAAAACTAAAATAATGACGTCACACGCGCTCGGGTTTGTTCGGCGTGTTTTCGGTACTGGATTCAAAAATTAATTTTTATTTTGAAATAACTTTTGAATTATTGCGAAAAAAAAAATCAAAAATAGTTTTGTTTTAAAACTTATATGTAATTTTTCCATTTACCGCAAAAAAAAAATTCAAAACCCCAATTATTGTTGCAGATTATAAAATCTGTCAAAATCAGACAAATCGGTTGTATAAAATTCTCACTATGAAACTTCACAATTATTTTCTCGGTAAATTCATACGTCAAACATATTTCATGGCTGTAACGAACGTTGCGTCGGTCACATCCGGTGCGGATTTTCTATTTCCCCTCCAGGGTTCCTGCTTCCGGTGGTGGAATTCAAATTATTCTTTCAGGGGTTGGTGCTAGGTGATAGTAGAAGTTATTACTATGGTCAGTAATTGCTTGTTACTTATTAAACGGTTTTATTATTACAGTCATTCCTAGTGATCCAGATCAGCTGTGCAATCTATAGATTGTAACGGTGGAAATAAAAACACCTTTATTCGGTGTTTTGTATTTTAAAACTAATACAAAATAATAGCTACTACAATTTTTTTGAAGTAATACTTCTTATGAGACTTCCAACAAGGTTGCGTTTTTTACTAATTAAATGCTTTTTGACTTTGACTTTGTCGAGCACGAAAGTTAGGCTTCGTTTTGACAGTTTGCAGACGTGCTATAAAAGCTCACAATAGAGGGCCTGCTTGGTGGCTAAAATAGGCATATTACCAAAATTTCCAGGACAATTTGCAAAAGACAAATAGCCCTAATACAACTTTTCCTACTTTCAAAACATAAAAACCAGTCTCGGAATAATTTTTATAAAACAAAAGCCCTCAAAAGCAACACAACAAACAAACTAGCCAGCGCTTGTAATAAATAAGAAAATAAATGAAAAAATATAACATTTTCGGGGGTGTTCAATTTGCATTTTAATGGGGATCTACGCGTATAACAAGTTTAACTAATGGCCGTGAAATGAGGAGGGCTGGCTGGCCTTTGTAACCTGGGGTAAGACGGTGTCTAGTTTTTTACCACTGTTGTTTAAAAAACAACTGTTTTTGCTATTCCCAAGTCTGAGAGCAGAGCGAGGTTACTCCCACTAGATCACTGGTCTAGTGGGAGTAACCCCACCTTGTTGTCTTTAGGTCGTGGGTTCGAATCTGTTCATGCACAAAAGATTTTTTTTTAGTATGTGCGCAATGCCAGTGCTTTGCATAAAACTATTGCTTGTGAGTGATATGGCTCTTTGTGAAGGGCTCGTCCGGAGAAGTACTACCACCATGCCTATTTCTACCGAAAAACACCGCAGCATGTTCCGGTTTGGGAGCCGGGGAATAATTTAAACTGTATATTTCTTAAAATTATGTTAATTGGTGTAAGTGGTCACCGAATTGTAACAATTCTAATTAATTTATTTTAACATGTTAATAAAGAAAGTGCCTTGGCTAGATAGCTACAGTAGCAGAGTTTGTAAGTAGCCACAATACTTCAAACATGCAGTCCTTTAGCGATTGCTAGAGTAAGAACATATCCTCGAAAGCATGAAATTACAGGCACATGAGGTTTAACACTTGTATGCCTCAGGTTGGTATACTCTGAGCAGTGCATCGTAGGGCACGTTTCTAACGAGCGTGACCTACGAGGCAAAACTTTTTTATAGACGATGGTTACCACTCAACATCAGGTGGGCCATCTGCTTGTATCATCAGCAAGTAGAATAAAAAATGTTACGACGCTACCTTTTTTATAAAAAACAAAAGATTTATAGAATAGCGACTACCTACTGCAAAATGTGGATATGTACAATCTCATGACTTTTTAATTTTTGAGGTGTAAGAGTTAATTTTTTTGCTGTAATACCGCTGTGAAAGCTACAAATTGTATACATTCTAGTGCAGCTGACTGTACCTACCAAATGTAATATTTGGACATTCTGACATCGTTGAAGAATCTCAAGTCGACTTGGTATAAAAGATCTAAGAGGATATCAACCGTAACTAGGAATTACTTATTTCATTTTTCTTTGACAAAGGATGTATCGCAACTCATTTTTCGCAAACAGGTCCAAATATGCAGATATCTTATGCACTCGCACGCTGCGCAACATTGTAAGACAGTTTTATGCGTGGGTTTTTAGAAAAAGGCATACAAGTATTCTATTAAGTAGTTATTTATTTGTTAATTTTGATATTAAGGTTAAACAAGTCGGTACGTTGTCCATACAAACGCTGTAAGCGTTTAATGTCTACTATTTATTAACGTGCGTCCGAAGTTAAGTTTGATACTGAATTATCTTGCCGTTATCTGATTTTACTGTACCATATAGGGTAACGAGCCTATATGCTACAGTATAAAATATAATTAAACTTCGGACGCACGTTAATAAATAGTAGACATTAAACGCTTACAGCGTTTGTATGGACAACGTACCGACTTGTTTAACCTTAACACGAGTATCTAACGCAAGTATCACGCAAAGCTTTATAAAGTTAAGTATAAGCAGTTTAATATTAGCCTCCCCACTTCCTTCCACACGAATGTTTTTGCATTACACTCAAAACAAACGAGTAGCGATATCAAACGATAAACACTGAATACAATCTAACCCACAATAACGTGCAGATTTATAAAACTAAGGAGATAGCCAATACAGACGTGGCACTTACCTGGCCTAAAATATTAAAAAAAATTAAATAACTTCACGCCACACACACCTGGTTTTCCCTTTGCTATTTGAACATGTTTAAAATATGCATCAAAGTTTTTCTGTATACCGCATTTTAAGTTATGTTGAGAATTTCATTTTCATTCAATTTTCATTTTTAATAATTTTGATTATGTATAACTGTACATGTTTATGTCTGAACTATCTGCATACGTATCTAGTCTAGGTATATAATGATTTTGCTAGTTTTTTATAAAAAACCAGTTAGAAAACAATAGCTTTGTATAGTAAAAAAAAGTACACAACAGTACTGTTGTGTACTGTATTTTATTTACTATTATTTTATGATGTCGGTGAAATAAACAAGATGTTCTTATTTCTATCTTTTCAACTTTAGTCAAACCTTAGGGCATTTATTCAAATATAAAGATTTTCATATTATCCCAAAAATTGTACCCTCGAGTGGGATAGAAATCTTTGTGATTTTCTTAAGTGCAGGTGAGCGCTCTTAAAACTAGCAAATTATTCAAATATAATAATAAACATTATAGTCTAGGTAAATCTAGAAAGTTGTAATTCTAGCAGAACAAGCAACTACCAACAAGTACAAAAACCATGTCCAAAAAGACATCTTCTCGTGTATGTTATCTATGGTAGGGCACAGACGGCCATGATTCATTTGACCCCAGGATAAAGCTAATTGTGTGTGCATTAAAGAAATTACAAATAAATAAGTGGACACCCACTCGGCTTCACGTGTGGTCAGGCCGTTTGCGAAAGTTGTACTCGTAAGAAAAGGTAGTTCAGTACTTGAAGATATACTAAAGCGTATAAATAATCATACATTTAAAAGTTTGTGAGTGAGTACTGAACGTATTTAAATTAAATGGAATATGTAAAAGGTATGGCACCTAGGGTTCCATGGAATAAACGTTTTTTTGTGGTTTTGACTTTGACTCGAAAGGTGATAATAGTATTGTTTTTGTTGTAAATTTTTGTAGTTTGTAACTCTTTTGAAAGGGAGTGGCAGGAGAAGGCTCGGGATAGAGAAAACTGGAAGTCCCCCAGACTTCCAGTTTTCTCTATCCCTAGCCTTCTCCCGCAGGCCATTGTCCAGCAGTGGGACGAAATAGGCTAGAAAAAAAACTGTTAAGGATTAAACAACAGAATTTATCTTTATAAAGATAGCATCGCTTCGCTCACTCTACTCCGCGGTACTTATAAAGACTTAAAGCTTGCTATTTATCACTTCTCAAAATGGCGGACAAAAATTGCGCGACGAGAGATGTCAACGCGTGCGCATGTAACGCAATTCTGTTTTATTTTAATGAAACTGTGAGGAACTCAGTTTAAGAGAAAGGATTTTTAAATTTATTTTTAGAAAGATATGGCAAGAATTCGGGAAGCTAATGGGTCGGGAATAAAATATAGTCGTGCGGAGAAGTTTAATAATAGGATTTTAGTCACGTCGCTTACCACAAAACGTTGTTTAATGTACCAACTGGTCTCTCAGCTCATATTAAAATTATCTATTAATATGTCGGCTTGTTTAACTTTATAGATTTTTTTACATAACTTTCTTTGAGCAAGTAGATGGCCGACATTGTTTGAAGGTAACTTTTAAATGGTAACTGTCACCTATAACAAAGCAAACCTTCGTAAACAACGTGCTTTACGATGCTCTGCTCTGCATTCATCAACCTGAGGCATTTATTTATTTATTATTATTAAATTAGCACGGTTACACCACCAGTTACACTTATTTACAATACAATACATACAGGTGTACAGGTGTTAAGCCTCATTTGCCTGTAATTACACCGGCACCCACCAAAACACAGCAAGCTGCTTGGCGACAGAAATACGCATGGTGGTAATACATCCATCGGTGAGCATTTTACTGGGAACTCTTCGGTATAAAAAATTATAGCAAAACTAGCGACCGTTTGCAGCTTCGCCCGCGTAGCAGTTTTTCCCGTTCCCGTAGTTTTTTCGGGATAAAAGTAACCTATATGTTAATCCAGATTACAATCTATTTTATTCCAAATTTCATTCAAATCGGTTCACTGGTTAGAGCATGAAAGAGTACCATCCATCCATCCATACTTATAAACTTTCGCGTTTATAATATTAGTAGGACAAAAAAGGTATTCCTAATCGGTAACATCACTTATGCATTATTTGTTTTGAACATCTGTTTTGTGTCTAGCGCGAGTCATAAAAAACTTTGAGGGGGTTGGAACAGACTGAAAGCTTTTGATGCCAGCTATAAATAAACGTAATAAACTTATGCTTTGCTCTTAAGATAATGCTTCATTGTGCACCAAATCACACTTCAAGGTCATCGACCGCACGGTGTCTAAAAAAGCACCAGTAACACGTAAAAGTACTTATTTTTTAACCTTTAACTGGAAGTAGTAGTCTGGAATGAAAACTTGCACAAAAACTGGCTTAAATATTATAGTATATCTAAAGAACTTGTCCAGTTGGAATAGTCTACATTTAGCTTAAAAACTGTACCTTATTATTATGTATTTGGTACATACATACTTTTAAAGAGTTGTAAGTCTGTACGGATATCTACCGAGCTTAGTTTAAAGTAGTAATGCTATTATTTTTCTTACATGGAGAAAGTAACCGCTTAATATGAGGTGTATGTCTGATCACTTTGACTTTTTATTGAACTTTCACACCAAATAATAGTTAAGTTGGCCATTATTCTGTGAGTTTCAATGCAACTTGTGTATGGTAAAGGTACGAACTAAGGTATGAACTTGGTATAATAATAATAATAATGCTGGACAATCCACACAGCATCATCTAGCCCCAAGCTAAGCAGAGCTTGTATTATGGGTACTAGATGACTGATATACTTAATACAACTCATTACATACAATAGATATTTTTTAATATACATAGAAAATACCCAGAACACCCGGAATCAATATTTGCAGATCGTACAAACATTTATCCCAAGGCGGAAATCGAACCTGCAACCTCCTGCGTCACAAACGCACATTCGCCCGCCACGCAACATCGGTCGTCACTTATAACGCTTCAAGAATACTAGTTTCACATATACCACATGTTTAAACCAGTTTCAGCATCATCAAACATGCTTACCCACTGACTCACTTCCGCAAGGTCGCCCAGATTGAAGATAACCAGACCACCTTACTTTAAACACAGCAGTGTGCAAGCTTCATATAAAATAAACTAAATGTACAGATCGTCCTTGAAATAATAAGAATAAGAATATTAATGCTGGATAATCCACACAGCATTATCTAGCCCCAAGCTAAGCAGAGCTTGTGTTATGGGTACTAGATGACTGATATACTTAATACAATACATCACATGCATACATATTTTTATTATACATAGCAAACACCCAGAACACCCGAAATAAATATTTGCAGATCGTACAAACATTTATCCCAAGCCGGGAATTGAACCCGCAACCCCTGCGTCGTAGGCGGACATTCGCCCGCCGCGCCACATCGGTCGTCAATAAAACGGGCGCAAGCCTGGACACAAACTGTCAAAGACTGCATCAGACCAGTTATCGTCAAAAGAAATGCAGCCATTAAATGACATTTTGTCAAAAATAAGTTGGCTAAGCGAAAAAGCAGGTTTTTACTGTCAAAAACTGCATCAGACCAGACTGCATGCAAAAAACTCTTTTACCGTTGGGAAGCTACACTATCTCCGGACGACATAGGCTATATTATATTATCAAAAAATCATCAGGGATATTTTCTATAATCCATGCAAACCCGGGACTGGCTACTAGTAAAAATTAAAAGTATACATATTTATACATATTTTTGACATTTGCATTGTCATTATCTATAGCGTATCACCTGACAGCGCCATCTAGTATCCACTTGGAAAACATGTCCACACCCAATTAATGTTTCATTTCGGGCAGGCAATTTTTTAAAGCGAGCTTTAAAACGAACAATTTTTCCGAGTAAATTCAAGTTGTACTACTAGAAATAACCTTCCAGGATACGGTAAAGTGTAATGTTGTAAACTACCGCAGTTTGTAAGTCGGCTAAACTTGGTAAGTAAACTCTGAGTCATAAATATCACGCGCGCTAAAGTTAGATATTAAAAACTGTGTTGAATCTCATGACGCGATGTTTTCTTATAGTTTAATACTGTAGAAGTTCTTAAGCAAGGGTATTTTCAGTAGTATGTTACTACTAGTACTGCTATTTCTGCTACTAAGTAGATCGTTTGATGGACGCAGGGTAGGTATTGCATCGTAAGGCACGTTGCTAATGTGCGTGACCTGGTTTGCTATAGGTGATAGTAACCACTTAACATCAAGTGAGCCACTAACTTGTATATCAGCAACTTTTAAAGAAAAAATAAACAAGATTTCAAGATTATATTTCAAATTGTATTCATTTATTTGTATATGAAAACGAGCATAAGTGAAAATGCATACGCTGAAGTGAAAATCTAGAATAAAATAGCCTATATTTAACTAGGTTTTTTTTAAAGCTCACACAAGGAATAAATAACGTGCAGTTGGCGCATAGCTTTAGTAAAAGTTGGAGCATTTTTCTGAACAAATTAGGTTCCAAATAGTTTTTTTATCGGGGGCAGTAGTGAAGTGACTGCAAACTAGTCACACGATCACTCAAAATACTCAAAAAATGTTGGCATTTTTCATGAAAATTCGTACCAAAAGCTTTGCTTTTAGCCATCGTCGTTCTATTGGCAGTTTGCATTTATTTACTCAGCTGTATTAAAGTTGAGTAGAAGGTGTTCTACTGGACTGAACTTCGGTAGTTTCAGCAGTTTCTTTGGTTCATGAAGGAGTTGCAGAGACAAGATACTTGGTAGTTGTGAAACCTGCTGATTTCTAAGTTTCAGTAGTTCCTTTAAAGGAACTGCTTGATAATAAAGAACTACTGAGAAGTATCGGTAGTACTTCAAATACAAATACAAATATTTGCAGATCGTTTAAACATTTATCCCAAGACGGGAATCGAACCCGCAACCTCCAGCGTCGCAGGCGGACACTCGCCCGCTACGCCACATCGGTCGTCAAGTATATGGGGGTATATAAATACTCTGTTCCTACCTTTACGTAAGCAACAATCATAGAAAAAGGCAGACCTATCCTGACCTACTTTCTACCTATTTAGTGTAAGTAACCATAAGAAATAAGTGAATCGTCCGAAGTGGCCACAAAACTTACCGTAAAAGGTTCCTAGAAGTAAACACAGCGGCCATCTCCGAGGCCCGTCCGATTTATCGGATGCGAAAAATATAAAATTTTACTCCGAAACATAAATCGGAACGTTTTTACCGTCGGACGCGCTGGTCTGCCGTATTTTACGAGCGCCGTATCAACGAATATCTTTCGCTAATTTTGAAATGTGGCGAAATAAGACTCTCTGCTCGAGAGAGCGCCCTCAAGAAATTATTTATAGCATCCCGAAGCAGCTTTTGGACTTTTACTAGCGTTTGATATAGATTTTATTGAATCTGTACCGTATTTTAAAATGTTGATGCAGTGAATATTTTGCAAAGATTATAGATTTGTTTATTGTGCGGTTGGTATTGAAATACTGTGAAGGGTTTTGGTGATAAAAAGTTATTTTGGTGTTTATTGGAGGTGTAAATTATGGATCTACCAAGAACCAAGCTAGAAATGAGAGTGTCATATATTATTGCAAGTTATGTTACTATACCAAAGCGTGGTATGGGCATGTCATGAGGAGGGATGAAAGTCATGTTACCAGGAGAGCGATGAACATGAATGTTGACGGATATGTGGGTAGAGGTAGACCAAAGAAAAGATGGATGAATTGGGTGAAAGATGACATGGATAAGAAAGGAGTGAGTACAGATATGACGGCTGATAGAGGGGAGTGGACGAAAAGAACATGTTGTGCCGACCCCACATAAAGTGGGATAAAGGCAGGAAGATGATGGTGATGTTACTATATCAAAGACCCAAATCTGGCTACGAAACATCAAACTCCAGTTTCAATCGTTTCAATCTCCAAATGGTATTTCTCCGAAACTGATATTTCAGACGGGCCAAATTTTGACTTCACATACATTACATTAATCAAATTCTAGTTTCAATGCTGTCTCTGCTTCAAAAAATACGAGAATTGGGCTTCGAGTTTGTGTTACACTAGCAGTTTACGTGTACGGATTTTTATAATAGAAAATTCAAAAGGAACACAATCGGATTCGAACCTGCGACCTTAGGATCGCTACTAGACCAAAAGTCCTTTATATTTTACATGTATTTTATCTCTACATCGCTCAAACCAAATGTTAATCAAGTTTTCTTCCGCTAGGTACTAATTTGATAAATATCTGATACGCCATTGTACGGAGTCAGTCATCCAAAATGGCCCAATTTTTTGTCCAAAAATAAGACTAATATTGTAATTGATACTCTTGTATTTTAGAACGACGGTTTAAAGTTGATTGTACAGTTACCAACTGAAGTGTTCACGCTTGATTTATTTCTATTCATAAATCTAGTTTAATTACTTTTAAAAAAAGGTACTGGTGTTCTTGACTTCTTTCAATAAATTTATTTTGAAATTTACATTATTTTGTGTATACTTTTTTTAAAAGATAAAAAAATAGCATCGCGACTTTAATACCCAAGCACGGTGGATATTCCCTCCGATAACATTGTACCAAGTACCTACTTGACGTTCTTCTAGGATGTTTGTACCTCTGACTACCCCCTTGGTAGTCAGAGGTACGTCCAAATTCTTCATTTGGTAAATAAACTAATTTTGCAGTAGTTAGTATTCCATACGTGACGGGTTGCAAGCCCATCGCCGCTACTGGAATACTAATTATTTTTCTTGCGCTGTTAACGTTCACCGTTTGATTGCACTGATATTGCGCACATAAATTTTTAAAACGGAAAATCCATTGGTGCACGACCAGATTTGAACCCACGACCTTAGGATCAGAATCACTCCCACTAGACCACCGTTGCTCAAAATCAATAAAAAAAAACAATTTTTGTATATGTAAATAAATAAAGTACCTAGTATAGTTATGATTTGTAAATAACTATAAATTATTTATACTTATAGCAAAGGATAATATTACAAAATGTTACCTACAAAATATCAGATTATGGAGGTAGGTCTCAGTTAAAATGCTGTGCGGAGTCGTTCAGCATGTCACAGTGCAAGCTATGCAGTATGTCATTGTTTTATTTTAGTAATGCATTGTAATTTCATATGTGTATTTTTAAATATTACTATTTTTCCAAGAATCTAACTTATTAACATTAACAACAATTATAAGAACTTTCTATAGCCTAAAACAATAGTTATAAGAACCTTTGACCTGACTCACTGGCATAACAACAACGCGCAGTCTAAACCGCTGGTCGAAGAAACTTGTTTTTTTAATGTATTTATAAGTACAGTCAGCTGCACTAGAATGTATACAACTTGTAACTTTCACAACGGTATAACAACAAAACAATGAACTCTTACACATTAAAAACTAAAAAGTTATAAAATTAGTTGATGACCTTACTTATTTTTGGAATAATTGTCGTGTAAATATTTTGAGCACCGCTGTGAAACCATTTTGAAAGTTACCAATTGTATACATTCTAGTGCAGCTGACTGTACAGGTGTAATAAAAAAACAATTCGTCAAATTTTTTTTTAAAGGTTGTACAAGGGTAGAATTTTGCATGAGAATAACTAGTTCGCGTAGTATTAAACCGGCAATTTTTATTTTTGCCATCGGCTCAGCAAGTTAACACGCTGTTGAAATGTATGTTAATCAGTTGGAACTTAACACTAAAGCTACCAAAGACTAAAAACAAGCGCGCTTGGCCAAGCTTTTTGTACTTTATAGCCACTGTACTTGCGGACCGTTTTTTAGTAATTTATGTAAACCGTATACGGTTGATACGAGCTACCTTTTTAGACGTAGGTGTGTGCAATAGTAGGAATTATACCTGCTTACTTCACGTTCAAACTAAAGCTTAATACATTTTATTCTATATACTAGTTGACCCGCTCGCGACTTCGTCCGCGTTGTATTTTGCTCTTCGAAAAATACTAAAGATAGAAAGATATTACAAAATTTTAATACTACATTTATTGTAATAAACAAAAAAACTCTGTCAATAAAATTTGCTTATCTATAATATAAAAGTTGTCATTTACTTTTGAGTCCGATTGTACTGTTGGTTAAATGTATGTCGGAATGTCAAACCAAAATAGATTTTGATTTTGTGTTCGACTGGCGGGATGCATTTTATAAACTGAAATATTTTTGGTTTAAGAAATTATTTTAATGTTATAAATAAAAACACGACGGTAGATTTTGCTAGGTACCTTTAGAGGCGCAGGCGACATTTGTAAGGAAGGCCTTTGAATAGGTCACAGCTTAGCTCGTAGTATAATATAATAATAACAATAGTAATGCTGGATCCACACAGCATCGTCTAGCCCCAAGCTAAGCAGAGCTTGTGTTATGTGTACCTACTAGATGACTGATATACTTAATACAATACATTACACGCATATATATTTTTTATTATGCATAGAAAGTACCCATAACACGCGGAATAAATATTAACAGATCGTACAAAAATTTATCCCAAGGCGGGAATCGAACACGCAAACTTCTGCGTCGCAGGCGGACAAAGTCATCAAAGTAGTATATAGTTATAAGTTGTTTAGGCTGTGTGTTTTCTATTTGTCAGTCAGTCAGGACAAAAGTTCTTATAATTGGTATATAGATATATATATATATATATATATATAGCTGCTGGAGCTGGATACGGAAAGCCCAACAACGAAGAGAATGGCGTATATGCTTTTAACTTTACTAGCACCCACACTCTTCAAACCAGAACAGAAACGGTAGAAATAAGCAAGGTAGTACTTCCCCGGACGAGCCCTTCAAGCGTACTAAAACTACCACGACAAAATGTGCCATATTTTATATATCTTATTTATTTTTATCTCACTCTGGAGAATAGAAACGGGCGTAGGTATCACTTACGATACGTACCCGGAATAACTATCTATGGAACAGGATACGGCTGCCGTTTTTTGACATTGATACGAAGGCCGTAAGATGAACCGTCAGTTAAATGACCAAGGGTGTTACAACTTAGTCTTGCTGATGGACCAAACAGTTACCCACCTGATGCTAAGTGATTACCAGCACAAAGTATTGCCTAGCAAGTCACTTGTTAGGAAAGTGCCCTACGATGCACTACTCAGCGTCCATATGCCTGTAATTTCACCATCCATAACTAAGTATAGATTAAATGTATGGGTTCTTAAGCACTTTTAAACACAAATCAATTTGACATTTGTGACTTTTTGATATGCTTGATAGAACTAGCAAATGGCCTACCTGATGTTGAATGGTGATATCACTTATAACAAAGCATTGATACGCATTGCATCAGATCAACTAAGATATCGATATCAAGTAGTACCGGCTCAAGATTCTTTGCGGATATCTAAAGGGGTAGACAGAAGTATGTCCTATTACTACATTTGGCTCACACACAACACTGTTCACTTACATATACATAAAAAAAATCTAAAAAAATATGTTGTCATACGAAATCAGTAGGATCTTTTATGTGTTCTTATTATTTAAAGTCTGCGTCACATAACAGACTATGTGCTATGATTTTAAATATATTTTGGGATATTTCTTAAATTTTTAATAAGATAAGTATCAAAAATGTATTAACTTAAACATGTTCAGAACCACTGAACTGAAAAACATTAGTCAAACCTAAACACTCTCAACTTGACATTGCGTCAAAAACATTAAATGTTACTAAAAGCGTAAACAAAGTCATTATCTTATCATAATTATAACAAAAATATGCATTTTATGTTTTATTCAAACTTAAATAAGGTTTTAAGTTGTATAACACCATAGAATGCAGTTTTTACAAAAAACTATGGTCGAAAAGGAAACGATTTATTTTGAAGTGTGCCATCTCTTTCTTTTCCAGGTATAAGATAAGGATGGTGATACAAGTAACTGATGCGATGTCATAGTTAATTAACGTCAGTTAGTGTTAAGGCGATGCTATTCGTTTGGAGATTTAAATGATTTTATTAAAATAACATTTAAATATCTTGAGTCCAATATTTTTACAAAACAAACGGTAAAATAAATAATAATTGTTTTATTAGAAATCGAGGTTCTATGATTCTAATATATTTTTTTTAAACGAGTAAACCGCGTGTAACTTCGGTCGCTTCGAGTTATTTTCAAACAAATTTCAACTTCCGCTGTTTCCATTTTGGTATTGAATTTTGAAAATACCTTTATTAGTTCACCTCTACGCACCAAGACTTGAAATATCAAGTTTTGTTGCCGGTTCTTTTAGGCTTGGTCGCGAGGAACTAGCGCTTAGGCTGAGGCTACATTAGACCGCGACGCGATCTGCAACACATGAGCGATGAAAACAAATAAATGAATGCTTACGTATATGGCTACACCATACATCAAATATTTGCGTTTAAAATCATTTCGCTCTTCCAGTCGCATCGCAAATCGCTGCCTACTGTATCCTCAGCCTTAGATTCACCTAGATTTAAGACTTTTCAAGATGATCCCTGCGGTTATTACTGAATAAAT
This sequence comes from Electrophaes corylata, assembly GCA_947095575.1. Lineage (NCBI taxonomy): Eukaryota > Metazoa > Arthropoda > Insecta > Lepidoptera > Geometridae > Electrophaes > Electrophaes corylata. The sequence continues at coordinate 12,990,814 of OX352704.1, forward strand.
AATAATAATAACAACACTTTTTAACGTTGACTTTGACTTTGACTTAGACTTTTAGTTAATTTATCTTCTTTACTTACGTAGATTATAATATTAAGTTTTTATGTTACTTTTTCTGTTTTTCGTAAACTTTAAGTTAAAAAAATATGAGATAAAACAAAACAACATTAAAATTAAAAAAAGCGAACACGATCTTCGCCTTAACATAAGGGCTACTTCACACGGGCACAGTCGAACAAGGGGATCATTATAGTAAATTTTTAGTAAAATGCTTTTTAATTGAGGCCACATGTACTCTGCATCAGATAAATCTGAGATCTCAGATAGCTGGAGCTTTAACTCGTAATTGTACATAATTTATTGGTGCGTTTTATAATTTTGTGGGATACTTGTTAAATAATACACATGGTAACTAGTAAAACTGATTGTAGATTAATTTAAAGTGGTACTTGAGATTTTAGAATAAAATAAAAAAAAATACCGTAGGAGTATCAACAAGCAGTGATCTAGTGGAAGTAATCCCGCCTTTTGATCCTAAGGTCGTGGGTTCAAATTCGGTCGTGCTCCTTAATTTAATTCCACTGTAACCCCTTAGTTTTATTGTGTAATAAATAAATAATGCCTATCTATATACCCAAGTTGCCTATAGCCAACTGAAACTGTAGTTCTTTTTATCATGAGTAGTGTTCATAGTCAACTTAACCACTATTAACTGAATGATGGATTTAAGGGGACTGTTCAACTCCTAACTATGATTTCAGGGGACATATTTCAGCTTCGCTTTCAGCCTATTACTTGCAAAATTACCGTCATAAGGGAATTACCACCGGCCATCGACCACCGCAAATTTAAACGTACAGGATTAAAAATGTACACTGTTTAATAATTTAGTGTTCAATTTGCCATCGGTGTTCATTACATGATGTTAATTAAGTATGTTATGCGTCAGTATCAGGTGCGTTAAATACACAGATATTATCATCATCAGGAGTATGAAGAGTTTCATGATCATAGGCCAATCGAGTCACCCTCCGATCTAAACCTCAAGTCTGAGATTTTTAGGCATAAACAGGAACCGTCTTGGCCCTCTAGAAAGGATGATCTAGCGCCATCTAGCAGGCTACAAAAACTAGTCTGGATCACGCGTACAAAGCTTACACAGAAATCTACACCAATTAAAGAATCTTTGGCCTGGCTGAGTGATTGACTGACACAGCTTAAGCCACTGGTCGTAGAAACTTGTAATTTCAGGGTTTATTCGTCTTGTGTATTATTATTCGGCATATTCTTAATAAGCGTGACCTACGAAGTAATACTTTGTAATAGGCGAAGATAATCACTTAACATCAGGTGGACCATCAGCTTGTTCCATCAGCAAGTTGTATAAAAAAAAGGGTGACTACTTACCATCAGGTAAACTCTAAGGTTCTTTGCTCTGGAGTATGAAAGCTTACTATTTGTAAGCTTTTAACAGTTATCTTTGACTGTAGACATTTCCTCTCTTAGTATACTTCTCAAGATCCTTAGGGGTTGTAAGAGGTCAGAATCGCTTAGACTATAAACAAAAAATGATTAATAGTATGGAATACCTCTTAATCCTTACTAAAGGATACTTTTCAACGATCCAACGAACACAAAACGTTTAAAAGAACCTTTTTGAATTACAGACGCCTCTACGAGAATTCCTGCAAAATTCAAAGCCTTAGAAATTCTTCCAAAAAACCTAGCTGAATTTAAAGCGAGAATAACTAGCTCCTAAACGGGCCCATTAGGCCTATACGACCGGCATTAGTCTTGGGTATTCACGGGAATAGGGCACGTGACTGACACAGTTCGTATACATTTTATAAATAAAGATTCTAACTTTTACACAGGCGAAATAATTGTATTTTGTACTAAATTTCTAAATTTTGTACATTATTAATATTAAACTTATTTTTGTTAAGTACCTACTTACTTTAAAAAAAAGATGGTGGTTCTTTTGTTGCTTTTTTAATGTTTGATGAATTCATTACATTTTAAGTATGTATTACTAATTGAAGAGCGCGTGCTGTCTTTTGAACTTGTGTTGTATATAAGTTTATGTAAGTTTATTGAGTTTTACCTACAAGCTTTTAATAATTATTTATTTAACTTCTTTCTTTTGTGCACTACCGACACAACTTTTTTTCCACATTACACAAAGGTTATCTGGAAGATAATGCTTCATAGCATTAAGTTCGCCTTTGTACTGTTACTTTTTTTTGTGCAATAAAGTATTTTCAATCAATCAATATATTATTGGTATGATTGTCTTAGCATATTTTCTGTCTTGCATTCACTTTAATTAAGATAGATTGGTACCACACTGGAGCCTCATTAATTGCATTATTATTATTTTGTAAAAAGATCATACAAAAAAACGGTACGAACTAAGCCGTAAGTTTCATGCCGGTTCTTCTAGACTTGGTCGCGAGGAACTGGCGCTTAGATTTACCTAAGCTTAAGACGTTTCAAGATGATTTGCGGATATTACTGAATAAATGCCTTTTAACTTTAATTTTTTTGCCATAAAACTACCTCATTTATAAAAATCATTTGTCTACAAACAGAAATAAAATGTTAAGGTTCTTATTAGAGTAAGAAGATTTACAGTTTAAATTTAACAACCAATAAAATCACGAACTTGACGACAGATACCAAATTAAAATTAATTGTTACCTGACTTACAATGTTTTATAACCGATACACATACGCTAATCAAACATAAATTCAGAATAACAAAGCTACCAACATAAACGAACTAAGCCACAGGAAAGAAAGATCTAGAGGTAACATAAAAGTCAGATGTTAATTTGACGGATGCTAACAAGTCAAATGAGCAGTAAACTTAATTTGGTTAATCTTTTTTAAAAGTGAAATGTAAATGCCAAAGAACTGGCAACGACAAAAGTGAAATGATAAAAAATTTAAATAGCGTAAGAGTCTGTTTAGACGACGCGAAAGGTTTCGCGCTGTGACCGCGCGGTTATGAAAATCAATGTCACTTATCCACCAAGAATTGTCTTTATATTCTTTAAGTAATTACGTTCAAACTCCTGTCAAACGGCCAACTCCGTTCCAATGATATTCAGTATTGATATCCTCAACCACACGTTATAATTATCATAACCGAAGTATTAATTCAGCTATTTGGTTTTCATAATAAATACTTAGTTTTCAAATAGCGTAAGAGCGTGTTTGGACGACGCGAAAGATTTCCCGCAATGACAAATGTGTGTGAGAATTTTATTTGTATAAATATGTGAAATCCATTTATTGATTTGTAAACTAAAGCTACTAAGCGTAACCAACAAAATAATTTTCAGTTAAAAAGTGGGTTTATGTATTTTTCATGTCTTAAAACGTCATAATATAATATTTACTCAATTTTTATCATAAGACTTTTCACCATGATGATATTTATGGGTGATATTGTTTATGGCGAGTTTTACTTCACCTATTAGTGCAACTGCTTTATAGGCCTTTAAACAAATTAATGTATCACAATCTACGATTCCGTCACTTTTATGAGCGACAGGTCATTTCTATTCGGAGGTTATTGTTTATTGTGTCAAAATCCTTTTCGATATCCCTTATAAAATAATCTTGGAGTTATACTAATGTTTTTTCGTCATAAAATATTTCCTTCATTCTTCTTTTAGCACTTTTAGGAAAGAAATAAAGGTCTAAGTGGCTTATTACATGGTTGGTTGTAATATGGTTTAGACCATTTATTTGAGACACTTGTGATTCTTTGAGGATGTCCAAGGATGCTAAAGAATGACTCAGAGGTACGTCAAAATATAAAATTAGGTATTTTTTGCAGTAGTTGATATACGTGACAGGTTGCAAGCCCATCGCCGTTACCAGAATACACACTGGGTTCCTCACGATGTTTCCTTCACCGTTTGAGAGCACACAATTTTCGACAGTAACCCATTGGTGCACTATCGGATTTAAACACACGTCCTTAGGATCAGAGGGCAAGGTTACTCCTACTAGACCACCAGTGCTCCGGATAATATAGACTCTTTCAATAACAACAAACATAATTTCCTACAAGTCTCGCTAAACTAATTACGCAAAAAGAAATAAAATTCTCGCCTTGCCTCGCTCTATTTTTTAATTTGTCGTTTTAATACTGAAAAAACATGGCGAATAGGTAGCTTTAATGAATCTGTCATAAAAAGCTACGAACCGCCTCTAATGAGGGTAAGCTTTTAAAAACTGTCCAAGTACGTGTCGGGTTTTGTTTAGGCTAGGGTTCTGTGAACCTAGTACGAATATATTTCACGTTGATGTTAACGTTACGAATCGGCAGCCGCTTGGGAATAAAGGTTCTTAAATTGTGACTCAACTGAAAGACGAAGCTTAGGACTCTCCTACTCAATGGACATTTTTAGAATCGCGGTAAGTTCTTCCTGAAAACGTATGGGAGAGGCTTATATCCAGCAGCGGACTCTTACAGGCTGTTGATGATGATGATGACGCTCATGGTGCTTTACTCATATAAGATTACGTACACTGTGCGGCAATCAAGAAAAACTCTGCTATTGGGTTATCAATGACGCGCAATGTAATTTAAATATAAATTCAATACGCTTATGTCATCGATGATTACAATTTTATTTGTAATAAATAGTCATTTATAAACAAAAATAATAGTGTTCAATTACTTAAATGTCAAAAACTGAAAGTATAATTGTTTTAATCCACGGTTTACGACGTTAGATTGATAAATTGCGTCAAAGCCTTAAACTCTTATTGTAAAAATTATGTAATATAGAAGGTTTTCGGTCATTGGATATGATAAACAGTTTATAAAATAAATGAACATACCAAAATGTGATATTAAAATCATTATCTTCACCCTGAAAAAGTCCAATGCTAGATATAGGCCTACACTATATAGGTTTCAGGATTAATGTTTTTGAGCCCTTAACATTCAACTTCAACTTTTTAGTAGTAGTAGAGCTCTTTGTGAAGGGCTCGTCCGGGGAAGTACTACCACCATGCCTATTTCTGCCGCCAAGCAGCGCAACGTGTTCCGGTTTGAAGGGTGTGGGTGTCGGTGTAATTACAGGCACATGAGGCCTAACACCTACCAACCTGAGGCATTTAGGTCAGGTTGATGGACGCTGAGTAGTGCATCGTCGGTGACATAACCTAACGAGCGTGGCCTACGAGGCAATGCTTTGTTATAGGTGATGGTAACCACTTAAAATCAGGTGGGCCATCTGCTTGTTCCATCAACAAGTTGTATAAAAAAAAAAAACTTCCCGCGATCCTAGCAATGTTGTCGGTCCAGCGGGAGAGAGTCCTACGTTTTGTCTTCCAGCTAGTCAAGTCTCTCAGACCAGTGGCGTAGGCTGTGCGTTGTCTATTTGTCAGTCAGAACAAAGACTTCTATAATTAGTATAGATTTGTGATTCCTACTTATTATAACTACTTATACATTATAACATACTACACGTTACATATTATAACTACATACTACACACTACACACTACTACATACTACATAATTATAACCTAAATCATCTGTAATAGATTCAGATGTTGAAGGCCAATGATGATGATGATAACTATATACATGGTAATCTTTTTCAAACCATTTTTTTACTAATTTATTGTTATTTCATGTTCTAGATGACGCTTGATCTAGAGAAACAATAATGAAAATTTCATCGTGTTTCTTGTAATATTGACATCAAAAGATAATTAGTCGACTTAAACGGACAGACAGACATTTGTAGTAGTATATTATCAGATTACACAGAACCCTGCGCATGTAATTTATTTGACTACAAGGCACTTACTTTGTAAATTGTAATGAGGAATCCTAATTGGATTCATTATTCAGTGATGTACCTAAATTGGGCTTGTCACCTGAAATACATGATTTCAATTTCATTTATTCAGTAACGATTTACAATCTTGTCTGAAATTCATGACCTTGGTGCTAGAACTTAAAAGTAGATGTAGAGATCTTTGTAAAATCCATTTCTACGAGTATTTAATAAATAAATAAATAATGCTGGACAATCCACACAGCATCATCTAGCCTTAAGCTAAGCAGAGCTTGTGTTATGGGTACTAGATGACTGATATACTTAATACAATACATTACATATAAAGATATTTTTTATTATACATCGAAAATACCCAGAACACCCGGAATAAGTATTTGCAGATCGTACAAACATTTGTCCCAAGGCGGGAATCGAACCCGCAACCTCCTGCGTCGCAGGCAGACAATCGCCCACTGCGCCACATCGGTCGTCAAATTGTCGCCAGTTATCGCCGATTGCCGACAGTGATGCTTGCATTTAGTAAGAGTAACATGGGAACATATTTAGCTATAGCCATATAGTAGTAGTAGAATTCATGGTGAAGGACTTTTCTCATCACCAATGTACCAAGTACTACTATGCCTATTTCTTGTGTTCTGGTTTAAAGGGTGTGGGTGCCGGTGAAGTTATAGGCACGTGAGACTTGATATGTATGCCTTAGGTTTATGAACGCAGAGCATTGTAGGGCACGTTCTTAACGAAGGTGGCCTAAAATGTGTGCATTTCAAACCCTAGTGAAACGCATGCGACTTTGTCCGTGTTAAGTAATTTTCTTACAAGCTTCAGGAGTTTTGATAACAATACCTTGAAAATTTTAAGTTTAATCACACTTGGTAGCTGGTCTGATGTACGAAACTCAGGAGACACTGCTGCCCTTTCCCTGGAACCCTTCCTTTCATGAGTCGCCTTTAACGATATAAACGAGAAGAGATGGATAAACCTGAACCACCAAGCTCAGTCTGGTTTATCCCTACTTATTCTTCAGTTAGATGCTTGGTTGGTAAGCTCTGCAACTTATTAATTTAAGATTCTCTTCCGAATATTGGCGCTTCCCCGAAATACCACAGTACAGACCACCAGAATAAACCTTCAGGCCAAACCAGTCTTTATACCCAGAGTAATAAAGTTCATTTCTTCTTTAGCTGGTTATTGTTGATGACTAACTGAAACCACCAGAGGCATTCCGCGATAACAGACTTTATTTCAAAGGCTTAAGGTGTATTTAATGTTGTGTGGCTTCGATGGTGACCGCTGGGCCGTCTTCATTGTTTGCTGGGAACAATGAGGATACGAAGGATGGAGGAATCTGCCTTTCGGATCTCTCGACTATATTGTGTTAGGAACACGGGGCGATGGCTAAAAACTTGGCGAGTTAAAATCTGATGCAAAAACTATCTATACCACTTATAATCATACATAAATAACATTTTTACACAACATCATCTAGCCTCAAACTAAGCATAGCTTGTACTATGGGAACCAGATGACTGATAGAATACTTATATACTTTTTTTTTTGTAAATACGTACATGGAATACAATACAACACCCAGACACAGAACAAACATCTATATTCATCTCACAAATGTTTTTTCTCGGTTGGGATCGAACCCACCACCTACAGCACAGAAGGCAGGGCTACTACAAACTGAGCTGTGACGGCAGTCATTTTTGTTTTAATTGGCTGACTAAGATATAGACAACGCACAGACGCAAGTAACGACTTGATTTTTTAGTGTAGATTTGTCTTAGTGCTAAGGGGCTTACTAAAAAAAATCTTGAAATTCAATACGGAGTAGGTCTTGAAGTTTGTGTGAAAATTGCATCACGCGAACAAAGTCGCCCGTTAGTATTAGTTTGAACATGTGGTTATAATTACAAATAAGTACAACCATAAAAAGTATCTTACATGCTTTTATAAAAGCAGTTTATTTTTTCGACAATTTTGATGCTTCACTTTTGCATGAGACTGCAAAAAATATAAAAAAGATGCCATAAACACAATTTTCTTTGTAAACAGGATTATGCGGCTTTACTAAGTTAATAGGTATCTTATTACAAAATGTTTATTTTTTAAGGTTCTATTTCGTGGCCCAACGTTGCCACGAAGAGAATGTCTGAGGATATCCTCTTATTCAGATCTGAATAAAAGATTTTTCAAGAGTTCAGAAATTAGTCTGAATACTTCGAATTTTCTGGAAAACTATAGAATACGCTTCATTTATTTCGTGACTAAAGTTCTCAACATTATTCTCATTAAAAGATTTCTAAGAACCAACTTATTACCTTAAATATCTATTTAACAAAACCTCTTTTGTTTTATTTGAACATTTTAATATTTAAATTTTATTTATTACCAAAATTTATCAGTTTCGTTGAATATCAAAAGATATAGGTAGCTATTTCAGTTAATTTCATAAAAACCCTTTGTATATACTGTTGGTATTATTACACAAGTACCTATTTTATATTTTACCTTTGTAAAATATAAAAATAGCTTTTGACTTAGTTGTACGAGAATTTATAAAAAATAAATAAAAAAGAATAAGATGTTTGTATGACTTCCTATGGTTGCCATAAAAAGTGATGCCGTAAAAAGTGACTAAAGAAACATACCAAAAAATGATCACCATCATCTTCCAAGGGTCACCAATCACCTGCCAAGAGTGTTTTTTTATTATGCCTTGCTGATGGAACAAGAAGATGGCCCACCTTATGTTAAGTGGTTACTATCGCCTATAACAAAGATCGTTAGGAACGTACCCTGCGATACACTACTCAGCGTCCATCAACCTGAGGCATACAGGTGTTAAGCCTCATGTACCTGTAATTTCACCGGCACCCTTCAAACCTTTGTACAAGCTGCTTTGCAGAAAAAGACATGGTGGTAGTACTTCCACGGACCAGCTTTTTAAGAGCTATGAGCTCTACTACTGTTTTATGCTATACTATGTGTTTTATACATACCTATTATAAAGATAAATATCAGTTGTGATTTCTTTGTTAATTAAATATATATAACTCAAAGGTGACTGACTGACTGACTGACAGTGATCTATCAACGCACAGCCCAAACCACTGGACGGATCGGGCTGAAATTTGACATGCAGGTAGATGTTATGACGTAGGCATCCGCTAAGAAAGGATTTTGATTAATTCTACCCCCAAGGGGATAAAATAGGGGATGAAAGTTTGTATGAAACTTTGTCAATTTTATTGGGCTGAGACTTTGCATGCATAAAGCTACTATGATTTTATCCCGAAAAAAAACGGGAACGAGAAAAAACTGCCAGGCAGGCGAAGCTGCGAGCAGCCGCTAGTGTAAATTAATTCTGAACTATACCAATTATCCAAAGCAGCTCTCCCAATCTACAGCCTATTTCTTCCTTAAAAAGGCTTTAGTAAAAGGAATCAAGGAACATAAGACCCTAATTATTGGCATAAAATTTTAGCAAAATGTTACTTGAGAGGTTTCACGGATATTTTTACAGGCAAAATGGCTTCTTTTATAGGCTGAAAGATAAAAACAAAAGGTATTTCAGCAAGTTTTAAGGTTTTGAGGTTATCGTAATTTGCAAAGCCTGGACATGATACCAGTTAAAACACAACGATGTATATAGGCAAATGTACAGTACCTACTAACTAAACTCACGCAACTTCGCTTAAAATTAATTTCATACAAACTTCAACCCCTGCTGTTTCCGTTTGGGGGTTAAATTTCAGTTTTTTTTTTCTTACTACACCTCTTTAAATAATGCTAGATAGTCCACACCGCATCATCTAGGAAGGATCATCATCATCATCATCATCCCAAGGCGGGAATCGAACCCGCAACCTCCTGCGTCGCAGGCGGACATTCGCCCGCCGCGACACATTGGTCGTCGAAACCTCTACGAATATGAATATACCCTGAAAATAGTCAAGTCTTTGACCAGTGGTTGAGCTATGAGATCAGACATATCTATACCAATTATAGGAATCTTAGTTCTTGCTGACTGACTGACATATAGACAACGCATAGCCTAAATTACTGATTGAGTAGAGGCATGAAATTCAGGGTATATTTGTTTTAATGCAAAGAGGTGTGGCTAAAAAGAAATCTTTGGAATTCAACCCCTAGAAAGGTGCAGTAGGGGTTGAAGTCTGTTTGAAAATATTTTCACGCGCGGATAAAGTTGGGTTCCACTAGTTTATTTATTTATTTATTTATTATTATGTTACACCAACAAAGTGAACACCAACATTATCTTTAGGTACAACATTACATAATTAAAACCAGATAAATGCCACCTCAATTATAGGTGCAAACTGCTATTAATGCAAACTACTATTATAAACATACTACCAATAATTTGACCAGTTAAAAGAAAGATTAATTACATTATGAAATTTATTTTATTTTATTTGTAAATCTGGGTGATAATTGCACAAACAGTAGTTATGGCTTTTATCTCAGTTCTAAACCTCATTCAAAATGGTTGAGCTTTAAATCTAGGTGCTAACAGACAATTTGACACACAAATTCGTAAAAAACACCGTCGTGTCGCGGGTACAAATTTATCACCCTTCTACTCACCACCCAACAAAGGGTTTAAAAACGTCTCAATTACCGAAAATTTATTGGGGCCTTACAGTTTCAGCATCGAATTTGTTGAAAGCTTTTGTTTTGGCCGAAAAAAATTGCAACTTGAAAAATAGGCTACCTGAACCTATTTACATTAAATTATATAAATTTCAGTAAATTCATAAATATAATGTACCTAAAAAAATTTCATGGAAAAACACAAAATCGAAGTAATACAATATGCTTGTGTATGATTGTTTTAAGTATTCAAATAATAGAAGTTTTTAAAATAGTTATGTACAAAATACATACAAAACGGTTAAGTTATCTACAGATCGTTGAAATGATCAAGAGGTAGTTAAACTAATCCAAATCTTTTACCAAACGAAAAAATTACTTTAAAATATGCAATATAATTCTGATTAAACTGTGTTTTTCAGTCCTTCAGCAGTGTTGAGTTAGACAATATCCTGTTTCAAACATAGCAAACAGTATTTTTTATTTAAACCGAATTTTCACCGAATCTGTTTTTAGGCCGAATCACAAGACATTGTGTCGGACACTAGTTGTTCTGTCGTGTCGTTGTCGTCTCGGCTTAGGCGCTCGCTGACGTTTTGAAGGATGGCCCAATGTTTACGAAGCTTAATTTGTTTGAAGGGCTCCGTGGAATTGATGGTAGGATTCGTTTGTTTACGATTTACGGCATTATTCAGTTGTTTTTACCTTAAGATCTTCTAAGGTTTGCTGAAGGAAAACTCTTTGTGAAGGGCTCGTTTGTGGAAGTACTACCACCATGCTTATTTCTGCTGCCAAGCAGCGCAGCGTGTTCCGGTTTGAAGGATGTGGGTGACGGTGTAATTACAGGCACACGAGGCTTAACACCTGTGTGCCTCAGAATGATGGACGATGAGTAGTGTATCGCAGGGCACGTTCCTAACAAACGTGACCTACGATGCAATACTTTATTATAAGCGATAGTTACCACTTAACATCAGGTGAACCATCAGCAAGTTGTATAAAAAAACATGTAAACAATAAATCATTGCTTATCAGCCAGTTTCATTCACCTCTACTATCATATACACAGTTATTTATAGATATGTTATCAAACGTTATAAAATAATGGGTTTATTTTATCGCCTCGTTAAACTGACCTATCGCAATATGAGCTTTAAGTGACTCACTCGTTAAACCATATTATGATAGAAATATGATGGAGTTAATATTTTTTCATAATCTTCAAAAGTGTCACTGACCGGTGTTAAGCCTAATGTGTCTGTAATCACACCGGCACCGGCATGGTGGTAGTACTCCCCCAGACGAGACTTTCACCAAGAGCTTTACTACTACTAAATGATATTATTACTAGCGGCCGCTCGCAGCTTGGCTCGCGTAGCAGTTTTTTCCCGTTTCCGTTATTTTTTCGGGATAAAAGGTAGCCTATATGTTAATCAAGGTTACAATCTATATCTATTCAAAATTTTCATCTAAATCAATCCACTGGTTAGAGCGTGAAAGAAAAACAAACATCCATCCATCCATACATCCATTCATCCATCCATTCATCCATCCATTCATCCATACTTACAAACTTTCGCGTTTACAATATAAGTAGGATAATATCTGTTTATAACATTATTCAGCATTATAAAGTATCAAAAAGGTCTGAATAATTCATTGCAACAAAGATTCACCAACTATTGTGGTTTAGCCGCTTATTGAATAGTCTTTGTACAACAATAGCTTGGCCACAATGCCCTAGTGTCTAAAGAAAAAGTAAGGAAACTCTCTGACTGACTGTAAAATAAATTAATAAGTATTTGTAGACATTTTTACACCGCACTAGCCTCAAATTAAGCATAGCTTGTTCTCTTAGAACTACATGACTGATAAAATACATACTTACGTTTTTTTGGTAAACACTTATAATATTAATAACTAGCTGACCCGTGCCCACTTCGTTGGGCGGTAAACATTTTTACTTACAAATCTTAACTGAAGTAGTACTCGATGTCGCCAACAGATGGCGTTATCATCATCTTCCTGCCCTTATCCCACTTTATGTGGGGTCGGCACAACATGTTCTTTTCTTCCACTCCCCTCTATCAGCCGTCATATCTGTACTCACTCCTTTCTTATCCATGTCATCTTTCACACAATTCATCCATCTTTTCTTTGGTCTACTTCTACCCACATATCCATCAACATTGATGTTCATCGCTCTCAAGGTTAAATGACTTTCATCCCTCCTCATGACATGCCCATACCACGCTACCCTATTGCTCCTCAATTTTTCCGTCACTGGCGCTACTTTCAAACTACCCCTGATATACTCATTTCGTATCTTGTCCATTCTAGTAACTCCACATATCCATCTCAACATTCGCATCTCTGCCGCAAGTACCCTTCTTTCATTAGTCCCTTTAGTTGTCCAACACTCAGATCCATACAATACGACAGGTCTAATGATCATTTTGTAAACTTTCCCCCTAAGTTTAAGGGGCATTTTCGGATCACACGTGGTTCCTGAGACCTGTCGCCATTTCATCCATCCCGCATTTATTCTATTCTTCACGTCTCGGCCAATATCGCCGTCGCTCTGTATCAATGAGCCGAGGTACCGAAATCGGAACAAACTGGAGTATCCGTAATACACCATCTAAGGCTATTGGGATAAAATTGGATGGACCACCGAAGTCACAAAACAGATGCTCTGTTTTGGTTCTACTGATCTTCAGTCCGACACTCTCCAATTTATCCCACCATTTTCCTAGTCTGCTCTGGACCTCAAGCGCATCTTCTCCAACCAGAACAATGTCATCGGCAAACAGCATGCACCAGGGTGCTTCTTCCTGTATGTCTGATGTCAGAGCATCCATCACCAGGAAAAACAAATAAGGGCTCAAAGCCGACCCCTGATGCAAGCCTACACCCACATTGAACTTGGCGGTAACTCCGGCCTCAGACCGGACGTGAGTACTCGCTCGATCGTACATAGCTCGAATGAGCTGTATGTACTTCTCAGGCACTCCCTTAACTTTCATACTCCACCACAATCATACGCCTTCTCAAGATCTATGAACACCATATGCAAATTTTTGTGTACTCGTCTGTGTTTCTCACAAAGTTGAAGAAGCGCAAAGATGGCATCCATAGTCCCGCGCCCAGGCATGAATCCAAACTGGTTCTGTGATACTTCACTTTCTTCTCTCATCCGTCGCGCTACAACCTTTTCCCAAATTTTCATACTGTGTGACATGAGCTTTATTCCTCTATAGTTGTTACAATCCTGTACATCACCCTTGTTTTTGAAGATGGGCACCAGCGAGCTGTTGCACCATTCGTCCGGGATCGCCTCTTCTCGTAACAACTTGCTAAAGAATAAAGCTAGCCACTTCCATCCATCCGCCAACAGATGGCGTTAATACGGCATAAAATAGCGGCCGTTCGCAGTTTCGCCCGCGTGTCAGTTTTTTCCCGTTCACGTTATTTTTTCGGAATAAAAAGTAGCCTAAGTTACTCCTTGTTACATCAGCTATCTGCCAGTGAAAGTCCCGTCGAAATCGGTCCAGCCGTTCCAGAGATTACCCGGAACAAACAGACAGACAGACAGACAAACATTTAAAAAAATGCTATTTTGGTATATGTATCGCATATACATTCATATGCATGTAGTAAAAAGCGGTTATTTTAATATTACAAACAGACACTTCAATTTTATTTATTTGTATAGATTATTTTGTCACAATAAACACTGCACAAAATACTATATAGGTACGAATTCGTTTCGTGTATCAATTGACAAAAGCAAACTGCAAACATTAGAGTAGGTAACCGAAAATCCAAGAAAAAAAAACACTGACATTGACAGTTTGTTGTTGTTTCAACTTTTTTTAAATTTGATATGACTTGGAGTTAAATCCTTCAAGCCGTATTTAAAATAAGGATATGAAATAATAAAAACTTAAAATAATAAAACACTTTTGGTAACGCTGGTTTTGTTTGACTATTGTAATGACTTGAAAACTAATGCATTTTAAAGTAAAACAAATGAAATAATATCGCGAAGCCGACCAAATTGAACTATTCGATTTCGTTTTCTTTTTTTTTGTTTATCTGTGCTCCAACGCACACTGTTTTGATAGATATGATTGAATTTGAACTTTGTGCAGAGGTAATAAAGTGCAAATTGACTCTTTGACGTTAGGAACATACCTACATTGTTTAAACAACAGTGGGTGCTTGTAATTCAATATGAACTTTATGTTATAGCAATAAAGCTCGTTTTAGTTAGAAAACGTTTGTATGGGAAAAAGAAAAGGGCTGTTTTTAGGGGTTTTCCGGCAATTATTCGAATTTTTCTCGCCGTAAAAACCATCTTTGAACTTCAACAAACATTTTTAAAAAAGAATTGGCCAAATTGGTTCAGGCGTTGTTGAGTTATGCGCTCACGAACATTTTGCGATTCATTTTTATATTATAGATTTTGTCACAATAAACACTGCACAAAATACTATATAGGTACGAATTTGTTTCGTGTATCAATTGACAAAAGCAAACTGCAAACATTAGAGTAGGTAACCGAAAATCCAAGAAAAAAAAAACACTGACATTGACAGTTTGTTGTTGTTTCAACTTTTTTTAAATTTGATATGACTTGGAGTTAAATCCTTCAAGCCGTATTTAAAATAAGGATATGAAATAATAAAAACTTAAAATAATAAAACACTTTTGGTAACGCTGGTTTTGTTTGACTATTGTAATGACTTGAAAACTAATGCATTTTAAAGTAAAACAAATGAAATAATATCGCGAAGCCGACCAAATTGAACTATTCGATTTCGTTTTCTTTTTTTTTGTTTATCTGTGCTCCAACGCACACTGTTTTGATAGATATGATTGAATTTGAACTTTGTGCAGAGGTAATAAAGTGCAAATTGACTCTTTGACGTTAGGAACATACCTACATTGTTTAAACAACAGTGGGTGCTTGTAATTCAATATGAACTTTATGTTATAGCAATAAAGCTCGTTTTAGTTAGAAAACGTTTGTATGGGAAAAAGAAAAGGGCTGTTTTTAGGGGTTTTCCGGCAATTATTCGAATTTTTCTCGCCGTAAAAACCATCTTTGAACTTCAACAAACATTTTAAAAAAAGAATTGGCCAAATTGGTTCAGGCGTTGTTGAGTTATGCGTTCACGAACATTTTGCGATTCATTTTTATATTATAGAAGATAATGCTGGACAATCCACACAGCATCATCTAGCCCCAAGCTAAGCAGAGCTTGTGTTATGAGTACCTACTTGATGACTGATAATACATGTCATACATTGATATTTTATATTATACATAGAAAATACCCAGAACACCCGGAATAAATATTTGCAGATCGTACAAACATTTATCCCAAGGCGGGAATTGAACCCGCAACCTCCTGCGTCGCAGGCGGAGTCGCAGGCGGAGATTGAATTCTATTTGCCTCAACAATAGTGGCTCAATTCTTGTAACGAATTATCAAATCGAATTCAAGTTTCAAATAATTGTCAACCTGTCAATTTCTAAATAGAATTCTTTAAAACAAACATTGCAGACAGGTCCTATTTGGACAATCAAATTTTAGTTTCAATCTCGTAACAAATACGAAGATAGAGCTTCTGAGCAGAAACTCTAAAGTATAACTTCACTTGAATAAAGCCGCGGATGCATACTAGTGTAAAGTATAAATTAACTTGTTCAATGCGGTCCGTTGCACTCAAACATGGCGATAGAAGTACTAGATGCAAAACAGTCAGGTTTTGACTTTGTTTCAAGAGGAGTTGTAGCAAATAGTTAGTCAATATTCAACCCATCAAATTCTGAATCAGATTTAACCATTAGCTAACGCGCTTGCAACTTTGTCCGCGTTAAATCTATGACCAAAAAAAATACAAAAAATTTTTTGGTGGTAGTAGAGCTCTTAGTGAAGGGCTCGTCCGGGGAAGCACTACCACCATGCCTATTTCTAATAGCTGTGTTCTGGTTTGAAGGGTAAGCAAGTGCTACATATAGGAACACAACAACAAAGATAGAGACAGGAATGTGTTATTGGACATAATTCTTAGAATAATAATGTTTGCTAGCAACAATTACTCATTAGCATACATTGTGGACGACCGATGTGGCGCGGTGGGCGAATGTCCGCCTGCGACGCAGGAGGTTGCGGGTTCGATTCCCGCCTTGGGATAAATATTTGTACGATCTGCAAATATTTATTCCGGGTGTTCTGGATATTTTCTATATATAATAAAAAAATATCTATATATGTAATATAGTATTGTATTAAGTATATCAGTCACCTAGTACCCATAACACAAGCTCTGCTTAGCTTGGGACTAGATGATGCTGTGTGGCTTGTCCAGCAATAAATAAAATAAAAATAAATAAAATTGTTTGACGGCCGATGTGGTGCGGCGGGCGAATGTCCGACTGCGACGCAGGAGGTTGCGGGTTCGATTCCCGCCTCGGGATAAATGTTTGTACGATCTGCAAATCTTTATTCCGGGTGTTCTGGGTATTTTCTATGTATAATAAAAATATGTATGTATGTAATGTATTGTATTAAGTATATCAGTCATCTAGTTCTCATAATACAAGCTCTGCTTACCTTGGGGATATATGATGCGGTGTGGATTGTCCAGCACTATTATTATTATTATATTATTGTGGCTAGATTGTTATTATATTAGAGCACATTATTTACATATGGTGTCCGCTAATATAACAAAAAAAAATATTTAAATTTCAACTTGTATGAAATAATTTCATGCGGCCGAAGTCACGTTTCGCTAGCTTACCTGTATTTTTACGGACAGTAGCTACGCTAATACCCAAATCTAGTAGGTCTACTCTTAGAACATACTGACTGATTAGTACATACGATAAATTGAACTATTTTAACTCATTCATTCATTTCATTTATCTGCAATCGGTACATTCAAAGCGGTTCGCGATATCATTGCGTGGCCGACGAACTCATTCGCACCTTGGCCTATGATCTGCGTGGGCTCGCATCAATATCTATTTCCTCAATCTGACAGCAATGTATAACGCTTGTGTATCTGGTGCTTTATTTTGCATTGAAGTTGTTTATGCAACTTGCTAATGGAACAAGCAGATGACACACCTGATGTTAAGTGGTTACCATCACTATTAGTGGATTAGTGGTAATAATAAAGCTTTGCATTGCATCATGTTAATTAAAAACGTACCCTACGATGTACGTACTGTTTTGCGTCTGTCAATCTGAGGTATAAACAATAACCGGCTAAGTGCGAATCGGACTCACGCACGAAGGGTTCCGTACCATTATCTACAATAATAAAAACGTCAAAAAAATCACGTTTGTTGTATAAGAGCTGCCTTAAATATTTGATTAATTCTATTTTGTAGTATTTGTTGTTATAGCGGCAACAGAAATAAATCATCTGTGAAAATTTCAACTCTCTAACTATCACGGTTCATGAGATACATCCTGATGACAGACAGACAAACAGTGGAGTCTTAGTAATAGAGTCCTGTTTTACCCTTTGGGTATGGAACCCTAAAAACAAACACGCACCTTTTTGTTAGTTCGTCACCCACTGCACCACAAAGACTATAAAGTTCATTACTTCTGTTCTCAGAGGCTGGTATCATTGTAATAACAATAAATGCACTTCTCATTTCCCCAAACGGCCTTAAACCGCCTGAAGTTATAATAAGCCTGTATAAATGGAATACATACCCTCGTGCTGCAGTCGGGGTAGTGCAGACTTGCTACCCCCTCTTTATTAGCTACCTTGCAGAAATCATATTACAATATAAAAGTTTTCTCTATCCGCACGCCGAGGTATCTGGGTACAGTCAACGAGGAAAGTGATTTGAGTTTTAATGTGACTCAGAAGTTATGTTTATTTGGTTTCTATTTTATTTAACAGGCATCATAATAATGTATTCCTAGGTTTTTTATTGTATATTTAGCTATTCGAAATATCGATAAATTCAAGTTTCGAAATGAAAACCATTTGAACACTTCGAAACTGACATTTTAGACAGGCCTAACTTTGACAATCAAATTTTAGATTTAATGTTGTCTTCACTACAAAAAAATACGAGATTTGGTTTCTGTTTTATAAACTTTTTTTAAATACAGTAGATCTTGTTTTGGCAGTAAGATGTGCATTGTAGAAGATTGTGACTTAATTGTCATAAGACTAAAGACTGGGACCTACGTATAAAATAAATTTGTAATTTTGAGAGAAAATAAAAAAAAACTTCAGCTACGCCTTGACTAACGCCTAGTTAGTAGGCGTTAAAAGATCCCATTAGGTATAGTATTTTTTAAACTTTCGCGATCGGAACACATATTGAACACTTATATTACACGGGTATTTATCGCGTATTACCTTTTTTATTTATTTTCCCGACGTTTCGACTATGTTGCAATAGTCGTGGTCGCGGGCAGACCCGATAAATACCCGTGTAATATAAGTGTTCAATACCCATTAGGTATATCACAAAAACTCTGCTAACACTAACTTTTATCGACGACTGTACTCAAGGTATGTACTAGTACGTGATGTCTGCAACTTGCATTTTATTATCGCACCCTAACGTCTGGGGTGTGGTGAGTGGCCAGTAATTGTTCGTATAACTTAGATTGGCTTTTTAATTTGGTCGGGTTTGCTAGGGTCGTTTGGGAACCGTGTCGTTAGCGATCATGGGACTTAGACGCTGATGATGGGATTACTGCTGGTGGTATTGGGTGAGAAGTTAGATCGTGTAAATTATTGTGGTTTTACTATGTAGAAAAGTATTTACTCACTTTGACATCAACAGTTAAAAAACCGGCCAAGTGCGAATCGGGCTCGCGTACGAAGGGTTCCGTACCATTGTTTATATAAAAACGGCAAAAAAATCACGTTTGTTGTATTAGAACCCCATTTAATATTTATTTTATTCTGTTTTTAGTTATCGGCTTATATCGGTTATTATATTATAGTTATATCTAATATCGGCAACAGATTACAGCATCTGTGAAAATTTCAACTCTCTAACTATCACAGTTCTTGAGTGACAGACGGACAGACAGAATAACAGACAGACAGCGGAATCTTAGTAATAGGGTTCCGTTTTACTCTTTCGTTTTATCGTGCCGTACAAACCCTAAAAATGACTGACTGTAGAAATAATATAGTACAACCAAATTAAAAGATTCTCACATTTTTAGCAATAAAGCTAAAACAATACATGTTTAGAATACAACATAACGCCCAGACAGAGAACAAACATCTATGTTTACCGCAAAAATGTTTATCCTGGGTGGGGATCGAACCCACGACCTACAGCATAGAAGGCAGAGCTACTACTCACTGAGCTTACTGAGTTATGACTGAGTGCTTTGCGGCGTGTATTGCGATGGTGGAACTATTTTTTCACGACCGATGTGGCGCGGCAGGTGAATTTCCGCTTGCGACGCAGGAGGTTGCGGGTTCGATTCCCGCCTCGGGATAAATGTTTGTACGATCTCCAAATATTTATTCCGGGTGTTCTTGGTATTTTCTATGTAGAACAAAAAAAATTATATATGTTATGTATTGTTAAGTATATCAGTCATCTAGTACCCATAACAAGCTCTGCTTAGCTTGGGGCTAAATGATGCTGTGTGGATTGTCCAACATAAAAAAAAAAAAACTTGACTGTGGGCATTAAACTGAAAAATTCCTCAGAACCCTTCATTGTAGAGACGAAAGAGCACACAGAGAAACCCCACGTGTCTCCTCAAGCTTAAGAATAATTTGCTGGGTTACCAGTGTTTTTATAGCATTATTTTGACAAACACCAATATTCCCAAGATTTACGGAAGCATCGTGCTCCAGAACATTCGCCCTCAAATTTAATGGTTTCCTTACATTACGCCATAAACTGTTCATAATGTACCTTTCAAGTTGATGTGTAAATTTTCCATGGTGGCCATAAACAGGCTGTTCTTGTGTACAGGATGTCCGTTTTTCAGCGAAACCGGGATAAAGGATAAAACGGGCGGGAAGGTCATAAATTTGGGACGAACGAGAATCTTGTACACGTCACTTTGAAATAAAGTTGTTGGTGCTTTGAATAAGGCCTACGCAGAGTGAAGTTAGATCAGGAGATGGCGGTGATTTGCAAACCTTTACTATAAGATAAAAACAACAGCTGGTATTAGATTTGCCTTCTCTGCCTTTTGTATTTTTATTATTGTATTTTATATTAGCGGCCGCTTGCAGCTTCACCCGTGTGGCAGTTTTTCCCGTTCCCGTTATTTTTTCGGGATAAAAAGTAGCCTATATGTTAATCCAGGTTACTATCTATATTTATTTCCAATTTCATCCAAATCGGTTCACTGGTTAGAGCGTGAAAAAGTAACAAACATCCAATTCATCCATCCACACTTGGAAACTTTCGCGTTTATAATATTATGTAAGTAGGATTATTTAATTTTATTGTATCTTTCTCTGTACCTTGTGGGTTCGATTCCTACCAAGAACAGATAATAAACAAAGATGTACTGTGTCTGGGTGTTACATTGTGTGCATCTACTTATAAAAAAAAGTAATATACATGTATTAGTAATCTGGTTCTTTTATATAAAATTTGCTAAGTTTGGAGCTAGACGGTGTTCTGTCAGTATTTATTTATTTAATTATGAAAGATTTGTTACTTGAATATGCATGTATTATATAAGTCATCTGGTTCCCCTAATACAAGCTTAGTAAAAACGACCACAAATATTTATAATTATACTTGTTTTTTGATTTTTCACAACCGTGGGACACAATTAGGTTAATGAAAAAACAAACGTTTTTTGGCACGCTGCCAAGAGTATTTTAAAAATGTTACACCTTTAATTAATATTTATGATATTGGCTACTTTAAATAATAGATCTTTCAAGGGTTTTAGCCGTTATCTCCGGCTCTTTAACTAGAGATTTATACTGTTTGACGCAAGTTTATAACTCCGCGTATTTCACAGGTCTCCGACACTCGCTGAGAAAAAGCGACTGGTTTTATGATAAATTATCACAGTGTATTTTACGTTTATAAATGTCGGCACGAGAAGGAACTAACTGCAGTTTTCTGCCTATTGCATGATATTTAGTATTTTTTGTGATATAATGAATTTGAACCACCTACACTGTTTTATATTCAGGTTATAGGTTAACCAACTAAGTTATGTAAGGGGTTTCTCACAGCCAAAAAATACAAACAAAAAAAAATACGAAGATAAAATTATTTTCCAATAATCTGGTTCCCATAGTACAAGTTTTGCTTAGTTTGGGGCTAGATAATGTTGTGTAAAAATGACCAGAAATATTCATTTATTATTTATTTGTTTATTACCCTCTTTCACCCGAAAAACTACAAAAAAGTTTCGATCGAGAGAGTTTCTAAATTAATCAGTCATTTAAAATGTGTTTTACAAACATTTGAATAAAGGTTGATTTTGTTTGAAGGTTATAATCTGTTACTATTTAGGATGTCGACGTACACGATTTGCCTCCACTTCATTAATAAGGATAAAAGGACATCTTTAGGGTCCCATGGGAATCCCTTGACAAAACATTTGACATGTCAATAATGTTTAGGGTTCGCACAATATAACAAATATTTTCGACTAAAATCTATTCAACATTTTATTTTATACAAAACACGAATTTTTTATTAAAAATTGGTTTATCCGTTTTATAAAAATGTTAATAATAATTGTTGAAAATCAATATTTTTGCTAAAAACTAAATATTTACCATGCTTTTTGAGTTTGATTATTTAGTTATTTCATTTTATTTGGAAAACAGACAGTATTATAAACTAAATAAATAACAACTAAAACAAACTAATTACAAATTATTCCCAATATTAAAATTCTCAGTATGAATTTTAAATAATGGTAAATACCCCGTTTGTAATAAAACTTATGTTTATTCCTAACTATTTTTGTATTGTCAAGGGTCAAAGGGTTAAAATTGTTGTAAAGGGTTAAAAGTTATTACCTTCATGAATTACTAATGATAGCCGTCTTAGCTCAGTTGGTAGTAGCCCTATCTTCTGCGCTGTAGGTGGTGGGTTCGATCCCCACCGAGAACAAACATGTGTGTGATAAACATAAATGTTTGTTCTTTGTAGTTAAAGTAAGTATTTAGTAAATAATATGCCTATAAAAGTGTTTTATCTGATATCTGGTTCCCATAGTACAAGTTATGCTTAGTTTGGAGCTAGGTGATGTTGTGTAAAAATTTCCACAAATATTGATTTATTTTTGTCTTGTGAATTATCCAAGAAAAGTTAAATTTATTATTTTTGTAATACTTTGACAACCCTGTATCTAAAATTGTCACATCTATTGAAAGATCTTCAAACGATCTCGATCATCTCCACTAATTCCATTCTACATATATTTCACGGTACACTTGGTTTCTATTACGGCTAACCTTAAACCACAAATGCATAGAAAACAGGTTACCGGCACCGGTATTTATTTCTTCATCAGCGTTAAACAGTCTCTAAGTCAAAGTCAAAAAGTATTATTATTCTGTAATTTCTAGATAATCTTGAAACGTCTTAAATCTAGGTGAATCTAAGCGCCAGTTCCTCGCTACCAAGCCTAGAAGAAGTTTCATTTGACTATTAACCTAAGACACTGTTGTTCTGCGACCAATTGCTACGGTAGTTGTTGAACTACTGCATCATTTATAAAATATTTTAATAATTAAAAAGTTTTTATTCAGTATCATCTAATTCAATGTACTTTGTGAGCAAGCTTGTAAGCCTTATAAATTAAATCATACATTTTTTTAAGCAAAAACAGCAGCTCTGCTTGGTGAGTTTGGTGACTAAAATGAACCCATCTGAACGAGCCCTTTTATTACGATTGATAACACTATTATTGTTATTACTATATAATATGTTATAAAATAAATATATAATATGTTATATATTATTTAATATGTTATTATACTTATACTATTATTATTGAGCCTGAGACATGATAACACTATCTAAAGGTGACAATATAGTAATGGACAGAGCTTCATCGCGTGACCGGTTGGCCGCTTGACAGGAAATTAAACGTTGTTACCAAAACATAGAGACGATACTCGGTATTGATCTTCTTCGGTCTTGGTATTGAAATCTTTTGCGTTGTGCCGTATTAACACGCCCAGGTTTCTAGGTTAAGATAGGTCACTGTAAAATCCTCGCGGTTACGTTTGCATCATTGATTTGCCTCATATCTATGAAAGACTTATGTTAATTTTAGTTGTTTGCATAGTTCAGATGAAATGAGTCTAATAGACACCTGGTTTCATTGTAAATGCGCTCTCAAGGGCCCATTGTGAGTAAATACAGTAAACATACTTGAACCACGCTTGAATAAGTTTCGCAATTTTAAGTCCCCTCTTTAGAAGTTTTTTGCAGGTAATCCGGAAGTTTTGCAATTTTTGTTGCAAGTTTTTTGTTCTTTTTCGTCTGTGGGATAAAATGTCGCAGGGTGAAGAAATTGCTTTAAATATTATAATTTAAAAAAGTTACATTTATACAGCTTTATGAAGCTAAGGTACTATAAAAAAGTATAAGTACTGGGTAAGTAATATGGTCTACCATGCCTGTCGTCATTATGTCATTCAAAGTCAAAGTCAAAGTCAAAAATCATTTATTCAGTAATATCCGCAGGGATCATCTTGAAACGTCTTAAATCTAGGTGAATCTAAGCGCCAGTTCCTCGCGACCAAGCCTAGAAGATTGTATTAAGCATTAGTTTAAGCAAGAACACAGTTTGTCGAAAGCCCCCCCCATATTTGGGGAGAGCGTGTTTGCCAGAGTCATCACGCTTGGCAGGTGGATTAGTACCTACGGTGTCGCTGATAAGTAAGACCCTCGGAGATTGATATGATTGAAATTTGAATTTGTTGATATTTAGTTGCGAAAATTAGTTCCCTTGTGTTAAATGGTTTTCATCACCTTTAACTAAGCATTATCTTGTACGTCACTTTTGTTAGAATCATGCCCTATACATTATTTATAGGTACAATTATATGAATCTTTGTCCTGACTGACTGGCATGTAGACAACGCACAGCCTAAACCACTGGTCGTAGAGACTTTAAATTTCCAGGGTATATTCGTCTTAGTGTGGAGAGGTATACTAAGAAAGGAATTCCCGAAATTCAACCGTTCAAGCAAGGTTGAAGTTTGTAAGAAAATAATTTAACGCGGACTACATTGTGTGCGCTTTGCTAGTTATACTATATAATTCCATCTATCTGATCTATCAATTACAAGTGTTAAGTTTCATGTGCCTGAAATATTACCAGCACCCTTACATTTCAATCTGGAACGTGGAAAACTGCTTGGAGGAAGAGAATTGGTGGTAGTTCTTACCCGGACGAGTTCTTCACTAAGAGCTCTACTACTACATACTAGTCTATGATATCCATGATATCCTTACTCTAAGACCATCTCACCAATAATTGGTAATGTTGAAAAATTTACATAAAAGCTTAGATTTTTATTACCATTGCTACCATTGTTATTTCAGCTTCACGGTCACACTGAGTTTTCTTTCAGAAGTAAGGTAATTATGAAATCCCTGAAAATTCAATTCCCCATTCGCTAAACAAGCTCAGTCACTATTTATCATCGTTCGGCCTCTGTAATTGGTCAGTCTGCAAGCCAGCAAAAACGGAGCAGCGAATCAAAGATAAAAATGTACAGACAGCACAAAAATGCAAATTAAATAAAAGGCTGTAACGCTCGTGAACGGGCTGGACATAACCTAATCTGTCAATGGGATAGTAGAAACGTGGTACTGAACCAATTTTGATTTTATATTGTTACTTTAGTAATAGGTATATTTTTTGAGTATTTAGTACTAAACTCTGTTCTTTTTTCTCTTTCTCAGTCAAATATGTTTTTTTTAGACTTTTTTATTCTAAAACATTTCATTGGTAACTATTTTTTCATGTTGTTTTTACGTTGATAGTAACACTATAAAAAATATTAAAAAAGATAAAAAAAATTTGAAGACTGCGTTTCGGAGTGCTTAATTCGCGTGGGCTCTGAATACTCGTGTTCATATTTATAAATACACTAGCGGTCCGTCCCGGCTTCGCACGGGTTTTAGTAAGGATCCCTAATTTTTAAAAAAATGTAATATAGCTTATGGCACCCGGGGATAGTGTAGCTTCCCAACGGTGAAAGAATTATTCAAATCGGTCCAGTAGTTTCAATACAAACAAACAAACAAATCTTTCCTCTTTATAATATTATTATTAGTATAGATAATACTCGTGTTTAAAAATATAGCTTGTTTAGTACAGAATTATCTTATGCGTCTGTGTGAAATGCCAATATTTTTATTTATTTCTTTTCTAACTGTACAGTGAATGTTTTCATTTAAAATATCATTAGTGCTTCGACTAACACGAGGTTAATTGGACACGTCACAGCTTGCTTCTGAAAAACTGGAGCTGATGCATCGTAGGTACTTAATATAGGAATTGAAGCTTTTTCCTGTCTACTGCCATCATCATCATCATTCATCATTGGCAGCTTGTTTTAACCCACTGCTGGGCATAAGCCTCCTCCCTCAGACGCCACTCAATACGGTTTTGGGCCTTTTGCATCCAGGTCTTTCCCTGTACAGCAACGATGTCATCCACCCATCTGGCTGTTGGTCTGCCAAGGCCTCTCTTGTGTCCTCTAGGCCACCACTCTGTCAGAGCCTTACTCCACCTGCCATATCTACTGCCATATCAAAAGCTATTCTTACACCCGAATACTCAAATACAACTTAAATTTATACCAAATAATACTAAAAAACAGAATAAAATAAATATTTAAGGGGGCTCTTATGCAACAAACGTGTTTTTTTGCCGTTTTTACTATAGATAATGGTACGGAATCCTTCGTGCGTGAGTCCAACTCGCACTTGGCTGGTTTTATATTCATTATAATATAAGTATAGGTTCTCGTATGTTTTAGTTTTATACTACTTTTTATTTTTATATTGTAAGGCCAAATAAATGAATTGCCTTTCTTTTTTTCAATAAAACAATCAGACCAAAAAAAAAAACTAAATGAAATGAAACGTAGAGACCAACATTCACACATGTGATGTGTGTGTGTGTGATGGCTGTGACAGCCATCACAGCTCAGTTTGTAGTAGCCCTGCCTTCTGTGCTGTAGGTGTTGGGTTCGATCCCCACCGAGAACAAACATTTGTGTGATGAACATAGATGTTTGTTCTGTGTCTGGGTGTTGTATTGTATTCAATGTATTTATTTATTAAAAAAAAGTATATAAGTATTCTTACAGTCATCTCGTTCCCATAGTACAAGCTATGCTTAGTTTGGGGCTAGATGATGTTGTGTAAAAAATGTCCTGACATATTTATTTATTTTTATTTATTCATAGATGCACAAGTATACAAGAATTATTATAATAATGATGATGTGTCCAAAAAGTTCGCCATGCAGACAAGTCAAAGTGGTTAAGCCATAATCACCACTCAATACATACACTTACGGTATATTATGGTACTCGTTATAAAGCCAACCAACTCTATAAAATTTACAGCACATTACCGACGATCTACCGACGCGATAAATATGGAATAATATTATTATGAAAAAGCTCGTAAGTACTCGTAAAATCGTACACTGGCAGAAATAGCTAAGCACTCAGGGTTACTGCAATGATCTTATATAGTTTAACAACTATGCGTTACAACTCAAATTCTCTGCTCTGCTTAGCTTGGGGCTAGATGATGCTGTGTGTGATTGTCCAGCATTATTCTTATTATTTTATATTATCTAAAGGAATATCTTCTGTGCCTAAGGATTACCATTGTAAAAGTGTACCTATATTTCTTTTCTCTCCTAAATTCAAACCTAGGTAAACATTTGACCTACCATAAAAACTACATACATAAATATAAGATTTTTTTTTATTATTTTGATACATTTTCATTCGACTATATAGAAGCTATCGAATTTTGTGTAAAGCTATCAGTCAGACAAAAGCCCCAGTCTGTATCGTATTTTATTAAAAAAAAATCTTAGAGAATTTGTGTGTGTATATTTGTGAACCAAGTGTATGTTTAGTAAGTTGATTAGCTACTAATGATCTTCTTGAGTGTCTCGTTATTTCGGTCACTATGGTGGCGACTGTATTACTAGTTTTATGGCAAAAATATTAGTTATTTCATGACTGTGTTTTGACAAGCATTTTTGTTGTTTGCATGTTGAAGTAAACAGAGTTTAATTTTACAAGTTTTTTATACTTTGTTTTGCAAAAGTGGCTCTATAAATCTACCTCATAGAAATTACTACCGACTATGACTTTTGCAGTCGTCACAGCTCATTCAATAGTAGCTATGCCTTCTGCGCTATATACTGTATATGCAACAAGCAATTAGCCTACCAGATGTTAAGAGGTAACTATCTATAACAAAGTATTGCCTTGTAGGCTGACACTGTAGATATCGCTTCTGATATTTTAGGAGTGAGTAGTACTGGCTCAAGATTCTTTGAAGATGTCTAATGAAAAGAAAAAAGAAATAGCATCACGATTTTATTTCCAAGCACGGTAGATATCCCCTCCGATCTCTTTACCAAGTACATACTCGAGATTCTGCAAGAATGTCTAAGAGGGTAGTCAGAGATATGTCCAGATAGTACATTTGGTACCATACCCACATTTTGCAGTAGTTACTATTCCATACGTGACAGGTTGCAAGCCTACCGCCGCTGTTAGAATACTAACTGGTTTCTTCACAGTGTTTTTCTTCACTATTTGATAGTACTGGCATTGCGCACATAAAAAAATGTCGAACGGAAAAATCCATTAATGCACGACCGGATTTGAAACCACGACCTTAGGATCAGAAGGTGGGGTCCCTCCTACTAGACCACCGGTGCTCCTATGTCTAATGGAGGTAAGTAAGAAATACTTCCAAACATTTGGCTGGTTTTTTTTGGTTCGGTACAGAAAATTAAAATAGTGACAATTTCAAGATTTACGCTGTCGCAGACCTGTCGCAAATTCCGTAATAAGTAAGTCGGTTGCTGAAAAAACCCACGAAAGAACCCACATAGATGAGACGTACTAATACGGGCCGTTCCACACTTAACCCAGTTTTTCCTGAACGTGTAATTACTGTCATCTCGCAAGGCTTTGAAGGCTTCCGAGGAAATTAAAAATAAAATGGACAAGAGGGAGTATACTCATGGCCAGAGGATTCCGTACTCAGCTAGATCGACTTCTTAGTCGCGAAAACGTACATAGTTAAAATATTTAGAGATTTTGGTCGATTTCGATTTTCAGTCATCCTGCAATCTTTATAATTTTAATCTATTACTAAAGCATAATATTTTTTTTTGGTCTTGATTAGAAAAAATCATTGGCACACGACTAGCTTCGAACCCATGACCTTGACTTCTGAGGATCAGAAGTCAGTCCCACTAGACCACAGGTGCTTCAAATATATTTGAAGCAATCAATATGTTTTTTTTTTTCATACAAAAGTACGAGATCAATATTTTTTAAGCAACGGGTACAGATTTGATAATAGTGTTTAGTAAGCATATGTTCAATGGATGATGGATGGAGAAAGTTAAAATAATTAAAAAAACCGTAGGAACCAAGCCGTAAGTTATTTTTCTATTCTTCTAAGCTGGCGCATAGATGGCTTTAAGACGAAGTGATCCCTGACATTGCTGAATAAATGCTTCGAGACATTGACTTAGGATTTCTACTTCATATTGTGGTACGGAACTCTAAAAGCTGTCAAACGCCAAGTCACGGCGGCAATTACCCGGCAAATTGAG
This sequence comes from Electrophaes corylata, assembly GCA_947095575.1. Lineage (NCBI taxonomy): Eukaryota > Metazoa > Arthropoda > Insecta > Lepidoptera > Geometridae > Electrophaes > Electrophaes corylata. The sequence continues at coordinate 13,020,128 of OX352704.1, forward strand.
GGTATATGTACTTGGTATGTGTTGGGCAACGCTAAAGAGATATGCAAATGTGTGTGATTGCGAACGCCTCTGGCTTCGGTCGTGGGTTCTTGGAGTGAACTGGTTTTCGTTACCAAGCCACCGGTGACTTTGAAATTTCAAAAACCATACGTAATGTTATAAAAAAAAAGTTGAAAACATTGTGCACTATGTTGTGGCGGTTATGATCACTAAGAAGTAAAAAAAATGAGAAATAAGTAATTTTCTGATAATTTTACCCAAGCACAGTTAAAAAAACACACTTATTTCAAAAACAGTGTGAAAGAAAAATACTATACAAGTTGCGATGCATTTTTGATTAAGTGATGATATTTTGTCTACAAATGTTCTTGTATACAACAAGATAGATTTTTTTAAATGTAATTAATGGATCATACAAAAACCGGTAAGTTTTTTGTTGGTTCTTCTTAGGCTTGGTTGCGAGAAACTGGCGTCTACATTCGTATATTCTAAGTATTCTTTAAAATTATTCTAAGTGGTCTTAGAGGTTCCATAGAATAAATGCCTTTTAACTTTGACTTCAACTTTGATATCACTTATGGAACTCAATTGAGTTTTTCATAAAAAATAAGTGTGAATTAAGTGACTTAATTACCTGGTGCTAAGTTGTCATGAAACACTTTAGGCCAGGGTGTAATAAGTTTGACGTGTCTGTGTGTCTGTCTGTGGCAGCTTAGTTTCCGAATGGATGAACCTATTTTGATTTAGATTTTTTTTGAAAAGTGGATTAGTCGAGAGTGTTCTTAAATGTCGGAGGTTTTTAAGATTTTTCGTTTTAAATATTTTTTTATTTACTTACCTCTTTGTCTTGCCCCTACAGCAATATACGAAACGTAACTCTCTCTCTTTCTATCTTCACTAACTTATATCTACCTCTCAACTTTCGTTCGCCTTGCCCGATCACACTTTTTGTAACATTCTCGTCATGCATTCACCAGCTTACTCTCCAAGTCAAGTATGCATCAAGAAGTTTTACTTATAAAATCTTCTTGTAGACAACTGCTCATCGCCAGGTAGCCTTTGTTCTCTTTCGTACCGCATCAAAACTGTCCTATTTACTTTGACCCCATCACTTGCAAAGGTCTAGACAATAACCGGTAACCCGGGGTAATTTACCGTAGTTTACCGATATTGTCGGTAACATTAGTAGTACCAACCTTGTGTCACTTATTACATGTTTCGACGTATAAAAATTGTGATAAACATGGATGCTTGTATGTTTTCTGTCTGGGTGTTATATTGTATTAACAAAAAAAAACATAATTATGTATTCCATTAGTCATCTGGTTCCTATAGTACAAGTTACGTTTAGTTTGGATTGTCTAGCATTATTATAATTATTAATAGTAAAGCGGTGTTGAACAGTCCCCCATAATTTTGGAAATTAATAGTAAAAAAATGGCGTATCTAAATCCACTTCATGCAAAAGAATTTTCCAGTGATAAAAGCCAAAAACTAAACAAGTAACTCTTGGCTTGACTAAAAAAAAACACCCAAAACACCCGGAATCAATATTTGCAGATCGTACAAACATTTAACCCAAGGCGGGAATCGAACCCGCAACCTCCTGCGTCACAGGCAGCATTCGCCCGCCGCGCCACATCGGTCGTCGATTCTCGGCCGGTCATTTTATGAACTTTACTACTGTTAAGAAAATGTTGTCTACTTACCTTAGTTATGCCATAGATTAACACATAGATGTAGCTCACTGAGTACAGAGTGAAACTTACATAGAGAGCTTGTCGTGCTTACGGTCGAACACTTGATCTAACTTAGGACGAAATTACTGGTGATTTTCTCAAACCAGTATCGTCGTATAACTAGAGGATTTACGTGATCATGATTGGCATGAAATTCGCAAAATAAATTATGGAGAGAGTTTTGTTAAGAGTACAACAGTGAGATATAATTAGAAATTTAGAAATTTGAGGCTCAATCCCCGAAGATAGATTTTTTTACAAAGCATTGCCTTATATGTCACGTTTGTTAGAAACGTAACCTACAATACATTGCTCTGCATCCATCAACCTGAGGCATACAGGTGTTAAGCCTCATGTGCCTGTAATTTCACCAGCACCCACACCCTTCAAACCGGAACACAGCAAGCTGCTTGGCGGCAGACATAGGCATAGTGGTAGTACTTCCCCGGACAAGACTTTCATATAAAACTCTACTACTACTATATATAATCAGAAATTTAGAAATCTGAGGCCCAATCTTCGTAAATAGATAACATTGAAACTAGAATATTATTTTTAAAATTAACTGTCTGTTTAAAAGAATACCATTCGGAAATTGACACAATTGAAACCGGAATTTGATTTTTCGTTAAAACAATCGGGCATCTGTGTAGTAGAACTGAAATAGTTTTCATAATTTACAAGTTTAAATGGTCTGCTCATACAGCTCGTTGAACCGACCACCGAAGAATAAAGGTTCTTGAATGGCGACCACGAACCGGACGACGGAGTGTAGGATGTCTTCCCCATGGACCGACGATATTACTAGAACCGCGGAAACAAAACGATTTTGAAGAATTAAAAAAAATGCAGTACCTACCTTGTCTCAAAAAACTATTAGTCACTTTGCCACAGTGACGCCGTTTCGTTCTGTTTAGTTAAAATAAATGTTTGGTCCATTGACGATATTTTTGGTTTTGTAAAATTGTTATACGTAGGTGGTGCAAGTAATCGATTTTATACCATGAAATTACGGTAATCTTCCTTTACAAGGGGCTAAGTGCGAGTCGGACTTGCCCACTCAGGTTCAATTAAATTAAATTGATCAGAAACTTAACGTGTTTCTAGATTATAACACCACAGAACCACAAGATAAATAACTTTTTTAATACAAGTGTTACGATTACAAATAAAAAAATCCTAACCCATTGGTTGTAAGGCTCAAGAGACGTTGCATAGCTTTTGCTGCGTTCCCTTAGTGATGGAGGGGTCCAAGTTCCAAGTCAGGACCACCATGGTATGTGGGGAGAGAAAGCCCGTAAAAAACTCATTGAACAGATATACACATAATACACCCTAAAAACATTACCCTACTGAGTATTGAGGTAAAAAAGTAAAACATTTCAAAAGCTTAAGACCGTCACACCCACGTCACAATCAAGAATAAAGGTGAACCATAGTTATTTCTTCGTAAATTAAAATATTTTATAACAGGTGATTATGATTGATTCGGTCCCGCTCACACTTTGCTCCGCCAAGGGATATTAATTAAGAAACTAATGGGTAAAAGAGAAAAAAGATAGCGAGTGTTGACCTCAGGGAGCGTTGGTAAAAAACGATCGTGGTATTTTTTCAATATAAGTAAATACACGTTACTCTATTTTCTTCTGAGTTGATGAGAAAAGATCAATGAAAAATTCTTTTGATGAAGGAAAACACCGGGATGACATCCGCGGTTCAGTCACTGCACCTATCAATCATATCTTTACTGCGGATAAGACTGACTAAGCTGTGAGGATTATATAAGTTCTAGGCAAGTCTCTCTAAAACTGTCCCCGAAAATAATAGTATCAGTAAAATGTTTTGTTTTTACACAATTTGCTGATGGAACAAGCATATGGCCCACCTGATGTTAAGTGGTTACCATAGCCTATAACAAAGCATTGCCTTGTAGGTCACGTTGCCTCTGATGCTATATTAATTATAATACAAAAGACGTAATGCCTTACTGACTGGCTTCACAGTTCAGTTAGTAGTAGCTGTGCCTTCTGTGCTGTAAGTTGTGAGTTTGATACCCTTCGAGGACAAAAATTTTTCTGATGAACATATTTATTCTCTGTCTGTTTATTATACTGTATTCTAAGTATGCATATACAAAAAAACGCATAAAAGTATTCTGTTAGTCGTTTAGCTCCCATAATATAACCTGTGTCACTTACCATCAGGTGAGATTGTAGCCAAAGGATAGTCTATTAACGTTAAAAAAAAAAGTTTGGGTTTTTTAGTAGTAGTAGACTTCTTAGTGAAGAGCTCGTCCGGGGAAGTACTACCACCATGCCTATTTCTGCCGCCAAGCAGCTTGCAATGTTCCGGTTTGAAGGGTGCCGGTGTAATTACAGGCACATGAGTTTTTACAAACCAAAAAGAAAAATACCCTGTAATTTTTTTTCTGTCCCTACCTTATAAACCATAAAGCTGTGTTCACATCACTTCGTTATGACATGGGCGTTGTCTCATTAACAATCTGGACGCGTCAAAATAAGCCATTGTGGCGCTTATAGCTTGTAACCACCTATATACATTATACCCTATGTAAAAACCATACTAATAGCAAATACATACATACCGTCGGTTCTATGAGATATAATAATAATAATAATGCTGGACAATCCACATAGCATCATCTAGCCCTAAACTAAGCAGAGCTTGTGTTATGGGTACTAGATGACTGATATACTTAATACAATACATTACAAACATAGACATTTTTTATCATACATAGAAAATACCCAGAACACCCGGAATAAATATTTGCAGATCGTACAAACATTTATCCCAAGGCGAAAATCGAACCCGCAACCTCCTGCGTCGCAGGTGGACATTCATCCGACGCGCCAAATTGGTCTTCATTTATAGAACTGTCAAACACTAGGGAATAAAGGTTCTTGAATACTGACCATAAACACAAAGTTAAGCCACCCACCCGATAGACTGACAAGGCCTATATGCTTGTAACCTGTAACCTATGTACCTTAGGTTGATAGATGTAAAACAGAGCCCCCTAGAGCACATTTTAGAGCTCTAATGAACGTGACCTGCGAGATAATGTTTCGTTACAGGTGATGGTGGCTACTTAACATCAGGTAGGCCATCTACATGTTCCATCAGTAAATCGTATAAAAAATTATGAAGTAAAAAAAAACAAGTTTAACAGAACACAAAATCAAGTGATACAAAAAATAGATGAAAACAGTAAAGGTAAAACGTGGTTTGGAATGATTTTTTTTAGAAGACTTTAATTTTTCCGTAGCATCCCAAAACGACTGTACATTGATAATGCTCAAAAACTGCCATCGCAGCGCATTAAAATAACCGACTATTTGAGCTTTTAAGCACATTTTTATAACCGAATCATATTAAAACCGGTTAAACCCGTTTTTGTTTCTTCCTTAGTTACTTTAATAGTGCAAATAAAAAACGAATTTGCGAGTGTTTTTATAACGTCATCAGTTTTTGGTGTTTTGCAAAACTATTTGGGGTTTTTCTGCATCGTTTTAAAACGGGTACTTACATACTGTACAGGTATCGGAGCGTGTCATTATTTTTAAACTGCAGTAATATAATGCTGTTAAAGTTTAAAACAATGTGAAATATTTTTTTAAAAGTTAATAAGGACAAGGCCCAAGACCAAAGGCTAAGGACGATAGGTGGTGGGTTCGATCCTCACCGAGAACAAGCATTTTATGTGATGCACGAAGATGTTTGTTCTATGTCAGGGTGTTATAATATGTATTCTAAGTATGTATTCACAAAAAATACTTATGTATTCTCTCAGCTATCTGGTTCCCATAGTACAAGCTTTTCTTAGTTTGGAGCTAGAGGGTGTTGTGTGAATGTCAATATTTTTATTTACTCTTTTTAGTAAGAACAAGGTCTTTGAAGAAAATGTTATGCAAAACTATGCATAAAAAGTTAACTTTACGAAGAATTGATGACCACAGTTTTCGAAAGGCTCGAGTAGATCTTGATTTCTCAAAACCTTCATTTTTGAAGTGATGAGTAATAAATTAAAATTTTCAAGCAAAATTATTGATTAAGATTGTATGAATCACGAATCGCTTAATAGTTTCTTAAAGAAGCGTCCACCGTCATGTAGCGGAGAATGTTAGTGCTAGAATTTGCTTAGAAGAAATCACAACCCACGATAGGACACTCAATTATTTATCACCATCAACAGCCTGCAGCAGCCTGAGCCTTTTCCATCCATCGACTTCCCGCGGACCGCGTCGTCAGTCCATCGGGTAGGAGCCTAGGAGGACGTCTTTCGGATCATGGTTGCCATTTGAGACTTTTATCCCCCAGCGGTTGTCGGTTCTACGAGCTATATGGCCTGCCTATTGCCATTTCATCTTGCTGATTTTGAGAATTCAATTAAAATTAGAAAACAGTTCTATTCTCGTATATTTAATATAAAATTTTCTCGTTAAATTTATTCATCATGGTTACACCACCGATGATTTATTTTTTGATACACCAGTAAACATACAAAAACCAAAAACTTAGCTTCAGGTTTTTGCAGAATAATACGGTATTAATGTAATTGCAAAAGTTAATACAAAATAAAAATAAAATGGCTATTTATAGTTTTTTTTATGAATTTACAGGAGGGTTAACCTACATAGTAGAATGTTTTTTTTCTTTAAATACCCTTATTTCATGATTTTTTTCTGTCAAAACTTTAATAAGAATTTTTATTCAACATTGGCATCAAAATCACGAATATTCGTTTTAAACTAATAAAACAGAAGATATTAACAAATAAGTGAATAATTTGGATTAATGTTGCCATCAAAAGTAACGGTCACCGTCTTTTAGGAAATCAAGGTTTAAAGGTTCATGTATGAAATCATTTATCAAGTTGACTGACAGACAGATAGACAGGCTCTAAAACTATGCGTGTCATAACGTTATTTTATTATAATCGGCTGTTGTGTGAATAATTATATTTTTAATAACCTACTGCATTTTATTAAAATTATTGTTTTGTAGCAACTGGTTTGGTCTCATTTGTTAAAAGTATCGTGTCTATGAACGAAACGTAGCGTTTTGATAACTAAACGTGCGAAGAAAGAAAGAAAGAAAGAAATGTGTGAAGCCTTCGCTAGAGATGTTGACTGAACAAACAGATAACCCACTTGATGTTGATCACACCTTTTATCACAAAAAATACCTCACAGAAATTAAGGCATATGAGGCTTAACACATAGTAGAGCACGTTCATGACAAAAATGTGACCTGCGAGGTAATGCAATGTTATATATGTGGTAACCGCTCAGGATCAGGTGGGCCATATGCTTGCTCCATCATAATGTAGTATACAATAAATACAGAGCATGTTTGTATTTTAGTGCAAATGACATTTTTAGGGTTCCGTTCCATTATATCTCCATATTTGTCTGTTTTTTGTTGAAAAAAAGTATTTTCGTTTTATAATTTCTCACGAAATTCGGAATTATTGTAAACGGAAGCTGCAGTCTGCCATCGAAGGTAGTTATCTAAAGTACCTCAAATAATATTTAAGGTACTATCTACTTAAGCGTTGTCCACTAAATACAGTCTTCTGATGCTCAATCTTACGGTAGCGGACTTCAGTAAATTATACGGTGAGACTATCAAAATTTACCATTACCATTGGTTTACACTTTAAAAACCGTTGTCGATCGTACAGAACTTGAATAATACGTCATAAGTTTCCACTAGACATATGCTACGCTTTGTCTGTCAAGTTTTGCCAATGATTGACTGCCAGTGTCGGTATTTGACATTGCAGCTGTGACAGCTCAGTTCGTAGTAGCTCTGCTTTCTGTGTTGTAGGTTCGATTCCCACCAAGAAAACATTTGTGTAATCAACAGATGTATATTCTGTGTCTGGATGTTACATTGTATTCTAAGTATGCATTTATAAAAAAAGTATATAAATTAAGTATTCTTTGACAACCGATGTGGCGCAGGGGGCGAATGTCTACCTACGACGCAGGAGGTTGCGGGTTCGATTGCCGCCTTGGGATAAATGTTTGTACGATCTGCAAATATTTATTCCGGGTGTATTTTCTATGTAGAAAAAGAATATCTATTTAAGTAATGTATTGTATTAAATATACCAGTCATCTAGTACCCATAACACAAGCTCTGCTTAGCTAACAAGCGTGACCTACAAAGTGCTGTTTTGTTATTGGCGATGGTAACTACTTAACATCAGTTGGGCCATCTGTTTGTTCCATCAACAAGAAAGATGATGAAAATAGTTTATCTAGTTTTTTTTATTTTTTTTTTATGCTACTTGCTGATGGAACAAGCATATGGCCCACCTGATGTTAAGTGGCTACCATCGCCTATAACAAAGCATTATCTTGCAGGTTACGTTCGTTAGGATCTTAACCTACAATACACTACTCTGCGTCCATCAACCTGAGGCATACAGGTGTTAAGCCTCATGTGCCTGTAATCACACCGGCACCCACACCCTTCAAACCGGAACACAGCAAGCTGCTTGGCGGCAGAAATAGGCATGGTGGTAGTACTGCCCCGGACGAGCCCTTCACTAAGAGCTCTACTACTTCTAAAAACACTACTTCTAATCTAGTTAAAAGTAGACAGTACAAAATTGTGATTTTTAATACAAGAAGACATCAATCTCAAACGTAAACCCATAGTACGGGTTGAACGTGACATTCCTGGAAAAATGTTAATTCGTGTCTTTCATCATTGATTACGGTACCCTAAGGAACCCATGTTTTGACAGATGGCCGTTCCGGTACTTTCACCTGTCCCATATCATTACAAGTGCTTTGTATTGCCGAAATTACTTAAAAATTGTAACATACCCCATTACTTAAAAAACATGGATACTCAAAAAAGTTTACTAATACTTTACCTATATTTTGTTTATATTTTTATTTAAATTAAACCGTGGGGTCTATTGAACGGGTATAAAACGGGGTTGAAGTTTGTAAAAAATAAAGTGTTCAAAATATAACTAAAAACAATATATTCTCATATATCCTGCAAATCTTAAAAGTACTTTATTGGAATATTTTCTTATCCCACTAAAATTATAAACGCTAAGGTTGTAAGTATGGATGGATATTTGTTATTCTTTCACGCTCTAACCAGTAGACCGATATGGATGAAATTTGAAATATACATAGATTATAACTTGCATTAATATAATAAGCTACTTTTTATCTCGAAAAAATAACGGGAACGGGAAAAAAACTGCCACGCGGGAGAAGCGGCGAGCGGCCGCTAGTGATCTAAATAAAAGGCTTAAAAACCAAGGATGATAAACAGAAAATCCGATGCTTTGAATTAATTAAAATTATTTAGCGTTAAACGTAGAACAGTGTGTTGTGTGCTCCATAATTGCACAGAAAATATATAAGAGCTTTCATTATGTCTAGCGCTTGTGTTTGCGGGCTTGCTACGCTGAACTTGTGCTTAAAAATTATATTATTATGGCTTGGTCAGGTTCAAGACAGTTACAAATTGGATGGATGGGAGAATTCGCATAGTTTGCAGTAATCATGTTAAAAAAATATTTTGATTTGATTATCTACTGATCGATAAGTTCTTATTAAGGTCAGCAGCAGATTGAATAAGGCTGAACACATAATCACCACGCTTTGAGGATTGATAACCGCATTATTTTGTGCTCAATACTTAGAAAGCAAGAAGGATTGGTTAGCAGGAACTGGCACCTAAATAGATCTTGTTCTCAGATTATTCTAAGTGATATTTAATTCTAAATACTTTAATTTACTTAATAAAAAAAAATGATGCTGCTTTAAGTGCGCTTTTACGGTCGCCTTTTACGATATCGACGAAGGTTGATAGAGAAATCTTCGTTTTATGACAGTTTCTAATTAATTATAAAAGTATTGCCGTATTTAAAAAGTATTTGACGACCGATGTGGCGTGGCGGGCAAAAGTCCGCCTGCGACGCAGAGGTTGCGGGTTCGATTCCCGCCTTGGGATAAATGTTTGTATGATCTGTAAATATTTATTCCGGGTGTTCTGGGTATTTCCTATGTATAATAAAAAATATCTATGCATGTAATATTGTATTAAGTATATCAGTCATCTAGTACCCATAACACAAGCTCTGCTTAGCTTAGGGCTAGATGATGCTGTGTGGATTGTCCAGCATTATTTATTTATTGCAAGTATTATTAAAGAGGACAGCAGTACTGCCCACCTCTTACAACATCAAAGGATAATCTTATCTAGGTAGTCCCGGCACTGAACGCGCTAAAAATTACAGAATCGAGGCAGTCTACGATCCCGTGTTCTTCGTACAAGTGTTGCATGCTGCCTACTTGCTCCAGAACTACTCGCATAAAGTATGTACCTTCCTATGTAAAACGCTGGATAAGGTAAGAATTTGTTACGCAAAACATAATAAAATAGTGGTATGTAAATATGAATTGCCTGGTAACTTACTAATTGCGATTTTAGTAGCATTCTAGCCCGTCCGAAAAAAACAATTACTGATCATGATTGGGTTTCGGGTTCGTCGTAGCAAGCCCGTCATGTTCAGATCGTCGCGTGCCTCTGTCGCGTGCCGGCCTACCAACGCTTTTATGCGTTTCCATAGAGCAACTATACTTCTTAACCTACTTCGCAATGAGCGGTAAGCATTTAGTTGCAAGGGTGTACTAATGCATCGGACCAAGTAAGTGCATTACAGGCAGCTCACACACGGCACTAGTGACTTGGTTGATGTTGGTTGAACCAAGACAGGACGGTAAAATCTTTTAAATTTTTTTTTATTGAACCTATCTATATTACTTATAAGAATCGTATAATATCGTATAGACTGATTGACAGACTAGCATAGCCTTAACTGGTCGTAGAGATATAAAGTTTTCCGGGTATATTTTTCTTGGTTTTTAAAAATGTAAAAAAAAAAACAAATAAAAATAAATTTCTAGAATTCAACCCCTAAACAGGTATTGAAGTTTATTTGTTTTTATAGTGCTTACCTGCACTTAAGGAAATCACAAAGATTTTTATATTATCCCAAAAATTATTTTCCTCGAGTAGGATTTGAACCCACGACCTTCCCCTTGATACGGGGATGCGATACCAACTTTGCCACCGAGGATTCAAATGCCTCGACGAAAATAAGATTTGGAATGTTTCTAGTACGGTAATAGCGATAGCACCGTATTAGAAACATTCCAGTCTTTATAAAAAGTTGCGCGCGTTCTACTAGTAAGTAATAATCAAAATTATCATCATCAACAGCTTGAACAGGGCTGAATACGAGCCTCTGATTCAAAATAAAACGTGGGCTTTCAGAACTGCTTAGTCTTTTTTTAGTCAAGTCGGTTGTTTATCTAGACATGTATGTCTAGATCATGTGCATAGTTTTTTTTAATTGGAATGTATTCAAAATTACGATACGGCTCATGATAAATGTGTTCTATAATAGTAGGTAGCTCTTAATAGGTGTCAACCAATATAGTGCTTGCTCAATTCGTCAGCCAACACCTGCACGGCACAGACAGTGATAGATGGACGCTATTTGAATAATGCCTGTGTGCTAGTTTCATTGTTTTATACATACCTTACCTTTTATACATACCCTTGTGACGACCAATGTGGCGCAGCGGGCGAATGTCCGCTTGCGACGCAGGAGATTGCGGGTTCAAATCCCGCCTTGGGATAAATATTTGTACGATCAGCAAATATTTATTCCGGGTGTTCTGGGTGTTTTCTATGTATAATAATAAATATGTATGTATGTAATGTATTGTATTAAGTATATCAGTCTTCTAGTACCCATAACACAAGCTCTGCTTAGCTTGTGGCTAGATGATGCTGTGTGGATTGTCCAGCATTATTATTATTATATCTATGAAACGCCTGTCACTTGCATCGATAAGGTTTTCACGTACAAACAAATAGTTTATCACAATATTTAAAAAGACTATATCCTATGTAGTATATGTAGTACGTTATATAGTAGAAAAGCTATACAGAAGTACTAACAAGTAGAGGGAAGAACTATGTTTCAGTTTGAAGGGTGTGGGTGCCGGTAAAATTACAGGCACATGAGGCTTAACACTTATATGCCTCTGGTCGTTGGACGCTGAGCATTGCATTTTAGGCCACGTTCCTAACGAACTTGCAAGGTAATGCTCTGTTATATAGGTGATGGTAACCACTTAACGTCAGGTGGGTAATTTGCTTGTTCCATCAGCACATACTGCTTAATTTGGGGCTACGCTGTATAAAACTGTCAACTGAAATAATTAGATTTAGTGTTTAACACGAAATTAAAATGAAACGTCATGACTAACGTTTATATTCTTGTACTCAAAATAAATGCTTTAATAAAATATTTCTACGAAGGACCCGAGTTATTGTGAAGTTTCAAATCGAAAGGTCCACCAAAGTGGTTTCAGGGAATAAGCAACTTTGTATAAACGGTTGGAAATGGCGGTGTATTTTTGCAAAGATTTTGCAATTATACGGATGAGTGTAGTTCAAACGTTCCGTTATTGCTAGCAAGTTTCTTACAAAGTTCCAAAATCAAGAATTCCTACTAGCAAAGAAGCAGAAATCTTAGTTTTTACGACTCTGTTGTCTATATAATAATATCAGAAACTTACATACCCAAAACACCCAGAATAAATATTTGCAGATCGTGCAAACATTTATCCCAAGGCGGGAATCGAACCGGCAACCTCCTGCGTCGCAGGCAGACATTCGCCCGCCGCGCCACATCGCATCGGTCATCAATTCAAATTCGAATTCGAGGTCGGCATTGATTCGAATAATCTTTTCAAACCGTCTTTTCAAATTTAAATTTCGAACTCGGAACATCACTGAATGACGACACTGGCCACTATGTAGTGATGTGAAGCGAACCGTTGGAATCGATTATTCAAACAAACTGTCGATCTCATTGTAACCGATTTTGTGAATGAAAGCGTCTCATTCGGGTCACGTGACTCTCCACCGTATTTGTCTGCATGCTGTTCTTTTGTATGTATTATTAGGATAACTAGCAAAACGCGTGAGACTTGATAGCGACAATTATTTTCATAGAAATTTCAATCCTCATTATACCCTTTTAGGGATTGAATTTCTGGAATTCTTTTCTTATTAACTTTTACGCATTTATACAATAATATCCTAAAAATTCAAGTCTCCAAGACCAGTGGTTTAGGCTATATGTCAGTCAGTCAGGACAGATATTTTTATAATTGACTAGCGGCCGCTCGCAAATTCGCCTGCGTGGCAGTTTTTCCCCGTTCCCGTTATTTTTTCGGGACAAAAAGTAGCCTATATGTTAATCCAGGTTGCAATCTATAATCATTTGAACATTCATCCAAATCGATCCACTGGTTAGAGCGTGAAAGAGTAACAAACATCCATCCATCCATCCATCCATCCATCCATACTTACAAACTTTCGCGTTTATAATATTAGTAGGATATAAATTATGAGAGTACGTAATTATGGAACAAGTAGTGAGCCCACCTGATGTTAAGTGGTTACCATCGCCTATAATAAAGTATTGCTTTGTAAGTCACGCTTAGGAGGATGCTGAGCGTCCATCAACCTGAGGCTTACAGGTGTTAAGCCTCATGTACCGGACCAGCCCTTCACTAAAAGCTCTACTACTACTAAACAACTGAAGTTTTTTTTAAACATTAGAGCTATTAAATGCAAGTTCGTCCCACGTTCAGATACATAGATTAGACTTTTTTGTCAACTTCAAACCAAATATTGGCTCAAATTTTTGATCACTAGTTTGCGTGAGTCTGGACGCAAAAAAGTAAAAGTATAAACTATTGGTTGGTTTTGGATTAGCCGTCTATTCTCTAGAGTGTAAAAATACAATACCAAAAACTGAAATTGCAAAAAGTTAGTTTTGATACTGGTACACGTTAGTAGGTTATTTAGTAACTGCTTCTGCACTGTAAATTGGTTCATCCGAATGAAAAAACATAGTGTGATGAACATAATTTGTATAAAGAAATTCTGCTTGTTTACGAAAGTGATCTTTTTACACTGTGTACTGCTATTTTAATCCTTATTCGCAAGGAAAACTGTTGAATCAAACTACTTCCGCCATGTTTCAGCTATTTCCAAATTTGTGAAGCATTCTGAAAAAGCCATTTTGAATACCGATTGCTTAGGATCGGGTGTACCTATGTCGCAAAGTTTTATTCAATTCGTATTGTAGATTTTTGTGAGTATTCAATTTGGTCCAGTCGTGTAAGCTTTTTATGCAAGCTCAATAACGCTGGATACAATTGGTTAAATGGTTTTTTAGAAACGGGATAGAACAATCCGGTCTTCCTGGTTTTGGGCATTCTATGGTGTCTATTAAAAAGTCTTAGGTATATTGTTCTATTCTAGAAAATTCTAGCGTATATTTTTATGAGACGTAAAACCGCCTATAAATGCATTGACACCCTTTAGATATTTTTAAGCTTACCTTGTGGCTTGAGACGCTTTAAGTAAATGAATGAGTAAATATTTACCTGAAACAAATATAACACATAATTAATTTTAATTCAGATAAAATCACAATACCAAGGAGACAAGATAAATCTCATTGACTCTGGAAGAAAAGGACTTTTAAACTTTTTTTTATGCTACCTGATGGCACAAAAACATGGCGCACCTGATAATAAGTGGTACCCATCTCACATTCTAGTACATTCTAGTGCAGCTGACTGTACCTAATATTGTGGCAAGAGAAATCATTTCACTGTAAACAAGTTCTAGGATATTCATAAATAATCTCGAGGTATTCTGCAAATATTTCCGTTTTCTGAAACAAAAATATTTTTCCCAAATAAATGATGACAGTCGTAAGTTCAACATGATGGCATAACACGCTTTATTACACGCGTTTATTAACTTTCTTAGATTTTGTTCTCTTATTTATGTAGGAGAACTCTAACTCCAGAAAAAGCAGAAGACCACTGCTAGTCTTTTTGCCATGAATTTACAGAAGGAACGATTCCGATTCTACGCCTTCTTTTTTTTTTTTATTTATTCAGTAATATTCGCAGGGATCATCTTGAAACGTCTTTAATCTAGGTGAATCTAAGCGCCAGTTCCTCGCGACCAAGCCTAGGAGAACCTTCTCTATCGTCTTCCCCCGTTCTCTCTTCCAGTAGTAGTAGAGCTCTTTGTGAAGGGCTGGTTTGGGGAAGTGCTACCACCATGCCTATTTCTGACACCAGCTTGCTGTGCCAGCTTGCTCAGTGTGTGGCGTCCGTGAAATTACAGGCACATGAGGCTTATCATCAATATGCCTCAGGTTGTTGGACGCTGAGCAGTGTATCGTAGGGTGCGGGGGTTGAAGTTTCTATGAAAATAGCTTCACAATAGTAATAGTAATAGTAATAGATAATAATGTAGCTAATGAGGCTCCAACGTAGTGCTAATCTAACTCCGCAAGTGTTTGCCGCTAGATTAAATCATATCAATAGGATACCTCAGAATTGTCTTATCATACCCTTGAGTAATCTCATAAGCCTGTGTCATCCACATCCACGATTATACCGCCATGTCAACTTTACATTGCTTCTTTTGAGTACCGCTTTGAGTAAATTGTTGAGCAATGCACCTGGCTATTTTGGATTGTCACCACACTAGATCTTCATGTTATAACACTAGTAAAGCACACGTAACTTATTGTGAAGTTATTTTTACACAAACTTTAAGCCCCGTTGTTCTTGTTTAGGGTTTGAGTTTTGGGAAATTCTTTCTTAGTTAACCTCTGCGCACCTAGACAATATATTCTGAAAATTTCGATTCTCTACGAAGTCCCAATCGGGAGCGTCCCCAAATCACTGGCTCCATGGCCACGCTGAACGGCAATCCTTATGCGCTGAGTCAGATTCTTACCAGCCTTAAGGGTAAGGGTTGGATTTTGTTTGCAACTATCATGCATAACTATCATGCATCATCTTGGTCGCGAGGAACTGGCGCTTAGATTCACCTAGATTTAAGACGCTTCAAGATGATCCCTGCGGATATTACTACTGAATAAATGATTTTTGACGTTGACTTTGACATATTTGTACATGTATTTTTATTATATAAACAGCTGAACATCATAGTGCATACTACCGTCACGCAAGTTAATAGCGGTTTCTTTAATTTAAATCATTTACGTACAAGCCCAATAAATCTCAATGTAATCACAATAACAGGCTCCCAGGATCAACTCCAAGCCTACTCTAAACAATGAGGTCACATGTTTACTAAGATGTGGCTTAGGGTCAGCCCTCACTGCTATGTATCCAGACACCACTAAACACCTGGGTATCAATTTCTGAATGTCTACTTTGTAATTCAGAGTAGACATTTAGAAATTGATTAAATTCTAGTCTACTCTGAATTACAAAGTCAAAGTCAAAAATCATTTATTCAGTAATATCCGCAGAGATCATCTTGAAACATCTTAAATCTAGGTGAATCTAAGCGCCAGTTCCTCGCGACCAAGCCTAGAAAGCAAAGTAGACACCTATAGGTTTAAGTAGTAGTAGAGCTCTAAGTAAAGGGCTCGTCTGGGGAAGTACTACCGTCGTACCAATTTTTGCAGTCAAGCAGCTTGCTGGTGATCCGATTTGAAGGGTGTTGGTGCCGGTGAAATTACAAGCACATGAGGCTTAACACCTGCCTCAGGTTGATGGACGCTAAGCAGTGCATGAGATTGTTGGTGACAGGCACATGAGACATATTACCTGTAGGTATGCTTCAGGTTGCTGTTTTGTAGTGCATCATAAGGTATATCTTTAACGTTCGTAACCTCCAAGGTTCGTACCTGCAAGGTAATGTTGTAATACGTACGGTTACCACCTTACATCAGGTCTTCCATCTGTTTGAATCAGCAAGAAGTATTAAATAAAGATTTTTATATTATCCCAAAAATTATTTTCCTCGAGTAGGATCCTACTCGAGGAAAATAATTTTTGGGATAATATAAAAATCTTTGTGATTTCCTTAAGTGCAGGTAAGCACTATAAAAACAAATAAACTAAGTATTAAATAAACTTTTAGGCATAGGTACGCGTTTATAGACTTAACTTATAGAACCCATAACTCTGGAGAAAATAAGTCCTTAAACAACCAGAACAAACTGGAAAACGTGTAAGATTGGTCCTAAACCAGTAAATTATCGACGACGTTGTAAAGAATGCTGGCATTTTGTAGATGAAAAAGAAATCTTTCGGCTTGAATTGATGAGGAAAGCTTGTGGCATTATTCAGATTGCTACTAATAACACGTGAAAATAATCGGATGTCAGTGTTAATTTTATCAACACACTAGCTGAACCTAGTTTTAAGGATGACAGCTTTATGAAACCCTAAGTTTTTAAGTCTGACTATATATAAGCTAACTAATTCTTCAAATCGCATCATAATGATGCGATTTGAATATCCCCCTACGCAGGTGTTTTATAAAAAGGACATTAATTCATAATGTAATATAGTTTTATGACAAAATCTATACAAATAAATAAAATTGAAGTGTCTGTTTGTAATATTAAAATAACGCTTTTTACTACATGCATAGGAATGTATATACGATACATATACCAAAATAGCATTTTTTTTAATTTTTGTCTGTCTGTCTGTCTGTTTGTTCCGTGTAATCTCTGGAACGGCTGGACCGATTTCGACGGGACTTTCACTGGCAGATAGCTAATGTAACAAGGAGTAACTTAGGCTACTTTTTATCCCGAAAAAATTACGGAAACTGATAAAAACTGCCACGCTGGCGAAACTGCGAACGGCCGCTATTTTATGCCGTATTAACGCCATCTGTTGGTGACATCGAGTACTACTTCAGTTAAGATTTGTAAGTAAACATGTTTACCGCCCAACGAAGTGGGCACCGGTCAGCTAGTATAAAATAAATCTGGATCAGTTGAACTACCTTTAGATCGTTTGCAACCGTCTGTAGATAGCTCAACTGTTTCATTATGTATTTTGTACATACCAATTATAAATACCTGTACTAGATGTAATTTTCTTTGTAAATTAATAATGGCTTAACATCAGTATGCCTCAGGTTGGTGTGGACGCAGGGTAGTCCATCGTATATACCTAACATACGTGACCTGCAAGACATTACTTTGTTCGAGATTATAGTTACTACTTAGCACCAGGTGGGTAATATTCTCCATCAGCATCAGCATGAAAAAAAGGCAGTCAGGCAAAGATTTTTATAATTGGTGTTCACAGATAAAATGTGTGCTTTAGACCACACGACTGAACTAAAACTTCTTAAATATACGAAACGTAACTGGCTATGAGAGAAAGAGAGAAAGAACAGTGCTTTCATACCCCCTCCATGGTAGTGTTAAGCGTTTAACGCAACCTTGTTGGAAGTTGCATTAGAAGTATTACTTCAATATTAAATTACTTGAAATAATAACTTAAATAAGCATTTAAAACCATCACTCGTATTTGGCTCCAGTCGGTTAAAACCAAAGGTTAAGTTTCACCGCAGGAACAACAGCGAGATGATTCAGAGCGGGTAAGACGAGCGTTGTAAATTAACATCTGACAAGCGCGAATCTGACGAACTACGAATGACCAGTCATCACGGAGTAGAAAAGCGGGAAAGCGGAGCAAGGTATACTCAACAGCAACCTCCGGAATCTTGAAAGCCCTGTTCGGCCCTTATAAAAACATACCTACTTTTTGTTGAAAAATTTGTATTCTAGTAGCGGTGATGGGTTTGCAACATGTCACATATGGAATATCAACTAAGTACCAAACGTAATATTTGGACGCACATCTGACTACCCTTCTTAGGCTTAAGGAATCTCGAGTGTAAAGCACATAAAGCCAAATTAAGGGGTTAAGTAAAAAAAGGATCTTACATTAAAACGAGCGATGTGACGCGGCGGGCGAATGTCAGCCTGCGACGCAGGAGGTTGTGGGTTCGGTTCCCGCCTTGGGATAAATGTTTGTACGATCTGCAAATATTTATTCCGAGTGTTCTGGATATTTTCTATGCATAAAAGAACAATATATATACATGTAATGTATTAGATATACCTATTATGTGTATCAGTCATCTAGTACCCATAACACAAACTCTGCTTAGCTTGGGGAAATTCTTACTAAAAAATCCAAAGCAGTTTACTCCAGGTCTCCAGGGCTATTTTTGATATAGTAAACTTTAACACTTATAATGGCTTATCCAAATCCTTTCATACCTTGAGACGAGAAACAAAGCATTATTCTGAATTTAAGACGAACGCATAAATCCATGCCTATTGCCACAGATTGTATTGTACCGCCGCCGGTGCCCGAGGCGGGCATCGAACTCACGTCCCGCTAAGAAACATCTGATGGGAACTCTGACCGAGGTTACAGAGTACTGGTAGATAGGGCACGTGAGAATTTATGCTTCAAAGAACCGCCTCAGATGAATTAATGAAGGAAATGATTTGATGAAAATACTTTATTCAATTAATCGGTTCGTTTTATTTCAGACTAGCTGACCCCGCGAACTTAGTTCCGCATAGTTTTTATTTTTATTACTTATTCACCTTTTAAACCTTTTCTGGACTTCCACAAATAATTCAAGACCAAAATTAGCCAAATCGGTCCAGCCGTTTTCGAGTTTTAACGAGACTAACGAACAGCAATTAATTTTTATATATAGATTGTTACATCCAAAGTTAAAGTCAAAGTCAGAAAGCATTTATTCAGTAATATTCGCAGGGATCACCTTGAAGCGTATTAAACTATGTAAATCGATGCGCTAGTTACTTGCGACTTCTATCACACATATATATAAAACTTAAATACTTATGTTGGTAAACAAAGAAAATATAAAATAATAATTTAGAATACTATGGACTGACTATTCAGATTTTAAAAAGAAGAGAAATTAAGTCGTTATTTCGTTTACGCTAATCATATTTAACTTGGTAAACGTGATTAACTAAATAAAATTATTTCAGGTTGATGTGCAAGACGGCCCTAGTACTAGCGGAACATTGTAAGTTATTTGAACTTGGCATCAGACAATCTCTCACCAGATGTTTTTGATAACACTCCAAATGAAATAATAATAATAATAATAATGCTGGACAATCCACACAGCATTATCTAGCCCCAAGCTAAGCAGAGCTTGTGTTATGGGTACTAGATGACTGATATAATATTACATACATAGATATTTTTTATTATACCTACATATTAGAAAATACCCAGAACACCCGGAATAAATATTTACAGATCGTACAAACATTTATCCCAAGGCGGGAATCGAACCCGCAACCTCTTGCGTCGCAGGCAGACATTTGCCCGCCGCGCCACATTGGTCGTCTAAATATATGACTATATAATATAAGTGAATTACTCCCTGAAGAGCATAAAATTCTCTTTATATTACTTACATTTAAAACCACCCTAATATCATAGCACCCTAACAAATTGACACAAAACACCACAAAGCTGTATTTACCCAATCAGCATTTTTTTCACGTCTCACTAACTTTTTTACGATACCACTTCACCCTTCGCTGACCAATGCACCCCCGCATCTGGATTTAAAATTCCCCACAACCCTTAGATTTCTTACCTCTAAACAACCCCTAGACCAGTGGCCCGCAACGCCCAGGGGTCCTATCCGGGCTTTTTAAAAATTTATCAAGTGCACCAAAACGAAATATCGGATTCTTGTATTGAGCTTGTTTGCAATACTCTATTTTGCACGCTGGTTTGTTTATGTGCGTAGATTCATTCAATTTTCTAGAATTGGTCGTGTGAAAATATGGCTAAATCTTGGGTGAGACTAGCACAGAATCATCAAAAATAGTTCAGTATTCAGTAAGTATGTTTATTGCCTTATTATGTAAGTAGGTTTAACATTGTCAGATCTTAGGACTAGATACAATTCCTCACAATGTTTTCCTTCACCGTTTGAAAGTACTGGCATTGCGCACATTTTTTTTCGAACGGGCAAAATCCATTGGTGCGCGATCGGATTTGAACCCACGACCTTAGGATCAGTCACTCCCACTAGACCACCGTTGCTCGCTGATTTTATAGAACCTTTATGAAATGCTAAAGATTATGAACTATCATTTATTTTTATTTACTTTTTTACAAACAAACAAACAAAACGTCAAAGTTTCTTATTAGAGCAAGCTAAAAGCTGTAAAACGGGAATGTTAGGGTAGTCAGAAGATTTACCGTGCCACGATTGGCAGCCCTAATAGACGTATATTACTCTGAAGGCCAATTTATTGACTATATTTCTTTTGTTTTACACAATTTATGCCCGCAGGTAACTGGAGTTTGTAGGCTGGTGATTAGAAATTGAAGTGAGATGGATAGATTGAGGTACTGTGAGTTTGAATAAGAAACGAAATAAGCAGATGCTTCTATAGAGTTCAATGTCTCTGTCTGTACTATACGATTTTTTTTTTATTACAACTTGCTAATGGAACAAGCTGATGGCCCACCTGATGTTAAGTGGTTATCATCACCTTTGTATAAGTAAGGCCATAAAAGCTAAATCCATGTTTTTCGCATAAAATATTATAGTGCATATTTTTATTCTTTTATTATTATTTTAATTTCATTCCTTATTTTATTGTTTTACCTCGTTTTTTTAACTAAAAGATATTTTTTGTATGACATGTTTTATTTTGCCTGCTCCCTCTATCTCTGTCTCGGTCTGTCCCATACAAAATGACTGAGATAGATGCGGGTCCATGCAAAATGTGTTTTTTTAAGTATTTTTTTGGAGAAACAATGAAATCAGTCCTAATTACCTATACAGAATATACAAATTATAATGTTATTAAAATAATAAGCGACCATGTATTATTACAAACATTAGTTTTTCATTTAAAAGTAATTTAGATAAAGTTTTAATGTTGGAGTCATTTGTCTCAAGATTCGTCTGACGACATCTGGGTGAAAGCTCAGGTGCTTGAAAGAGAAACTGTATAACTAAACTTTGTAACTTTTAGAGAAACTACGTTAAAGTATTTTGTAACAGGTGTTTTTAATGAACTACAGTTAATTCTTTGAGTTTTGTTAATTCTTTGTTGGGTGTAGTTTATTTTAAATGTTACTTATTTTTTTTTATTATAGTCTATATAAATACTATTCCAATTATCTATTTAATTCTATTCCAATTGTCTATCTTTGTCCAGGCTAACTGACTGACTGACATAATTATAGTCAACATACAGCCTAACCCACTGGTCATAGAGATTTAATATTTTTAGAATATAAGCGATTTGATGCTTTAATGTGTAATAAGAAATAAATTCCCCAAGTTCAACCCCCAAGCAGGTGCAATGGGGGTTAAAGTTTGTAAGAAAATAACTTCACGCGGACAAAGTCAAACGCGTTTGGCTAGTTTTGATTAATTTACAAATTTTATTATTTTTAAGACACACTTGTAGTTACGTTTGCAATAATTTTACGTAAGATATGATAGTTTAGAAAAAATAAGTTTCAGAAGAGATCTAATACCCACCGCGCCACATTGATTATCACGAGTCGTGTGGCAGAGCATAAAAGTAATGATGTGGTAACAGGCTTAGAATTTTCAGTCATATTTACGCCCAATATACTGGCAACACTGAAATAATCTTATCGACAATACAAAAAACTTTTTTACTTGTTAAAACCATCCTTATGATTAATTATTTGGACATAAAACACTTTTTTCACTTATTTAACTTTATAACTAAATTACCAAACCTATTTGATTTTCGTTTTCACTTCAAACCAAAACTTTAGATAGAAATAATTTGGTTAGGTAACGTAGTCAAAGTCAAAGTCAAAAATCATTTATTCAGTAATATCCGCAGGGATCATCTTGAAACGTCTTAAATCTAGGTGAATCTAAGCGCCAGTTCCTCGCAACCAAGCCTAGAAGAACCGGCAAGAAACTTACGGCTTGGTTCCTACCGTTTTTTTGTATGATCCTGTTACAAAGTAATAATAATGTAAATAATGAAACTCCAGTGTGGTGTAGTTTAGGGATTACTCTCAAAACATTCTAGTTTTATACTTACACCGTTTTCCCAAACAACAAGTGATACTTTAATCTATTTCACAGGCTGAATAAATATTTATTTAAGTTTTAATCCTGACTGTTAGAAAGCTTATTTGTCAAGTGGGTATGAGAACAAGAATGCCGTACTATTTTTTATCTGTTAAATATTATTCTTTAACTTTTTGTTGTGTTTAGTTTTTATTCTGCTCACACGCACTTACTATTATAAAAAGTAAGTTTCTGAGTATGAGTTAGAAGCAAGCCTTTGAAATAGATTTTAAGGTCATACTAAGGCCTAGAAGCACCGGTAGTCTACTGGAAGTGACCTCGCCTGATCCTACGGTCGTAAGTTCAAATCCGGTCATACACCAATGGTTTTTTCCGTTCGTAAAATACATGTGCGCAATGCAAGTGCACTCCGTGAAGGAAAACATTGTGAGGAACGAAGGTTTTTTATTATACATAGAAAATACCCAGAACACCCGGAATAAATATTTGCAGATCGTACAAACATTTATCCTAAGGCGGGAATTGAACCCGCAACCTCCTGCGTCGCAGGCTGACATTCGCCTGCCGCGCCACATCGGTCGTCATCTAATAGCACTGCGCGGACCTCCTGTTGGAACCATGCGGTGAATTACGGATGTCGGATGGACTATCTAAAGACAACGATTAACTTTAACTTAGTTTATGCCAGTCTAAACTATAACTCCATAGTAACTCCCAAGTTAAAGCTTAAATTTAATTTCCTAAAGACCGTGCAATCCATAAGGTACGTTCAAATTGTTCCCATAAAATTCTAGGTCAAGATGGCAATCTATGGGGAATAAATACCCCCTAATTACAGGGATTGGTTTGTATCCATCAATTTGGCTAAAACCGCACCCGCGCCACAGACTGTGCAGTAGTGAGTACTATCCCACGCTAGCCAAATGGGGTCTTTGGGATTTATAGCGGGAATATTGGGTATTTATTAGCAAAATTATTTTTGGGTCATGAAGATTTTGGGTAACGTTATTATGATGGTCACGCTATTCATATTTTGAGGTAGCCCTATCTGTCGTACCTACTTATGTATCTACATCATGCAGTTTTGCTATTGTGTAGTAATATTCTTGAGAACAAATAGTTGTTAGTAGTAGTAGAGCTCTTAGTGAAGGGCTCGTCCGGGGCAGTACTACCACCATGCCTATTTCTGCCGCCAAGCAGCTTGCTATGTGCCGGTTTAAAGGGTATGTTCGTAGGGTACGTTCCCAACAAACGTGAATTGAGAGGCAATGCTTTGTTATAGGTGATGGTAACCACTTAGCATCAGATGGGCCATTTACTTGTTTTCAACAGTATTTATTATTAAAAAAACTCTTGTAAGATTCATAGCAATCATAGTAAAGTATATGCAAATAAAATAAACTCTATATTAGGATGACCGATGTGGCGTGGTGGGTGAATATCCGCCTGCGACGCAGGAGGCGGCGGCTTCGATTCCCACCTAGGGATAAATGTTTGTACCATCTGCAAATATTTATTCCGAATGTTCTGGGTATTTTCTGTGTATAATAAATAATAACAATGTAAGTAGGTAGTTATGGTACCCCCTCACCCCTCCGTCTTAGATTAAGTCTAGAACATAAGTTTTGCTGCATCTTCAATGCATTTCTAAGAATATGAGATGCGCTGATTCAGCCGTCTCGAATCGACCGGCTGCATCCGCTGCATGTACTTTCAGATCATTAGAATAGTCACCTCGAATCGGTGTAGTCGTAATTACCTTTTTTAATTAAAGTAGTTAAAGTAATTAAAGTTTAGTTTTTTTAAAAAGCCCGAAGTGAACTCCCAAATCAACAGTGGCGCAGCCGGCGCGGATTTTCTCAATAATCACTAGTTTTTCGCGACTTCCGATGTACAAATTCATCTAAAAGTGTGTAAAAATTCTGTGTAGAGTCAATCCGTCGAACCAAATAAATTATCTATTGAATCGGGTAAAGCAAAGCAGTATGGGAGTAGCGGTCGGTTGGTGAGTAAATCTTTTTGCCAGTCCTTTCCCTTATCCTCCTATATTTGCAAAAATTGTTTAAGGGTTATTTTGTTATATTTGAGATAAGAACTCGCTCATTATAACTTCTTATTTGGTAAGCTTAGAATAAAATTTTATTGAGTTAAACCATGTTCTAAAAATAGAACGTATTAACATAGAGCTAAGAAAAATTGATGCGGTAGATTAAAATTCATCTATACTGTGTAAAATTAAATTAAATTGTTAATTAAAGTTTATTGATCTTTAAATCGATCTTAAATATAAATTAAATATTAAAATAAAAATTATTTAAAATTAAAATAATTTTAAATTAAAATAAATTTAGAATTAGAAAAATATTTAGGTTATTCTCCTATTGTTTTATTGCTTATATTTTATTGTGTTTTACTGTGTTATTTTGTGTGTGTTAGTTTTGTGTAATTGTGTAAAAGTGAGTTGCCTCCTCTGATTATTTTCTTAATTCGCGATGTCGCAGACCGTAATTCAACTTATTCCAAGGGAAGTTTCACAATTAATTCCTCTATTCAAAGGTGATAAAAGACAGTTAAATTTATATTTGCGAAAATGTCAATATATAATTGACCAGTATGGTCAAGTAGACAAAGAAGAACAGAATCTTTATATTTATAACGTTTTAACGAGTAGACTCACAGAGGATGCAGCCGCGCTTTTATCGGAACGAGAAGATGTAGTGACTTGGTCAGCCTTAAAGGAACTACTTATCCACTTTGGAGACCCGCGTAGTGAAGCGTGTATTAACATCGAGTTGGAATCTTTAAAAATAAAATCAGGTGAAAGTTTTTTAGATTTTTGTAACCGGATCCAGAGTGTTCGATCACTATTGATGTCAAAGGTGAATACGATCGAGGACAGTGATTTAAAGCGTGCTAAGTTGATAATTTACAACAATACGGCTCTGAATGTATTTTTGTACAACCTTCCTGAGAATATGGTTAGGATAGTGAGATTGAAAGCACCATCTACGTTAGAAGCAGCTTTGAGCGTCGTGCTCGAGGAAGTTAACTTCCTGGAACAGTACAATATGAGGAATCGTATTCATGGTAGTAGACAGATTGAACCCGCACCAGGTTCAAGGCCATTGACAACTCAGCTAACTGGGTTCAAGCCTGTGTTGCCAGGTAGTAGTAACAATTTCCAACCTAAATTTAATTTTGGTATACCCCAAAACTCACAGATTAGGATGCAAGGTCAACCACAAAACTACGGTACATTCCGACCACCAACATTCGGATATAAACCTCAATTTGGCCTTCAGCCACAACAACAAAATGTTCAACAACAGTTCGGTTATAGACCACCTCAACAGTTCGGTTATAGACCACCTCAACAATTTGGTTATAGACCACCTCAACAGTTCGGTTATAGACCACCTCAACAGTTTGGTTACAAACCTCCTCAAGCGTTTGGTTACCGACCACCTCAACCGTTTGGTTATAATCCGGAAACTAAACCTTACGTACAACCTCCTCATTTACAAACTAGTGATGTAACAATGAGGACAGCAGTCCATAAGGCACCGCAACAAGGTTTTAAATTGAATGAACTCACGACGAACGAGTATGACCCTTACTATGATGGAAGTTATATGTACGATAATTATAACTACGAGTATTGTGACGCGGATGGATTGAACTACTGTAATGATCAGTATGACGACATGGAATGTGACGAAACTGAACAGACTGACGAACCACAGCAAGCGGATTTTCAGGCAACAGCCTCTGTAGACAAGAAATCCTAGAACTAAATTGCGATCCAAATTTAAAACTTCCTTATATTCACATAAAGGAAATAAACGCTAAAATGATGATAGATACCGGAAGTATGAGATCTTTCTTCAGCCCTCGAATTGCGTATAAATATTTTGGTAGTTTTATTCGAAAGGAACCATTTCAAGTGGTTAGCACCCACGCAAGTAGTAGACACGATGAAGTGATGGAAATTCCTCTCTTGCCTTCCTTTGCTTCTAATGATTGGCATAAATTCTATATATACGACGTCGACCCACGTTACGATGGTTTAATTGGAAATGACCTTTTACAACAGTTAGGCGCGATTATTGATTTAAAAGCTAAGCTTTTGAAGACAACTGCTACTTGCATTCCAATAATCAATAACGACCTAAATTATACCATTGATATACCAGCACGAACAGAGAAACGAGTCAAGTTGCCGATTGACCAACATTCAGGCGAAGCTATCCTTGACTATAGAAAGTTTTCCAATGGGTTAAGAATGCCTAGTGCGATAGTGAACTGTATTAATGGTTACGCATCTACGGTCATTCAGAACACATTAGATCAACCAAAGCAACTGACGATCAAACGACCCTTTACTGTGGCTAGATTTAAAAATACTGACTGTGACATAAATTTGACTAACATCAATAATAACGATATTGAAATTGACCAACTGTTAGATGAGAATTTAAATAGAATCAGACTTGACCATACTAACGACGAAGAGCGTGAGAAAATTTACAGACTATGCAAGGAATACAAGGACATATTTTACTGTGACCAAATTCCCTTGTCGTTTACTAATGATGTCAAACATCACATTAGGACGAAGAACGAAGATCCTATATACATAAAACCGTATAGACAGGCTCCGTTTTTACAGAACGAAATTAGTAGACAGGTAGATAAACTACTCAAGGATAATATCATCCAGGAATCCCATTCTCCTTGGAGTGCACCCGTACACCTCGTGCCCAAGAAAATGGATGCATCTGGTGAGACAAAATACCGAATGGTAGTTGACTACAGACGACTAAATGACATAACTATTGACGACAAATATCCTTTACCTAACATAACAGACCTTTTTGATAAGTTAGGAAAGTGCTCTTACTTCAGCACACTTGATCTTGCAAGTGGATATCATCAGATAGAAGTAGAAAAAAATGACAGACAGAAAACAGCCTTCAGCAATCAAAATGGGCATTTTGAATTCCTGAGAATGCCATTTGGACTAAAAACAGCTCCAGCAACGTTTCAAAGGACTATGGACAACGTTTTACGAGGACTACAAGGACTTCACTGTATGGTTTACTTAGATGACATAATAATTTATTCAAACAGCCTAGACGAACATATTACAAAATTGAGAACGATATTTGACAGACTAAGACAGACGAACCTGAAATTGCAGCTAGACAAATCTGAGTTCTTGCGTAAAGAAGTTCTTTACTTAGGACACACGATTACAAAGGACGGTCTTAAACCTAACAATGACAAAATTGATGCTGTATTGAAGTATCCCTTACCTAAAACGACGACTGAGATTAAGAGTTTTCTAGGACTTGTAGGATACTATAGACGTTTCATAAAAGACTTTGCTAAAATTACTCAACCTTTGACATCCTGTTTGAAGAAACGGAACGGAATAGTAATTAACCAGAACTACATTGACGCATTTAATAAATGCAAAGAACTCTTGACGCATGCCCCTCTATTGCAGTACCCCGATTATGACAAGCCTTTCGTACTTACGACTGACGCGTCGAACGTAGCGGTAGGTGCAGTGTTATCCCAGGGACAAATTGGAAGTGACAAACCTGTGGCATACGCTAGTCGTACTCTGAGTGATACTGAAGCTCGTTATAGCACGATTGAACGTGAATTGCTCGCTATCATCTGGGCAGTGAAACATTTTAGACCTTATTTATATGGTCGAAAGTTTTTCATTTACACAGATCATCGTCCACTGATATGGCTTCGATCTCTTAAAGATCCGAGTAGTAAACTCACTCGATGGAGATTACGTTTACAGGACTATGACTATGAAATGATACACAAAAACGGCAAACAGAACACCAACGCTGATGCCTTGTCTAGAATAAAGATCAATGCTTTAGATTCTGATGACGACAATCAATCAATGGCAGTTAATGTTGATGAGAAAGAGGAAATGCTTAGGAAGCATTTAAATGATGTAGTTACAGAGATAGGAAAATTAACAACGAAAAGAATTAGACATGACTCATCTACGACAACTATTTCAGATTCGAGTAGGACAGAAACAGCAAGCCCTATGGATATGACAGATATATTATCTAGACATAGCCTTGACAAAGAACCAGTGCAATCTGAATCCAGTAAATCAGGAACAGTACATTCTGCTGTAGAATTAGAGTCAACAGGAATACCAATTTTACATGAGGCAGTAGACACAAAGCCTAATCAAATTATAGTACATTCATGGTTTAAAAAAGAATTACAAGTGAAAAATATCTCTCGCGAAAAACAGAAAATTTTAGACGTTTTCTTACCAAAAGACGATCCAGAATTTGTAAAAGAATTTTTGAAAAAGTACATAAAGCCAAAAGTAAAATATTTTATCTATTTTGAAGAAAGCTCACATCGTAGATTATTTGGTAATATAATAATCCAATTATTTAAAAAAGGTATGATTAACTTTTATGAATGCACAGAACGGGTTATTACGATTGAAAATGAAGATGAACAAAAGGCAACGATAATTAAACATCATGAAGGAAAGACATGCCACCGAGGTATAAAAGAAACTATAGTTAGAATTCGTAGAAATTACTATTGGGATAGAATGCAGGAAACAGTAACAGCAGTTATTAACGCTTGTGAAGCATGCCAGCAAATGAAATATGACAGAAGGCCTATTAAACCTATTTTACAGCTAACGCAAACGCAAGATTCTCCCTTTCAAGAACTTTTCATAGATCTTTTTAGTATTGAAGGAAAATCTTATCTGACTCTTATCGATGCTTTCAGCAAATTAGGACAGGCTATTGAAATTCAAAATAAATCAACCCCTGAGGTTATTCGAGCTTTAATGAAGTATTTTTCATTTTATGGAATACCCAAAAAGATTAGTTCAGATCCTGGTACTGAGTTTAACAACGAATTGATGAAAGAATTTTTAAGTTTACATAAAATTGAACTTCATATTGGAACGCCTAATAATCCTAATTCAATGGGACTCATAGAGCGATTCCACTCTACAATAATCGAAATTTACAGATTAGCTAAATATGAGAAACGATGTACTGATGCAGCATCCACGATGACGTATTCAGTTATGGCATACAACCACGCTATTCATTCAGTTACAGAACTCACCCCATTTGAAGTTGTGTTTGGACATACCGACACTAGCAGCCCTTATGGCATAGAATTAGAAAAGCGTTATTTTCAGAAACTGGTTAAAGATCATGCTAAAAGAACAAAGGTTTTGTACGAAAATTTGGCAGATAAGATGGTAGCAATGAAAGAGAAAAATAGAGAAAAGAAAGGTGGTGAAGGTGACGTAGAATTTCCCATAGGAAAAACAGTTTTCGCTAAAGAGGTTAACAAGCGTAAAAGTAAGGATAAGCCACGTTATGTAAAAGCGAAAGTAGTAGGTGAACCGGAAAGGAATATATTACCTATACAAGTAGGTGAAAGGAAAACCAAAGCCCCTATTAAAAACATCAAACGCCCTCCGCAGGTGCAGCCTACTGCTAGTAGTGATGCCGTCGCTGGCCCTTCATCTACAAACACTTGAAGGAAATCCAGGATTACTTCCGATTAAAGAAGGACAAGCTTATGTTCAAACTAATCATTGGACTATACTTAAGGTTATTAATTTGGAAAAGATTTACAATGACTTAAATTATATATCTGCAAGTTATGAACAATTGTGTGGATTAGTTGACTGGAACGCATCATATTCTCATGATTTTAAGAGTGTGAAATTACATACAGAGTTTATTCGCGATATAACTATTGAAAAATACCGACAACTTGTTCCACAGGAACGCATTAAAAGAGGTCTCATTAATCCTCTGGGTTCTCTTATAAAAATTATAACAGGTAATCTTGATCACGAAGATGCGATTAGATTTGATAAACTTACTTCAGAATTGAGTGAAAATGAAATAATTATTTCTAAGAAATTAACCCTGGTCTCTAAGATGTTTGATAGCTTTATAAATGTAACCGGAACTATTAATCAAAATACTTTGAATTTGGATAACCGTCTAAAAATAACTGAAACTAGATTAAGAGAATTAGCAGCTAAAGAAACCAATTGGGTATTTGCTACATACATCATAGGATTATATAACGTTTTTACAAGCAGCTTTCGTACTATATTTATAAGACTTAGTGAACTTGAAACTGCTCTAGCATTAAGTAGAGTCTCTATTTTACATCAGTCTATTGTGAACTCTACTGAGCTCTTATATCATTTAAGATCTATTTCTAACTCTGAGACTTTAGTATATTCACCTATTAAAGAAAATTTGTTAAAATTAGAAGAAACTATTTGTGTAAAATCATATATTAAGAAAAATCAGATTACATTCATTATGGAAATTCCTTTAACAGATAATGTTACTTATAATTATTACAAATTGTATTCCTTACCAATTTTCCACCAATCTGATAATACGACCTTATCCATTTTTCCTAAATACCCTTACCTTCTGGCAAAAGGAACGAAATTCTTACCGATTGTGAAACCGTGCCGCCCGTTATCAGCTGGCGACCATTTCCTGTGTAACGCAGACAACCGAGCTTTGTACCATGAGCTTACCTGTATGGAGCAGCTCATGAGATTCGATAATGACCCCACTCGCTGCACGCAGCATCAGGTTCAGATTGAAGAGGTCAAGGTCCAGCAAGTCAACTCTGACAGTTGGATTCTGTATAGCAGGCTGAAGACAACGCTAACCAAGCATTGCGACAATGACATCAGTAAACTGTCTGTATTCGGTACTTACCTCGTGACAATCGACGAACCATGTGATTTGGAGATCAATGGAATTCGCATAAGCCACCGTATCTACATAGAAACGGACGTTGTGGAGCCAATTCCGCTAGTCGCCCTACCACGCCTACGTGTGAACGCGAGTCTATCCAGTGCACGCGCCCTTAACATGAACGGCGTTAGTCTTGATGAAGTGAAATATATGGCGTATTCGTTAAAGCATAGTTCAGTGATTGAAAGTGTTTTAAGTGAGCAAAAAGACTCTAGCGTCAGTGAAAATTTAGGATACGTAACTTTAGTCTTAGTAATCTTAAGTTTTCTTGCATTTATATTTTATGTGTTTCGACTCAAATTGTTGAATAGCATTCCGTGTATGAAAAGTTATCGGAACCAATCTCAAATCGATCGTACCGATAATTTTCCTCTTAGGGATGGAGGAGTTATGGTACCCCCTCACCCCTCCGTCTTAGATTAAGTCTAGAACATAAGTTTTGCTGCATCTTCAATGCATTTCTAAGAATATGAGATGCGCTGATTCAGCCGTCTCGAATCGACCGGCTGCATCCGCTGCATGTACTTTCAGATCATTAGAATAGTCACCTCGAATCGGTGTAGTCGTAATTACCTTTTTTAATTAAAGTAGTTAAAGTAATTAAAGTTTAGTTTTTTTAAAAAGCCCGAAGTGAACTCCCAAATCAACAGTAGGTATGTAATGTATTGTAGCTATTAAGTATATCAGTCGTATATAAATTTGTATTTGTACAACTTTATGGCATGGCATGCAAGTTGCTTGGTAAAACTATCTAGTTATAATATTTTTTCAGTTCGTTCGATGTTGTTCTAAGAAATGTTTCGTTCAAAAATCCACAGCTAACATAAAGCACATGTGCCGCCAGGGTCTGCCATTGAGTGATGTCTCGTGCCGTGAACGATTGCACCAATTAGGAGAGAGCTCAGCTTCTGGCTAATAATTACTGAACGGAGATCGATAAGCTAGCTGAAGATGGATAGTGTGTGTCATTATGATTTTTCCTGAGGGATATAGAACGGTCTTGCTGTATATATTACTTCTAATCAAAATGCACGAAACTGAGCATTCAGACCATGATTCCGATAACAAAAAAAATTACAGCGCAGAAGGCAGGGCCACTACGAATTGAGCTGTGACGGCTAATGAATAAAAAACATGCATAAAATAAATCAACCAATTTGAACCATACGTTTCATACGCAAATACGATTGGGGTATAATAGCATAGTCAACTTCATTTGCCTCGTTACACCAATTAAAAAAAATACAGATTCGAAAATCGAACTATCACAATCGCCAATTGAATGTAATGGAACGAGTGTGCTCAGTTCGAAATTCAATTTAATTGACGACGAGGGCTAAGTGAGCGGCTGGAAAATTAAATTATCTGTGGTCTGGTCTATGAACGTTAAGTCATTTGGTGTATTTGAAATATTGTTCTTTTTGCCTTTTTTATTATTGGAAGATATCAGCGTAATATTTCTCTTATTGACCGAGTGAGGCTTATTTTGTCTGGTCCGATTGGTTTTCGATAGCGCAGTTGTTTAGTGCATCCTTGTATCAAGGGGAGGGTCGTGAATTCAAATCCCACTAGAGTTTTTTTTTATAAAAAAATTGCAGCAGTGTTCCATGCGTGACAGGTTGCAAACCAATCGCCGCTGCTGGTATACTACCCGCATCATGTTGAGTTAGGTTCCAATTTGTAACATTTTTGGATTACTGTTAATGTCTGTTTGTTTTTTTTAATGTTTTCTTGTGTTGCAAATAAACTATTATTCTACTAACTGGTTTCCACACGATGTTTTCTTTCACCGTTTGAGAGGAATGGCATTGCGAACATATATTTTTCGATAGAATCCATTGGTGCACGACCGCACTCGTACCCACGATCTTATGATCAGAAAGTGGGGTCGCTCCCACTAGACCACGGATGCCCTTTATAAGTAGGATATAATATAGAATTACTTATGATATTTATTTAATTATGTGTTTATTTATACATCTATAGTATAATAAAATCACTCCAAAGCTAAGAGAGGGTAGTTTAAACATTTGCCAAACCTTTTTTGTAAGTAATTTCACGGCCTGCAATTAGGTTTATTGAAATCTAGATAAGGATCAAGTAAATTGGGTTATACGGTAGACTAAGGGATTACCTGGGATCCAACGGAAAATGAAAAGACATTCTGCAAATTCAGTGTTATTACGGAACGTAAAAATAAAACAGGAAAAGAGAACACTAGTGGTCTAGTGAGAGTGACCCCGCATTTTGATACTAAGGTCATGGGTTTAAATCCAGTGCTCATGGATTTTCTGTTCAAAAATGTATGTGCTGTCAAACGGTGTAGAAAAAAATTGGTGTAGAAACCAGTTAGTATTTTAGCAGCGGCGATGGGCTTGCAGTCACGTATATAATACCAACTATGCAAAATGTGGGTATGTGGATATTTTTTATTGTACATAGAAAATACCCAGAACGCCCGGAATAAACATTTATCCCAAGGCGGGAATCGAACCCTCAACCTCCTGCGTCGCAGGCGGACATTCGCCCGCCGCGTCACATCAGTCGTCAAATCGAGATTGAAAGGGATATCTACCGTACTTGGGGATTCAAGTCGTGATGCTATTTTTTAAGGTGTCTGGTTTCCATGGCACAAGTTTTTGTATTTTAGACTAGCGGCCGCTTGCAGCTTCGCCCGTGGAGCCATTTTTTCCCGTTCCCGTTATTTTTTCGGGATAAAAAGTTGCCTATATGTTAATCCAGGTAACAATCTATATTTATTCAAAGTTTCATCCAAATTGGTCCACTGGTTAGAGCGTGAAAGAGTAACAAACATCCATCCATACATCCATACCTACTTACAAACTTTCACGTTTATAATATTAGTAGGATAATACTGTGGGGATATCCATGTTACCTAACAATGTTTGGCAAGTGTGAAGTGACCTGCAAATGAAATATCGGTACCACAAAGCCACGCAGATCCATCTGGCAGTTTACAGTATTTATCCAAATCTCTCCACGGATACTAGGTCAAAACACCATTACAGATACCAAAACTGCACTTTATTCCGCAGAGCATAGCTTCCAAAATCGATGACCATCCAAAATAACAATAATCCACCAGTGCAATAATACGATATCATCGTTAAATCGACGAGCTAATGCCCGGCTGGTATACCATGACCCCTCACCCTTTATGTTGCCAAACATTTGTAATCAAACGGAGAGTGATATAATGTCGGGCAAGGCTCAGGTTTGGATGGCTGACCGCACATAGCTCCCGATAGGATTGAATATTGATGCGGCAGATGGCAGCACATTTGGCACATAATTAATTTCTCAATCGGCCCTTGCGTGGCCATGCCTATTTACATATTCTACATGGATTGAATTTGTGTTTTGATGTTTATAAAAAAAACTTTTTTATCAAGTAAAATTTTTGAAGTAAAACTTCTAATACGACTTCCAACAAGGTTGCGTTAAACGTTTAACACTACATGGAGGGGGTATGAAAGCACTGTTCTTTCTCTCATATCCAGTTACGTTTCTTACTTCAGCCGTGTGGCCGAGCATACTCGTTTTTTTTTACGCTGGGAAAAATACGTTTTGCAGTCTGGCAGTTTACAGTAT
This sequence comes from Electrophaes corylata, assembly GCA_947095575.1. Lineage (NCBI taxonomy): Eukaryota > Metazoa > Arthropoda > Insecta > Lepidoptera > Geometridae > Electrophaes > Electrophaes corylata. The sequence continues at coordinate 13,055,376 of OX352704.1, forward strand.
TTATCTAAATTTTTCCATGGATACTAGGTCAAAACACCTTGACAGATACCAAAACTGCATTTTATTCACGATTTAAAACTCGACATTTTAGAAATCAGATGACACACCTGTTCCTAGAAGCATCAAAACACTGAGCACGCACATTAAGTGGGTTTATGGTAATAGATGAAAACAATGAGTGTCAACATGAGTAATCAATACCGTTGTCTGTGGTCTGATGTTTGTCCAATAGATCCGTGTTATGAACTCAATTGAATACACAACTTACTTTTTAGCATGACTCATCTCTTAAACATAATTGATGGTTAAACAAACTTACCAAGTGACGTTTGTCCATAATTATACAAGACGGTTACATCCGAAAGATTAATTCATAACACTTTGTAGTTTCACTTCTCAATGTACTAGGCATCACATAATTTTTAGAGCTGTAAAAATAAAATATTAATATCAAAAAAATCCTACTGTTCGTATCCATCCCGCTCACTCGGCTCGCGCCAAGTTCATTTCTTCAGAGACACTTACTTCGTTAGTAGGGCATACTCAATTTGGGTTTGGGTGGGACTTTTATAATCTTTCGGATGTAACCGTCTTGTATAATTATGGACAAACGTCACTTGGTAAGTTTGTTTAACCATCAATTATACTACGACGGTTACATCCTTTAGATTAATTCATAACACTTTGTAGATGTTTAGCGACTTGTAACGATGTAAGTGACAATACAATTTCAGTGGTTGCAATGTGTGTTTTAATGAAACATACATGTAAAATAAACTTATGGTAGTATAATTTTGATAACAATAGAACAAAAAACATAACTTCTAGCTTATAACGAAAAAATAAAGTAGGTGCTAGAGTAATAGCGCCAAATGGTAGTACTAAGACAATTAGGTGGAGTTATATATTGCCTCTGCAAACACATTGCCGTCATCATTTACTATTGTTCGATTATAAAACTTCGCGAAGGTTAATGAGTTTCCTGACCAGCCAGCGGTTCGCTTTATAATGTCGATTGAGACACCTTTGCGTTTAGCAGCCGATGTCGACGCATGTCTAGTGCTGTGTGCGGAATAAATGTTTGTATCGACACCACTATCAGACAAAATCTGTTTAATCCATCGACTTATTGTCGAAGCACTGGCATTATGAATCGGTTTCTTAGTTGTTAGAATCAGCCTGTCCGTCTGTGGATGAGTTCGAAATGATTTTGTTAATTCTATGTACGAGGACAATGTCTTTGCAGGGCATACTTGTTCTTTGTGAGGAAAGAACGGTAAAATCAAATTCGGTGGCGATCGATTAGGAGCTGACGTTTTAATCAAATCATTTACTGTGATTTCTATTCTAGATTCACCGATTTCTATATTGGATAAACGAATTAATGACAGCGTCTGCGTTCGTTGTGCAGTTGACAATGCGAGCAGAGCTACCAGCTTTTTTGTAAGTTTGTCTAAGGACTGACTCTCATTCGGATAGAAGTTTGAGAGATGGTCGAGTACAAGGTTTGGATTCCACGTTTTTTCGTACTTGGGAAAACATGGTTTAGTCCTATAAACCCCTTTCATAAATCTTAACAGTCTATCGTTTGACTTATCCGTTTACCTAATATTAAAGCAAGCGCTGAACGACACGTATTTAAAGTAGAATAATTTGCTCCGGATTCATATTCATTAACTAAAAAATCAATGACTTTAGGAATATTACTCTCAAAAAAGTTAATTTTGTATTTAATGCAGAATTTCCACCATTTTTTGTAGGTACAATTATATTGTTTTAAGGAACTCTCAGCTAAAGATGATATAATTATCTTGATTGCGCTTGCTGATAATGATTGTCTCGAGTATGCCTGCTCGATAACAGCGACGACACCAGGGTAATTCAGTTCCAAAGAGGGTGCGCCTTCCTGAAAGGTGACAAGAGTAATGCAGGAGTAAGGCAAACCACCATGTATATAAAAAAATATGAACTCCAGAGTATGCATATGGATATCAAAAGCAGACAGATTTTGTCTCCAAAGAACACTCTAAAGGGCCGTCCTTTAGAGTCCGGTTTAGTGGTGAACTAGTTGATTTAGGAGTTTCGTAAAGAAAGATGGCCATCCTGTATCGACGTTGGTTGGAGTACCTGGATTCCTGATTAGTTACAGTGGTGTATAATGAATGTATGATATACCTTGACTAATTACTGACACATTTGTCAATATTTTGATTACGAATTTGCAGCTACAAACTATAGGATTGTTTGCAATTAAAATCTCACCTTACCATCAGGACAATAGTGATATGGTTAATGTAGCCGTCATAATTATCGTTGGAGTTATCTACCGAGAAAAGCAATCCTAACAATTTAGTTAGTGATCGTATTTCACAAAAGTATTTTACATGTTATAAAATTATTGAGAAATTTTAATAACCACTGAGAGTAAGCTGCCGGTATTCATGATACATACTGTCATGTCATGGCCGCTATTGTATATATTTATGTAGAGATTATCATCTAGGTACGTTAATAAAAAGAAGCTACTGTTTATTTCTTTAATAAGAAATGGCAGGTTTGATTAGTATTGTAAACCCTAATGAAGTTAACAATAGAACTCTATCCAACGATGGATAGATCGTATCGGAGAAGAGATAGTTCTCTCTACTTCGAGTAGGTACGCTTTTTGTAATTGTATTGATGTACAAGTATATATAGGCAATCATTAACTAATTGGCAGCATTGCCAAGGCATCCATTGAAACCTTCTAGTTTTGAGTGTCAACGAATGAATTCAATCGCACGCCTATTTTGGAAGCAAGAACTATTCTTGATACTTAAAATTGACCAGACTTATTACCACATACCATGACAGATCCCGAGGATTGTTTTTTTTTTTTTTTTTTTTAAACTTTGAATTAGACACCTCCAAGCTTTGAGGAGTGCTAACTAATAAAAACAGGACAGAAAAAACCTGTTGTAATGTCAGTACTAGCACATAAGTACTTTCCCATTCATGCACGCAAGGTGTTAATGTAAATGTACCAGTATTTACATTTAATGTATTACCTCTAATGGGACTTGCGGTTCCTTGCATCTGTTTTGGGTGCAGGTGGGGCTCGGTGCGCTGCAGGCGGTGGTCTCCTCCCCTGCTGCGACTGATACCCCGGTTGGTATGAGTACCCTTGCTGAGACTGATACCCCGGTTGGTATGAGTATCCTTGCTGAGACTGGTATCTGTTCTTCGGCCCACCTTGTCTGAAAGCTCGGGATGGCTGCATTCTGGGTGGGCCACTCCAGTTTCCCTGCTGTCTCGTTGTAGACGGTGAGCTTACGTCACGTCGTTTAATCTGGAGGCCAGATTTTTCAGCCGATTTTGTAGCCTTAATTTTGTCTCCTAAATTAGTGCCAAACAGATAAGCATCTCTTTTAACATCGGCCACTGCAGTATTGAATTTTTTATCCAAAGACGACGTAACTAGCTTTCTTCTAGTCTTAGTGTTTTCAAAATGGAGATCTAGAAAGATCTGACTCACTTCAGATAACTTTTTAAGTATCTCAACTTTACTAAGCTCTTCGTCTATAACAGAAGAAGCCAGATTGGCGAGACCTGCTATCCCCAACCCAAGCTGGTTTTGAGATATTTCCATCATTTTGTCACGATTCCGTACGGTTTCAGTAAGGACCGCAGAAATCTCTAAGTTAAGTTTTGGCGCTTTTGCTAGGCAAAAATTTTCCGGTATCAAGGTCTTTTTTACTAGTGGCTCTTTGGTTTCCTTGGTCATACCATCCACCAGAATCCTACCCCATCGTTTAGCGATTTCTTCTTTGACGGCTGGCCCTAAAACCTCTTCTTTCCCTACTGGATCTCCTAACGCTTCCAATATATCCGCTGGTAGTGCCTCTTGTGACAGCGGCACTACCGCGCTCGTACTAGGCACGGAGTCATGGAAGTCCGCAGAAGTTGCGGCGTTTTCTGTACCCCTTGCATCGTCATCAGGTACCACAATGCAGGATTGTAGGCGATTATCCGATAAATCTGACTGCGACGACATTAGTCGGTCTTCTGGCGTTAGGGACCTGGTATAGTACCGGTCGCACTCTGAAAGTTACGATAAACGTAGATACTCTTTTATAGGTAAGCCATTACAATAGGTACGTGTACAATCTGCAGTTTGCAGTTGTTTTTATTTTAACGTCGTTGGTCGTCATCACGTGACGACTCGAGACTAGTCGTTATCAACCATGATCACGTCATGAAGTATAACGCAGGAATATAAATACTCAATTGCACCCAAAGCACAGGCTGGGTATGTACAAGCACGCAAAGCTATGCGGCTTGTAAACCAATGAGAGATAGGTAGGTACCAACGTTTTGAAGTGCGTCAAAACTCGCTATCTGATTGTAATCAGTACCTAATCTGTTGGAAATACATCCTAACAAGAAAATTTACATAAAATAAAATGAGGGTAGTGACAATATTGGAACACGACAAAATTATTGTAAATTCCAATTTGAACATAATAGTCAATGCACGTAAGAATACCTTAGGTAGGTACTTACTTTATAAAAAAAAACAACTTTGATTTTGGTCGACGGTTGAACAAATTATGGAACACAGAAAAAACATAAACTAACCTTCATCTTCCGTAGACGATGTTGATTCTCGTAAACGTCTTTCTAGACGTCTAATCTTCTTTCTTATTTTACTATTATCACTGCGTTTACGTTTACCCATTCTATAACCTTTTTCAATTAAATTTCTGGCGAAAAACACGACAATTGAAAATTTAGATGTTGTGATGCCCGCACATAAAAAAGGAATGAACTTGGCGCGAGCCGAGTGAGCGGGATGGATACGAACAGTAGGATTTTTTTGATATTAATATTTTATTTTTACAGCTCTAAAAATTATGTGATGCCTAGTACATTGAGAAGTGAAACTACAAAGTGTTATGAATTAATCTAAAGGATGTAACCGTCGTAGTATAATTCTGTTGTTTGTGGGTATTTAAACCTATTCATATTTTGATGAACTGGCCACTTTCATATTTCTAAATTCAAATTTGGATTTTGTAGTTCTATTTTCAAAAACAGTAGTTTGATTTTTTATTGAGCTGAGTAGTCAAATAAGGAGACTTTACATTTGCACCTACGTTACGAAAAGAATATCATATTTAGAGAAAGACGTATTATATTTTAAAGATACGGCGATCATTTTTTTAAATGACTTGCTGCTGGGCCAAATAGATAGCCCACCTGATCTTAACTGGTTACTATTACCTATAACAAAGCATTATCTTCCAGGTCACGTTCATCAAAAACCATTCATCAACCTAAAACATAGTTACTTACAGTTTTTAAGCCTCGTATGTAATTTCACCCACCCTTCAAACTGAAACACAGCAAGCTGCTTGGCGGCGGATATAAGCATGGTGGTAGTACTTTCCAGACGAGTCCTTCGTTCTACTACAACTAACAAATCGATTCTGTACAATGAAAGTCTTTTGTTAGCTCAAATGGGTCAGTTGTTTTAAATCAAAGTCATTGTTTTTCTTTTGCGGTCGCCTGTGTAAGTCAAGTGAATATAAACAAAACCTCGTTTTCCGATGACACAATGTCACATAACAGTCATACAGGAATCATAAATGACACGTACGTTAAAATGAACATTTCTTGCCGAAAAAATCTTCCAACGCTGCCACATTCATTCCTGGCGGGACTTTTAGTCGTGAAGGATTGAACACCAACTTTCAAATACCAAGGTATCTTATATATTAGTAAAAACTACCTCCTATTACGTTTTTCACTATAAGTTTATGACAAACGGAACATACCAAATTACGTAACTCACGACAGGCATATGTTTGATGACCCTTGTACCAATGTATGCTGACAGACAAACGAAAAGGAATTTCCTTAATATTATAACAAGCAAAACGCGCGTGACTACGCTCGCGTGAAATTATTTTCAGACAAAATTTTACCCCGCTGTGCCCGTTTACGGGTTAAATTTACTCAAAACAAATAATGCCCTGAAAATTTTAAGTCTCAACAACCGTTAAGTGGGTTTAGACTGCGCGTTGACTGTCAGTCAGCCAGGAGAAAGATTCTTATAATAGACTAGCCAATTCTGCACGACTTTGTTCGCGTGAGGATGTTTTCACAAAAACTTCAAGCCCTGCTGTACTCGCTTTGGGGTTAAATCTCGGGAATTCCTTTTTTAGTACATCTCGACGCCCTAAGATGAATATACTTAAACAACCAGTGGCTTAAGTTGTGCGTTGTCTATATGTCAGTCAGTCAATCAGTCAGTCAGGAAAAATATTCTTATAATTGTAATAGATTAGTTATGCAAAACCTCCATCTAATTCAAAATCAATGTACCGGGTAATGCGTGACAGACATCACATACATCAATGTTATATAGATGTAATAAAATAGGTGTAGTATGTGCAAGTACATGAATTATTCATGAAGGATCATCAAATGTTTAGAGTTAGGGGTAGTTTACATTGGCTACCCAACAACAATACACGGTATTAACAAAGCCGTAAGTCTTTTGTCTGTTTTTCTAGGCTTGTTCATGAGGAACTGGTACCTAGATTCAATTAGTTATAAGACTATTACTATCAAAGTGATCAACTTTGATTCTATGGAAATACCTTTTGACATCGACAACGTAAAAAAAATTGTTAACAAAATTAGCAACAAAGCATAATTTAGCTCCAAAGTAAACATAGCTTGTATGTTGCTTGGCTAGAAATGTTATCATGTGTGTTCATCTCACAAATGTTTGTTCTCAGTAAAAATCGAACTTACAACCTCCAGCGCAAAAGCCAGAGCTACTACCGAGTTATGACAGCTGTCAAAAATGGGTTGAGTGTACATTCCCCTTTACCTCCAACATGCGTCATAATTCCAGAACGCATCCGGTCATTTCGACCGCCATTTTTATTGCGTTTTATATTCATAGAACAATTTGAGAAATCCTTTTGGATTTCCTTGGGATCCAAAAACGTATGCAGTGACCACCCTTTGGGGAGTCAATGACCTCTTTATTCAGATGAGTTATGGTGATCGTAAAACGCTTACGGCTGTGTGTTTTGGTGAAATATTTATCACGTTTTGTCGAAAGATGTCAAGTCAAAGTCAAATAGCATTTATTTCATAGAATCAAGTGATCACTTTGAATAGTTTTAAAACTAGGTGAATCTAGGTGCCAGATTCTTGCGATCAAGCCTAGAAGGACAAGAAACTTACGGCTTTGTTTATAACGTTTTTCTGTGTGAACCTTTTTACAAAATATTGTTATTGATCCTACTAATATTATCAACGAGAAAGTTTGTAAGTTTGGATGGATGTTTGTTACTCTTTCACGCTCTAACCAGTAGACCGATTTGGATGAAATTTGGAATAGATATAGATTGTAACCTGGATTAACATATAAGCTACTTTTTATTCCGAAAAAATAACGGAAACAGGATAAAACTGCTACAAGGGCGAAGCTGCGAGCGGCCGCTAGTACAAAATAATTGATTTTATTTAGATAAGAAATTCAGATAACACTACAGAAATGAGAAACCCACTCACATGTATCTCTGTCGGTTAAATAAGCAGCTTTCAATGAAAACTAAACACCACTGTAATAATAATATGTATGTTTTCAAGAGGAGAGTGAATAGGTATCTTCTAGGTAAGTCTGTTACACTGCATCGTCGCTTAACATCAGGTGAGTTTGCGGTCAAACATTTACTTAAAAACTGTAAGAAACACTTATCCTTTCTTAATGCCCACCTGTTGTTAAGGGGTTACCATCACCAAGCATTACTTCGCAGGTCACGCTTGTGATGACCGTGCCCTACAATGCACTACGTCCATCAACATGAGGCATAAAGGCTTAGCCTCATGTGCCTGTTTCATAACTTAAAACGGGATTACTAAACCGCAATGCAATAATCGTTAACTAAGTTCCCAACCACAACTAAATTTCAATCCAACTCAAACCGTCCTTGAAATCAATCAAAATAACCCCAAACGCACCAAAACTTAACAGAGCTATCGAGATCTTAAATCGCTTAGAAGGACCCTATATTGAGTTATCCGGTGGTTAAGCGCGAGTAATAATGTATGGCCACCCTATACTCTATAACCCTTGTTTTGTAAGAAGTGGCGGCCGTCTTTTAACGTTGATAGTACTTAACTTTTTTACTAGTTGTTCTATAAGAACAGTAGATCTTACGAGCTCTTCGTTTATATATAACGTTTATCTATTTTGTATAAACCGAAGTTTTTAGTGTGATAAATAACAGCAAACTTACCCCATATTAAAAAAATACGATCAAAAAAAAACCAATCAAATTAATGAATTCTACAAATTTTAACAAAAAATGTGACCTTTAAGCGGTTAACCAAAGTTAGATATTTGTATGAAGTTGTTTAAAATAAACAAATTTCTCACAAATTAATAAAATACAGTTGTTAAATTACATTTTAATTTTGATAGTTGTCATGACATTTTTTTAAAATCATGTATAATGAAATCTTTATTTTTGACATCTATCTTCAACCCCATTCACCGTCACATTAGGCTGTATAATTACGGTGGACGTTTTTTTAAGAAACACATTACTAACACCGGTTTGAACGAGATTACTAAAATTGCGTCGAAGGGATAGTACGTTCATTTTGTGGTGTTTTTTTAAATATATATGGCACTGTACATTTTTTTTATTCTATTGCTGGTGGATCAAGCATATGGCTCACCTGATGTTAAGTAGTAACCATCACCTCATCATCATCATCATCATCATCATCAGCCTATATCAGTCCACTGCTGGACGTAGGCCTCTCCCAAGACGTGCCACTGAGAACCATCACCTATAACAAAGCATTGCCTTGTAAGTCACGCACATTAAGTACGTGCCCTACGATGCTATACCATGCGTCCACCGACCATACCTACTGCTGAGGCATACTGGTGTTAAGCGTTAGTGCCTGTAATTTCACTTGTAATTTATTAAATTACAGTTTTTTGTTAAAAACTGTTGTTCTAGGTAATATTTTTTTATCAGTGGTTAAGTTATTACATATAGTGTAAAAAAATAATAATTGTACGATGGCAGTTTTTTCGATGATAACTTATGTACAAAAGCTTACTTGATGTTGAGTGGTGATGATGAGATGATTGTCATATATTTTAGAACTTTTACTATCGTTTTTGCTATCGGTACATGTCTGGTGGTGAGTTAGAAACAGTTTAGAGAACAAGTTATTGGATGCGTCGGGACCTTGCTAGTAATTAATTATTGAGGCCCTACGGCTACAGAGTGCATAAATTCGGCCTTATGTACAGAGACCCAACTCTGGTAACAAAATATCATCAAGTTCAAGTTTCAGTCGTGTCGATCTCTAAATGGTTCTTCGAAGATATTTCAGACAGGTCCAATTTTGACCATAAAATTTTAGTATTTATTTCGATTCAAAATCAGCTAAATAAATATTATGAACACAACATCATCTAGCCCCGAACTAAGCATAGCTTGTACTATGGGAACCAGATGACTATATAACACCCAGATACAGAACAACGGAAAAAACATCTACGTTCATCACACGAATGTTTGTTCTCGGTGGGATCGAACCCACTTAAATAGTCATAGTGTGTAATTTACAGCACATTAAATAGTCAAATACCATCTGCACGCCAAAGCTTTTTGGCTTCTAATCTATGCCAATTATAAGAATCTTTGTCCTGACTGACTGACTAACATATAGACAACACACAAAAACTTTCAGGGTACATTACTCTAGTACAAAAAGGTGTATTATGAAAGAAATTTCCCTAATTTAACCCCTAAACGGGTACAGAGGGATTGATGTTTTTTATAAAAACAACTACCGCGCATAGTCACTCGTGGCAGTATAATATGATCCTACTAATATTATAAACGCGAAAGTTTGTAAGTAAGTATGGATGAATGGATGGATGGATGTTTGTTACTCTTTCACGCTCTAACCAGTAGACCGATTTGGATGAAATTTGGAATAAACATAGATTATAACTTGGATTAACATATAGGCTACTTTTTATCCTGAAAAAATAACAGGAATGGGGAAAAAACTACAACGCAGGCGAAACTGCGAGCTGCCGCTAGTTATTTTATAAAAATCTTGAAAAAATCATTTTTACTTAATATAGAAAAGTATCCCTTTACACGCCGTCAGTGACCCTGACGATTCCTATTAAAATTCGTTTGACGTAAGACGTTCAGTTACAACTGCTTTGCGTCGTCCTCGGAATGCTAAGCGCTATAAAATAAGAAAATTCAACATTGCTAAGGTTCTTTAAATCTGAACACAAAAAGCAGCAAGTAAAGACATGAAAAGGTATACAACTTGCTTATTGAACAAGTAACTTGTAAAAACTAAGATAGAACAAGTGATACAAAGGCCTATTTGCATAACAATCTGATTTAATTTTATTTAGCTAATCATGTTTACCAAGATAAACATGTTTGGCTTAGGCGTAATAGTGACTTAATTTTCCTTGTGCAAGATGTCAAACGTATATAGCTTCTTGTAATGCATTTAGGGGCTCGTTAAATACATTTAGTGATTGTTGTGCAAGCGGGCCTTATACTGAGATTAAACCTTAAGGATTGTGGTTATGTTTTTACATAATTATGTTTGTAATTAAATTAAAAGATTAACTTTATTGCAGGTGCTGCATAAATTTTTACAAAATTTTGAACTTTTTTTCCTATTAATTATACATTAGACTCAGGTTGGAGGATGCAGATTAGTGTAGGGCACGTTCTTAATGAATGTGACCTGCAAAGCACCGTTTTGTTATAAAATATATAAAGCGGCTTCATCGTATAAAGAAAAACATCAATACAAAACACAGCGTAAATCGGCTTACTATTGGTCCATTGAAACCTTGAGGACATTTTTAAATAACATCATCTAACCCCAAACTAAGCATTGCTTGTACTTATACCTTCATTATTGGAACCGTTAAGGAGTGGAACTCATTACCAGCGTCTGTTTTTCCTGACGACTATAATCTAAATCTCTTTAAGGCAAGAGTGAACAGGTGTTTTTTACCGTCCTGCTTCATCGTCTGCTCCATCGTCACTTACCATCAGGTGAGATTGAAGCCAAAGGATAGTCTAGTAATGTTAAAAAAAGAGGAAACCAAATGACAAATGAGATTAACCGAATTCGTGACACAAAAACAAAACAAAAAAACGAATTCAAAGAATCATTTACCTGCTGATAATGCCATATTGTCACACTACGGTACTTATCATTCTGGTCATCACCGACAACAAGCAAACTGCCCACTACGCGCCATGCTTACTAAACATTTGCAAATTTAGGTGCAATGGGCCCTTATGATCGAAAGCATTCGATACGTAGAGATAATAGTCCTCGCTTCTCGATATAAGAACTCCAGTTTTAAGTACAACGCGGTTGTTGTTGACATGCGTAGTTTTTGTCGAAGTTGACACAATTTTCTGTTAGTGACATGTTTTGTACTACGCCTAAAATACTATCCTTTTAATTTATTTATATTTTAAACTATTAGAATGGTGCGTGAATTTGTTCGCTCAAAGTTTTTACATACAAACTCAGACCCTTCTGCACTTCTTTAAAGGTTGAATTTAAAAAAATTCTATACCCCCAAAATCCAAAAAATATATGCAGTGAAACTTTAAAATCTCTACGACCAGTAGCTTAAGCTGACATATCCATCAACATTCCTGTTCATCGCTCTCCTGGTTACATGATTTTCATCCGTCACCTTGACTTTTCTTTGTTCTTTTATTTGTTTGGTCATGATTATTTTCTCTGCGATGTTTATGTTGTACTAGAGTACGTCCAAGTATAACATTTGACCTATATATACCCTGTTTAGGTAGTCTTTAATATGTTAGTCAGTGAGAACAAAGGATACTGTAGTAAAATTTTTATTATAGTCTACTCAGTATCGTTACTAGTATAGAATATAGCCAGTATAACAAAACTCAACAGTATAAATCAGAAATGTAAATAAAATCAGCTTATTTTATTTTTATTTATAAAGATACAACATAACGAATGAATCAAGAAAACACAAATAAGAACCAATCAAATTTCACGCATAAGGACATGTCGCGTAAGACACACAGTCTCATTAATTTAGAACGTGAGACGTGAGGCCACAGTACAACGCAACAGGTAAGTAACATACTTTATTAAAATAAAAAACCCTAAATTGTAAGCACCGTTGTAAAAGTAAAAGAAAAGGTGGGTTGATATATTATATAAAATATTTTATTTGCACATAAAAACAACAGTACAAAAACGAATTTAATGTTATAAAACATTATCTTCCAGATAACCCTTGTGTATTTAAAAAAAGTACAAATACAAGAAAAACGCGATGGGTTTGCAACGTGACCCGTATGGCTTACTGCAAAAATGTCGGTAGGTATATGTTTTAGTGCATAATATTTGAACGTACTTCGACCCCCTAAATATCTTCAAAGAATCTGGTGTAGGTAGTTGGTAACTAAGAAATCTGAGGTGATATTGCCTAGGGATTAAAGTTGTGACGCAATTTTTTTTTTAAATAATAATACCTAACCGTAGACTTTATACTAAGTCTACGGTTAGGTATTACTGTTTGCCTCAAACTATGTCTTGTTCATTCAAAAAGCGTTCCACATGCGTACGAAATATATTTTCCGTTTCAAACAAAACGATGTTTTGATGGATGCGCGTGCGAAGCGCACCCGACTCACCGGAATAGCCGGCTAATTATGATAGAAGGGTAACATCGAGGGTATTTTTGAAATGATGTCCTATTTAGAAAGGGTGTTATCCTCCATCAGTAAAATATTGAAACACTAATTGAAACTATGTTTAAATACTAAATAAAAACTCTCACTAGTTTAAGGGAGAGAATTCTGCACTTTGTGTTCCGGTTCGTGGACACCATTTGAGAACCTTTATTCGTCAGCGGTTGTCGATATTATTTGATAAAAATATTGTTTGAACAAAATGAACGTAAGTACCGTTGGCATAAAAATCCAAACTTTCAATTAACAATATCACACCATAAAATGATCAGAACGCTCGTCTGTAGTAGCGTCAGCACAAAAGTCAGCCTGAGGCGAGACGCGTGAAAGTGGCCTCAGCTCGGTCTCTCAAGCAATTAATAAGTTTGGGAGCGCAGGCGACCGGACGTCCGGACGGTCGGACGGTCGGGCGGTTGTCACATTGCGGGTACGGATCGCAGAGGAGATTAATTAGCTTTGCATTTGTTGCAATCGAAGTTTCGGCTACGTAAAGAAGTTAAAGACACTTTTTACTTGGACGAATCGGATAAAAAAGGCAAAATAGCTTTTTATACTGTTTAGTTGGTTATTTTTATTTAACCGTAGCCTAGTGGAAGTGACCCTGCCTTTGATTCTAAGGGTTAAAATCCGATCTAGCATCAATAGATTTTTCTGTACCAAAATTGCGCTCAGTACTAGTGCTTTCGCTACGGATTTCTTCATTTCTGATTCTATCTCGTAATAAAACTTCCAGCATAGCTCTATATCCCGTTGTAAGTAAGGTCACTGTTGTAATATTCAAATTATATGTTCGTATTTACTGTATAATAATAATAATAATGCTGGACAATCCACACAGCATCATCTAGCCCCAAGCTAAGCAGAGCTTGTGTGGTACTAGATGACTGATATACTTAATACAATATATTACGTACATAGATATTTTTTATTATACATAGAAAATACCCAGAACACCCGGAATAAATATTTGCAGATCGTACAAACATTTATCCCGAGGCGGGAATCGAACCCGCAACCTCCTGCGTCGCAGGCGGTCATTCGCCCGCCGCGCCACATCGGTCGTCAAAGTATAAGTGAGATAAGTTTTTCTTGCTGACGCTATGTAGTCAATTGAACTGGCAGAATGGTCAACGCTGGTCAGACAGCGTTATACAAACTTTGCTGACGGTCGGTTAGCTATGTTATCAGAATCTGTCTTTCAGCTCTCGCTGCTTTTTATGAACATCAGCTATAGTTGACTGTTGAGGCGCTATTCTCATTTTCACTTAAGATAATGTCTATTCGATATTTTGTCTCTCACTGTATGTCTACGATAGACATAATCTGTGACGTCATTTAGTTTTTAGGGTTCCGTACCCAAAGGGTAAAACGGGACCCTATTACAAGGACTCCGTTGCCTGTCGGTCTGTCTATCCGTCTGCCACCAGTCTGAAATGAGAGAGTTGAATTTTTTACAGATATGTATATCTGTTGCCGCTATAACAATAAATACTAAAAAACAGAATAAAATAAATATTTAAGGGGCTCTCATATAGCAAATGTGATTTCTTTGCCATTTTTATTATAGATAATGGTACGGAACCCTTGTTGCGCGAGTGTACTCGCACTGAGCCGGTCTTTTAAAAACTTTCAAATTAATTTCATAAAAAATAAAAGTTTGTACGATCTGCAAATATTTATTCTGGGTGTTCTGAGTATTTTATATATGTATGTATGTAATGAATTAAGTATATCAGTCATCTAGTAGGTACCCATAACACAAGCTCTGCTTAGCTTGGGGTTAGATGATGCTTTGTGGATTGTCCAGCATTATTATAATTATTATTTTACCAAACTGCATGACTCATCTAACTGCACACATTAAACCGGTTATAAATGTTAACCTTAAAACAACAAATCATTAAATAAGGCACTTAACTGATATAAATCGTAAACACGCGTTTAGTGTCAATTTACAGCAATAAGTGCAAATTAAGCGAATTTGAGCTCTAATACAGTATTGATAGAGACTATGCGTTGCGTGTGATATTTTGTAAATCTGTAGATAATAATCCTTTGGAACACCTCAATTACCACCGATAAAGTTAACTAGCAACATTTTACTAGTGCTGTGTTATATGCAATTAGAAATAATGATCCCGGGATCCCGTACTCGGAATTTGTTACCTCACATTAAACACTAGTTTTATATATAAATAAATACAAGTAGAGATAATAATCCCGAAATTTCCAGATACGGACCCGGAGTAAAACTCCAGTTCCTAGTGTGGTACCTTACACCAAACGCTAATTTTGAGATTGATCCCGAAATCTAGCAACTACAAGGATGAGCTTAAAAATAATAAAAATCCCGGGATTCATAGATGGGATACAAATTGGTATTTACATGATGTTATAAGCTATCATCTTTAAAAAAAAAGAAGAATGAAAGAATTTATTGTTGTTGCACTGGATTGGTATAAATAACACTACATTAATATTGGTCTAATGTCAAATATACTATGGTAGGTATCTCCCTGTCACATATACTATAGTACTTATCTCTTGTCCGCTAGCTAGGCTTACTACATTATGTATGGTAGGTACATAACAATTTATTTAATTAAAAGCATTTATTTTATAGAATAATGCAGTACTTCATACGTGATACGTACTTCTTACGTTGTTTTCTTATAACCGAAATCATTGCGCGCATAATTATTTCAATGGAATAATTCATTGGTGTATCACCGGATCCTAAACCCATGACCTTAGGATCAGAAGACGGGATCACTCCACTAGACCTCTGGTTACTTTGATGTTAATAATTTTTGAAGTAATACTTCTAATGCGACTTCCACCAAGGTTGCGTTAAACGTTTAACACTACCATGGAGGGAGTATGAAAGCACTGTTCATTCTCTCTTTCTCTAATAGCTAGTTACGTTTCGTATATTAAAGAAGTTTTACTTCAGTCGTGTGGTCTAAAGCACACTCGTTTTTTTTCAATAATTCTCGATCGGCAGTGACATCACTAGTGCCTCGCAAATCAACGTTTAAAACAGTCATTATCTAGTTAACGCTCGCTTAGGCCGGTTACATGAATGTCCCATAATTGAACGGTGCTTTTCATTGGCGCATGACACGCAAGACTCTTCATTTTTAGGGTTCCGGAGAACAATTAGAAACTCTACTACAATATCCAAAGGCTATGTGTTGTGAAAAAAACCACAGAAAAAAACGGTGAGAACCAAGCCTTTTTGAAGTAATACTTCTAATGCGACTTCCAACGAGGTTGCGTTAAACGTTTAACACTACCATGGAAAGGGTATGAAAGCACTGTTCTTTCTCTCTTTCTCTCATAGCCAGTTACGTTTCGTATATTAAAGAAGTTTTACTTCAGTTATGTGGTTAAAAGCACACTCGGTTTTTTTGCGCTGGGAAAAATACGTTTCGCATACCCCCATTAGATTAACCTTGCTACCCCCTTACGGCGCGAAATCAAATTAAATCAAGCTGTAAAATTTCACCCTTGAACCTTTGTCTTTCAAATCTTTTAGTACCAAGTACTCCCTCAAGATTTTTTGAGGATATTTAGAAAGTCACACCTACACACCCAGATTTTGCAGTAGTTGGCATTCTATACGTGTACGTGACCGGTTGCAAGTCCACCGCCGCTGCTAGAATACTAACTGGTTTCACTAGCATTGTCAAGTTAAAAAAATTGCGTAGTTAGCGAAACCATGTAGTACTTCTGGTTATCACACTTGGCCAGTTATTAATTTTGATTACGTCAGTCTTGTCTGAAGTTGTCTGCTTCTTTGTTGAAAGTAAATAACATAATTGTTTGTGTAGTTTGTTTGATTTTACCGCCATAGCTTAACAAAATATTAAGCTATCTTGCATCATGGGACGACATGAGGCAAGCCAGGACTACTAAAGCCACAACAATGTTGTGCCGTGGTAGTCCCGGCTTAAAATATAATTATCACTTTCCATTATACGTATATGACGACCGATGTGGCGAGGTAGGCGAATGTCCGCCTACGATGCAGAAGGAGGCGGGTTCGATTCCCGCCTTGGGATAAATGTTTGTATGATCTGCAAATATTTATTCCGGGTGTTTTGGGTATTTTCTAAGTATAATAAAAAATATGTATGTAATGTCAAAGTCAAAATCAAAGTCAAACAGCATTTATTCAGTAAAATCCGCAGGGATCATCTTGAAACGTCTTAAATCTAGGTGAATCTAAGCGCCAGTTCCTCGCGACCAAGCCTAGAAGAATGTGTTGTATTAAGTATATCAGTCATCTAGTACCCATAACACAAGCTCCGCTTAGCTTGGGGCTAGATGATGCTGTGTGGTTTTTCCAGCTTTATTATTATTATGTTATTATATCGTAAAAGGTAATTTTTTTATTCAACTTACTGATAGAACAAGCAGATAGCCCATTGCCTATAACAAAGTATTTCCTCGCACGTCACGCTCGTTAGAAACGTGCCCTACCATCGTAGGGCACGTTTCTAACTAGCGTTCGTCAACCTGAGGCATACATACAGGTATTAAGCTTCATGTGCTTGTAATGCCACCGGCACCCACACCCTTCAAACCGGAACACAGCAAGCTTACACTGGTATAAATCTGCCCAACAGAATACATATTTCATGCTCTATCGATAATCAGTACGGTAGCGTTTCTTTGCAATAGCCTCAGGGCATAGATACGAACTTTAGAAATAATAGGCCAACTTCTACAAGGCAGACCTGGTTTATCAGTGAAATACTCTTTCAAATTACAGTGGTGCGGACCGCGGTGGCGCAGTGGAAGTTCTTATCAGTAGCTGGAGGCTAGAGACCTTTCATAATCAATAGAGTGGATATCAGATGGCTTGATTGCAGAGGTAAATAGTATTTTAAAGTTGCTGGAATTGTACTTACGACGGCAAATAGAAAGAGTTTGTTTTTTTGTGGTTTTTATACATTGAAATTAATTTGTTAATTTTTATAGTGCATCATTTATTATTGCAACAGTTTACTTTTCGAGGATAACAAAGGTAGGTAATTAATTTAAAATGCATTTCAAACATACGACTTAATCCCGATTTTAATCCCTTGGCCTGGTAGATCGTCGGATCTCTTAGTAGGTACCTATTCGAGATTCTTTGGGGATGTCCAAAGGGGTAGTCAGAGGTACGTCTAAATACCAACTAGTTTCATCACGATGTTTTCTTTCACCGCATAAGAGCACTGACATTGCGCACATAAACTTTTCGGTAGTAAAACTTATTGTTGCACGACCGGATTCGAACCCACGACCTTAAGATCAGAAGTTGGAGATCACTGGCACTAAACCAATGCACTTTTTGTTCATATCCGCTACCCGTTCGTTGCAAGTTGTTACACAAATGAACACAACCCGAAAAAAGACGGACTCCTAACCCAAAAACCTCATATAACAGCCCTATCTCGGAGACGTCATACACACAAAACATTTTCTGCTAAAAGTGGGTTATCACATCCCACAATGGCCGGCGGAGATCTGATAGCAGCTTGCCAGTAGTCTAAAACTTGGCACTAACAAGAAGGGGTGACCAAGGCTTTATCAGTTTTGGAGATAGACTAGCCAGGAACCCATAAGGGTTATTAGTATCATAAGATAATGAATACGATACCTTGCAAATCACATCTTGGTTAACCATTTAATATACCAACTGCTCATTACGAAAACAAATAAATATTCATTAAAATTATTAAGTTTTCAACACGGGAACCAAAGTTTATTAATTGTAAAAAGGACAGATAAATACCTTATAGAATGCCTTACCTAGGCGTTTTTAGGAAAAACGATTTTCTTTTAGTAGCAGTAGTAGAGCTTTTAGCAAAAGACTTGTCCGGGGAAGTACTACCATGCATATTTATGCCGCCAATTAGATAGTTGTGTTCCCGTTTGAAGGGTGTGGGTGCCAGTGAAATAACAGGCACTAACAATGGACATATAAAAACCTAATACCATACGTAATACCCGCAAACACAGTATTACACCCATACAACCTCTAACTATCTGATCTTAGTGTATTTTAACCGGGGAAAGACTACCACCTATTTCTGCAGCCAAGCAAAAGGCTGTCGAGAAAGTTAAAAAAAATACTAATAGAAAAAAGCGTAGTAAAATCCCAGTTTCCCAAAAACCATGGACTTACCATCAATGGATACCACTAGCGAACTCTTTTAATAGTAGCATCGTATTCTCTATTAAATACGCAACCCGCTGGTTGCCAAATTGGTAGCTCGCAGCGATTCGTGCGTTTGATGCTTTGTATTGCCTATCGGTTCTCTAGCCCGCAAGCTTTTTTGACTATGAACGAAATCTAGTATTATTTTATCTTTTTCAGGCTAGTGCATAATTTTACGACGTACAGTCAGCTGCACTAGAATATATGCAGTTTGTAACTTTCAAAATGGTTTCACAGCGGTGCTTAAAATATTTACACGACATTTATTCAAAAAATAAGTGAGATCATCAACTAATACCATAACTTTTTTGGTTTTTGAGGTGTAGGATATAAATATTTGGCTGTAATACCGTTGTGAAACTTACAAATTGTATACATTCTAGTGCAGCTGACTGTACAACGCAGTATAAATGTATTGGTTTTGTTTTCGCTATTAGCAAAGGTGTATGTTTTTACCATCACCTCCCATGCATCGTTAAAGGCACTAAGAGATCGTTAGTCGCACCTTCTAAGTAGTGGTGATTATAGCAAACTCAAAATATGGTCCTTGAAGAGTCTGATCTTAAGTGACGAATTTTGTGTCAAATTTTCATTGCAAACTGTCATAAAATCGTGACTTGAGACAATAAATCTGACATGCGTTTGGTTAATCAACGAAAAGTAAGTTAGTTTTATCAGCTTTACTATGTTATTTTTTAGGAATTGAACGTATGATAGATAAATTGTTTATCTGCTAACAGTGCATCACAAGTGGTGAACTATCTTTAGGGAGGTATTGATATTACAGGTTTTAGGTTCTTTGTTAACCCGTAGCCTTTGGCCTGCGAGGGAACATAAATAAATGCAATCTTGACAATATTTCCTATAAAAATGATTTTATTCTAAGAGTCTATAGTATCGTAATCAATAAAAACAATAGATTAAGCCGTTTTCTCGACAAAAAAAAAACAAAAAATATATAAATAACGAGCAGATTATCAATTATTGCTTTACTGAAGCAATTATTTGCTTTGCTTAACCCAAAACGGTGAAGGAAAACATCGTGAGGAAACCAGCTAGTACCTATTCTAGCAGCGTTCTCTATCCTGCAAAATGTGTGTATGTACCAAATATACTTCTGGACGTACCTCTGAATACCCCCCTTAGATATCCTTGCAGAATCTGGTACTTAGTAGGTACTAGGAAACGGAGAGGATATCTATCTTGCTTGGGGATTAAAATCGTGACGCTATTTTTATTTTATTTATTTTTTACAAGACTATTAAAATAAATGAAAAAATACATCGTACAGAAGATATTTTTGTTTCTCAGGAATAACTGTAAATCTATGGGTCAATAAATAAACTGTACGTTAAACATGATTATCGTGTAATGAAGGCAAACCCCCATAAATAATGCGCCATTGTTTTATGGTGACAATAGACTACAATAGTGAACATAACTACTAACTTAGAGAAACATGGAGCTAGGAAATGAGAATATATTACTACAAGAAAGTAGGAATATATTACTACTTAAGTAAGTAGTGAAATTTCTTGTAAAAGTGTCTGAGGTTTTTTTTTCGATAGACTATCCTTGCTTCAATCTTACTTGGTGGTAAGCAAGATAGCTTTGTTAGGCATCAGAACAGATAACTTATAAAGACGACCGATGTGGCGCGGCGGGCGAATGTCCGCCTGCGATGCAGAGGTTGCGGGTTCGATTCCCGCCTTGGGATAAATGTTTGTACGATCTGCAAATATTTATACCGGGTGTTCTGGGTGTTTCTATGTATAATACAAATTATCTATTTATGTAATGTATTGTATTAAGTATATCAGTCATCTAGTACCCATAACACAAGCTCTGCTTAGCTTGGGGCTAGGTGATGCTGTGTGGGGTGGGTTGTCCAGCATTATTATTATTATTATTATTGTAAAGTATATAATATGTTTTCTTTTTTCAAATATATTATTTCTTGATTACATTCGTAGGTCGTAGCCAATATTCAAAAGTTCAAAAGTTATTCATCGTCTGTCGAATACTGTCTCTTCCCAGATCTTTTAGAAATAACTGAGCAATCTATACCACAAGCGTTTCAAAACCTAAAATATCTAAACACCAAACCGAAACTCCATCACAACACAACCCAATTCTCAAAACTCAACCCAAATACGTCATCAAAGTGTTCCGCAGAGTGAGTCCAAAAGAATCCAATCAAAACATCGAAGCGCCAATAAACCGACAAGACTATTCATCACCGCATTTTCCCTATTCAGCTGAAACTGAATCCTTTCAGATTTACAGATAACCGCTCTACATGCTCCACGAGTAGGTAGAGAAAGCGTCTGGCGTTATGGGGCGCCGAGTGCTTGCACGGTGCCGCGTTTGTATGAACCAACTACTTGCCTGGTATTTTTTTATAGAATTTGCGAATGAAACCAGTAGATGACCTGATTTTGAGTGGATACCATCGCCTATAACAAAGTTTTACTAAGGTAAAGGGCTCGTCCGGGGGTACAATTGCTAACTAATATATAATTGCGACTAATTCACCTTTCAAAGAAACAAAACAAAATCAAAATTGGTTCATCCGTTTGGGAGCTAAGATACCACAGACAAACACACACACAGACAAGTCAAACTTATAAAACCTCGTTGTTTTTGCGTCGAGGGTTTAAAATAAATGAATTTACCAGCAAAAAACGTACCAAATTATGCAGTAAACTAGCGTGATTTACCTCCTAACGAGTGTGACTTACTTCTTAACAAGCGTAACTTACTTTCTAAAGAGCGTGACTTACTTCCTAAGGAGTGTAACCTACAAGGTAATGCTTTGTTATAGGTGATTACCACATACCATAAGGTGGGTCTTATGCTTGTTCCACTAGCAGTAGCATTCAAAAAAATTACTAATTTCTGACTTGTGCCTAAACTAGCTCGTTTCAACGCGCCTCCAGCCGCATCTCGTCACTCAGTGGCACTCAATAATGCATGCGCAGGCGGGCTGAGCCTACAATCCTGCGCTATGATACAAGGCAAAAACTACGCGAAGCTGCTACATTCCGGGTACATTCATGGAGAATGTACGCTAGACTCTAAACATAGTGCGTCCTATGAAAACATGATGTATGCTTGAACCGAGTCTCTAGCATAACCAGACATTTGTGGCAAAACCGTATCGTGTTGATATTTAAAATACATTGGGCGGTCAATAAAGTAACTGAAAGTACAGTTTGCCTAGTTTCTGCGCAGTGTAACTCGGATATGATACAAGTTGCGAACGTCAAATTGGTTTGTACTTGGTCTTTTGGTATAATTTACAACGGGAGTTCATAAACATTTATTTGTTTAAAATTTTGAACAACCCGTAAGTAACAAAAAGTTTATTTTTCAAAAATATAGCAAATTCTTGAAGTTTTGCCTTAGTTTCTTCAGGCATGATTTTACTGAAGTCATTATAAATTGCCATTGCCGCCCATTGTATGTAGCATTATGTTTAAGTTTTATGTATACTTGTTTATTCTTAAGTTGTGGTGTGCAATAAAGTATCTTCTATTTATCTACAAAAAAATAAAAAACAAATAAATATAACAACTGCAGTAAAGTCATGTATTTAACTTTGTTTTTCCAGAGTCTAGTGCGCAAAAGCGTCAAGGCAGAGATAGACTTAAATATATGATATTAAGGTGGTATCTGGCGGTATAGAAGGGGACCACACATGTTTATATTTTATGAAACTTACATGGATTAAAGTGGCGATAACAAAACTATGCATATTTATTTGTGTATATAATATCTTGGCTCAGAACAATGATTTAAATCTTCAAAATCTTCTCAATTCTTCCAATTTATTTCCAGAGACTAGAATCAATTTCGACAAGTTAGTTCGAAAAGTCTGCATGACAAAATCATTTTTTTTTTATTAATTATAACTAAGCGTTTGGCTGCCATCACACCTGATGGAAAATGAAGATACAGCCTAAGGTGGAGCACGCTTAGCCATTATCCACTTGTTCACTCTTGATTTGAAAATTCCGACGTTGACAAACAACCAACAATATCCCAGTTCTTACAAATTTGTTACTATATCAGCACACCTTCTATTTTTTGCTTCATAACTTTAGTCCCGCACTTCAGCCACGAGGAGGTACATTGTCTAAAATTCTACAAGCTACAGTGTCCTATCTAGAGTACAATACATGTGCTATCTCGGTTGGCTACACGCCTGCAGACCTCTTGAGACAACCCTCGAGTCTCACCTGGTGTAAGTTCAAGGTTACTGCAATATTTATGAGAATAACAACTTTTATTCAGACTCTTATTCGCCAGTTTTATATAAGATCAGAAAGTGGTTTGAAAAGAAATCGATTTAGTGTCGACTTCATACACGTGGAGTACCTTTAGTTCCAAAGCGGCCTAGTTTATCTTGGGGAAAACCTCTGTTCCCAATTCATGGTACAGTCAGCTGCACTATATTATGCAATATTTACACGATAGTTATTACAAAAAATAGGTGAGGTCATCAACTAATTTCATTACTTTTTAGTTTAGAGTTCATTGTTTTGCTGAAATACCGTTGTGAAAGTTACAAATTGTATACATTCTAGTGCAGCTGACTGTACGTTTCGACATCAGTTTTAGTAAGGCTGCTGCTGGAAATAGGCTTGAGGCTTTAATTTTGTTACCCAACGTCATATAGCCCCAAATTAAGCATAGGTGAGGCTATGAGAAAAAGATAACTAATAGAATTTTTAGATACTTATTACAATACAATACCCAGACAGAGAACGAACATCTATGTTCATCACACATTTTGTCCTCAGTGAGGATCGAATCCACAACCAACAGTACATAAGGCAAAGTTACTAACTAAGCTGTGTCAGAACATTCTTAAATCTCAGTAGGTCTACCATGAGTTTTTACAATCTACAGTCGCTAGCGACTGTAGATAAAAAAATGTATGAAGATTTGTACAGCGCCTCTAGTGGATAGTTGGGTACTAAAATGCGCAGCATGAGTCACGTAGTTAACTATCCTACGTCACAGTGTAGTAAACTATACTACAACGACTGTAGATTGGGCTTCATTTGCTTACAAATTGGTACCATGAGTTACTAATTTGACAGATGCCATAGTAACGTACTATTACTACTGTAGTTACGGCACTCACCGATGTTTTGCTTCGTGAAAAGACTATAGTTTGTGATAGATTTTGTGATTTTTAAATTTAAAATGCTTAATAAAGCACGTTTTGTCTTGGAATTATTCTGCCGAAATGCCGAAATAGAAGATAAACGACGCGAACAAAGAAAGTTTCAAAGTGAGATGCGTGTTCTTCCACTTCAAACTTTTATATAGTGACACCAAATTTGTGAAATTTTATAGACTAAATAAAGAAGCTTTTTAGAAATTGTGTGATTTATTGCGGCAACATACGGATAAAAAATCAACACAGAGAGTCTCATTAGAATCAAAGTAGTTTGTTTTATTTAGATTAAAATGGTTTTGCAGCTCATTGAAACAACTAAGTAGGTACCTACTTAATTAAGTATTTTTTGTAGGTGTTATGTGCTCTATTATTCTATGCTCACGGTGATTATCAACGTGTTGTTGGAGAGGCAATCCATTTTTCTCAAGAAGCGATGAGTTCATTATGAAGAAGTAACTGCAGCCCTAAACCAGCCAACTGTTGTGAACATGTTTATTAAGTTTCCAGCATTTTTAAGTTTATAAACACTACGCACGCGAGCATCCCACCGTCGTCCTCGGTCGTGTAATTTGACTAACTTGTAGCAAAAGTAAACAAAATGCGAGAGCTAAATGTAATTGGAACCGTTGTAACACGAATAAATTTGGGCTTTATTAGATTGAACCGAAATGAGAGAGTCAGGCGACTCTCCACATTTGTCGGATAATAGTACTTTGTTATTTTATCTTCTGTCGCTATCATCGTGCATTACTTAAAAAGAGATGTAATGATGCCAACCTAACAACGCTAATCTACATAGGGTGTAGTTGTAACTATATCATAAGTGGCAAGCACCAACACTACTCATGGTACCGCTCTTTATGCTATCTATACAATCTGCGTATTTACGTAACTACGGTAGTAACGTCAGGTGTTTTTTCTGTGAAATCTCATGGTAGACGTACAGGTACTTGTCATCGCGTTATCGCTTACCGTACTGGATTTAACGTAAGTGCAAAAGTAGAGGGATTGAAGATAAGATTTTACAATACACGGTGCCAATTTTCTTTCAACTCATCAAAAAGACATTCTGTCCTAAAATTAAAAAGGTTGGGCATTGGACATTTCTGCTAAAGTGTCAACTCTATACCCTTGCTTACGCCTAAAAAAGTCTCTCTATTACGTCGGTATAGGGTACAAACTTGCATGACTTATTGTTGTTTGGCTGAAATTGTGATTCGCCTAGGGGTGGCAAATGACAAATTGTTGTGTAATTAGAAAATGTGTAGGAGTATTAAAATGGAATGTGCAATAGCGACGCAATTAACGGCTCATAATTTTAATGGCAGGTGTAACTTGTAACAACTCTGCAGAATTTAATGAGGTGGGGAAATGCTGAGTCGTCTGGCTTCATTTAAAATAGTGTCATCATTATAATAATAATAAAACTACTTTATTTGATCATAATAAACGACAGCTAATTACATTCCAATCCATGTACCTATGCATACGGTACCTAACAAAAACTTTAAACTCCACAAGATATTCTATGTTTGTAGTTAGGTACTCAATTTGATTGTAACCTTCCTAGTTACCTTTGTATACCAACTTGGCTTACACAAAAAATAGTCGGTTATAAGTACCTAAGGTAATACATACAGTGTACATGACTGAACTCCAACTCCCAACTAGGTTTGCCTGTGTTTGGGATATTAGTGTAGTAATAAGACCTGTAACGATGCTTTCTCCATCATGTGTGTTTGTTTTATTGTCATAATCAGCTTGAAGACGTCCACGGATAGACATAGACCTCTATACGTGGTCCGCAACTCTACTGAGGAAGAGCCGTCGCTAACCGTTGGCATCTAGAGGATCCATAGAGAGGCGCTTCCTGTATAGGAGGACCAAGAATGCCGGAGGATTGGGTTACAGACTGGAAAAACGATTTTAAGTCCTTATCAATTCATCGAGTCATGCAATCCTAGCAATGTCATCGGCCTATAGGTTTTTTGGCCAATCTTAAAACTAACGCGCCTTGCTTTAAAACCGAGTTTTCGAAAGAAACAAACAGATCTACTAACAATATACTTATTTCTCGGTACGTACGTTTATCAGTACATGCCTACTGACTGGATTTACTAATTAATTTCACCGTCAATCAGTGATCTAATCAATAGGATACAGGGGCCCGAGATGCCTTTCACACGGGCCCTTCCAACCACCACCACCCTACATGCCACATTGAATGTAACATCATGTATCTACACCCTAACGCTTCGGTTAAAACAGTAACCATTTGAACATATCTGTGTACAATGTACATACAATAAAATAAATAAATAACATTGCAACTCTAATTTCCAAGCACGGTAGATATCCTTTCCGATCTCTTAGTATCAAGTACCTCCTCAAGATTCTGGGGTCAGTCAGAGGTACGTCCAGATAGTGTATTTGGTACATACCCACATTTTGTAGAGTTAATGTGTTAGTACGGTTGCAAGCCCAACGCTGCTGCTAGAATACTAACTGATTTCTTCATAATGTTTCTTTCATTGTTGGAAAGTACTGGTTTTTAGTCACAAAATACGACAAAGAACAGCTAAGATCGGGAGAAGACCGTGTAAAAAAGCTATTTTTTGCAGATGCAGATCAAGCAAATGGCCCATCTGATGTTAAATGATTACAAAGTATTGCCATCAACCTGAGGCATACATGTGTTAAGCATGTGTTCTTGTAATTTCTCCGATACCCACCCTTCAAACCGAAACATAGCAAGCTCGGCAGTAAGAATAGACATAGTGGTGGTACTTTCCTGGGCGAGTCCTTATACTACTTTACGGCAAAGAGCTCTACTACTACTCACAAAGAAAGATAAGTACAATTTGGTCCAACCTACTCTCATCATCATAAGTCAGAAAAAGTCCACTGCTGGACATAAGACTTTCATATGCTTCCTGGTAAAACGACTTTGAGCATATTTCATCCACCGACTTCCCACAATCTTAGTAATGTCGTCGTTTCATTGAATAGAAAGGCATCGTACGCTTTGTCTTTCAGTTCGTGGACGCTATTTAAAAACCTTTATTCTCCAGCGGCTGTCAGTTCTACGAGCTATATGATCTACCCATTGCCATTTTAACTCGCTGGTTCTGAAAGCTTTGTCAGTGACCAGGTTTCTTCTACAAACTTCCTCATTCTATCAGTGAAACTACTAGAATATAGTTGCAGGTGTCTATAGGCGACGGTGACTACTTCCTATCAGGTGGCCCAGCTGCTCGTCTATCCAAAAAATATTTCCATAGCCCGTCATACAACTTTCAGCTTGACTATTAGGCCAATATTTAACGACCACGTCATAGTAAACCATCATCATCTTCCTGCCCTTATCCCACACTAAGTGGGGTCGGCACAACAGGTTTTTTCCTTCCACTCTCTTCTATCAGTCGTCATCTCAGTGTTTACTCCTTTCTTAACTTTCAATCTTTTCTTTGGTCTTCCTCTGCTTTTATAACCTTTCACATCCATATCTAACACTCTTCTTGTTATATGACTTTCTTCCCTCCGCATGACATGCCCATACCACACTAACCTATTACTCCTCAACTTATCCGTCACAGGCGCTACTTTCAAACTACCTCTAATATACTCATTTCTTATTTTATCCATCCTTGTCACTCCACACATCCATCGCAACATTCGCATTTCTGCTGCATGCACTCTTCTCTCATCCGTCCCTTTCATTGCCCAACACTCAGATCCATACAGTACGACAGGTCTTATAAACCATTCTACCGATTTATACTCTCTGTATATTCAGCAGGTTTACTCTTGGTAACGATAAACGAAGATTCGTATTGTCGTTTTGAATCATGCGGCATGTTAGGCAGTGTCAACTTTTCTATTGATTGGCTACACAGAGTCGTCCCGCAGTGTATTGCTAAACGACAATACGAAACTTCGTTTATCGTTTTCATGAGTTGCCCGGCTGTACAGACTATCACAACTACATACCTATCTGTAATTTAAGTAATTTAATTCGTACTACAGCCCAACCCCTCGACTACCCTCTAATTGTGACAATACAGCCTGAACTGTGTGAAATCAACCGAACAGCCTCGTCTGCATGGCCAGCGAAGCGTGGTACTATCGGTTAACTGCATTATGTTCTGTCTGTGTGTACTTATGTACGGTAGGTACTAAAGGGTAGTCCAGTAACGCGCCTTCTAAAGCCCAAGTCTCCTAACAAAATGTCATAAGTTTTGATCATGTCAATTTCCAAATCTCATTCTTTGAAATTGACATTTCAGTGAGGCGCAATTTGAACCAGAAAAATCTAGTTACAATCTCGTCTCAGCTCCAGAAATAAATAAATAAATATGTTAGGACATTTTTACACAACATCATCTAGCCCCAAACTACGCATAGCTTGTACTATGGGAACCAGATGACTGATAGAATACTTATATACTTTTTTTTTGTAAATACATACATAGAATACAATACAACACCCAGACACAGAACAAACATCTATGTTCATCACACAAATGTTTGTTCTCGGTGGGGATCGAACCCACCACCTACAGCACAGAAGGCAGGGCTACTACAAACTGAGCTGTGGCGGCTATCAACGTGAATTAGGTCTCTGACTCTGAGGGTTGGAACCAGTGGAAAAGTATTTTTTATGGGAATAAAGGATCCTCAATGTCGTGCTTACGAACTGGTCATGTAGTGGATTTTTTTAATGAAAAATGTGTGTACCAGTGTGTGAAGCAACACATCGTGAGGAAACCAGTTTGTGTTCAAGCAGCGGCGATGGGCTTGCAACCTGTCACGTATGAAATACCAACTCCTGGAAAATGTGGGTATGTACCAAATGTAATATTCAGACGCACCTCTGACTACCCTTCGATATCCTTAGAAAGTCTCAAGCAGGTACTTGCACCTACGAGATTTAAGAGGTATCTATGCCTGTATTTATAGAAAAAGTATTTAAGTATTCTAGAACCCATATTACAAGCTTATTTAGTTTGAGGTTAAATGGTGTTGTAACAAATTTATGTACCTAAGTATTTATTATATTCATTATTATTTTTTTACCTTGAGTATAGTGCATTCCTTTCAGCAGACAGGAGTCACCATTTGTTAGCATCAATTCACCATAATCCAATTTGTAGTCACCTTTACACTCACCTGCAGACAAAACAGACAACATTTGTAGATTGGCTAAATATTTATTTATAAAGGTAATGCAAATGTTAAAGACAGAACTAACCGCTCAACAGCAGGTGGGCCGTATGTTTTGTTCGACATGATATTAGTTTTGACCAAATATTGTACCAATAACCAATTCGCATTTATTCAGGAGTAGAACTTCAAGAATTCCTTTCTTACTTGACCATTGAAAGACAAGACAAATATATAGGTGAAATTTCAAGTCAGTTGGCGACAGTTAAACTCTCACCTCATAGTTAATGTAAATTTTAACTGTAAAATGATATTTTAACCAATGAGATGGAGGCATATCACAAGCAATAATTTTTAAATACTAACGGAAACATGTAAAAAATTAAAATCTGAAACTTGTAGGAATTGAAATTGGACTATGCTTTCTACAGTATTAGGACAAAAATACTTATAATTTCAAGAATTCCTCTTGCACAATGCATTTTAAGGGTATATTTATCTATTTATAATTTGTTTGTGTTTTTTTGTGTAATAATAATAATACTTATAATAATGCTGGACAATCCACACAGCATCATCTAGCCCCAAGCTAAGCAGAGCTTGTGTTATGGGTACTAGATGACTGATATACTTAATACAATACATTTCATAATATAGATATTTTTTATTATACATAGAAAACACCCAAAACACCCGGAATAAATATTTGCAGATCGTACAAATATTTATCCCAAGGCGGGAATCGAATCCGCAACCTCCTGCGTCGCAGGCGGACATTCGCCCGCCGCGCCACATCGGTCGTCGTCGTAATGTGTCATTTGTTAGTATTCTATATGTATAAATTACGAGTTTCAAATACGATTTTTGAAATTGTTATTGAATAAATTAAATTAAACGAAAGACAAATATACCCTCCAGATTTTAAGACTTTACAATCAGCGGCTTACATTGTGCGTTTTATAATATCAAGACAAAGATACTTATAGTCGAGTCAGCTAAAGGATCCAGGATACAATAACGTCCAGGCTTCAGTTACAATACTCAAACAGGTGCAGAAAGCCAAGTGGAACCCATAACCGTCGCAAAATGCAAAGTTATCGATACCACTAAGCTGCCTATATTGACTACCTTTCACATCATTATTAGAACGACTTACAGTTGACATTTTGATACGCAACTTTAAGCTTTACTTCTCAGTTATACAGTGCAGTTTTGAGTGAACATGGGAATTTGTAAGCTTTGGATCAGCAAGGTTTTGTTATAATGATACAGGACCAAGTAAAAGTACATGGAGAAAACTTTTAGTATTTTTGTACTTATAAAAACTTGCGCGATTTCGTCCCAGTGAAGCTATTTTCATACAAATCTCCACTGTACTCGTTTAAAGGTTCATCATCATCATCATCGATCGACGACCGATATGGCGCGGCGGGTGAATGTCCAGCTGCGACGCAGAAGGTTACGGGTTCGATTGCTGCCTTGGGATAAATGTTTGTACGATCTGCAAATATTTATTCCGGGTGTTCTGGGTGTTTTCTATGTATAAAAAAAAATGTCTATGTATGTAATGTATTATTGTATTAAGTATATCAGTCATCTAGTACCCATAACACAAGCTCTGCTTAGCTTGGGGCTAGATGATGCTGTGTGGATTGTCCAGCATTGTTTATTTACTTTATTTATTATAACATTTATTTACAAAGAAAATTATGACTAATACAAGTATTTATAATTGGTATGTACAAAATACATTTGAAACAGTTGAGCTATCTAAAGACCGTTGCAAACGATCTAAAGGTAGCTCAACTGATCCAGATCAGTGCCAATCGGAAGCGTTCCCAAAACACTGGCTGCATTGCCACGCTGAATGGCAATGCTGATTCGTTGTGCCAGATACTCACTTTATTTATTATTAATTTATTACTTAGACACTGCTACAAATCTCAGTGCATTCTTTTATTTTCCTGTTGTGACATTAACCTATGAGAGGTCCTATTCTAAGCCTATATTATACTACACATAGTGTAGTACATCAGTTTAAGGTAGTCATCGACATCATAATTTATTATAGGACAAGACTAAGGCTTTACTTATATTTTTAAATAAAATAAGGGTGTAAATTACGTGGGCACCAGCTTAAAAGTGACCAACAATAATCGGTATAGAATAACCAGTGACTCGATTACGATATACCCGATATACCCGTGCTAAGGGAACATACAGCTATGTATTTTAGTCAGCTAATCGATACAAGCTTTGGACTGCATACAAAGCACCCTCAAGCATGGGGGATGCAGTATTGATGATAAAATTCTATGACAATTGCTCAATCTTAATAAATGTTTATGGGTTTAGTTTATGGGTTGGAGATAAGATGTGTATTGTTTTTCATTTCCTTTTAGGAATTAGATGGCGTAATAAAAGGGATTGATGATATATCCCATAGAAAATACTAATAATTTGGGAAAAAACTATCTGATGGAACAAACAGATAACCCACCTGATGTTGAGTGACCTTTGCCTATAGCAAAACTTGGTTTGTAGGTCACCCTCTACAACATTCCCTACAATACATTATTCAGCGTTCATCACCCTGAAGCATACAGGTGTTATCCTGATGTGCTTGTAATTTTATCGATACGCCCTTCAAACCAGAACACAGCAAGCTACTTGAGGTCAGAAATAGGTATAGTAGTATTACTACTTCTTCGGACAAGCCCTGTACTAAAGAACTCTAAAACTCCTATCTATAGTTGTGTCCCATGATATGAAAAAATTTTGTACAATTTGTTAAAAAATTAAGTTATTAAGTTTTTTATATTGTTCATTTATTTAACATTATAAAATAATAATAATGCTGGAAAATCCACACATAGATACATACATAATAATATAACATACTAATAGCATACATTACATGCATAGAATTTTTTTAGTTTTTTTTTAATTATTAAAATACAGACATAAATAAACAAAAGTTCAGTTTTCATGTATATTTCTATATATCAAATTATATATCTAAAGGGCTGGTCAAATAAATAGATATAAATGTAAAATGCGGGTAGGTACAACTCTAAACAAAAACACACAACCACATAATTCCAAGCATACATTTTCAAATGGTTTTTACCCAGATTAACTAGTTAATCAGTAAAACGGTATTTAGGTATTCCTGGCGGGGTGATTCGTAGATCGATCACTCGTGACGTGATGCGTGTTATACGGGCGTGGGGACTGTGGTTATCCACTAATACTAATTCATTGGTAATGTAGAGCATCGATGGTCTAGTGGGAGTGACCTCGCCTTCTGATCCTAAGGTCGTGTGTTCAAAACCGGTCGTGCACCAATGGATTCTTCCGTTGTGCGCTATAACAGTGCTTTCAAACGGTGAAGAAAAACATCGTGAGGAAAAGCGTTTCCTTAGTTCTAACGATATTCATGAGAGGTGATGAAGAGGTTCTAAAGCTGACTTTACATTCCTTTCATTCATTCATTCCTTCATTTTGATTTTCATGACCTGAATCATGAACTTTGAAACATGCCCTACGATGCACTGCCATGCGTTCATCAGGCAAGTTTCTGTTCATATTCACCGGCACTGGAATAAAGCATCGCTGCTTGACGATAGCAACAAGCCTGATAGAGCCTCTCACAAAGAGCCTTACTGCTACTAATGCGACAGTGCTCGGACATAAATGCATCTAACAAGGCACGTTCTTTCGTGCACTCTTAGTTCACACTTGCGCCTAACTTCACAGCGCCGTAGCCTCTCATAGAAACACTCATATTCATACAAATAGCACAATAGTAGACGACAATTAGTCGCGCCAGTCGCGCCGAAGCCTTTCAAAGTTAAGCCGGAGACAGACGGTACCGCCACTTTTATTTCGACTCTATCTATACATGTAGAAACATAGACTTACAACGCGCTAGAGTAGACAGACCACGTAAATACTGCATGATGTAAAAAAAAATTGTTTTATTGTGTTCTGGTTCACCTTTCAAGGGTGTGGGTGCCGGTGAAATTACAGACACAGGAGTATGTATTAGGTCCCTTGGTCGCGAAGCAAGTGTACGTAAGACACATTCCTGACGATTGTGAACTGCAAGGCGATGTTTTGTTATAGGTGATGGTAACTTCGTAAGGTCAGGTGGGCCATGAGCAACTAGTAAAGTAAATATATAGGCACAAGACTAAGAACCCCAAGATATCCTTCGATGTCTCAAAACCCTAAGAGTAACCCTTTGAGTATGCCTAAGGAGTTGGACTGTTAAAGTGACAAAAATCTACTAACCGCTTGAAACGTCACCAGATAATCTAGCCATGAACCTCCTCCGTACATTTCCAGGATAAATGGTTTGGTACCCTTTCCACCCACTGACTTACCGAAATCCTTATAATGTGGTCGGTCTACCGGGTTGGGAACCCCGTCTTTGTCTTTCGGTTGGTGAACTTAACCTCATTAACCTAATTTAAAGTACAGTGAATGTTCTTTTGTCATCATGCCAGCTCTATAATAATAAAAACTCTTAAGGCTATCCTTTACGTACCAAGTACTGGATGTGACATTAAAGGACTTAGTTTTAAGTCGGTCGTACTTTGTGTTTTTCTTTCGCAGCGCCGGGCGTATTTACTTTGTGACAGAAAATACAGTATTGGTTTGCTTAAACTAAGGCTTTCTACTAAGCGACCATCAATGACGTGATTAATAAAAATGAACAATGTTTTTGCTGAAAAAAATACGAATGACAGTCACTTTGAAAAGCGGTTATCAGTAGGTAACTTTAACCTTAATTAAATAACCCAGTAAAAGAATTTACGTATATGGAATACAACATACCTACTGTATCAATGCTCACGCAAATATTATTTATGCACTATAGTGCAATAATAGACAGAGATAGAGCAAGTCCTTGTGCAACAATTTTACTGTACAAAAATTACGAAAATATCCTTAGTTTTTGTTTAAGGAGTTTACTTCCACTTTTATAGAACGCACTACCAAAGAGTGGAACTTTTTACCGTCATCAATATTTTTGGATGGCTCCAAAGTAGGCATTTACATCAGTAAAACGGTTTTTTTATCAGATGTTTAAACATCTCGCTGTGTTCCTGTTTTCAGGGGATGTATGTGCTGTAATTACAGACCCGCGTGCACCGTTGGGCACGTTCCTAACAAACGTGACCTGCAAGGAAACTATACTACTTTATTGATGGGAGCCACTTAAGATCAGGTGGGCCAATTCCATATTCTAACAGCAAGTGGTATCAAAAAATAGCTCTTATAGGTAAAAAACCGTTAACCAGAAGAAGAACATTTAGGTAAAAGAAAATTGTCATTTCCAGTAAATGTTAGATCGCCAAATGCATTCTGCTATAGAATGTGTGAATTCTTGTCATTACCCATGTCAGGCAGTTGTAAGGCATCGCTGACGTACTTTTGTTTCTTTTATTTTGTCTGCAAGGTTTGTATCCCTCGTATAAAATTATAGCTATATCTTTATATATAAAACAATTACTGTGCGTCAGTCTTACTAATAATAAATTGCTAATGTATTCAAGCAAATAAAGTATGGAAGAAGTTCTGGTTTCAAAAAGAAATCCTGAAAGGAAACTACATAGCATGAAGAAAATCGTGATAGCATCCTCCCTTTTGCCGTGTTTGCTGTACGATTGTCAAACATGGGTGCTTAATAATAAAACGAAGCGAAAGATAACAACTACACAAAGAGCGTGGATGCCGGTAAAATTACAGGCACATGAGACTTAACACCTGTTTGCCTCAGGTTGAGGAGTGCATCGTAAGGCACGTTCCTAACGAGCGCGACCTACGAGGCAATACTTTGTTAAAAGTAATGGTAACCACTTAACATCAGGTGGTCTATCTGTTTGTTCTATCAGCAAGAGAATAAATAAATAAATGGGATGTGTAAAAAAAAGTTACTAAAAACCTTAACCTTATAATCATATGTCTCTCTACGTTGAAACAAAATTTACCAAGCCAATTATTTTATACCACACCAACTTTCCTGCTTCTCTAGCAGATAAAAGAAAAATGTGATCCTTTATCACAGCCTCCAACAAAGCCGTCTAAGCCAACTAGTTATTATCTCCCCCCCATCGCCATTACCTCCTCATTGTAGCATAAAGCCCTCTTTCCACAAACACTATCAATACAAACATGGAGTTTTTCTAGCCTCTCATTATAGTGGGCCACTTTAGCTTGGAACAATTTCCTAGAGTTTAGCAACGGGACGAGTATCACACCGTTGTGTAACATAGCCTATCAATCGGCCCCTTTTTACGGCGCGCAAAAATACTTTGCTAATATTTTCCAGCCCAAAAAGTGAATTTAATATAATTTTATTTAACGCAACACAGTGATTAGAAATTATGTAATAAGACCACAGTACAAAACAACATAATATAAATGAAAACTAACCTCACTGTTATATAGACGGTAATCATTGAGGTAGGGTAAACGATAGGTACCACTCTCTTTTATCTACTTACGAGTATTTTCGCAGTCTGGGCGATATATAGGTGGATATAGTTATTTCAATTTCATAACTGAAAGATGGTTAATAAACGCAACTATGATCTTGAATAGACCAACATAAATTAAAGATTTTTGTATAAGCTGTATTGTAATAATAAAATAGAGTAAGCAAAATGTTAGATTAATTTGGCTTTATCTCGGTAATATTGAACTATTACATTTTACTTTAAATGCAGGCTGTAGGATCTTTTTGTTACATGCCGGTGTGACCGTGGCATGGTCCTATCGAGGCTACAGCAAACAGCGGCCAATGTTTGCATGTTCGTCGGCTCACCTGTCTTGCCTTGTCGACTGACTTTATGCTCAGGCCACTGTTCTTCCCATATACAAGCGGTTTCAGTTTATTATATCACTAAGAAACTTGTGTAGGATAAGAGATTCACAATTTTATTGGTCTATCGGATAAGGGCTCCGTCTTCGGATTCACACGGCGTTAAAAACTTTTACTGCCTGGCAACTACAGGTTCAACGACCCAATATATAGAGCCTGCCGGAATTGCCCCCTTTAAATAATTTTGAAATTACATTTTATTTGGCTTTAGTAGGTACCTAAACAAAGTTTGTTTAAAAATGCATCTCGAAAGCGAATTTCAAACACTTTTAACACCCATATTTCCATCTCTCCGTGGAATATATGAAAATGTATTCCTACTGTGAAGTTTACAAAGCTTGCGCATCCGAAACGACGCCGAAACAAATGTCGTCAGCGATTCTTTCTCACGGCTCCGGCGTGGAACATCACTGCTGTCTTATGCACCGTGTGGGACAAGTCGGGGGCGACTGCGAGTCCTGTACAATCACTATCATTACTATTTTGTTCAGTGTAAAAAAATTATCAGATCCATGGATCCCTTATAGACAACGATGTTAGATTGCCAATGCCGGTATTTTTCAAGGAATCTGTCCAAAAGTTGAGTTTTTTATACAACTTGTTGACGGCCACCTGATCTTAAATGGTAACCATTACCTATGACAAAGTATTGCCTCACAAGTTACGTTAGAAACGTCTCCTATTGCACTGCGTCTATCAACTTTAGTCAATGTGGCTGTAATTTCCCCGGCACAGAAACACACAAACGCTGTTTGGTGACAGAAACAGGCAGTATACTTCCCCTGACGAGTCTTTCACAAAACCCTACTACAACGAAAAAAAAACTAACATAGTTTATGATTATCTTTTGTCGAATATTTCTCTCAATACAGTTGTATACGATAAGACCCCTTAACTTGGACCAACCAAAAGAAGGCAAGTAAAAGTTGCTATTTTTCCCATCTTAAAGGCTTCTAATATCGCTGCCAGCCTCGGGCCGGTTGTCATTTGTCTGCTCTGTACGCAAACTTCGCTTCAATGTTTGAAAGCACTACATTATCTGTGCCTCTTTATATAGCTTGATAGTGATGTGCAATGTCGATTTTATCTATCGATGTTTATGTCTTCGGTTCTTCAGATGAGGCATCGCACCACCAGTGCATAGCAGTGCGGGCAAAGGCACGTTCACGTGTGAGGCTTGCATGTCATTGCTTTGTTATATAAAACGGTTACCACGTAACATCAGGCGGGCCATGTGCAATATTTACAAAAAAAATTGAAAATAGGCGTTACCTGCTTAAGATACAAAAGCTACAAAAGCTTTGCTACAAAAGTACAAGAGACATTTAATTTCAAATGAGTCTACATATCTTAATCAAATGTGTTGTTTTTCAAATTAGTTTAAAGTTTTAGTACTACAATAGAATAATAGTGTTATAGCATAAGTATGTACAATGTACATATAACAAGATGGTAGCAACATTAAGCAAGCCAGGTCCATACTGCACGTACTGTGCTCCTCAGGCACTACAACATCTTATCAGCAGAGTTATGTGAAAAATAATTCACCTTGACAGACACAACATATAGTTTGTACAGACAAACTATCTTGTAAAAAAAATCAAAGACTTGTTTACTTTAAACATTACAAAATAGTGACCTTCAACGATCAGGATTTGTGATATGAAAAAAATTCTAGTTCAAGTTAAAAACCTGTTATTGATTGTGAATCGATATGTGGCTAATAATCTTATTATAACAATTATAAAGGTCTTCCAATATTGCTTCAAGTACTTACTTCTACTTAGAACTTGTGTGGATAATTGTTTAATTAGTACACGTTAAAGGAACAGAGATGAAAATGTCTAAATTTTCCTACACAAATACTTCAAAGGACTCACGTTAATTAATTTTATCACAATAATAAGGATCATTTCAGTAAAACGTTACTTAATTAAATAAAAAGGAAGTTCTAAATTATGTACATAATTATACCTCTTATTGAAATTGCGCCTCAAAACTTTGGCGTGGTTTTCTCAAACACCTAAATTTTTGGAAGGGAGAATAATAAATTGACAAATGTTATGGAAATTATTATGTCATATTTAAAGTCTTTATCCGTGTTATAAATTAAATAATTGAAATAATATCTAATAAAACAAATAAATATTATTCGAGTTGCATTGTAAATCTGACATAGTAAATTCCCATGATTTCGTCACTCCTGCAGTTTCTCCCTAAAATAACGGCAATTATTAAAATAGAAAATACAAAAAATACCTTATTACTTCACTTAGATCTGTAACAATGAACACCTACACTAATCAGTTTCATAAATATACAGAAAACTATATATTGCAATAGATTTTACATAATAAAGCTGAAATTTTTTTTTTTAATCGATAAAGGTTATCGATAAGATGTAACCCCATCACTAAAGACTAGCAAGTCTGCCACTTCCTTACGGCTTGGATTTCTTTTTAATACCACACATTTAAACTCTTGTGTTAGCGGCATATGTCGCCGACGAACTAAGTCTATATCGTCCTATACTTATTATAAAGTTTAAGCTACTCAAGTTACGTTTCGTATAAAGCGGTGACTGTCATATTACGTCTATAATAATAATAACTCACACAGCATCATCTAGCCCCAAGCTAAGCAGAGCTTGTGTTATGGGTACTAGATGACTGATATACATTATACAATACATTACATGAATAGGTATTTTTTATTATACATAGAAATACCCAGAACACTCGGAATTATTTGCAGATTGTACAAACATTTATCCCAAGGCGGGAATAGAACCCGCAACCTCCTGCGTCGCAGGCGGACACTCGCCCACCGCGCCACACCGGTCGTCAAGCGATAAGTTCAAGAAATATATTTAAAGTTGGCTGAGTTTTACTATCATTACCTTGAATAAGTCTACTATTAGACGACTTTCTGTCATATTCAGTCGGAGTTTGCTATAATGACCAAGCTAGGAAGGTGATGATGCTTGCAGTATTAGGTTAGTGAAGGGGCTCATCCGGGAACGTACTACTACCATACTTATTCCTAACGCCAAGCAGCTTGCTGTGTTTCGGTTTGAAGAGTATCGGTGCTGGTGAAATTACAGGCACTTGAGGTGTAACACCTGTATGCCTCAGGTTGATGGACGCATGGCAGTGTATCGTAGAACAAGTTCCTAATGAACGTGACTTGCAAGGATCGTGAAGGCGTAAGTGATGGTAACCACTTAATATCCGGTGAGCCATTTACTAGCATCAGCAAGTCGTGTGAAAAAAATGGTGTTATCAGGCAATGCTGCTGTCTGTCTTTTAGAACGTTTTTGCAGTCACCACTTCATTCACGACATCTACGAGAAAAGATATAGGGGTCATATTCTCTGCCGAGACCACCAGGGTAATCCCTGTCAGTGAAAGATGGTGATAATCTAATAGAGCAGTAGTAGAGCTCTTAGTGAAGGGTTCGTCCGGGGCAGTACTACCACCATGCCTATTTCTGCCGCCAAGTTGCTGTGTCCCGGTTTGAAGGGTGTGGGTGCCGGTGTAATTACAGGCACATGAGGCTTAATACCTGTATGCCTCAGGTTGATGGACGCACAGCAGTATATTGTAACATTCCTAACTAACGTGACCTACAAGGCAATGCTTTGTTAAAGGCTATGGTAACCACTTAACATCAGGTGGGCCATATGCTTGTTCCATCAGCAAATTGTATTAAAAAAAATCTTTGGAGTTGAAACCTTTAGTCACAATATCTCTGTCATATTACGGCCGTCTGATAGTAGCCGTTTAATACGTACCAGAGTTTTATTAAGCCTAAAGTTCCTAAGGTATATGAGTGCGCACTTGGAGTAAGTTACAAAGTTTTAATATCTTATAAAAAGTCAGTGAGTTGTAGGACGAAGATAGACTTTTACGTGGCTCTGCGAAATATAACTTGAAAATGTTAAAAAGACAGGTTATGATATAAAAACTTGTAGTTTTTGTAGAAGTCTACTGCTAGCCATCATCATCATACCTAGACGACCGATGTGGCGCGGCGGGCGAATGACCGCCTGCGACGCAGAGGTTTATTTATTTATTTATTTTATTTATTTATTTACTGAAAACACAATTTGAGCTCACAGTACAGACCAAAGCGCCCAAAAGTTATACATAGCTAATAAAAATTATTAAAAAAAAATATATATTTAAAAATCTAGGGCATACAATTAAAATAAATATAATAAACAACAATGTCAAATCAAATATTAATAAAATAATGTCAGGTTTGAAATAATAAAAGGAAAATACATTATCAATTATCTTATACACTATCAAATAGTTATGTCAATGTCTGGTTCAAAAATAATGTCATCAAGTAAAGTTGCGGTAAAGTAAGGTTGCGGGTTCGATTCCCGCCTTGGGATAAATGTTTGTACGATCTGCAAATATTTATTCCAGGTGTTCTTGGTGTTTTCTATGTATAATAAAAAATATGTATACATGTAATATATTGTATTAAGTATATCAGTCATCTAGTACCCATAACACAAGCACTGCTTAACTTGGGGCTAGATGATGCTGTGTGGATCGTCCAGCATTATTTTTATTATTATTATTATTATTATTATCATCATCATCATCAGCCTGTAGAAGTCCACTGCTGGACATAAGTCTCCCTCACACGTTTCCAGGAAGAACGATTCTGAGCCCTTTCTATCCATCGACTTCCCGCGGTCCTAACAATGTCGTCAGTCCATCGGATAGGTGGAGGACGTCGTATACCTTGTCTTCCAGTTCGTGGTCGCTATACGAAAACCTTTATTCCCCAACGGTTGCCGGTTCTACGAGCTATATGGCCTGCCCACTGCCCCTTCAACTTGATTCTAAGAGCTATGTCGGTGACCTTGGTTCTCCTATGGATTTCCTCATTTCTGATTCTACCTGCTAGCCATATGCCTTTCCCATATGTTTCTAACAAGAACATTTTGAGCCTTTTGCGTTACCACGGGTAGGTGGATGCAAAAGGCATCCTAACAACGTCGATGGTTCATCTTGTAGGCATTCTACACTTCAAACCGAACCGGTTCGTGGTCGCCATTCGAGAACCTTTACTCTTCAGCGGTTATTGGTTCGACAAGCTATATGGCTTACATGCTTGTAGGTTACAGTCGAACTCTTTGTGAAGGATCTTGTCCATGGAAGTACTACCAACATGCCTATTTCTGCCGACAAGCAGTGTGGCTGTGGTCTGGCTTAAAGTGTAGGTGCCGGATATCACAGGCATCACTAGTATGTTGCAGATTGATAGTCGTATGATAGTGCATTGTAGGCCACGTTATTGTTTCTGTGCGTGACCTGCAAGGCAATTATATCACGTATTGGGATAGCCAGTTTTTGGGTAACTTGATGCATTTAGCTTGACTTCGTATTTAACTGTATTAAAAAAGAGAAAGAAAAGAGAGGAAGGACGTAAAAAGAAAATATTTTAAATAAATTACCTTGCTTCGAAGAAAAAGATGACTTTAACTATCATGACCGCAATTGTAAAAAATATATCTTTAAAAATATGTCAAAGAATACTACAGCAT
Source organism: Electrophaes corylata (assembly GCA_947095575.1). Lineage (NCBI taxonomy): Eukaryota > Metazoa > Arthropoda > Insecta > Lepidoptera > Geometridae > Electrophaes > Electrophaes corylata. Next base: position 13,097,226 of record OX352704.1, read on the forward strand.
GGAAAGAATTTTTCTACAAAAAATACGTCAGAATTCAAATTAAAGTCCAAAAATACCCCTAAAAAGTGTTGAAAACTGTCGCCAAGGGTTTCGCCTGCGGCCGCAAAAACAATAAACTGTCATAAATCAGACGCAAAGTTAATAAACCCAGTTCCGTTTCCGGGGAAGTTTTACCCCACTTGTAAGCAGTGCATTTTGCTAGTTTACCCGGTTTAGGGACACCATCCACAGTGGGCGATAAATATAGTACTAACCATTGATAGATTACAGCGAAACATTATGTGTAGTCAAATTAATTAATGAATTACAGTGAAACAAATTTGGAAGTAAATCTGATTGATTATAATTGTACAAATACAAATTTTGGTAACATCTTTTTATCCATTATCATAATTATAAAAGTCGGCAACATAAAATTTTGTTTATCGTTTCTAAGAGACCTAGACCTGAGCAGGACTCATTTGAACTAGTATTTAATTTTTTATTTATTATAACGGAAGTAATTTAGTATATACAAATATTTTACATCTAATATTTAACCTATCTACCTTACATCTACATATTTTAAATTAAATTAATTATTGTATTTAAATTAAAATTTACTAACATTAATAAGGTAAATGTGTCAACATCTCGCTGTAAGTGGATGACAAGCTTTACGTAGCTGCGGAATTTTAAAGTTCACACAGTGATACATGGCCAGGCAATGTCGGTTTTTACCCTAAGATTTATAGAAAAGGGTAGAGAATTTTAGACAATGATTACGGGAAAGCTCAGTGAAACTAACGCTACCAACTTTATTATCATTACGAAATATTATTTATTTTAGAACGAAACGTAATAATGTATTAGTACGCTTAAAAAATATTAACACGAACATTCAGTTCGTAGAGATGTGATTAAAATAATACGTGTAAGTATAATAACTACCTATATACCTAAGTCAATAAAATAATTTTAATTATTTTCCCGTAGTAGGGCTCTTTGTTATTTTTAGTTCTTTGTTTTATTTTTGTGTTTGTTTTTTGTTTTTATATTAGTATTAGTAGGTAAATCTTTAGTTTTATATTAATAATAATAGTATTACGAGTATAATAATGGGACGCGTGTTGCAGATGTTGCTGCGCCCTACCTTTTGTCGGCACCACTGAAAACCAGCGCCATAAGAGCCATTGCGCTTCTTGGCATATGCTGAGTGGTTGCCTTTTTTCGCCACTTTCCTTTTAGTTTTATATCTACTTTGTGTTCTTTGTAGGTATTGTTTTGTGTGGTGTAAATAAATATTTTCTATTTTATTTTATATTCTTTGTGAAGGGTAGGTTCGTAAAAGTACAACAACCATGTCTATTTGTGACTCCAAGTAGTGTTTCGGAATTCGGATAAAAAGGACATGTGAGTGCCGTTGAATGATTTTAGTACTTGTATACTTTAGGGTAGTAAATCGTTGGGCTGGTTGATAATGGTTAAATGCTTGTATTTTTTCGGTTTAAATAAATGTTGCCAAGTATTTTTCAAATTATTTTGTATCAGTGAACCATTAAGGTAGAAGTTTTTTTTGGTTTAAATAAATGTTTTACAAAATTACTTTCGATTCTGAAAATAGCGATGCGACGGAATCGAAAATACTCGATGCAATGTCCGTTTTTCTTTCGGAATCTCAAAACACAAAAATAAAACTTCAATCTAAATTCCAGCAATGCTAGAATCTGCAAGACGCTCCAAGTGTAGATTAGACGGTGGCTGAACTAATCTAGAAAGAACTGCACAGAATAGCGCGGACTTCCCTCAAAGTTTCACTCTATATCCTTTCGCGTTAAAGTTTATTTTTGCAAAGCCATAAAAAGTACAGTACAAGTAATATTCACTTTGTGTGTTGTATTTACGTGTGCGCTATGGCACATAATAATAGCCAAAGTCCTCAATGCCTCATGACGAAACACTATAATCAGTGCGTGTTACCAGTGATGACTTATGAAACTGAGGCCTGGTCTCCTACTATTGACCTGGGCTGGACACTGGGTTATAGAGAGAGCTGATGCTATGCTGAGAGTTTCACTACGAGATAGAACGATATAAAGAAATCTGTAAGAACACAAAACTCTCAGAACTCACCAGCTACAGCCGTCCAGTTCGTAGTAGCCCTGTCTTTTGCGCTGTAGGTGGTGGGTTTGACCCCAACCCATGGGTAGTGTATTAACGACAAGCGCGCAATCTACAGTGATACAGGTTCGTAAAAAAATAAGCGAGATTGAAGGAAAATTCCGAAAGGAAGTAGGCTTCCTTACTCAAGCCTTCCTTAGGGATGGAGGAGGCTCCTCCATCCCTGTCTTCCATGTCTGGAAAAAGAGGTTGTAATCGTGAATATTGTTGAAAAGGATTAAATGAAACAGGATTTTTCTTACCTATTTTTGTGGGACAGCTACACACAGCTACAGATACAGTAGTAGTAGAGTTCTTAGTGAAGGGCTCATCCGGGGCAGTACTACCACCATGCCTATTTCTGCCGCCAAGCAGCTTGCTATGTTCCGGTTTGAAAGGTGTAGGTTCCGGTGTAATTACAGGCACATGAGGCTTAACACATATATGCCTGAGGTTGATGGACGCAGAGCTGTGCAATTTAGAGCACGTTTCTCACAAGCGTGACTTACGAGGTTATACTTTGTTATAGGCGATGGTAAACACTTAGCAACAGGTGTCATCTGCTTGTTCCATCAGCAAATTATATAAAAAAGCTGCATTTAAAATCAACGCTCAAATTTTTTGTGTAGGTAGCAAAAAAACTGGTACAAAAAACTTAGCACTTGTTTACCACTTCAGAACCTTTACTTTTTAGGCTTTTAGGATGTATTATTTAAATATTTCTCAAACTGATGAATAAACCCGTAAAACCACAGCTGCGTAATAGAAACGAAGCATCCCAAACCTCCATATTCCAGCCCTGTAAACCATGGCAGATTCACAGCCTATACAATATTCAGCAGATCGTATTATGCAATGGGACCGTACGACACAAAATCAATATGCCTTTTGTGTTACCAAAGATTTGTTTAGGCAAGGAGACTGTGGTAACTTTTTTACGTCAAAGTTTTTATTATTTAGGCTTTTTATGAAGAGCTCGTTCAGGGGAGTACCACCACGATTCCTAGTTTTACCACCAAGCATCCTTCTTTTGTTCTAGTTTGAAATGTGTAGGTGCCAGTGAAATTACATGCACATGAGGCTTACACCTGTATACTTTAGGTTGATGGACACAGCGACGGCCCCACCGAATAAACGTGTAAAGTGAAAATCGCAACTTTACAGGAAAAATAAAAAACGTAAAAAAAAATATAGCTCATTATTGGTTAGATGTACGTCAACACAATGTATAGCCAAATTAAAGGAAAAAAAATTATCTATATATCGTTAAAAAAACGAAAAAGCCAATATTAATGATTAACGATATATTAATAAAAAACCCTTTTAAATGTTTATTCTAGTAAAAAAACTTTGGCGGCTGTGTGTATGCTATCTTTACATTATTATTCGTGGGAAAATATGTTATTACCAAAAAGTGTAACATATTAATGCCCTTTTGTACTATGGACTTTTAGGATTTGTCAATGTTAGTATTAGGTAGTTACACGGTTGTTCTTGTAACTATTGGAACATTTCGGAAGTGCAATAGTGTATTACAATATTGTTCGATCAACTTTTTATTTTATTATGTTTCGTAAGGCATGCTTACCGAAAATAAATAATTGAGATTAATTACAACCCATGAGGGCAACAAAAATAACTAACCTACTAACTAATACAATACCTAATTAAATATCATTTAGTTAATATTTAGAGGTACCTACGAGTACCTACCTACACAAAATGCATTAAATAGAACAAAAAAAAATTTTGTCGATAGAGTCTCATTGATTATCTGCTAAAAACATTAAAATTTACTAAATACATGATAAATCAGCAATATTTCTTAAAAAACAAACAATTAATCTCGATATTGTTTTGCTTAGTAATAATCAACGTTCTCATAACCATCATCATCATCATCATCATCATCATCATCTTCCTGCTCTTAACCCACTTTATGTGGGATCGGCACAACATTTTCTTTTCTTCCACTGCCCTGCATCAGCCGTCATATCTATAAGTACTCACTCCTTTCTTATACATGTCATATTTCACATAGATGACCAATTTATTCTTTAGTCTACCTCGACCAACATATCCATCTATATTCATATTTAACACTCTCCAGGTAACATGACTTTACAATTAGATTAGTAAAAGAGGATGAACTAAGAACTGCTGTGCAGGGTATGGAAAGTGGAAAAGAAATGTTATACCAACAGAAGTGTGAAAGTTAATAAAAGCGGATGGATGGAAGTGGTTGGCTATATTCTTCAAGGACGAATGGTGTAACAGTTCATTGGTTCAATATCTTCAAGAACAAGGGTGATGTACAACTTGCATACTATGGTTTCCGTGGATCTTGATAAAGCGTACGATCATAGGAGGTTCTATGGTGGGCATTGAATAAGAAGAAAACTCTTGGAAAGCATGAGCAGCTGGTTCGACCTATGTATAGTCGAGCCAGCACACACGTTCAGTCGGAAGGTGCCATCAAGTTCAGTGTGGCTATAAGCTTGCACCGGACAGTAAGCCCCTATTTATTTATTCTGTTTATGAATGACACTAACATCGGGCATACAGGAAGGAGCACCCTGGTGTATGCTGTTCGCCGATGACATTGTTCTTGTTGGTGAAGATGCACTTGAACTTCAAAACAGGCTGGAAAAATGGTAATAGGAGAAATTTGAGTGTCGGGTTGAAGATCAGCAGAATAAAAACGAAACGCTTGTTCTGCGACTATGGTGGTCCCTCCAGTTTCACCCCTATTGCCATAGATGATGTCTCCCTATCAGCCTACTCCGATTTTCGGTACCTCGGTTCAATAATCCAAAACGACGGTGAAATTGACCGGGATAAAATGGTGACAGGTCTCAGGTACAACATGTGATCGGCGTATGCCCTTTAAAATTAAGGCAAGAGTGTACAAGACGATCATAAAGCCTGTCGTACCGTATGAATCTGAGTGTTGGGTAACGAAAGCGACGCATGCACTGCTTGACTAGTTTGATCCTGTGACACTTCTCGCGCTCTTCTATAAGTTGCACTCATCGTTTACGGAATAAAAACAGTTTTTCACTTAGTATTTTTTATTTTTTAAACTTTCGCGATCGGAACACATATTGAAGACTTATATTACACGGGTATTTATCGCGTATTACCTTTTTTATTTATTTTCCCGACGTTTCGACTATGTTGCAATAGCCGTGGTCGCGGTCAGACTGGAGCATTGAACTTCACTTGATAAACTGGTAAACTTACTACGAAAAAAATTGTGTAACATAAAGTTACACATTTTGAACCTAATTTTTAAATAGTAAATGAACAATACATATTTTGGTATAAATTCAATGTTGTACTAAAGATCTTTACAAATACGAGGATTCATTAGAACCAAAGAATAAAATCATAAATTTAGTTACATACCTGAGACAACATTTAAAATTCGGCAAAACTCTTTACAGTTACAGTATTTTGTTTAATTTCCGACGAATAATATTCCAAAGTAAGTTTGCATTAAATGTGTAAGAGTAGCCGGTGTGCAAGGCGCATTCGTGCAATATTCGTGTGAGTTTAGTGTTTTTATTTTCCGTAGAATAAACATTCGAAGTGCGTTTTTTTTGCAATTTATTGGAAAATAAATCTGAAAAAAATTTAGAAGGTGTATTTTAAGCAGACACACCGAAAAATAAAAAAAAAAAAAATTACGGTAAGAGCTCTTACACGTTTATTCGGTGGGGCCGTCGACAGGGCAGGTGCATCGTAAGGTGCTTTTGTAGCATGTGTAACTTGTAACGCCAATGTTTTGGTACAGGTAATAGTAACCAGTAAACGTACAATGGGTAATTTGCTTATTCCATCAGAGACTTGTATAAAAACTTTCTTAAAAACATAAATTATTTTAGTTTACATAGGATTTTCATGTGAAACATATTATACACTCATAAAAAATATAATTGTTGATCACACACATCTACAAAACTAACTACTATTTGAGCGAAATACTTGTTCCCTTATGCAACCAGTCGCAATATTGAATATCAATATTTAGTGGTTTGACGCATAGAAAACACAAATGTCTCCTTGTCTATAAAGCACCTCTGGTATAAATATTTAAAGAGGTGTTGAGTTGTGTCATATTTTATGGCAAAATGTATATTTTTCCGAACATGTCCCCACATTATGGGATTATAAGCTTCAGTAGCTATCGATTGTATCTGATTTGAATTTCTATTTTCAGTTTAGAACCTTCTGTATTATTTCTGCTGATCGTAATGTTTTTGTGTTTTTTTATTTAACAATGGTTATTCAGGAATATTGTATCTTCAGTTCGCATAGTAGCAAAATTAACAACTAGGAGACAGTTTATGTGTTAACAGTCTGTATACATTTACTGCTGGACGTGGGCCTCCCATACGCTTCATTTTCCGGTTCGTCGCTATTCAAGAACCTGTATTTCCCAGCGGTTGTCGGTTCTACGAGCTATATGGTATACCCATTGTCACTTCAACTTGTTGGTTGTGAGAGTTATGTCGGTGATCTTTGTTCTTTTACGGATTTCATTATTTCTGATTCTATCTTGCAGTGAAGCTCGTAGCATTGATCTCTCCATAACCCGCTTTGCAACTTTGAGCTTATGTATGGAAACTAATAGCTAGCGACCAATCTAATATTATTTACAATATTCTCATCCCATTTTTTCCTGTAACTTCGTATGAAGGAAATTACCAGTCTATTACTTATTTACGATTTGTCTTGGTCCTTTCAAAGCACTGCCTTGCAGGTAACGCACGTTAGGACTGTGCCCTACGATGCACATGCTTCTGTTCGTTGACCTGAGGCATACTGGTGTTAAGCCTTAAGTGCCTGTAATTTAACCGACACCCACATCCTTCAACCCGAAAGACAGCCATACTGATTAGTGGTAAAAATAGGTAATTTAGTAGTGCTTCAGCAAGCGAACCCTTCACTAAGAGCCTTACAATACAGTAATAAAAATAATAATAATGCTAGACAATCCACACAGCATCATCTAGCCCCAAGCTAAGCAGAGCTTGTGTTATGGGTACTAGACGACTGATACACTTAATACAATACATTACATACGTAGATATTTTTTACTAACACCCAGAACTCCCGGAATAAAATATTTGCAGATCGTACAAACATTTATCCCAAGGCCTGAATCGAACCCACAAGCTCTTGCGTCGCAAGCGGATATTCGCCCGCTGCGCCTCATCGGTCGCCAAAGGACTTAAAAATAAGGATTTAGGGATCCTATAGCTGTGATGCATTTGTGAATATGCTTATTTCAAAGACACAGATATTGGAGTGGTATTTTTCTAAGCATCAACACAATAATAAAAAAGCCAGTCTATGTGAAGTCATTCATCGAAGGTAGGTACTTTAAAAACACATTGCACAAATAGCTATCGCCATAAAGAGAACTCCGAGCAAAATGTAGGTCATTACAGAAAACTCTACAACAGTAAAATGGAAGTTCACAGTGTACAGTTTCCAATGCTGCATCCAGTCCATTAAAATCAAACAGTAAAAGAACTAAAAAAGTCATGGAAATCGCAAACAATTCGCGATAGGTACGTTCCAAAAATATTTTTGCCGACGTGAATTACAAAAACTTGGAACTATGCCCCGTGGGGGTGGCATAGTGCAATGAATGCAGTGAGACAAGTATCTCATAAATCTGTTTCGTACAAAATTAAAAGCGGTAGTTTATGATTGTTGCTTAGAGCACAAAGTAGTTGGTTAAGTAAAACCAAAAAAATATGAACATGTTGTATAGTTAAATTCATTTTATATGAGACATTATTGGAAAGTTACAATATTTAATTAGATAATTCCATATATAGGGCCATTGGTTTTAACTTGTGCGTGAGTCAAAAAATCTTTGCCTTTGACTAACGTTAAAATTCTAAGGAGTTTTTCATCGTCACCAGAATACAGTCGTTAGTACTATAAAGAAATGATTTAGTAGGACTATATATAATAGGACTTCTTTGGAATATTTATTCTACTGCTGGTAGAACAAGCATATGGCCCACCTGATGCTAAGTGGTAACCATCACCCATAGCATTGTCTTATAGATCACGCACAATAGGTACGCGTCCTACGTAGCACTGCCCTGCGTCTACCAACCTAAGGCATACTAGTGTTAAGCCCATGTGCCTGTAATTTCAGTAAATTAGAACATTACGATGAAAATAAGTCACTTTCTTAAACACAAAGGCTTTCTAGTGTTATAAACCTTAAGTGCAATAGTAATTAATTTTGATAGTAGAAATGTAGGCAAATCTGTTTTGCGTGAGACTAGTGCCTGAAATGGCAAAAAATTTATAAAAAGAAAATAATGATAATAAGAAAACTTGTCATTTGCAAAACGTCCGCGCGGCAGACCAACACGGAGATGGCGTGACGAGTTAGATGTACATCTTTCAGACTGGTCCAACTTGGCAAGGGACTGAAAAAAGTTGGAAAAAAGGTAGGGATGTCTTTACCCTGCAGTGGGATAGTATAGACTAAAAATAAAATAAATAAAAATAAAGAATACTTGTGTATCACTTGACCTACTGCTACCAGCACCCTACGCTGCCGTCGCACGTGCGCGCCCTACACTACCCGAAGAGTTCGATCCAATCCAGGCCCGGACAGAGTGCCATAAATTCCCGTCATAGGCCCAGACTGAAGCCAACGCCTGATTTCCCTGGCGGCGAGCAGTCTTTAAATTACCTCATTTATCTGACGTGACCTTGACATACATACTCAAGTTGAGGTTGTAGGATTTATTCGGAGCGTTTATCAAAAGGCATACTTCCGATTATTATTATTATTATTAATTAATGGGAGCTTATATAACTTTTTAAACTATCATGGTTTTGATCAATATTTTGGATAGAAACGGGATGTTTACCATAATTTCGGCACAGTTGCATGCGCCATGATCACGGGTCGAACACGTGATCATGGCTCATGCAACTGTGCCGAAATATCAGGAAACAATCAAACTTAAAAATCATGGTAAATATCCCATTTCTATCCAAAATATTAATGGGAGCTTAGTTAAGCACCGGTCTAGTGGAAGTGTGTCACAATATATTTACAACTAGTGAAACGCGCGCGGCTTTGCCCGCGTGAAGCTATTTTCATACAAATTTCAAACCCCACGTTTTGAGCTTGTATTTTGGGAATTCCTTTCTTAATACGCATTAAGATACCTTTACGCATTAAGATAAATATACTCTGAGAAATTCAAGTCTCTACGACCAGTGGCTTAGGCTGTGCGCTGTCTACAAATATCCCAGTCAGTCAGTCGAAAACAAACATTTGTGTGAATTTGTTCTGCATCTGGCTAGTTATATTGTATTCTATGATATTATATGAAAAAAAGGACATAGTCAATCAGATATCTGGTTCCCATATAACAAGCTTTGTTTAGTTTGTGGCTAGATGGCGTTTTGTCAGATGTAGGTAAATATTATAGTAAAGAGTTCTGTAACATGCTTATACTGTGACTTATAACGACCGATGTGGCGTGGCGGGTGAATGTCCGCCTGCGACGCAGGAGGTTGCGGGTTCAATTCCCAGCTTGGGATAAATGTTTGTACGATATACAAATATTTGTAGTATTTTTATGTAATTGGAGGTAATGTATATCAGTCATCTAGTACCCATAACACAAGCTCTGCTTAGGTTGAGGCTAGATGATGCTGTGTGGATTGTCCAGCATTCATTATTTATTTACTGTCAAGCTTTACCTAAACGACAATACTATCTAACAGCACACTCGCAGTTAATCAGTGTTTGCAAATGTTAACTCAAGAGTTTGAAGAATAAACTTAATTAGAAAGTTAAAAACGTTAGCAAAGTCGAGGCGAGAACAAGTTTTGGCAACGCAAACTGTTGGACTGATTTCTGCATACGATACGATTTGTGAAGTCAATTCATACGTTTAGTAGTAAATAAATCTATAGTATATCTATACAAATAAATAAAAAATCGAAGTGTCTGTTTGTTATATTAAAATCACCGCTTTTTACTACATGCATTTATGAAAGTTTATACAGTACATATACCAAAATAACATTCTATTCATCTTTCTACTCTCATCCCACGCGTAGGGTTACATCGGCACATCAGGTGTTTTTCTTCCACTCTCTTTTCTACCTGACAAACAAGAACACAACAAGCTGTTTAGCGGCAGAACTAAGTATGGTGGTAGTACTTTCCCGGACAAGTAATAATAATAATGCTGGACAATAAACACAGCATCATCTAGCCCCAAGCTAAGCAGAACTTGTGTTATGGGTACTAGATGACTGATATGCTTAATACAATACATTACATACATAGATATTTTTTATTATGCATAGAAAATACTCAGAAAACCCGGAACAAATATTAGCAGATCATATAAACACTATCCCAAGGCAGGAATCGAACCCGCAACCTCCTGCGTCGCAGGCGGACATTCACCCGCCTCGCCACATCGGGCGTCGAAATCTTTCACTAAAAGCTCTACTACAACTAAAACTTCCGTTACAGAATCTTTGCATATAAAATGCTTATTTAGAGTTGTTCTATAGTTTCTTTCCTGTTTGTTTAAGTACTTGTACTTTATGTTTCCAGTCACAAGTTTGAGTAAATTACGTCACATTGCACAAATTGAAGTGAGAATCGGTTTGTATGTTTTATAACATTGCAATTAATAATAATAATAATAATAATAATGCCGGACGATCCACACAGCATCACCTAGCCCCAAGCTAAGCAGAGCTTGTGTTATGGGTACTAGATGACTGATATACTTAATACAATATTATATTACATACATAGATATTTTTTATTATACATAGAAAATACCCAGAACACCCGAATTGACTGTGCTATATTTGAAATAACTTTGTTGATATTATAACATGAAACAGGAGGAAGCTGATGTACTTGGTTACGCTGATTATATTAAGATATTGATCACAAAGATACAAATCGTTTCACGATTTTAAACTTCATCACAGTAAATATACCCTCAGATAGCTCAGTATCAATTTTTTTACCTATTACAAAGCATTGCCTAGCAGGTCACGCTCATTATAAACGTGCCCTTACGATGCACTACTCTGTGTTCATCAACCAGAAGCATACAGGTGTTGAGCCTCATTTGCCTGTAATTAAACCGGCATCAACACCCTTCAAACCGGAACACAGCAAGCTGCTTGGCGGCAGAAATAGGCATGGTGGTAGTACTTCCCCGGACGAACCCTTCACTAAAAGCTCTACTACTAGAAGTACCTATTATTACATACCCACATTTTGAAGTAGTTGGTATTCCTTACGTGACAGTAAGTTTGTAAGGATGGATGGATGGATGGATGGATGGATGGTTGTTACTCTTTCACGTTCTAACCAGTAGACCAATTTGGATGAAATTTTAAAATAAACATAGATTATAACTTGGATTAACAATACATATACCTAGGCTACTTTTTATCCCGAAAAAATAACGAGAACAGGAAAAAAACTGCCACGCGGGCGAAGCTGCGAGCGGCCGCTAGTTTTCTAAATATGTTTAACTCAAAGGTGACTGACTGACATAGTGATCTATCAACACACAGCCCAAACCACTGGACGGATCGGGCTGAAATTTGGCATGCAGGTAGATGTTATGACGTAAGCATCCGCTAAAAAAGGATTTTGATTAATTCTACCCCCAAGGGGATAAAATAGGGGATGAAAGTTTCCCGTTCGGAACAGGAAAAAACTGCCACGCAGGCGAAGCTGCGACCGGCCACTAGTAATGAATAAAACTATTCGTCTATTGGTAGATCATTATCATCACTAACATTAAATTGCGGTAGGTTATGCGTTTACCATCTTGTGTGGCGGCAGGAACCGGAAGCGGTGGCTCTTTTATCGCCCATAACATTGTTTTAGACGAACCGACGAGTGACGTAGGGCGGTGACAAATTTATACGTGAACTGTGACTTAATTATGTCACTTTGACGACTGATGTGGCGCGGCGGGCGAATGTCCGCCTGCGACGCAGGAGATTGGCGGTTCGATTCCCGCTTTGGAATAAATGTTTGTACGATCTGCAAATATTTATTCTGGGTGTTCTGGGTATTTTCTATGTATAATAAAAAAAATATCTATGTATCTAATATAGTATTGTATTAAGTATATCAGTCATCTAGTACCCATAACACAAGCTCTGCTTAGCTTGGGGCTAATAAACCGCTGTGCTTACATGTTACCTACCTACTCTTACATACCTTGCAATACCTGGCCACACCTGTCCTGCCAGCATCCCACAACTGACAGACAGACATGATATTAATGAATTCATTAGGTGACGTGTAATGTCGACTGGCATTCGATTAATACAAATTAATTACCACCCAGATGTAGTGATGAATTACTGTGTGCTGATTGAATAATTTGAGAATTAAGTGACTGATATTAGAAACTATAAATATTATTATAATTATTATGAAAAAAAATCTGTAATGTCCCACTACGACGACCGATGTGGCGCGGCAGGCGAATGTCCGCCTGCGACGCAGGAGGTTGCGGGTTCGATTATCGCCTTGTGATAAATGTTTGATAAATGTATTTTCATATAAAATATATTAAATATTTTTGGGAGATATCTCACACAGAACACTGGTCTAGTAAGAGTGACCTCGGCTTTGGTCGTGGGTCAAATCCAGTCGTGCACCAATGGATTTTTCTTATATTAAATGGTGAAAAAAACCACCAATTAGTGTTCTAGCAGCGGGGATAGGTTTGCAGCCTGTCACGTATATGGATAACCAACTACTGTAAAATATGGGTTGGTGCCAAATGTTATACTAGGGCTTGCTTCTGACTTCTCTCACTCAGGCTTCTTTGTAATCTAATTTATTTATTTACTTTAAATTAGTGCTATTGTGAAGTTATTTGTTAATTATTTTTATTTTACTTTTTTTCTTATAGGTGTTTTTCGCTGTTTATAAAACAAATTTATAAAATAATTCAAGTATAAGTTCAGTAAGCGCGGAAAGAAAATATTTCACTGTAACTTCATTACATTCAACATCATTATAAGCAAATGAAACCGAACCGCCACACGTTGTCACAATCAAAAGCGACACATCTGTGTTTTCTATAATAACGTTGACCGCTTTATAGCTACCGTGTCAACCCTCACCGTTTTCTCACGCTTACAAGATAGAGAAATAAGTGATGGGTAACTTTTGTTAATACTTATTATTATGTTTTAAGCACCACAAAAATCCAAAATCACTATATTTTTAAGACGTTAGTAAAAATTGGTAAAAGTTGTTGCTGCTTAAATAACTTTTAGGAACTAGGTAAAGATATAAAAGTCATTTATATAACTTAGAATCGTTTTACAGCTAAATGTGCCAGTTCCTCACCAAAATACCTAAATCGAAAGTAATCTAATTATAATATAAATAAATATAATAAAAATACATATGCATTTATATAAACCCAAGTCGTGCTATTTACACCATTTACAATTACAATTTATGTCGTCCTGAATAAGTACGATAGATAGGTAATAAAATTTTAATTAATTATAATATTAATTTTAAAATCTTAACCCTCGGTCAGTCGCGCATTTTTAGTTTACACGGTTGGTCGCGTGGGGTTTCTGAAGACCCCAAAAATAGACAGCCTAAAAAACACCTTTTTAATAATTTTTTCGTTATTATCTAAGCAAGTCATTGACGAATAACTTAAATGCAATAAAACTACAAAAAGTTACGTAAACATATTCTTTTATTTCTTCTTTGAACATACAATCTAAAAAAAGGAACTTAAATTTCTCACCTTGAGATCACAATCACAAAAAAAAGGTTTTTTAACAAACTAAATGTAGGAACTTCTCCTTTTTATAAATATATATACGATAAAACTAAAATAACGATGACAATTACGTAAAATTTGGAAAGAACCAACAAAAAAACACACAAACTTTTACCAGATGAAGTCAGTGAACTTTTCACTAATTTTCGTTTTGAACACAGTCGGTACATACCGATTTAGTATGTGTTGGGCATATGTTACCCTTACAAAAATGGCAGACAGATTTAAATTTTTGATCTGTTTGTCTGGGGCAATGAACGCAACGCTTTCTCATGGGAAAATTCCAAATTCTCCGGCAGTTCGTCCGAATATACCTCATGCTGTTCTGTAGGTTCATTTTCACATTCCTGCTCAGAATCAGTGTTATGTTCACTCCTTTCATCTGGATACATACCGCCTTCACCTTCTTCATCATCACTACCACCGTAAACATCGTTACTTTCATCGTCTAACCAGCTTAATATACGACGTTGTTGTTCTTCATCCATTTTACTAGTTAATTAAATCTAAAACAGCAAAAAAAACTTAAAAAAAACATGCTACAAAAAAGTCTAAACTAATAAAAACAATTAAATTTTACTTACGCGGTTAGTCGCGTGGGGTCTTTCAAAGCCCGTCCGCACAAAACACTTCTGTATCTCACTGCGCTTATGCGCGAACTGAAGTTAGCAGCGATACGCGGCCAATACAATCCAATTTAGGAGGGTACCTAAAATATTGAATTGCTGAGATTGTTTTAATTGCTTAAATTTTTAATTTTTCCAAAATCTGGGCTTTCAAAGACCCCACGCGACTAACGGAGGGTTAAGTAGGTATACACAGCATTGACTGTTAGGCGGAACAAAGTTGGCGGGGACAGCTAGTCTTCTTTCTTCTATGTATCTTTTATCTTTTTGTACTAGTAAAGAGGAAAGATTTTGAGACCGATTTGAAAAATTCTTTCACCGTTGGGAAGTTGCACTATCCCCGGGTGACATAGGCTATATTATATTTTCAAAAAGATCCTTACTAAAATCCGTGCGAAGCCGGAACGAACCACTAGCTTATAATAAAGTAATCTAGTTGTTATATAGCGGTGGCTGGCTCTCAAAGAATAAGGGCGTAAGTCGCACACGTTTTATCGCGAGCATTAGGCAGGCGGCGCGCGTGCGACATATTAACGTACGCCGCGGTACGGACGTGATCGGTGGTCCCAGCGCCGATTCACGACAGGCTTTGCTTTTTGGGTTATTGACGAGAAATCTTTGTCTTTTATAGGTAATCAAAAACAATGAATATTTACCTGTAAATATCTGTATACCGTAAAAAGAAATAACAATAAAAGAAATATGACTACTACTTATCTGAAATCTGTATATCGATTATCTGAAAGATAATGTTTTATAGCATTTAGTTAGCTATAAATAATAATAAAATAAGCATTATTATTTTAATGAGCAATAAAGTTTTTTCTATCTATATCTATGTATAGAACAGCTGATTTTTTTCGCACCGACAAATCATTATCTAACAGAAATCGATTCTAACAGCTTAGTCCTGAACCCTGCAAAGTCAAAATTTCTCGTGTTTGGATCGAAAAACCAAATTGCTAAGATGCTTTCGTCTGATCCTAAAGTGTACATCAGTGGTACCTCAATAGACCGGGTTACAGAAGTCCGTAATTTGGGTTTGCTGATGGATGGCTCGATGCACTTTGAAAATTATGTACTTCAAACCGTTCGAAATTGCTTTTATAGGTTATCAATTTTGTATCGAGTACGCGATTATCTTAATACTGAGGTACGGATCATGTTGTGCGAATCGCTTATTCTTTCCAAACTGAACTACGTTGACAACGTTTTTGGTGCATGTTTGTTGGCCCGTTCGACAAAACTTGTGCAGCGTATTCAAAATGCGTGTGTCCGTTTTTGTTTTCCAATACCATGTAGAGCTCATATATCTCCATTTATTAACAGCCACGGTCTTCTAAACATGAAGTCACGTCGCGCTTTTCATTTTGCAAGTCTTTTGTTTGGTATAATAAAAGGAAAACTTCCAAAGTACTTGTATGAGAAGCTTAACTTTTCTGCCCGTACTGTCCGTCTAGCTATTCTTTTAATTTGTCCACGCCACCGAACGACCGCGTTTCGTGGCAGCTATCGGTATGCTGCCACGAAATGCTGGAATAATATACCTCCTCCCATAAGAAATAGAAGTACTATTTATTCTTTTAAAAGTTCTTATAAAAAATATTTATTTAATATACAAAAATCTATTCAATAAGCGGTCGTTCCTATAGTTACTAGTTTAATTCAGTAAGTTTTATTTTGCGCTATTTTGTTATTTCTATATTTTAATGTGATTTTTGTTTTGTTATTATTATTTTTGGTTCTTTGTTGTACTTTTGTTTTTGTAGGTATAATATTAGTATTAGTAAATCTTTAGTTTTATATCAATAATTAAATGGGACGCGTGTTGCAAATGTTGCTGCGCCCTTACCTTTCGGCGCCGCTGAAAACCAGCGCCATATGAGCCATTGCGCTCCTTGGCATATGCTGAGTGGATGCCATTTTTCACCACTTAGCTTTTTAATTTTATATCTTTGTGATTTTTGTATTTTTCTGTGTGGTGTAAATAAATATTTTCTATTTCTATTTCTATTTCTATTAAAAACTTGTTCATTTGGATGAGACTTTAATCTCGCCTAAATTTGTGAAAGTAGTTACCTGTTTTTCTAATTTGCGTCGCGTGGAATTGACTTAAATTTTTCAAACTTAGGTCGTGTCTGATATTTAGGATACTAATTTGTTACAGTAGCTAGCCACCTGCAAAATTGCCTCTATCTGCACTCTCCACGTATTTACCAGAACATACCATCATTCAAGGACTTCGTCTAACGGAAAGCAAATTGAGACATAACCTCCACTCATCGAGTAAAAGAGAATCGACTGGTTCGGCTGGATGATTTATGGGCGCGATAGTGCCGCTATTGGCCGCCATCTTGGATATTCGACATTTAAAATTATGATCCTTCGAATATTTTGAATTTGAGCGGAAATTAACGGTTTTGACGGTTATTTTAGTTTAGACCAATAGTTTTACGATTAATATGTTTTATTTATACCCAGATTGGATTGTTCTCGTAAAAGTAACATACATTTAGTTTTAGTAGCTAAAGAGCTCTTAGTGAGGGGCACGGCCGGGGAAGTACCTACTACCACCATGTCTAGTTCTGCCGCCAAGCAGCTTGCTGTGTTCTGGCTTAAAGGGTATGGGTGCCGGTAAAATTACATGCTGTAACGTTACAGTCCCTTTCTTCAGTAATAGAAGAGATGCTACAGATAGTAATTGTATGTCACTTTCTAATTTTATTACAAGCTTCAAAACACATTCGTCAGCAAACATTCAACTCCCCTCCAAGGTCACACCCCTAAACACAAATCCTTGACAACGCGTCAGAAATTACCACCAATTATAAAGCATCCCTTTATTTTGTCACAAATTAAATAAGATTTCGTCTTAGAATTCGCAGTCACAGATCTTTATTAGGTTTAAGGGTGAAGAATAAATTCGGTATGGCAGGGGTTGTCAGGGGTGTATTTATTGTTACAAGAGAGTGCGAAAGTATTTGCAAGAGATATATGAAGAGGGTGAGTGTTTTCGAAACAAATTTTTTTTCCGTGGTCTTAGAACAAACAACAAAACAAAAATTTGTAATAGTTTTTTTTTATCGTGTGAAAACCAGTTCGTATTCTGGCTGCGGCTATGGACTCGCAACCTATCACGTATGGAATACTAACTACAGCAAAATGTGAGTAGGTACCAAATGTACTATCTGGACATACCTCTGACTACCCCCTTAGCCATCCTCGAAGAATCTCGAATAGGTACTAGGTACTAAGATATCGGAGGGGATATCTACCGTGCTTGGGGATTAAACTCGTGATGATATTTATTTTATTTAGTTTATCAATCAAATCTCGTCGCTATTTCATTATGATTCCTATAGACACGTGGTCGTTAAGAAAGTAAAATGGAAGTATTTACTGTGACTAGAAATTTTCCACAAAGAAAAATGCAGAATAAAAAATGCCGGTGCGTCAACTCTCTTTCAATTTTCCCTTGTATCAGAATAAGCTTTTTAATAACAAAACACAAAATGACGCACAATTTATTCATCCAGATAAAGCTACGTTTTCTTTAAAACGGTGTCCGTCATAATTTGAGTGTCTTAACATTAATGAGTTGTCGTAACACACGTCATAATGAGGCAGAGCTCTCTGCATTTCAACAATGTTACTGTTAAAACCAAATTTTATAATAGGTATAATACAATCAAACTGCTTAAAAAAACTCTCTATACATCCGTTATCTATGCTAAAATATTTGTACGATCTGCAAATATTAATTCGGGGCTTTCTGGGTATTTTGTATGCATAATAAAAAATATGTATCTATGTAATGTATTGTATTAAGTATATCAGTCATCTGGTATCCATAACAATAGCTCTGCTTAGCTTGGGGCTAGATGATGCTATCAAATATAATTCCTACTAATATTATAAACGCGAAAGTTTGTAAGTATGGATGGATGGATGGATGGATGTTTGTTACTCTTTCACGCTCTAACCAGTGGACCGATTTGGATGAAATTAGAAATAATTATAAATTGCAACCTGGATTAACATATAAGCTACTTTTTATCCCGAAAAAATAACGGGCACGGGAAAAAACCGCCACGCGGGCGAAGCTGCGAGCGGTCGCTAGTTTTATATATTTTTCATGAAACCCCAAATCAAACCCGCACCTTTCGTATCTCAATCGAGCATCACAGTTAACTCCACCGCTATAAAGTTGTCAACTTTAAGTAGACTGCGACTTAAGTAGAACAAAATGAGTGGGTCATATTCCTTTCTTTGTTCCGGAATATTTTTAATCAGTGGTAAATTATTTATGATTTACGGCGACAAGTCCTTCGTAATAAGATATCTAGCCCAAGGCTAGTGCTAAGAGTATTTACTACACGATCTTAAGTTTTCTCTAAATAATATACTTTGTATCACGACTTTAATCCTTAAGCACGGTAGATAATATTAATAATGATGGAAAATCCACACATTATCATCTAGCCCCAAGCTAAGCAGAGCTTGGTTATGGGTACTAGATGATAAACTTAATACAATACTAATGCATAAATATTTTTTATTATGCATAGAAAATACCCAGAATACCCGGAATAAATATTTGCAGATTGTACAACCATTTATCCCAAGGCGGGATTCGAGTCCGCAACCTCCTGCGTCACAGGCGGACATTCGCCCGCTACGCCACATCGGTCGTCATATGCCCTTAGTTAGACAGTAGTAACACAGTTCTTAGTGAAGGGCTCGTTCGGGGAACTATCACCAGGTCTATTTCTGCCACCAAGCAGCTTGCTGTGGTTTGAAGGGCGTGGGGGACGGCAAATTACAGGCACATGAGGCTTAACACCTGTATGCCTTGGGTTGGTGAACGCAGAGCAGTGCAAAGTAAGGCGCGTTCGTGACCTGCAATTTAATGTATTGTTATAAGCGGTGGTAACCACTTAACATCAGGTGGGCCATATGCCTTTTTCAACAGCAATTAAATTAAAGATAAAAGATCTTTAAGTACCACGTACTCGAGATTTTTAAGAATATGTAAGGGTAGTCGCGATACGTTCTGATATTAAATTTGCATAGTATTATAGTATTTACATAGCCTTGTTTCTACGTGACAGATTGCAAGCCCATCGCCGCTGCTAGAATACTAACTGGTTTTCTCACGATGTCTTACTTCACAGTTTAAGAACATTGTGTACATAAATTTAACGATAGAAAGATTAATAAATTATATTTCTATTCATAATTTTGCCTTTACTATAGGCCAAAAATGATTGGTGTAAGATTAATTATGATCCGAAAGCTGAATCTTCCTTGTGCTAGACGCAAACAGAACCGTCGCCATCACTAGTGCCAATGTTTTGAAAACATCGTCTCTGGTTACTACACTCACTCTATTACGAAACTTTGTTATTATAATAATATTATTGAGTAGTTGTAGAGCTCAGTGAAGGTCTCATCCGGGGAAGTACTACCACCATGCCTATTTCTGCCGCCAAGCAGCTTGCTGTGTTCTGGTTTGAAGGGTGTGTGTGCCGCTGTAATTACAGGCACTTGAGGCCTGTAATTAAAGACACAGAGCAGTGCATCGTAGGGCACGTTTCTAACGAACGTAACCTGTAAAGAAATACTTTGTTATAGGTGATGGTAACTACTCAACATCAGGTGGGTCATCTCCTTTATAGAAGTCCACTGCTGAACAAAAGCCGAAGACATAAGGCTGTTGATAATGATGGTGAGCTTTTAAAATACAAAATTAAATCAATCACCAGTCGACACAGAAAATGTAACAAAAAGCAAAAGAGGTTAAACTCCGACGTATTTGTTAAAAGGAACACGTACGGAATCCTTGTTTTTTGGAAAAATCCCAAGTTGATGGATTACCGGGTTCCTTATTAGTGTTGCTTACTGAACTCTTATTAGAAACGTTGTTTCAAGAGCTTGCGAGAGTTAATGAGATTTTGTAGTGTTTAAGTTTTTGCTGAGTGAACCATTATATTACTTTTAATTTATTCGTTAAAATTTGAATAAAAAACCCGCCAAGCGTGAGTCGGACTCGGGCACGAAGGATTTCGTACCATTATCTCTAACGGCAAAAAAATCACGTTTGTAGTATCAGAGCCCACTTAAATATTTATTTTATTCTGTTATTTTAGTATTTGTTGTATAGCGGAAAAAAAAATACATCAACTGTGAAAATTTAAATTTTCTAACTATACGGTTCATGAGATTGTAGCCTGGTGACAGACGGACAGATAGACAGCAAAGTCTTAGTAATAGGGTTCCCCTTTGGGTACGCAACCCTAAAAATGAGCAGGTCAAATATTAAGGCTTACTCACTAATCCACAGTTACCTGTAGAGGCTCTCGCGGCAAAAGTGGCAGAGAAATATCACTGACACGATGGGAAGACAAGATAACAAGAACAGCTGGCCCAAACTGAGACCAAAGAGGACAAAACAGAGACAAATGGTTTTCATTTTTTCTTTACTAAATCACCTTTTTGCATACAAAAATCTATAAATATTGAGGTTTTTTTTATACAATTTGTCGATGGAACAAGCATATAGCCCACCCATCGCCTATAGCAAAAAATTGTCTTGTAGGTCACGTTAGTTAGGAACGTGCCCTACAATACACTGCTGTGCGTCCATCAATCTGAGGCATACAGGTGTTAAGCCTCATGTGAGTAATTACACCGGCACCCACACCCTTCAAACCGGAACACATCAAGCTGCTTGGCGGCAGAAATAGGCATGGTGGTAGTAGGTACTTCCCCGGACGAGCCCTTCACTAAGAGCTCTACTACTTATGGCTTATTGTGATTGCCACTTGTTCGTGTCACCCTTCGTCAGGGCGTTCATAGTTCACCACTGAACCCTGTAGCTATAAGGAACTGGAGGATTTT
This sequence comes from Electrophaes corylata, assembly GCA_947095575.1. NCBI lineage: Eukaryota > Metazoa > Arthropoda > Insecta > Lepidoptera > Geometridae > Electrophaes > Electrophaes corylata. The sequence goes on from OX352704.1 coordinate 13,118,761, forward strand.
CTTAGGGGTGAGTTCTTTTAGCTCATCCGGGCTCAGGGTATGTTTTCCCAGATTGATGCTACTAAGGAGACAGCTTAGTAACACATGAAAACAAAGACTACTTAGAATATTAATTCAATTTGAATTTAGAACAATAACAGAAGATTGTGTCATAAAGAGAGATAAACCATACGTCACTGTGGCAACCGCGACGATTGGGGAGCCAAATTATAAAATAAGCCCCGCTCAATATGCAGTCACAGAAAATACAGTAGCACATCTTTTTTTTTTTTTATAATAATGCTGGACACTCCACACAGTATCATCTAGCCCCAAGCTAAGCAGAGCTTGTGTTATGGGTACTAGATGACTGATATACTTAATACAATACACTACATACATAGATATTTTTTATTATACATGGAAAATACCCAGAACACCCGGAATAAATATTTGCAGATCATACAAACATTTATCCCAAGGCGGGAATCGAACCCGCAACCTCTGCGTCGCAGGCGGACACTCGCCCGCCGCGCCACATCGGTCGTCATGTGGCTTTTGATGTATCGTCATGAGACTTAATACCTCTATGCTTCATGCATGTAGTGCATTATAGAGCACGTTCCTTACGTGTGTGAATACAGTGATAGAATTACACGTGAGCCCCTTCAGGGCACTACAATAGAAGATTGACAAATCGAGGTTATTTAGGGTTACTCTATTACTAAGACTCCGCTGTCTGTCTGTCTGTCTGTCCGTCTATCACCAAGCTGTATCTCATGCACCGCTATAGTTAGAGAGTTGGAATTTTCATAGATGATGTATTTCTGTTGCCGCTATTACAACAAATACTAAAAAACACATAAACTTAATATTCAAGGGGGTTCTCATACAACAAACGTGATTGTTTTCCGTTTTTGTTATAAATAGTGATACGGAACACTTCGTACGCGAGTCCGGCTCGCACTTGGTCGGTTTTTATTAAATACTCAATTTCCAAACATCTCAATGTTTTTGCAGTATGCTCAATAAGATTTTGGAAAATAACTGCTGGATTTTTTTACTCTGTGGCACAAGGGGTTGATTTGAAACGTTATTGGTGTATTTGAACTTGAATGCGGTGTGTCAGGTGTGAAGAATGGCGGTAGCTTCCACATGACAGCTTCTATATTGATTCATTGGCGCACATCATCACAACTCGGTAACTTATTGGTATTTTCAATGAAGATGTCTTGGTGTTTTTTTACACAATTAGTAAAACAACCTTTTTTTTAATATAATATATAGTTTTACAGTTTCACTACTTTAATCAGGGTATGTCTTTTAGCCAAGTAGTACTAATACGCAACATATTTGTAGAACATACCCAAAGTTTGCAGTAGCTATTTCATATGTGACTGGTTACAAACACGGAAAGTACGCATAAAAAGTGTAATTTTTTGTAATCAGAATCATGGTATGGTATACAAAAATACAAAATTTATTTATTACCGAATAAGATAAACAAAGCTTAATAATTACTAATGCTAAGGTATACGCATAGTATTTAAGGGTAGTAGGATCCGTGATTTTGCATGACATTTTTTTTTAATATACTCGTAACTAGCTGATGGAACAAGCAGACGACACCTGATGTTAAGTAGTTACGATCGCGCTATGGGACTAGAACGAGCCTGTATCGCGAGAGGCCAGAATACAAACACGATTTCCACGAAAACCTAATTACAAAAGATGCGCAATGTTTGGTTTGAATGCGCAAATTCTGTTTCATTACACACACACAGTCTACACACACACACACTACAGTCTTATTACAACCGGTATTATAATAATAATAAACTAACACACACAATCTGCAAACCACAATAGCCGAAAAGCTCTCGAAATATATAGAACTGAAAAATGAGATAACCCGGATGTGGAGGCTTGAAAAGGTTTCTATCATTCCAATAGTCCTATCTTCAACCGGTGTTATCCCTAATCAACTATTTCAGTCACTCGATTTGCTTGAATTACCCAAACACACCTTTGCTCTTCTACAAAAAGCAGTTATTTTAAATACCTGCAGAATCGTCCGCAAGTTTTTACAAGCAGACTTATCTTTTGATGCCCAAACATCAACATCCAGTGCGCGAGAACAACCAGCTGGATCTTATGATACGCACTTGGCCTAGGCCCGTGCTTGTCAGTAATATTACCGACTTTATTTAGTCGAGTAGATGAAAATCTTTGCCCCAAAATAATAATAATAATATGCTGGACAATCCACACAGCGTCATCTAGCCCCAAACTAAGCTAATAATATGCTGACGTCATTAACGGTTACTATGTTATAGAACTCTTCAGGAACTTTTCTAACGATTCCGAACTAAGCAAAGTTTGTTTCGACCATGATACAAGAAAAACTTGTTTTAACCAAAAAAGCGTAAAACTCCTGTAAGGGCCCACGCAGGGTCCCAACATCATTTATAACAAATGTCAGGGTACAAAGGTCTGTTTTCATCCTATCTTTACTTTGGGCAGTTTTAGCATTTATGTTGAATATATTAGCTTATATGGATTTTGAACAATAATTTATTTTATTTTTAACAAATCCTACTAATATTATAAACGCGAAAGTTTGTAAGTATGGATGGATGGATGGATGTTTGTTGCTCTTTCACGCTCTAACCAGTAAACCGATTGGGATGAAATTTGGAATAAACATAGATTATAACTTGGACTAACGTATGTTGGGACGTATGCCCACTAAAAGCTCCTACAACGACTCTTCCTTACATTTCAGTTGTTACACATATCTTCTATTACAACAAAAACATAAATGCCTCTCCAGAATGCTCCAAACTCCATCTTCCTACACGCTCGTTAAATAAAAATACATTTTCGCCCAAAAACATGCGCAAAAAGCTGACACCGATTCAGATAAAGAAAACGCAAAAACGTGGTGCAAAAACCGGACACGGCCGGCGGCGCGACATTTTGCGATACGACACTGTCACTCCGATACGACAAAATGCCGCGGGCTGGATAGGCGTATGAAACTTGAAAACTTGAATAGGTTTGTGGGTCTATTCATGGGTTAAAAAGATTATGGTTTGGCAATGAAGCTGGGTTGCAGTGTATTGTGAAGAATACTTTGAAATGTTTGCTACCAGAAATCAAGACTGTTGTTCGGACATTCGCGGATGGTAGGTACCATGATTAAAAAGTGGTTTACATTGGATGTACCCATCATAAGTATTTCAAAAGTACTGTAGAGAAAACAGTGGTGGTCTAGTGGGTGACCCCGTCTTCTGGTTGGTCTCCTCAGGTTGTGGGTTCGACTCCGGTCGTACACGATTTGATTTTTCTATACAAAAAATTAATAAGAGTAAAGCACTTTAAAAAATGTTGATGGAAAAAATGCTTAAACGCTAAACATGCTGATGCAACAAGCACATGGTCCACCTGATGTTGAGCGGTTACCATCGCCTATAGCAAAGTGTTGCACAATAGGTCACGCTCGTTACGAACGTGCCCTACGATACACTGCTCAGTATCCATCAACCTGAGGCAAACAGATGTTAAGCCTCAAGTGCCTGTAATTTCACCGGCACCCTTCACCCTTCAAACCGGAACACAACAAGCTTCTTGGTGGCAAAAATGGGCATGGTGGTAGTATTGCCCCGGATGAACCCTTCACAAAAAGCTCTACTACTACTGTATATAAAAATATAAAACTACAAAAGTTGTCATTTTAAAAATAAAATAGCACGAGATACGCACCATATTTTGTGACCCCCGGAACGACCTCCCATCCATCAAACTTAGCTACACATCCAAACAGGCATAACTGCATTATTCACAATTCCTTGTCACCGCTCGGCTCTGTGCACAAAACCCTAAAAACTATAAATTATGGACACACGATGATCAATCAAATTGGAGTCAATGTTTTGGATGAAACTGGCGGGGTTATTGTATGATGTCACCTTATTTGACTAGAAGCGGTCTGACGTAGCTTGCCTGTACACACGTTTTGTATGGTCACTATTTGGACGGATAACCCGTAGTATTTTTTTACCTAACTGTCTTTCTTCTTTCGCGATCGGAACACATATTGAAGACTTATATTACACGGGTATCGGGCCGCGACCACGGCTATTGCAACATAGTCGAAACGTCGGGGAAATAAATAAAAAAGGTAATACGCGATAAATACCCGTGTAATATAAGTCTTCAATATGTCTTTCATCTTCTAACGTGTCAGATGATTACTATTCATTGGGTATAAATTCGCCACTTCCACGGCAGTGCCCGTGAGTTGGATTAAGTCTTCCCTTGTGCAGGTAGTACTGCCCTAGAATAAGGGTACCTAATGTTTTTTGAGCCAAGCAGCTTGATGTGTTTCCGTTTGGTGGGTAAGGGTAGGTGCTGGTGGAATTACGGGTATAAGGCTTACAGCTATACAAGTGGCCTTAGTTTCAGTACAGCGGTACATTATAGGGCACGTTACTAACGTACGTGAGCTTCGAGGTAATGCTTGCCACTTCAGGTCGATCACGCTTGATATATAAAAAAAAATATTTACAGCAAAAATTTATAAAAACCTAGTTAGAAATATTGAGGATCCTACTATTCCCACTTTTTTTGGGATAGTTTTTGATTATCCATACATAAATGTGCATATTTGTATTTGAGTGAAAGTAACAAACGAAGGTACGGAGTCTTGAAGCAAAAAGAAATACGATAAATTTTGTTAAAACGCCAGCAAAAACAACAGTAACATAGATAAGCTTGCCACTCACGGTGCGGCAAGGTTTTCCATTGAAGTACGGTTTATTTTAGAACCTTTACAACCAAAAAACAAATGTTTTTGATTTTGGTTTTGTATTGGTTTATTATGTTAAACGCTATTAACTATTGAAAAACATGTTGTTTATGTGACACAACATGTTCTTCAATAGCTTGTCAAAAATACGAATAGCATGCTTCATAATTTATGTAATTTATTTATTTTGAAAGTATCACCTGATTTTAAAAAACGCAGCAACGAGAGCCTACTTTCAAACGAAAGTAGACAAATACGCGTGACTTTATTTGCTTAGGAACTCCTTGTACATTCCCTATGACAATAAATACAGCACCCTTAAAACTTCTAGTTCCTACAGCCAGCGGCTTAAAATTTAAGACAGTCAGTGAGATTTTTATAACAGATCTTATAACATTCTATATTAGTTATGAAAAATTTGAGCTAGGTTTGTTTTATGGTTTTGATTGCAAATTATACATATCTTTAAAATATTGTGCTCAAGTGACTTTAATTTCTGTGAGAATCAATTTCATTTAAACTTAAATTAATGTTTCTTTATAACTTCGGCTGGACATTGAATGGCAGCCTCACACACTAATTAACCTTCGTTCTGGGGCGCATAAATCGAGTTGTAGTACATTCCTCTTCGTTACTCGCTCGTATTTACCTGATTTTTTACGAATACCTTGCAACAAGATTAATAGGTATGTGTTTTGTATGCCTAGGGCGCGGGCCATCTCATTCTGGAACTAATTAATCACAAATGAGAAACAAGATTATTATTGACAAATATAAACTTTGGCCGCGTGAAGATATTTTTATACAAACTTTAACCTTCACTGTACCTGTTTAAGGGTTGAATATCGGGAATTCTTATCTAAGTTAACCTCTACGCTTAAATACCTGAAACTTTCAAATCTCTACGTTCAACAGTTTAGGCTGTGCGTTGTCCCTATGTCAGTCAGCCAGTCGGGACAAAGACTGAACTTTTTTTTTAAGAAAACTGAATTATTTATAATGTGTAGTGTATTCATTATATTATGTGGATAAAACGTGTGAAAAACTATGTTTTGCCCGTTTTAAGCTTCGTTTATTTCAGCTTTACTTCATCGTGTTTAGTTAGAAACAAGCGGCCGCTCGCAGCTTCGCCTGCGTGGCAGTTTTTTCCCGTACCTGTTAAACTTTCATCCCCTATTTTATCCCCTTGGGGGAAGAATAAAAATTCTTTCTTAGCGAATGCCTGTTTACGTCATAACATCTACCTGCATGCCAAATTTCAGCCCGATCCGTCCAGTGGTTTGGGCTGTGCGTTGATTAATCACTATGTCAGTCAGTCAGTCAGTCAGTCACCTTTGAGTTATATATATTAAGATTACACAAGTCGAGTTGCTCGGTTCAGGAGGGCCCTTAAGTCGTTCGCTGAGTACAAGGCCTGATACATGTAATTGTAACATATCATTCTTATCTACAACGATACTCGTACACCGCGGTAGTCCCGGGTGCAATCAAAAGGCAGTGTTTGCGCACCCGGCTCCTGCTACGACCAATTAGCTCCGACATAGCGCCACATAAATTGTATCAAACAGCTCTTTGGTACAGCGCACCGATGCTATTGCAGATCTAGGTATACCACTGGAAATGCTTAGCATAAGGTAGGGGTGTCGGTGACGTTACAGACACATAATGCAACTGTATGTCTCAGGTTGAAAGACACAGAGCACTGTAGCGTAAGGCACGTTCCTAACAAACGTGACCTGTGAGGCATTGCCTTGTTATTAGGTGTCTGTAACCACTTAACATCAAGTGCGCCATCCATTTGTACACCAGCAAGTCGAAAGCAATAAATAAAACAATTAAATCAAATACTTTTATTGTTGGACGTAACTTTTATTTAACTACCTATTTGACTTCTGAATGCTGGATGTTTGTTAGATCAAAATCTTTCCTGGAGTATGGGCTATCATTGCAGTTTTCTGTGAGTTCACCTTGTTGAGTTTAATATACTTGCTCTACCAATTAGGCCCCACGCAGTTCATTGTCGGCATATCTGTATGTTTTTATTTGATTTTTTACTTTGTATTTTAGGAAAAAATAAACAAATTTTCTTTCTTTCAAACCAAATAAAAAATTGGTTTAATTTTAGATCTCTTCTAGTCAAATGATATCTGTGTCAAGCCCCGTAGAGTGGAATAGAGTTCATTATCACAAATAACGTGGAAGAGCCTTTCTGTTTTTATTGTTAGACTGAAATGTGCCAGCTTCTCCTTGACTATTGCCCTCGAAATTGTGTCAAGTGCTACTGTGCAATTAAATAAATGCTAGTTCCTGTTGCATTATTTTGTCTTAAACTAGCGGCCCATCCTGGCTTCGCACGGGTTTTAGTAAGGAACCCTATTTTTTTTTATATAATATAGCGTAATGTCACTCGGGGATAGTGTAGCTTTCCAACAGTGAAATAATTTTTCAAATCGGTCCAGTGGTTTCGGAGCTTTTTCAATGCAAAAAACAAACAAACAAAAATCTTTCCTCTTTATATTTCAATTTTTTTCTTTTTTTTAAGCAACTTGTTGATGGAACAAGCCGATAACCCACCTGATGTTAAGTGGTTACCATCACATATAACAAAGCATTGCCTCGTAGGTCACGCTTGTTAGGAACGTCACAGACGATGCACTACTCAGCGTCCATCAACCTGATACATTACATACTATAGTTTTAACGGTATACTATTGTCAACGCAGGTGGTTAGCGCATCCGTGTATCAAGGAGAGGGTCGTGGGTTTAAATCCCACACGAGGCATAACTTTTGCGATAGCATTTAGAGGTAGGTACGTCCAAATATTAATAAAGCCCCACATTTTACAGTAGTTAGTATTTTGTGCGTGATAAGCCCAGTTGCAAGCTCATTGCCGCTAGAATACTAACTAATTTTTTTTGGAGCTATCACTTGATTGAAATTAGAATTTGATTATCAAAATTGGGTCTGTCTAGAATGACAGTTTTGAATAATACGTTTTGGAGATTGATACTAGCGGCCGCTTGCAGCTTCGCCCGCGTGGCAGTTTTTTCCCGTTCCCGTTATTTTTTCGGGATAAAAAGTAGCCTATAATCTAAGTTATAATCTATATTTTTTCCAAATTTCATCTAAATCGGTCAACTGATTAGAGCATGAAAGAGTAACAAACATCCATAGATCCATCCATCCATCCATCCATACTTACAAACTTTCGCGTTTATAATATTAGTATTAGTATTTTGCTAAAAGAATTGTGCATCAGGTTTGTGTGGTGCCTTATCTTAACAAAGTTATCAGACGATGTCTCAGGTTAACATTTAACCGGCAAGTTCGTGACTCGGTTAAGAAGAGAATTAGCATGAACGGGTTAATTCGGTACGTGTCACCTTCGGTTCCACTTCCACCGCAACTATGCAGACTAGTGGTTTTAAGCAGAAATTACGAGCAATGGTTCAAACGAATATTTGTTTTGTTCTATGTTCCTTAGTTTCCACTTAAACAGTGAATATTATTAATAATAATGCTGACAAAAGCAGAGCTTGTGTTATGGGTACTAGATGGCTGACATACTTAATACAATACATTACATACAACGATATTTTTTCATACTTACATAGAAAATACCCAGAACACCTGGAATAAATATTTTCAGTTCGTACAAACATTTATCCCAAGGCAAGAGAATCAAACCCACAACCTCCTGCATCAAAAGCGGACATATCGGTCGTTATAATCAAAGCATAGATCGGTCATAATAAAAACATAGGTAAATGAAAAATTATTTATTGCTTGAGATCTGATATCTACCGTGATTTGGGATTACAGTTGTGATGCTATTTCTTTCTTTCTTCTTTTCTAAAACTAGATAGCGCTTTTCTAGAAACAGACTCTTTCTAGTGGCGACATCTAGTTAGGAAATTTGTAACCTTAATATTGAATATAATGATTGAATGTAAGACAAGGTTCTGTTATGGTCACTCAAAACTCCCCATTCCCATCAATCTTCTAAATTCAAATAAACCGAATCCCGTAGGTAATCCATGTCGCAACTACCGTCAGTTACAAAACGCAATCTCTGCTTTCCTGAAAAACTTTACCGTCATCATGCTTGGTCGGGTTCTATGGTTATAAAGTGTGGATGGATGTGGATAGTTATAAAATAAGAGATAGACTAAAGAAAATATGGCTGGATTGTGTAAAAGATGATCTTATGGAAGTAGAGATTCAAAATATTAGTGAAGTTAGATTTCTTCGGCAGAAGCAATGGATGTTTTATATGGTAGGTTAAATCCAATTGGGAAAGTAGTTTCCCACTAATGAGCAAGAAAGGAGTGAACGCTGAGATGACGACTAATAATGGAAGAGAAAACCTGTTATGCCAACCCCACTTAACCCCCAACCTTAACCTTAACCCCTAGATTTACTGCCAATGAAATAATATGAAGACCGCCCGTTGTACTCAGTGCTTATAATTATCTCTATTGTGTTTTTACTTCTGTGTGTACAATAAAGAGTTAATCTATCTATCTATCTTGACATGGGATTAGGGCAGGAAGATGATGATGTTGATGATGTTTGGTCGCGTGAAACTTACATCAACCTTATTTTCAGACTTTTAAAAGCTAACTTATCACCTATTTGCCTTAGGATGATGGACGCTGAGCAATGCATCGTAGAGTACGTAATGTATTACATAAAACTACATTACAAACTATGTACCAAAACTACTGCTACTTTTGTACCGCAAACATTTTAAATTCACCTATAAATGGCGCAGTGGAGAATGAATTAGCATTATCTCTCACATAAATATATAATGTAGACATATTTACACAACATCATCTAGGCACAAACTACGCATAGCTTGTACTATATGAACCAGATGACTGATTTATAACTTACATACGTTTTTTTAAGTACTTACCTACTTAGAATAATATAAAACACCAAGACAAAACAAAAATCTGTGTTCATCACACAAGTATTTGTCCTTGGTGGGGATCGAACCCAACTTACTACTTACTGAGGCCAGTCAAAATATCAGACAGTAATGCTAAAAACGATCAACTTGATCAGTGGCGTAAAAAAATACCAATACGACAGTAAATAACGGTCACCGTTTTCTAGCAAATTTCATTACAAAACGTAATCTAATTAAACAGACACGGATTAATGGAGTGACAATAATCTTATGGCTGGCGGGAGATTATCCTGAATTTAATCAGTAGGTCCCGTGACCCTCTCCTGATTCTGGATCGATTGTAATCTATAGATGGGACTCTATTGGGATCTTTTGATAACTAATTGGGGATAGTTTTCATCATCACTAACAAGAACCTGTAGAAGTCCACTGCTAAACATAGACCTCCCCCACACGTTTCCAGGAAGAACGAATTAGGCCCTTTATATCCATCGACTTTTGTTTATGCTACTGCTGGTGGAACAAGCATATGGCCCACATGATGTTAAGTAGTAACCATAACCTATAAAAAAGCATTGCCTTGCAGGTTACAATCGTTAAGAATGTGCCCTACAGTCAACCGCATCCATCAACGCGAGGCACACAGGTGTTAAGCCTCATGTGCCTGTAATTTCACCGGCACACACACCTTTAGAACCTGAATACGCTACGTTGCTTGGCGGCAGAAATAAGCATGGTGTGGTGGTAGTACTTCCCCTAACAAGTCCTTTGCTAAAAGCTCTACTAATACTAAAGAGCTATATGGCCTGTGATAATCTGTATTAATTTTACTTTTTTTTCAGAAATTCTTCGACTTTTATAACTTTAGCCATCATTAAATTGTTCTAAATTTGAACCGTGTTCTTGCTCGTGATTGGCTATTTCCAGAATAAATATGTATTTTAATATCTGTGTATGATTCTAGAAAAGTATACTTTATTCCAATAACAGACTTATATGCGAGATCGTAGAGCTCAAATTACGGTTATCAAAACGAATTGCGTCGAAACAAGAACACAGAATGTAACAAACAGGCACTGTATAAGTATAGATATCATTAAAATGTAACATAATAATAAAATAGGGTATTTTATAATAGAAGTCGAATGAATGGGGTCCTTTTGTGAGACATCGGCCGATGGGTAATTTACAGAATGTTACTATGGGGTCCAAGTCCAGCTGATGGGGTCCAAAATAGTTACATTGTATTGAATTATTGTAATTTGCTTGATGTTTTACAAAGGGCTGACGTAAAAATGATGTACTTGTATACTTATACAAAATGTTCTAATTTGTTAGTTTGGTGAAGATTGCAAATTGAGCTTTAGACCTTTGAAACAAAGATTATTTAAATTAAATGCCTTATTTTTTTATGAGAAATGTAACGTTAAAAGCAAATTGAAAGTCAACGTCAAAAGTATTTATTCAGTTACATCCACAGATCAGTTAGAATCATCCTACAGTTTAATGAATCTAGGTGCCAGTTCTTCGAAATTAAGCCTAGAAGAACAGGTAAAAAAACCGGCCAAGCGCGAGTTAGGCTCGTGCACAAAGGATTTCGTTCCATTTCAAGTTATTTAACTTTTATTTTCAATTACAGCCACGTTATTACTAATCTAATTGAGTAGTTGTAATAAATAAAAATAATAAAATACCATAAAAAATAATGTTATCTGAAAATACATTATTACTGGCATTTCCAATAAATAAAATCCTGGAAATACTAAAAGAGGAAGAATTTTTCCTTTTGAAATTGGTAAATACAGGCCCAACATGTTATTAAATTCTTTCCTTACTGTAATTTAGTAATATTACACACACCAATGTGACTAAAATATACTTATATGAAAACCTTATTGTACACGAACTACACAAATTGGCTTCGTTTGATTAAAGATTATGGAAACTACAACCTCCACTGCACCTATTTATAAGATAAATAATAAATAAAATTGATATACATTAATTACGCCTGCTAGCCCCAAATTAAGCAAAGCTTGTACAATGGGAACCAGTTAACTGATTATATATTATAATAATAATATGCATACTTTTTTGTAAATACTTAGAATACATTATAACACCTTCAAAAACTCCTTTCTTCGTACACTATACGTCAAGGCCAATATACCCTTAAATTCTTATAACCAGCTACGGTTTACGATGTACGTTGTATATAAATAATAATAATCCTTTGGTAAAGGACAAAAATTATTCATGACACATTAGATGTCACCTCAGATCTTATAGTACCATAGGCTTGGTCACGAGGAACTGGCGCTTAGATTCACCTAGATTTAAGACGCTTCAAGAGGATCCCTGCGGATATTACTGAATAAATGCTTTTTGACGTTGACTTTGACTTTCATATACCTACCTACTCAAGAGTTTTCAAGGATGTTAAAAGGGGAAGAAAGAGTGATGTCCAATCAATCGTTGTCTATATATCAGTCAGCCAGTCAGTCAGGACCAATATTCTTATAATTTTTATAGATATAACACACCTACCTGATTGATCGACAATGAACAGTGGGAATATCACAGGAAATCGAAGTGGAGTTTTGAGCTCTATGAGTCATTGAATTTTTATTTTTATGGGTCAGGCATATTCAAGTTAGCAGTGGACTTCTTCAGGATGATGATGTTGTATGTCCCATTTTCATAGATTCACAAATCCATGGGATGATGGATGGCATGTCACCGTAGCTACAAATAAGGGTCGCCATTCAGCCGGTCGTTATTGTGTTAAAATCAATTTGGAACAGCCCTACGTGTAAATAGTGATGCGAAACGTTTATCGATTTGTTGTAAAAGATAGGTTTTTAAAAAGTTCGATAAAGATATTTCGTTCGTTTATCCGTCAAATATAAGCTTCGATTGTGTCAATCTCCGAATCTTTGAAACTGACATGCCAATTCAGACAGGCCTAATTTCGACAGCCAAATTCTTAATTTTTAGTTTTTATAATACTTTTTAAGTGCGGAAATCCCAAAAACTTTATATTTCAATTTGAATTGTACAATTAAAATTTAAAACTGCTCTGAGTGCGTATCACGCGTATGTTGCCTCTGCACTGCGCTATGGTATTATAGGTACTATGGGGCAACTTAGTAGACATTACTAGCTTATTTATGCTACAGAAAAAATGTATAAGAGCTATATTATGGCACAAGCTCATTAGATTCATGATGGCCCCTTTTAATAAAACTTAATCTTCTCTAATCTAATCAAATATATTTATAAAGAAAGCAGTTATAGAACGCAGGTTTGAGTCACGTTTTTCAAATCACCTATTTGTGCCAACCGCAAAAACTGCTCTTAAGACACAAAATAGTTATCATATGGCACTAAAAGTGTAAATCTCATTCCAAATGTAATGAAAGAACTTCCAGAGCGAAAATTTAAAATTGAAATTTAATATAAAGACATTTACTCCCGTTAAATTATCTCTTTGTCTCTAAAACAGTAGTTTGTGAAATCGGTCATTGATATTATCGTTCATGAATGATTGAGCTTATCGGTCGTTCTAGGAGTAAATTAAGTAAACGATAAATACATGAATCGATGTATATTTTCCCATCCCTAAAAGTCATCTTTGTCCAAAAAAAAATAGTTTTAGGGCTTTCCACCCCACAGATTGTCATCACCAACGTGATTGTAACAAAAGTCATGCAACCCCCGAATTGGCCTGAATTTCCAAATGCTACTAATTTGAGACGCGCCTATTTTATATCATATTTTTATTTCAAAGGGTGTTCGGTTTCTATTTAATGGTGTTTTTTTTTGTAGGTTTTGATGTACGGGGTTCAAAAAAAGAGTTATTTTCGTTGTTAAATTTTGACCTTGATTTTGGGCTGATCGTTTTTTTTTGTATTGCAGATTGAGTAGGTCCTTTGTTTATTTTATCATAGTCTGTACAAAAAGCAAACAAAAAATAAATCTAAAAGATTAATTTTAACATAGTCTGTCTGCAGTTTTCTAAATTCATTTACATCGTCAAATGGGTTTTTGTTTTCTGTTTATTTAAGACGTGGCTACAGGGCATTAGGGAATTAAATAAATGGGTCTTGTAAACGTATTTAAATTTAACACAATAAACGTTGTTTGTATCTATTTAAACTGCTAAAGCTGTTTCCATAAATGCAATACCTTTTCATTTTCTTAGATCGGTCTTTGAAATGATAACAGATGAACCTTTTTCTTCTTAATTACTATTATTTCATAAACCTGTTTGATAATGTAAGCCTGTTTTCTTATGGAAGTTCTATAAAAACTGTAAAAAACAAAATAGTTATTTAAAATTATGTTCCATTCAAAGTCACTGAATCATTTGTAATATCAAGATTTCGTTATTTTTAAAATTACACATTAATTCTTCTACGAAATTTGGATATGTGTGCCAAAGGTTATATTTGAACGTACCTCTGACTACCCTCTTAGATATCATCAAAATAATCTCAAATTGCTACCACGCGATACTAAGAGATAATTATGTAATATTTACTCTATTATGGAATGTTACGCTCACAACGAGTATTTGACGTCACAAAGCTTGTAGAGCTTTGTGACGTAAAATTCTCTAACCCAACCCTGATAAAAAAGCTGAACAAACAATCTAATCAGCAATCACTTAAAACAAAACTTCCCATCCATAAGTCAAGATAATGGCTGACGTCATCCATCACGATATTACATAGAGAGCCGACTTAGCCCGCGGATGATTCTACTACGCAAATATTTGCAGACGGCTCGTTTGGCGTGCGCGGCTCCACTGTCTACCCAAGTACGACACGATTTTTTTATAAAGTCAAAGTCAAAGTCAAAAATCATTTATTCAGTAATATCCGCAGGGATCATCTTGAAACGTCTTAAATCTAGGTGAATCTAAGCGCCAGTTCCTCGCGACCAAGCCTAGAAGAACCGGCAAGAAACTTACGGCTTGGTTCCTACCGTTTTTTTGTATGATGCTTTTACAAAGTAATAATAATGTAAATAATGAAACTCCAGTGTGGTGCCAATCTAACTTAATAAGGTGATTGCAAGACAGAAAACATGTTAAGGCAATCATACCAAGATCTTAATATACAACAACAAGTTGAAAAGACAGCACACGCTACGCTTCAACCAATAACCGGTTCTTGGTGATGTAGTTTTAAAAAGTTTGAAAGGTTTGATGTTTGTTTCAGAGTTTTAGTGTTGACCTACAGCTTATCGTATGAAATACTAGTTAAAATTTTAAACTATGTCAATAAATAATATTATTTTGCTGTTTGGACTAGATGTTATTTGGGCCGTAAGTTTTGGCCGCTATCGTTTATTTAATAATATCCGCATATAAGCGCTAGTTCCTCACAACCAAGCGTAGAAGAACAGGCAAGAAATCTATTGTAAAACTTACATGATTTCACAAGTTATGTAGAGGACAGTTGGAATGTATGTCCTCGAACAAAAAGGGAAGATCTTGCACAGAGTGACCTTTTGCTTGGGGTCCTAGGGCCTAGAACAGTCGCTTGTTTGTTATAATTTCAACTACATGTAACAGTCAAATTTTTATTTTATGTGACTTGATGATGGAACAAGCAGATGGCTCCCCTAATGTTAAGTAGATATGCATTACTCTGCGTCCATCAACAAATACAAAATACAAATACAAATGAGTTTATTGTCATAAAAAAAAACGATGCATAATACATTGGTACAAAAATATCACTAGATTGCAAGTTTATGACAATAGGAGTAGTCTCAGCGCTAATTCTGCGTAAGAACGAAAGTTCTTACGCAGGGCTGGTTTTCAGTCTACCCCGACGTTCGATCTAAGGTGACAGTCGAACTTAACAGTAGTAATTTAAAAAAAAAAACGGGTTAAGCAAAAAAAACAAATCAACAAAAGAAATACAAAAAAAGTGACCTACTGACTATATTAGGTTGGAGCACTAAAATATATACAAAGGTAAGTAAACATGAAAAAAAAAAAGGAAAAATATTAGAAAAATAATCCAAAAACTATAAAAAACAAATTTTAAAAACTAAGGCCTGAAAACATTCGGAAGTGCAGTGCTTTTAAATACCTACTACCAGGTATGTGTGTCAGTGTTGTGTGAGTGGTGGGTGTACGTGAAGTGGGTAGGCTTCCATGATTCCCCCAGCCTCTTAGGAGTCTGGTTATCACAGAGGGAGGGGGAGGGAGGGGGGGGGAGGGGGGGGGGGTGTATGTGTGTGTAGGGGGGGGGGGCATGTATGTGTGAGAAGGGGTGTGTTTGGGATGTGTGCAGTTAGTTATTTTGTTTTAAATGTTGCTTCAAATAGCTTTCTGTTTCAACGACGTGAGGCGTACAGGTGTTAAGCCTCGTGTGCCTGTAATAACTGCGGAACCCACACCTTTCAAACTGGGATACAGCAAGCTGCTTGGAGACAGAAATAGGCATGGTGATAGTACTTTCCCAGACGAGCCCTTCACTAAGAGCTTTACTACTACTCTATCTGATTACAAAATAAAATGACACAAACAAAGCAATGTTTTCTTTAAAAAGTTGCATGGACAATGGACAAACTCACCCGCCGTACCTCTGTTAGTACAATCTACAAATTTCGGGGATCCCCTTTCTTAAGTAATGTGCTATTGCTTTTGCTAGCGTCAGTATTTTTGGCATGAAAATATGCTGGCGTCTAGCACTTTGTCTATAATAATAAAATATCTAAGGTTATTGTCGGCTATTTCTTCTGATCTGACTTTCTTAGCTTTAGTGTTTTTGTCTGGGATAGCTTATTCTGTGTACTTTATATACTTACACTGAGTGGTAAAAGTCATTTTTTAGGTGTTTTTTTAGTTTTTTTTTCACTTGGGTACACCAGCCACGTGAGAGCGCATCAGAGGGCAGAACATCGAAGCCCTCACACATTAGTGAGTTGAAATGCCTGTTTAGTACACAATCGCCGTAGCCGTCTATTTCTAGTAGGTACTTGATACTAAGAATCTCAGGCGATATCTACCATGGGGCTATCGTCGTGATGCAATTTTTTTTTCATTCTGCCAGGTTCCTCCTTTATCTGTTATAATAAAGTTTTAGGTTGGGTGTATAATATGATTTATAAAGACATTATTTTTGACTTTACAAATTTATTTTTTGAGGATCATTTTGAAGTTTCGTTTTCTGTCATCTTCGAAAGCGATATAATTTTGTTATTTGAATTGTTTTTCTAGTGTTATTTTATTATCTAGGGTTGTGTTGTGTAATGTCGGTGGTATTTTAATCCACACTATTTAAAGTCGTAGCACGAAGTGTAAGTAGTGAGCCCCTTGACATGTATGGAGGCCGGCCACCGGGGTGGTTTTAGTGAGTCGACGAGGGTTCATCATCCTTACACTACTTTGCCACATCCCTCGGTGCGGTAAGGTCTGGTAGCAGATTTCTCCCCGACAACAAGAAAAAAGTAGGCAGTCTTTGGGGACTGTCGATAGAAGTGAAAACTAAACCAAAAAGTACACATACATATATATTATACCTACATATAGCTCATGGAAAGCGTTCGGTGACGATGACGCGAGTTCCAGTGATTTTTGTTCACCCTAAAAGGGCTCAAGGCGCCTAAAGAAGTTTTCACTTAAAAAAAAAGTGTAATCAGATGAAATAAAAGTGAAAATCCTGATCCTGATTTGAATAAAACTATTTCCCTTAGGTTTTGAAAAAAAAACGTCATCTTTTTTGTCAAAATCAGTGACCACTTTTTTTTGAAAACTTTTTATTCTATTTATTTTATTTTTATTGAAAGTATTTGTTTTACTTAAAAGGAGATTTCATCGTATATTATAATTAATGTATCTTTTGGAAACGCAATAAAACATTTTGTATTCTTTTTTATTCATTTACTTGACATTGGCAAAATTGTCTGTCAAATAACGTCAGATGCTGATAAAGAAAAGAAGAAGAAGGAATATTTGACGTTTCAGTTCAGCTGTCTAGAAAAGTCAAAGAGTCCTGTAGATCCCATGTACATTCAGGGTTTTCTAAAGGAACATTACCAACACTGTACGAAAATTCTTGTCCAAGACAGTCCTTTGCAGTGTTCGTTTGCACACATTGTGCTCACGCCCCGTTAGACGCGATAACGGCGACGATTTACGTTATGCCACTGACTGTACCTACCTACCCCACCCATGTTCATTACAGAAACAACTGTTGGGAATTTCGGGTGAATTTTAGTAAATTTGTCTAAGCTTAGTTATTTGCGGTAGGTAAAATTGTCTTGTCAGAGTTTAATATCTTCTTCAGAAATTTAAGAGCTCAGCTATTGTGGGGGTTTTGATGCATTTTTCTCCAATTTGCTCTTTAAAGCTCCAGTTGTCGAGCGGAAGTGACCCTGCCTTCTGATCCTAAGGTTATGGGGTTCGAATCCGGTCGTGCACCAACGGATTTTTCTGTTCGAAAAATGTATGTGCTCAATGCCAGTGCTTTATAACGGTGAAGAAAAACAACGTGAGGAAACCAGTTAGAATTCTAGCAGTGGCGTTGGGTTTGCTACCTGTCACATATGGAATACCATCTACAGCAAAATGTGGGTATGTATCATAATAATACCTGGACGTTCTCTGACTACTCCCCATAGACATCCTCAAAGAGTCTCGAATAGTTACTTGGTAGATATCAGAGGGGATATCTACCGTTTTTGGGGAGTCGTGATGCTATTTTTTTTTTCTTTCTAATGCGACCTTCAAGGTAATTTAAAAATTATAAAATGTGGGCATTTTCTTTTTTTTACATATCATCTAGCCCCAAACTAAGGATAACTTGTGTATATTGGATCCAGATGACACAGAATAATGTATACTGTTTTTTTTAATCCCCCGATCTGTTCCCTAGGCCCCCATTCAAGGTAACATGGTGTAACCTATACAATGTACGATATGTAAGAACGCTTACTAGCGATAAGACCGCCCATTGTACATATATTTATTTGTTTTGTAAGTTTTTATTTTTGTTAGTTTGTAAGGTGTGCAATAAAGTATTTTCATTTTTTCATTTTCAATGTCACAGCAACACAGAACTCAATGTAGGTTGCCGGCCATCGGGCGAGGCTCGACTGAATTGTCCCGCAGTTCTCATTGTGCACGGAGCGACGCAAAAAGCACTACAAATGGGATAGTTGACGACTGGGTTAGTGGAATGAGAAAGACGACCGATGAGGCACGGGCGTAGCGACCTGCAAAGCACGAGGTTGCGGGTTCGATTCTCGCCTTGGGATAAATGTTTGTACGATCTGCAAATATTTATTACAGGTGTTCTGGGTATTTTCTATGTATAATAAAAAAGTATGTAATGTATTGTAATAAGTATATCAATCATCTAGTACCCATAACACAAGCTCTGCTTAGCTTGGGGCTAGATGGTGCTGTCTGGATTGTATAGCATTATGATTATTAGTATTATAAACGGCAAGCGGGAAAGGATTAACAATCGTACACGGGTGAACACACCCCGACTCCTGCCCAGTTTCAATATCAGAATATGCTCTAGCAGTGGCGATGGGGTTGCAACCTGTCACGTATGGAATACCAGCATGCAAAATTTGGGTTTGTACCAAATATACTATCTGGACATACCTCTGACTACCTTAGATATCCTTGAAGAATCTCGAGTAGGTATTTTGTACTATGAGATCTGAAGGAAAGTCTACCGTGCCTGGAGTTAAAACTGGTGATGCCAATTTTTTTTTTTTCAATATCTTTGTTTACAGAATTATAAGACTTAACATTAGTATGTCCGTATGCAACACTGAGAAAAATGGATTTCGAACCTAAAGTTAAAAAGTCTTACACCGTTGAATTGTAATTACGCTGGGCGAGTTGGTAACGCTTACGTTAGTTTTAACCTTTCAAAGTGAATACGTCAAAATGATACCGTCTATAACGCTTACTATTATAACGACCGGAACAACTTTATAATGCGTTTCCGTTCGTTGTTACGTTTGGTCGGTTTTTTGCCTTCATACAAACAAAATCGGCTGTAATGACGGCACTTTCCACTTTTAATTTTTTTCAGTACAGAATACTTACGTGTTTTTTTGTAAATATATGCTTAGGATACAATAACCAACACAGATAGAGAACAAACAATGATGTTCATCACAAAAATGTTGGTCCTTGATGAGAATTGAAACCACAACCTACAGCATAGAATGCAAAGCTCTAACTGAGCTATAAGGCCATAAAGAGTAGGTAGAGGGTAGGTAGGTAGAGGTATATAATGTTAGATAAGTCATTGACTAAACATTTCCAATAACCTGTGTTTATGTACTGTCCAAACATGATACTGTAATCTTTGTTTGTTTCCCGCTGCAAGGCATGAATGTCAATCGGGGCACAGCCCTACTGAAATACCTGGTTCACTATTGATTATTATCATTATAATCAACAGTCTGTAAATGTTTCCAGGTAGAACAATTTTGAGCTCTCTCCATCCATAGACTTCCCGGGATTCTAAAACTGTCGCCAGTCTATCGGATCCTACGTTCTACACTTTGTGTTCTGGTTCGGAGTCGCCATTCCGGAACCTTTATTCCTCAAGGGCTCGCCCAAGGAAGTACTATCACTATTTTTTTATTTTACCGTATGTTTTTTCTACATTTTGTTAGTTATTTCTACTTACTATTGTTGCAAAGTCATAAAATTGTTTATAAAAATTTTGTTTAAGTACCTTAAACAAAGTAGAGTTACATTGAAACAAAAACAATACTGTGAACAATCTGAACCAATACAAATAAAGTACTAATAAACTTGGCGTAACATTAAATAGTTATACTGTGTTTTGTCTTCTGAATCGACAGGAAAATTCATGCACGATCGAAAGAGATAAAAAACAACACAGTAAGTATTTCGAGGTTACGCCGAGTTTGTTAGTAGTAGGGACTTTGAAAAATCTTCAATCGTACATAATACATATATATTTAACAATATTATGGCTGCTTAAATTAAACATACAAAAGTGCTATAGAAACGTGTACAGTTTTCACTAACTGTCCTAATATAAGCTGTGACAGAGGGTCGCAAATCACGATACATCTCGTTGGCGCAATGTTTGCAGAGTTGTAATCATCATGTTGATTATTGTCATACTTGGTAAGTTCACTAAGTATAGTTGTAATGATCTAGTTGATCAAGTCAAAATGGTTCATAAAGATTGCGACACGAGTCAAACTTGGAAGTGATAAGCTATGACGAAGCCTTTTCACATGTACATGGTGGCATCTAAACGTTGAAACGCTTTGACACATTATTGGCAAACACTAAATACAGCGCCATCTATTCGCAAAGTAACTCAAGTCCATAATATGTATATAGACATGATGTATTCAGTGTCAATGGCAACTTTTCATTCATACTTCTTATAACGAGACACTTTAAGCTTGGGATGTGGTTTAGATGGAGTAAGCAAGTACAGCACCACAGAGCTCAGCTTTTTCTTGAACTGTTTGAGAGTATTTTGTGCATATTTTTTTTATCCAGGAAATCCAAAGGTACATACAAATCTAAACAAAATTAAGCCCACGTGCCGTGACCCGTTAGAAGCCTATCGGCCTCATACGTTAGTGATTGCACTGCTGCGCAGGTCTGCTGCCTCTGTCTCTCTCTCTCTCATACAAACCATAGACAGTTGATACAAGTCCACGTCGGTCTTATCTGCTGTGATTCTGCCTTTTAGACTGGTGACATAACGTGATAAGTCATTTTTTTATTTTTTTTAGTTTAACTGTCTATCTATACCTACCAATTATAAAAATCATTGTACTGACTGACAGACAACGCACGACTTAAATCACTTGAGGTGTACTAAGAAAAGAGTTTCCGAAATTCAACCCCTAAACGGGGTATGGCGGTTAAAGTTTGTACGAAAATAAATTCACATTCGTTTACTAATCTTCCTGTATTTTTTCTCATGATAATAAAATCATCTAGATATAAACATAGAATATCCGATTCAATGATAGTTTTATAAAAAAGTTTCAGATTTCCGCTTTCAGCGATAGTTGAATGGCGGATGGCAAACCCGTAGAATCCATTACATGATTGAACTGTGTCCTTATTACGGAAACGGTTGCAATATGAACTCAATTTCATTGAAACTCTTTTGTGATTTTCTTGTATCGGTACTTGTGGTATTAGAACAAGTATACTTCACCAGTTGGAGCTCTTAGTGAAGAGTTCATCTGGGGAAGTTAAAACACACTCTTCAATTACAGAACACGAAGTAACCTTTATTTAATCCAACCATTCTACCAACATAATATAGGTACCAACTTACAAACAAATATAGTACAGACTATAAATCATTTTAATACTACCACCATGTGTTTTTGCCGCCAAGCAGCTGTATTCCAGTTTGAAAGGTGTGGGTGCCAGTGAATTTACAGATACATGAAGCTTAACACTTGTATGTCAAGGTTGACAGATGCCGATGCAGTATATCATAGGACACGTGATATGCTGTGGCTAGTGACGTAATGGTAACCACGATCAGAACCGCTGCACCGTAAGGGTTGAATTTATTTATTTATTTAGTAATTGCTTACATGTACGTAACTATTAGCTTAGTTATATATAAAGCTTAGGCCAAGTTGCACCCTGATGGGCACTGCAATGTCATATTATTCCAGGAATGTATTTCCTTCCAGCAGTCCCTGCAACTTACCCTCTTGTTGGATTAAAATTAAAATGTATCTATTATTATTTAAAGACATTTAAATATTAATTAATTTATTTAAGCAGTGACGTTTCCTAAAACACCAGAATAAGGATGCGGTACTTTCATTACTTAAATAAATACCCCTTCGGTAGGAATCAATCCCAGTGTGATCTGTGACTGGATTCAATTTATACGTCTATCTAAATAATGCATGGTACAAACATTTTTATATAATTACTAGCAAAACGCGCGTGACGTTATTTTCATAAAACTTCAACCCCCACTGCACCCCTCTAGGGGTTAAATTTTAGGAATCCTTTTCTTGCTACACCCTTAAATACCTACCAAAACGATTATATCCTGAAACTTTCGAGTTTCTACAACCAGTGGTTGAGTCTGTGTGTTGTCTATATGTCAGTCATTCAGTCAGGACTAAGATTAATGTATTTAATTGGTAAAAGTAGATAAGTTTTCCAAAGATAATGTAAAATATGGTTATGTGCCAAATGTAATAATCGTACGTATTTTTGACTACTACCCCCTCATAAAAATTCTCAAAAAATCTTTAGTTTGGTTACTACTATTTGACTAAGTCCTAAAGGATTTGAGGGAAGATATCTACCGTGCCTAGAAGTTAAAGTATATCTTAAGTCTTCGGATGCATAATTATAGTTTCCATAATTTATAGAAATATAATAAATGTTTGTCCTCGATGAGAATGGAACCCACAACCATATTAGAGAACAGAGCAGCACAGAAGGCAGAACTACAGTTAGTTGGGATGCAAACTTTCAAAATTGAGTTCTCAATTTGAAATCGTTCTTTATTTGAAATTTAAAATAAGAATCAATGAACAAGGTACGTTGCTCGTTCGTTATTTGAAATGATACGTATATTCTTAATGTGAGTGAATTGAACAAAGAGGCCGCTTAATGTGAGTTTATCAGTAAAAAGGATGTGTCAATATCTATTTTTAAATAACTTATAGAGCTTGGGGGCCGTACAAACACTTTTTATAGCGTTGTGTTGTTGAAATAATCGCCCAGCATCAGGTAGGATATTTATTTGTAGGTTAGTAATAAATACATATTGACAAACATCCACACAATACTTTCTATTCCTAAGCTGAACAAAGCTTGTACTATGGAAACCAGATAGCTGATAATACTTATATATATTAATACTTATATACTTTTTGTTTGTAGATACATAAAATACAATATAACACCCAGACAGAGAACAAACATCTTTGTTCATCATGAAGATGTTGGTTCTCGGTGGGGATCGAACCCACAACCAACAGCACAGAAAACAGAGCTACTACTAACTGAACTTTGAGGCCAGAATGTGTATGCCTTAGAATCATGAAAGTATGAGTGCATCGTTGGACATCTAATGTGTGATCTTCAAGGTGGTTACCACACAACACCAGGTGGGTAAGTTGCTTATTCCTTCAACAAGTGGTACAAAAAAATTGCAATTTTTAATTTAAATGTTAACTCTTACAATACTAAATTTATTAATGTTAATTTAAGGTACAGAAAGTACAGTCAACTGCATTAAAATATATAAAATTTGCAACATTCAAAATAGTGTAGTGTTAGGATAAATATTTACATAGCAAATACTCAAAATGTTTATGTTAAACTATTATTTTTAGTATTAGTTTTTCTGTGGTTTTAATGTATTTAGTGCGTTAAATAGATAAATAAAATTAAAGTCAAATTTACCATTTTTATGCAAAAATAAAACTTAAAAACGATAAATCCATTTTGTCGCTGTCTGTACCACGTAAGGCAAACCGCGGCCGGAAACTAGTTAAATATAAATAAAATGTTGACGAAAGTTGCCCTACAAACGGCCGGCAACACGTTAGTTACGACACAGCAAACACTGTGTTACGTCAACGCTGTTTCTGTATTCTATAAATATCTACCTGTGTTTCAGTGACATAAAAACATACAAGACAAATTTATTTATATACAAAGTGATGAAATAATCTATCTATACCAATAATAAGAATATTTGTCCTGCCTGACTGATTAGACAACGCACAGCCTTGGATGAACACAGCACAGATGAATGGATGGATGGATGGATGTTTGTTACTCTTTCACGCTTTAACCAGTAAACCGATTTGGATGAAATTTGGAATAGATATAGATTGTAACCTGGATTAACATATAGGCTACTTTTTATCTCGAAAAAATAACAGGAACGAGAAAAAACTGCTACGCGGGCGAAGCTGCAAAAGCGGCATTCAAAAGGCTCCCCTAAAATAATCTACACATTCAAGTCTTATATTTTTTATTATGTGGAATAAATAGTAACATGACAGCAATCTACAAGTGAATTTCAATACTTTCTTTGCCATTTGCATATCCCACAGCGTTACGGTACTTTTATTTCACTTTCGACCTTCCTAACGCATATTCCATACAGAGCAACAAATCATACAAAAAGTATGAAATAAGATAAAGCCGTCACACAAAGACAAATGATGCAAATATCACAGCATCCATCACTATCGGCCGCATGTGTGTGAGACAAATGTGTGAATAATCTGTTCTCTGCTCTGACGTACACAGACTCCCTACTCTTGGAATTGAAAGATTTTTTGAAATAATACTTCTAATGCGACTTCCAACAAGGTTGCGTTAAACGTTTAACACTACCATGGGTATGAAAGCATTGTTCTTTCTCTCATTCTCTCATAGCCAGTTACGTTTCGTATATTAAAGAAGTTTTACTTCAGTCGTGTGGTTTAATATGAATAATGAATGAATGAAAAATACTTTATTGTACATACGCTAGTAAAACGAAAAAAAGTGGCCTTATCGCTCAGTAGCAATCTCTTCCAGGATCTTCTAACCTTAGGATGGAGAGGCTTATGATAACAAAATTGGAAATGGTCGGGGGAGTACAAAAAGACCAAAAATAATCTAGAAAAAAAATACACAGCTTGTAACATAATAAATAACCAATAAAATACTTAGATATGCTTAGATAATAAACTTATATAATACTTGTAATATCTCTGAATCTAGGCACTAAAAACTCACGACCAAGACAAGAAGACGCAGCAGTAGAAATATAAATACGAATGGCGTAAATAATATTGAATAAAGTGCTTTGATGACAAGCCAAGTATTTAATTTGGGAACGGAAACGGTACTAAAATAATTTTCTGATTTGATCTAATTTTCATTCAGAGATTACTTCATTCATTCAAATAAAACGAACCTATTTTTTGAATAAAATCTTATGAGTAAATTTAGTAGTAGTAGAGCTTTTAGTGAAGAGCTCATCAGGAAAGTACTACCACCATGTATATTTCTACTTCCAAGCAGCGTAGCGTGTTTCGGTTTAAAAGGTGTTGGGTTCGATTCCCACCGAGAACTAACATTCGTGTGACGAACACAAGCGTTTTTATTTCTGTCTGTTTACAAAAAAAGTATAATTTATGAGTAATCTATCAACTATCTGGTTCCGATAGTACAAGCTTTGCTTAGTTTGGGGCTAAAAAGCATTGTGTTAATATGTGTGAATATTTATTTATTCATTTTTTATGCTTCAGTGATGGAGACACTGAGCAGTGAGCATTATAAAACACGTGCATAGTAATCGTTATCTACAAGGTCATGCTTTGTTATAGGCGATGGAACCACTTAACATCCGGTGAGAATTTGCTTAATCTATTAGGAAATATAATAAAAATCCGGCCAATTGATAAATCTATGATAAAAACGGCGAAAAAATCACGTTTGTTGTATGAGAGTATTAAATATTTATTTTATTCTGTTTTTTAGTACTTGTTGTTATAGCGGCCGCAAAAATATTTCATCTGTGAAAATTTCAACTCTCTAACTACACGGCTTGTCAGGTACAGCCTGGTGACAGACGGACAAACAGACAACGGAGTCTTAGTAAGAGGGTCCCCTAAAAATGTACAGTCGCCGACAATAAGGTAAAAAATATTGGCATAATAAATATTCACAGAACACCTTTTAATCCTGAACTAAGCAAAGTCTGTACTATAAGAACCAGATAGCTAATAGAATAGTGCTTGTTTTGTAAATACATTACATTTGTTTCCTCTTTTTGGTGTCTTGTCTTTTTTGAAAAAAATACCTTATTATGTTTATTTTGCGATGCATTGACGATATTGATGTCAAAAACAAGAAAAACGAATTAAAATTGTTGATTTTCACACGCTTTTTTTTATAATTAGAATCATAGTCTGACGCAGTTTCAGTTTTCAGAAGTAATTTTATTACACCCGGTGAACCAGCTCGTAGAAACATAAAATGACGTCATCCAACTTTAGGTACATAGGTTTAATTAATCCTGAAACTGGTAGGTACACGCCTGGGATATTTATCGCTATAATTTACGAGCTATCCCGGAAAAAAGGAATACAAATGTGGGATAATGTGGGCCCAAATTATCGTGCCTGTGTGCTCATGAGTTAAACTAGCCAACCAATTGTTATATTAAATGCTAGGATATAAAGCTTCTAAGTTGTCGCTAGTTTCAGTAGTATTAGATAGATAGATAGATAGATAACTCTTTATTGATTACCACAAGTAAAGTACACATATTTTATCTATACTTATAATATATAATATAATATAAAGAGGAAAGATTTGTTTGTTTGTTTGTATTGAATAGGCTCCGAAACTACTGGACCGATTTAAATAATTCTTTCACCGTTGGGAATCTACACTATCCCCGGGTGACATAGGCTATATTACATTTTCAAAAAATTAGGGATCCTTACTAAAACCCGTGCGAAGCCAGGACGGACCGCTAGTAAAGAATATAAAGTAAACAATGCAGTAATACAATAGGCGGCCTTAGCGCTAAAAGCTATCTCTACTAGGCTCCAGATAGCTCTTTGTGAAAAAGTTCATCTGGGGAAGTCTACCCTGTACCTATTTCTGCCACCAAGCAGTGATGCTCGCATTGCTGTGTTCCGGTTTAAAGGGTGTGGGTGCCGGTAAAATTACAGGCACATGAGGCCTTAACACCTGTATGCCTCAGGTTGGTGGACGCAAGATAGTGCATCGGAGGGCACGTACAACGTGCGTGAGCTACAAGACAATACTTTGTTATAGGTGATGGTTACCACTTATCATTAGGTGGGTCATATGTTTGTTCCACCAGCAGTAGGTACCATTAAAAAAAAGTTTTTAATGTAATCATCAACAGTGTGTATTAAGTGAGTCGTTTGCTTGCTCCATTAATGAGGTAACCGTAAGCTCGATAGTTTGTTTGCTTAATTATCTGTACCGTGAGCTCAGTTTGAGCAGGCCCGAATAGACCTGAAATGGATACGAGGGCGTCTTCGTACAAATTCGGTATCAGTTAGTATAAAAAAATAACGATAGCAACGGTGTAGGCGACGCCTTATTAAAAAGAAAGTAAAAATGTCTTTGGTTAATTTTTTTGTCTGTAGTTTGGTTATCTATGGTTTGTCTCTCTTCTTGTTCCGGTAATGGCATCTACAAATGGCAATTTTGGCGTCGTTTTTGACAGTTTCCAACTATGCTATAAAAGCTCACGGAAGGGACGAGTTGTATAAAAAGGTAACTTTTAGAGTTTTTACTTCAAGAAAAAAAAACGCAATGTTATTTCATAAGCTTGTAGCAAAACTAAAACCCAAACAAAATAAATAAACAATCTCTTGTAAAATCCTAAAGCACAATTTGCATCAAACTGTCCACTTCTAAACAAAAAAACAAACATGCGCAAATGAACACCAAGTTAAAATTGTAACCACGAATAAATCAAACGTATTCCATGATTCATTGCAACTTTTCTAACCAACACTTTAAGCCTTATCTTGTTACTCTATAAAGTCTAAAATCGCTTGAAAACTCTTGATGATGTTTGTACAAATACTTTATTAAGATGACTTTGCATGGTTGCAAGCAATTGGTTGGTTCAGTTTAGTCGAGACAGATACATCTAAAGTCGCTTCATTTTGGTTTAAATTTGGAACACGGAATTTCAAAAGAGATGTTTGTCAATTTCACTTTCATTTTGCATGCTTTTTGTTGTTGGAACTAATCTGGATCTTTTTGAGATGGTCGTCAGAGTCATAGCCCCGAAATTGTTTATTAACCATTTAAATAAACACGGAGGTTTTCATTTCAAATCCTCAGAGGATATGCGTTCGGATTATCTTAAATATCTATAGCTCAAAGGTGACTGACTGACTGACATAGTGATCTATCAACGCACAGCCCAAACCACTGGACGGTTCGGGCTGAAATTTGGCATGCAGGTAGATGTTATGACGTAGGCATCCGCTAAGAAAGGATTTTGATTAATTCTACCCCCAAGGGGATAAAATAGGGGATGAAAGTTTGTATGAAACTTTGTAAATTTTAAACCGATCGGGCTGAGACTTTGCATTCATAAAGCTACTATGATTTTATCCCGAAAAAATAACGGGAACGGGAAAAAACTGCCACGCAGGCCAAGCTGCGAGCGACCGCTAGTTGACTTATAAAATAAATTAAAAGGAAAAAGGCTGAATTAATTTAAGTACTATACACACAGTGAAATTACAGGTAGGTACATGATGCTTAATACCTGTATACCTCAGGTTAATGGAAGCTGAGCAGTGCATTTTAGCGCACGTTTCTAGCGAGCGTGACCTACGAGGCTATACTTGATTATGCGCTATGGTAACCATTTAACATCAGGTGGGCCATCTGCTTGTTCCAACAAAGCAAATTGTATTAAAAAATTGACCTTGAACTAAACTCAGGTCCAAGATTTTTTTATAGAATAATTATTCACCTAAGTATATAAATAAATACCACAATAAAAACATAGACAAAATCATTGTTGTAATAAGTTACATTAGTCCCAAAAATGATCTATATCTACTGTAGCACTTACGCCTCACCATCCTAAAAATAACAGATCTAGGCACAACTAACTACAAATTCACTCAACCAAACTTACCTAGATACAAACACGACGTAACTGCAGCACAGCTGTCAAAGTCAGCGCTTCAAACGTCAAAACTATTCTAAATCAGTTCATTCAACTTCTAAAAATAACTGTGCACACACAAGCTAATAGTCTATCAAAATTATTCTACTTTATGATTAAAAACTACGAGAAAATCACAACACTTTACGTTTTGCGGTAAGGCTTTAAAGCCGGCCGCCCACCGTTACGACTGCGGGTCGACTACCGCCCGCCCATAGACAGAAGCCCGCTGAAAATTTGCAGGCTTTCACGCTGTGAACACTGGTTGTCTAGCGGTAGGGAAACCATTTGCCAATTTTGAGATACAGGGTTCATACGGTGGAATTGTACAGTAATTTTGTTACTATTATACGTTTATTATCTAACGTTTTACATGACTACCACAGCTAAATCCTATTAATATTATAAACGCGAAAGTTTGTGAGAATGGATGGGTGGATGTTTGTTACTCTTTCACGCTCTAACCAGTGGACCGATTTCGATGAAATGTGGTATAAATATAGATTATAACTTGGATTGACATATAGGTTACATTTTATCCCGAAAAAATCAACACAGGTTCTATAGAATTGTGTAAAAGTTTTTGGTTACACTTATATTTTATGAAAGTTTTAAAATACTTAAACACAAACGAGCCACAAACTATTTTATCGCGAATTAAGTACTTCCTTAAGGTATCAAATAGGGTTAAGCCCAGTTTTCCAAGGTATATCTCGTATCTATGAAAAGCCACCCTTGCGTGACACTACCGCCCTCTATCCATCACTTAGATAAGCATAACATTAGCATAGGTCTAGTTGTAGCTAGTGTTAGTAGAAAACGGGTTTTCCTTCTCATATCATGCAAATTACATTAAAATAAATACCTATGACAGAAAACCCGATTGACGACCGATGTGGCGCGGTGGGCGAATGTCCGCTTGCGACGCAAGAGGTTGCGGGTTCGATTCCCGCCTTGGGATAAATGTTTGTACGATCTGCAAATATTTATTCTGGGTGTTTTCTATGTATAATAAAAAATATCTATATGTGTAATGTATTGTATTAAGTATATTAGTCATCTAGTACCCATAACACAAGCTCTGCTTAGCTTGGGGCTAGATGATGCTGTGTGGACTGTCCAGCATTATTATTATATGACAAAAAAACCTGAATAAAAAACGAGTGTGCTAGACCACACGACTGAAGTAAAACTTCTTTAATATACGAAACAAAACTGGCTATGAGAGAAAGAGAGAAATAACATTTCTTTCACACCCCCTCCATGGTAGTGTTAAACGTTTAACGCAACCTTATTGGAAGTCGCATTAGAAGTATTACTTCAAAAAGAAATATTTTCATGACTTTAATCCCACGGCACTGTAGATATCCCTTCAGATGTACTAGTACCAAGCACCTACAAATAAAGGGGGGGGGTAGCTAGTCACTTTTAGTACTTACATACGAGGGTATGTAAGTACTAAAAGTAACTAACATCAGCACTATACTACTATATCACACTTCTACTATACTACTACTACTATATCTAGATCACTATATCACTACTATAGCAGTATTTACGTTACAGGTTGCACTTTGTTCGAAAATAATTTCAAGCGGACGAAGTCACGCGCGTTAGGCTAGACATTTTGTGGACATTTTTAAACATAAATCTAGCCCCAAACTAAGCTTAGCTGGTACATAGACATCCATGGCTTGTCCGGCACCAATACAAACCTCTATGTGTAATGCTACTGTAAATAAAGATTTTAAGGTTTTACAGCCATTACAAAGACTTACACTGTTTTACATATCGACCAAAGACTTCTTATGTAGTTACAAGAAGTATCTCAAGATTCGGGCCTTTCTAAAACGGAGACCGTTTTGTAGCGGCGAACGAAAGATATTTTATTTGGAGAGAAATTACGAGTTAAATAAATATAAATATTGACACATTCACACAACGCCTTATAGCTCCAAACTTAGCCAAACTTGTATTATGAGAACCAGGTAGACTTTATTTATGTGAAGGCTTTGATGCTTTTGTAGCATTTTTAGGGTTCCGTACCCAAAGGGTAAACCGAGACCATATTACTCAGACTTCGTTGTCTGTGTGTCACCAGGCTGTATCTCATGAACCATGATAGTTAAGGAGTTGAAATTTTCACAGATAAATGTACATTTGTTGCCGTTCTAACAAAAAATACTAAAAAACAGAATAAAATAAATGTTTAAGGGGCTGTCATACAAGAAACGTAATTTTACTGCCGTTTTTATTATAGATAATGGCACGGAACCCCTCGTGCGCTAATCCCACTTGAACTTGGCCAGTTTTTTAATAGCACCTGGAAATGCCGCCTATCCTGCTGGAATCCCTTGGTGCGTTCCCTTAGTTGCCTCTTACAACACCTGTAAGAGACGAGAGTTGTTCTACTTTAAGCCAGGACCGCTACGAATAAGCCATATTAATAACGGTGAAGGTATTCCAGCAAAGCAAAGTTTCAAGGAGTCATCTCACATTTTATGGCCAATTAAAATGGTAGTTAACAATGTGCTGTTTGTCTTAATAAACTGCGTAAAACGAGGCGAGACGATAACCTACGGATAAACTCATGTTAACTGCAGATAATGCCTGCAGCCAGACTGGCTTGCAAGTCAGTCTGGCCAGCCAGACTGCGATCATTGTTATCTATAGATATACATCTACACAAATAAATAAAATTGAAGTGTCTGTTTGTAATATTCCAATAACCGCTTTTTACTACATGCATATGAATACTACATGCATTTTATACCATTTTTTCAGTCTGTTTGTTCCGGTTAATCTCTGGAACGGCTGGACCGATTTCGACGGGACTTTCACTGGCAGATAGCTGATGAAATAAAGAGTAACTAGGGTTACTTTTTTTTAAGAAAAAATCCAAAATGTTCAAGTACTGTTCAATACCTTATAATAATATTAATAATAAAAAGAAAGAAAGAAATACCATCACACTCAGTACGGTAGATATCTCCTCCTCCTACCAAGTACTCGAGGTTCCCTGAGGATGTCTAAGGCGGTAGACAAAGGTACGGTCTAGATAGTACATTTGGTGCATACATAGACATAGACAGAAATTTATTAGCTACTTTAGCACACACATTACAAGATTACAAAACTAAAAACTATAGACATTTAGAGACTGATATGTACGTAGAAATAATCAACAAGAAAAAACAAAAACTAATTAGAGAGATAAAATAAATAAATAAATAATGCTGGACAATCCACACAGCATCATCTAGCCCCAAGCTAAGCAGAGCTTGTGTTATGGGTACTAGATGACTGATATAACAAAACAAACAAACAACAACAACAACAAGATAAAACAAACATTGATAAATTTACTAATTAAACAAAGGTATACAAAACAAAACATACAACTACGCAACAATACATACCCACATTTTGCACTAGTTATTCCATACGTGACAGGTTGCAAGCCCATCGCCGCTGGGCTGTCAGATAGTAAATATCTACTAAGTATGATTAATTCAGAGAATTGTTCGTAACAACAAATTGAAGCAATATGCAAACATGTCAGTGCAGCTGTACATTAATTGTGGGGTCGTGCGATCGACCCGCGTGCGCCCACGCATCAATTGTGATCGATTTATTGAAGCTTTGATCGTCTGAACGCAATGTCTATGAACCTTATTTATTTACTTATTATATTACTAGGTGTCGCTCGCAGCTTCGCCCGCGTGGCAGTTTTTTTCCCGTTTCCGTTATTTTTTTCGGGATAAAAAGCCTATATGTTAATCCAAGTTATAATCTATGTTTATTCCAAATTTCATCCAAATCGGTCTACTGGTTAGAGCGTGAAAGAGTAACAAACATCCATCCATCCATCCATACTTACAAACATTCGCTTTTATAATATTAGTAGGAAGGATTTTGATTATTTTTGTCTAAAGGTTTAAACTAAGCTTAGACACTCATTAAAATGATACCGCATCACATAACAGACGTGTAAAAATCCAATTTGCGCATTGCACTTACCTGAGTCCTTTTGAAAGCTAACGTGTGCAGCCGACTCGACTCGTCTCGTTGGTACAATGCGGCTGGTTCTAGACAATAGAAGCGTCTCCTGACTCCTGAGATGAACTGGAGGTATGGGATTTTTAGTGAGTACTTAATGCTGTAGGATTCTGTGTTTTCGTCTCTTGGCATGATTTCTTTCATATGTTTATCTCTTGCCTTATTAAGTGTTCATCTGATATCATTTGATTTGAACGAAACCGTTTCCCGGTTTTGTAGAAAAACGTCATCTTTTTTTTCAAAACTAATGACAGCCTATGCAGCTCCAATACAGCGAGGTTGCGGGTGCGATTCCCGCCTTGGGATGAATCTTTGACAATCTGCAAATATTTATTCTAGGTATTTTCTAATTATAATATTAATATCTATGTATGTTGTATTATCTAGATATCTTAGAGATAATTCTCGGCTCACCAACACCGCACCACGCACACAACCACTCCGCACGACGGCTGCGTG
Organism: Electrophaes corylata; assembly: GCA_947095575.1. Lineage (NCBI taxonomy): Eukaryota > Metazoa > Arthropoda > Insecta > Lepidoptera > Geometridae > Electrophaes > Electrophaes corylata. The sequence goes on from OX352704.1 coordinate 13,152,711, forward strand.
CCAACTGTCGTGACGTCGGCGCTTGAGACGATGGCAATACATTACATCCCTTTTTTGTTTTAATTGTTTTTAAATCAATAAAATAATGTTATGGTATCAAGTTATAATTAGATTTAAGTATTTAGTCTTTCAAGTATTCAGTTTAAGAGTTTAGTTATAATTAAATTTTTCTTAGTTTGTGATTGATGTACTTTTGATAAATATACCTATTAATCATATATTCGTTCCATTATCCTGTGTTGTTTCTTCATCTATATTATCGTTGATTTCGTTTGGGTTCTTGTCATGACAAACTTTCCATTCCCCTTGTATCTTCTTGAGATGTACCACATTTCTTCTATGGGTTTGGCCGGTTTCATCGTTTCGTACTTGTACATCTCCTGCAATCTTTTTTTCTACCGTATGTGTTGTCGTATCGTAGTTTAGGCTTAGTTTATTATCCTTTATCATATTCTTAATATATACTTTATCTCCTGGCATTAGATTGCACTCTTCAGCTTTTCTTTTCCTATCAGCATATTCTTTTCCCTTTTCCTTCATTTCTTGGTCTCTGTCCTTCACCTCTGTATCTATTGTTAGTCCTTGAGAGATGTCTCTCATCATTGGTAGTTTATCTCTGAAAACTCTTTTAAAGAATAATTCGGATGGTGTTCTGCCGGTAACTGAATGTGGTGTACTGTTGTACATACACAAATACTCCAATAAGCTCTCTTTCCAATCTTTTTTTTCAGCCTGACTTATTTTTAGTCTTTTTAAGATGTCGCGGTTTTGTCTTTCGACTTCTCCGTTCTGTTGAGGCCAATACGGTATCGTATTATACAAATGAATATTTCTTTCTTTGAGAAATGTTCTAAATTCTTCACTTGTGAACTGCTTTCCATTATCAGCTGTTATCGACGTCGGGTTTCCCAACCGGCTAAATATCTCCTTTAGTTGGGTAACCATTTCAGCAGATGTAATTTTTCGACATATCTTAATTTCTTTGTATCTACTGTAGTAATCGACCACTACAAATAGGTAATCTCCGGTAGGTAGCGGCCCCATCAAGTCTATGGCAATAGCAACCCATGGTTCTTCTGGTAGCTCTCGACGTTTCATAGGGTTTGGTGGATTTGGTGCTGATACTAAGGTACAACCTTTGCATGATTTAACCATATTTTCGGCGTCTTTGTCACACTTAGGCCACCAGACTTTTGTTCTCAGTCTTGCTTTCATCGCTACTATCCCTGGGTGTCCTTCATGAGCAGCTTTTAGGACTCGATCTCGGAGCTGGGAGGGTATCACGATTCTAGTTCCTCTCAGTAATATGCCCTCATAGAAACAAAGTTCAGTTTGGAATATCTTGTACAGTTTTACATCATCCACCCATTTGTTATTATATACTCCTTCTTTGACTTGAATTATTTCCGTATCTTCTTTTGAAGAATCTATTATTTCGTTGAGTGATACCGCTATCGGTCTCGCACATTCCACAATTTGGTAGATGTGGTTATCTTTTATATGTGAGGTCGATGTGTTTAAACCGAAACAGAGCCTAGATAAGGAATCTGCTATGTTGCTTTTACCTGGTCGATAAACCACTTTGTAATTGTACGACTGCAAGCGCATAACCCACCTTTCTATTCTAGCGCACGGTTTGGATTTTATGCCAAAAATAACTTCGAGTGGCTTATGATCGGTGACCAGCTGGAACTCTTTACCATATAAAAATATATGGAAGTGCTCTACAGCCCACACCAAAGCCAGCGCTTCCTTCTCCGTTTGACAGTATCGGCGTTCACATTCTGTTAAGGTCTTATGGCCATATGCAATGATTCTAGGTCCCTTATCATTTATTTGGATCAAAACCCCACCTAATCCAACGGGACTTGCATCCGCTATAACGACTGTCTGATCCTCTACATCATAGAATCCAAGGGTTGGTATATTTGTCATATTTTGTTTAAGCGATTCGAAACAAAGTTGTTGGTTTGAACCCCAGCGATCTTTAATGTCTGATCTATCTCCAGTTTTATTACGGAGTAATATTTTTAAAGGTTCCGTTATCGTCGCATAGTTGGGGATCCATTTGCTCACGTAATTTACCAGTCCCAGAAAACTTTGAAGTTCCCCGATGGTGTTAGGTGGTCTAAACTCTTGTATGGTTGAGATGTATTTTTCTAGCGGCTTTATCCCATTTTCTGATAAATGATGTCCCAAGAAATTCACTTCCGTTTTCCTGAAAATGCATTTGTCCTTACTCAAAAGAACATCGTTATTCTTTATAACTTCCATCACTTTATTAAGTCTTATGTCATGTTCCTGTAGATTCTTCCCAAATATCAGAATATCATCGATAAAACTAATCACCCCTTCGCAGCCCAATAACATGCGTTCTATTACTTTTTGGAAGATTTCTGGTGCGCATGATATCCCGAACATTAAGCGTCTATATCTAAAAAGCCCTTTACTTGTGATGAATGTTGTTATGTGTCTCGAATCGGGTAGTATCTCGATTTGGTGAAACGCATCTTTTATGTCTAGTTTTGTGAAATACTTAGCGTTTTTCATTTTGGGTAATAACTTATCCATTGTTGGCAATGGATGATTTTCGCGGACGATAGCCGCATTAGCTCGTCGCATATCTACGCAAAGCCGCACTTCACCACTCTTCTTCAAAATAGGCACCACTGGTGAGACCCATTTCGAAGATCCTACGACTGGTTCTATTATGTCTCTCTCTAAAAGCTCTTCGACCTTGGCATTGACTTTAGCTTCTAAAGGTATGGGAATCCTCCTATGAAAATAATAATACCAGAATTAAATCAACAAATCAACTTTAATATCTACTTGATCAGAATTCAATCCTCATTAACAAAAATAATAATGAAGTTTATAATACCTGTAAGGTTGTGATACGGGTGCTACTGAATCATCTATTGGCAAATTGATCAGCACACCTTTGAACTTCGGAAAGGTTTTGTTTTCAATTTGATTTACGTCTTCTAGATTCAGACCAATCCGGAGTATTCCCAATGACATTGCAGTGGTTTTCCCCAACAGGTTCCTTGTACCGTCAACAATAACATAGAAAATTGAATTTTCTGACTTCTTCCCAATTTGTATGTGAGCCTCGAATGAACCCTTAATTTTCAAAGGTATGCCACTCCCATAAGCCATGAATTTTATATCTGGATTAGCTTTCTGGTTATATACGCAAATCTTTTTCTCCTTCATGATCTTCCAGGTTTCTTCGGTTATCAGATTTTGTTTACAGCCAGAGTCCACCAGAATTTTGGTTTTTATTCCTCCAATAGTGCAGTCAAATTCTACGTCGTCATCGATATGAAAAACATACTCTGTTTCTTTTTCCTCTTCTGTTATTTCAAGGTCACTAACTTGATTTACTCCTGATTTGTGTGTAGGTGTGTAACTTCTTTTCTGTTTGTATGTATTGTTTGTCTTTTCTTCTCCTTCTATCTTTCTTTTAAAGGTTTGTCTTGTTCTACAGTATTGTCTGAAATGCCCTTTCAAACCACACTTTAGGCATTCTTTGTTCCTGGCTGGGCAATCTATACTCATTGAAGCGTGTTTTGTGTTGCCACACCTACCACATCCTTGCTCATTTCTGTTCCTGATAAAAACCTTTTTAGTTTTGCTTCCCACTTCGTTGATGTCTTGGGTGCCATTCCTTGTACCATTGGAATCTCCTTGTGCGATGCTTCCAAATTCATCAAGTTGTTTGTTTACTGATTCTAACGTATTTGCTTCCAAAATTACTTTATCTAGTGTTATTTCATCTCCAATTTGAAGTATTTTCTTTCTTAGTGCTTTTAAGAAGCATTTTTCCGTTACTTGATCGATGATGTTCTCGTCTCGGTCTTTAAACTGACATTTATCTGCTTGTTGTCGCAGTCTCACAACAAATTTCTCAAACTTTTCGTTTGGTTCTTGTTTGAGAAGTCTGAAAATATGGCGTTCGTATATTTTACTTTGCTTTGGAGCAAAGTAAGCATCAAGTTTTGATATCGCCACTTCGAAAACATCTACATCATCTGCAGCAACAACGTTAGCTCCGGGTATATTGTAGAAAACCTCTTGCAGTTCCAAGCCGCCAAAATGTAGAAGGTTTGCCCTTTTCTTTTGACCCGTTTCAATGTTAGATGCCTCTAAGTAAATAAACAAGGCCCGTTTCCAGCGCTCCCATCTTACACCTACAGAAGTAGGATCTCCGTCACAGTCAAACTTGTCCAGTGTCAGTGTTAACGACATGTTTTGTTTTGGGGCGACCTGAAACGATCAATTTAATGATTCAGATTCAATCATCTGCTGTAACTCTTTCAGTTAAACAATTAAATGTTCAGATTAAATCTGCTTGTCAAATCACTTAGTAGGTTTTAGGTAGGTTGCACATCAATTTAATGATCAGTTGGCATAGGTAGCCACTGCTTGTCTAATATACTTATGTACCTACATTTGATAACATTTGCGTATGAATTTTATTTTCATACCAGTTCGATTTAACGATCAGACGGTGTCTGCTTATTTTTATTATTATATATATCGGTACAGTAGACATACATAAGCCAATTCAATGCATTATATCAAATACCTCGCTAAGTTGGTGGCTGTACCTATGTTTAACAACATGATTCCAATTTAATGGCCAGAACATTGTCTGCTTCACAACTTGCGTTGCTACCGTCATTAATTTTTCAACATTTTTCCACAACTTCCGACACTATCTCTAACCCAGGATATTTTATTACTAGCTAATTGCGTGAACCGTAGCATATAGTAGGTAAACACTGCGTCAATATTACCACAGGTAGTTATTTAAACGTAAAAGTAGTTTCATTGTTATTGTAGCTTTGGCAAAACATGTCAACATAATTTTATTACCCATAATATATGAATATAAACATACCTACAAAGTATTTAATGACTCGGATACTGAGATTCCAAGCACAATAGCTTTTCTATTGTTCTGACTCGAGTTCTTGCTAGGTAGGTAGGTAGGCTTAATTGTTTTTACTTTAGGTTATGGTAGGTTCGATTTACATTAGAATGTACAAGTCAATAAAACATCAAGTAAGAGACCGGTTTGGTACTACATTATAATATGTTTACCTTCTTTGCCACTTTCACTTTTTTTTTTTTTTTTTTTTTATTATGTGTTTATATTAGGTACTCACTTTTGTCCTCGTCGCCACATGTATTATCTAGATATCTTAGAGATAATTCTCGGCTCACCAACACCGCACCACGCACACAACCACTCCGCACGACGGCTGCGTGCCAACTGTCGTGACGTCGGCGCTTGAGACGATGGCAATACATTACATATGTAATGTATTGTGTTAGGTATATCAGTCATCTAGTACTATAACACAAGCTCTGCTTAGCTTGGGGCTAGATGATGCTGTGGGGATTGTCCAGCATTATTATTATTTGGTTTCCATAGTATAAGTTTAAGCTATGCTTAAAAAATGTTGTGTAAAAATGTCCACAATTATTGATTTATTTAGTTCTCATAGTAAAAGCTTTTTGCTTATGTTATGCTATCTCTTTATTATATTGGTAAGTAATGAGAAAAATATGGTTTATTTTAAGTAATGCATTTGTATTTTTGACATATTTAAAGTTTTACGTGTATCTAGTTTCTAAATAGTTTACAGAATGGTGGCTTTATTATCGCATTTTGAGAAAACGATCGCAAATTCCACGCCATTAAGCGGACGGCACACCATACCTAGTCTACAATAAACAACAACAAACGGGAGTGGGGTTGCCAACTACCGAAATTTATCCAGACATGTCCGGTTTTTTTATATAAGTGGTCCGGTTTTTTTGGGTTTTTCAAGTACAAAAAAAAGAAATAAAATTACTAAATATATTTATGTGTTTCCATTTTAACATAATATTATCGCCTAGCTCCAAACTGAACATGACTTGTACTATATAAAATGACTTATAATATAAGTAATAAAGTATTATATTAAAGTATTATAAAGTATTATATTATAATACTTTATAATACTCTGTACTTTTCTCTTAATTGATTTCAATAGATTGTAAGCATTACTATTAGATTAAGCGTAGCGTGTGCTGCCTTTTGAACTTTTGTTGTATTTTAAGTCCTTGGTATAATTGCCTTAGCATGTTTCATGTCTTGCATTCAGTTAGATTGGCACCACACTGGAGCTTCATTATTTACATTATTATTATTTTGTAACAGGATCATACAAAAAAACGGTAGGAACCAAGCCGTAAGTTTCTTGCCGGTTCTTCTAGGCTTGGTTGCGAGGAACTGGCGCTTAGATTCACCTAGATTTAAGACGTTTCAAGATGATCCCTGCGGATATTACTGAATAAATGCTTTTTGACTTTGACTTTGACTTTGAATACTTTCACACGTTTTTTTTAAATACATGCGAAGAGTAGGTAGGTACAATATAACATCCAGACATAGAACAACATCTATGGTCGTCACACAAATGTGGTACAAATGGGTAAAGGTAAGCAGTGATAGGGAAAATTTGACACATGTTTTTTGAAGTAACTTTTTTATGTAAGAGAGATATAGATGTAAGTAATTTTTACACATGACATAAAAAAAAACCTATTCCAAAACATTCGTTCTTTTTCCGGCTTTTTCAGGTCTTTTCCGATTTCGAAAATGGTTACACTAAACGGGAGCCGAAACGGTAATAGCTTAACGACACTCCTGACTAGAAACACTGCCTAAGAATGTGGCTACTGTATCCTGAACTCTGGTTCTGCATGAAGTGCCTGGAAATATTGCAGTTTTGGAGTGAAACCACAGACGGCGTCTATAAAGGTGAACTGGCTTTTTGAACACGAGTGTTTAGGAGTTCCTAGTTGGTAGAAACTAAATGATAAGTATCTTTTATCTTCTGTTTTAACTATATGTTACCGTATTTTTGATGCGAAGCAGTGGTGCTCGCATTTCTATGTTCAGGTATGAAGGTATGCCAGTTTTTTAAGGTTCCGTACTCAAAGGGTAAAACGGGACCCCATTACTAAGACTCCGGTGTCTGTCTGTCCGTCTGTCACCAGGCTGTATCTCATGAATTGTGATAGCTAGAGAGTTGAAATTTTCACAGATGATATATTTCTGTTGCTGCTATAACATAAAAATATAAAAACTAAAAAATATAATTAAATAAATATTTAAGAGGGCTCTCATACGTGATTTTTTTGCCGTTTTTACTATAGATAATGGTATGGAACTCTTCGTGCGCGAGTCCGACTCGCACTTGGCCGGTTTTATTTTAATTTAATTTTAACTTTTGCCTGATAGAAAACTTTTAGTAGTAGTAGAGCTATTAGTGAAGGGCTCGTCCGGAGAAGTACTACTATCATGCAGTTTCTGCCTACAAAGCAGCTTACTGTGTTCCGGTTTGAAGGGTGTGAGTGCCGGTGTAATTACAGGCACATGAGACTTAACACCTGTATTCAGGTTAATGGACGCAGAGCAGTGCATGTTTTTAATGCTTTGTTATATGTGATGGTAACCACTTAACATCAGGTTAGCCATACGCTTGATCCATCAAGTAAGAAAATATCCTACGAGCATCCGTTCGTAGTACTACAGGTCGTTGCCTGTCAGATAAACCTTCACCTTATTGACCTGTGGAAACTTTAATTGTAAAATAAAGCTAGTGATATGACGGATAATCCGACAAGCAACTGTTCTTAGAAGTAAATTAATATTTGTGGGGCATTTTTACACAAGTCGTCTAAGGGGTCGTCGTGACCCTGTAAGGTCCATGACCTTAGAATCAGAAGGTTCAAATCCGGTCGTGTACCAATGGATTTTTCAGTTAGAATAATTTATTTATGTGTGCAATATGCCAGGGCTCTCAAACGGTGAAGGAAAACATCGTGAGGAAACCAATTAGTATTCTAACAACGGCGATGGGCTTGCAACCTGTCACGTATGGAATTCTAACTCATGTAAAATGTGTGCATGTACTAAGTTTACTATCTGGACGTACCTCTGACTACCCTTCTTAGACACCCACAAAGAATATCGAGTAGGTACTTGGTTCTAAGAGATCGGAGGGGTAACTACCGTGCTTGAGATGAAAGGTGTGATGCTATTTCTGTTTCTTTTTTTATCATCTAGCCCCAAACTAAGCATAGCTTGAATATGGGAGCGAGATGACTGATATAATACATACAAATGTTTTTTTTTTGTAAATACATACTTAGAATACAATATAACAACCAGACACAGAATAAACATCTACGTTCATCACACAAATGTTTGTCTCCGGTGGGGATCGAACCCACGGCCTACAGCACTGAAGGCAGAGCTACTTGAACTACCAGTCATCTGTTTCCCATTAGTACAAGCTTTACTTAGTTTGAGGCTAAATAAACTTATTTAACAATATTTTTATATATAAGTATAATTTATTTATTAAATGGAATCATGAAACTTAGGTACCATGCTTTGCAAAAGCTCGGACACTGTAAATAATAAATAATAATAATAAATAATGCTGGACAATCCACACAACATCATCTAGCCCCAAGCTAAGCAGAGCTTGTGTTATAGTACTAGATGACTGATATACTTAATACCATACATTACATACATAGATATTTTTTATTATACATAGAAAACACCCAGAACACCCGGAATAAATATTTGTTGATCGTACAAACATTTATCCCAAGGCGGAAATCGAACCCGCAACCTCCGCGTCGCAGGCGGACATTCGCCCGCCGCGCCACATCGGTCGTCATATATAGAAAGATTTATTAAATGGAATCATGAAACTTAGGTACCATGCCTTGCAAAAGCTCGGACACTGTAAAAGTAAATCGCTGCCGAAATGTCAAGACGGCAAAAATAATGTTGACAACGTCGTTATTATAAAGCTTAGTGTACACCAGTTACTGACTGTACGACACCACAGCGGTCCCTTTACGACGATTTATGAGTTTAGAACTCTCTAGTCTTGTCTCTGGCTGTTAAAAACACAATTAAATAAAAAAAACAAGTGTGCTTTAGACCACACGACTGAAGTAAAACTTCTTTAATATACGAAACGTAACTGGCTATGAGAGAAAGAGAGAAAGAACATGCTTTCATACCCCCTCCACGGTAGTGTTAAGCGTTTAACGCAACCTTTTTGGAAGTCGCATAAGAAGTATTACTTCGAAGGAAATCACAATGATTTTATATTATCCCAAAAATTATTTCCTCGAGCGGGATTTGAACCCACGACCTTAACAAATACAAGTTTGCAAGAAAAATTGAAAAAAAAACCTTAATTTATTAGTTTTTGCCTGATAGAAATAGATTACCGCACAAAGATTACATTTTATCCCAAAAGTTAGCTCCGATTGGGATTTGAACTCACGATTCTTCCCTTGATACGCGGACACGCTAACTACCTACGCCACTGGAAGCCTTATCTCACTTGATGAAATCTGTTTTTTAACTTTCTCAATTCTTTAGATTATGACCAAACAGGGTAAACATCGGTAAAATCTGTGTAGATGCAATTTAAAAAATTCAAACTGAAAAGAAGTGACAGCAAAAGGCCCAAAGTTTTTTTTTGTAGACAGATAATTGAAAGAAATATCTTCACGACTTTACCTCAGATATCTTAATATCTAGTATCGCTAAGTATCAAGATTCTTCAGTCAAAGGTAAGTAGCTAAAACAAGATATTTACACTGATTTACACAGGATTTCATAAGTTTTCGTTTGTTTTACAGTTACTTTCTCTAGTTAAGTCAACTCCTTGAACAACAGTTACTTGCAGACGATAATCTTCCAGCACACTCGTTCTGAGTTAAACATCAAGCTGTCTGAGAATACCCAAGGCAGTACTAACAATAATCCAAACCCTTTTATAACAGCGTCGGTTGTCTGCAAGCACCTTTATGCCATTCTTGGCTGTATTTTTATACATCTTGCTGATTGAATAAGCAGATTCTCTACCTGATGTGAAGTGACAAAGATTTTTATATTATCCCAAAAATTATTTCCCCCCCCTCCCCCCATCCATCCCCGCATCAAGGGGAAGGTCGTGGGTTCAAATCCCACACGAGGAAAATAATTTTTGGGATAATATAAAAATCTTTGTGATTTCCTTAAGTGCAGGTAAGCACTATAAAAACAAATAAACTGATGTGAAGTGGTTAGCATTATCTTTAACAGAGCTCAAAGTCACGTTCGTTAAAATCTTAATACCTAATTGGAACTATGCATGTATGAAATACCAATTACTGCAAAATGAGGTATCTTGTGTCAAATGTAATATTACTCCTGACTACACCCATAAAACGTTTTCAAAAAATCTTGATCTATAGTGCCTCGCTAATAAAGACGGGAAGCAATTTTTATAATTGATTCTAGTGGCCGCTCGCAGTTTCGCCCGCGTGGCAGTTTTTTTCCCGTTCCCGTTATTTTTTCGGGATAAAAAGTAGCCTATATGTTAATCCAAGTTATAATCTATGTTTATTCCAAATTTTATCCAAATCAGTTTACTGGTTAGAGCGTGAAAGAGTAACAAACATCCATCCATCCATACTTACAAACTTTCGCGTTTATAATATTAGTAGGATTACTTATAAGTTGAATATGTGATATTTTATAATTAAAATATCTGAGGGGCTTTTGTTTCTGGGAAATAAAATCATGAGGCTATTTCTATTTTTTCATCCTCATGTTTTTGTAACCCTATCAACAATCTTTACTAGCACATACACACTTAAATCCTCATTGATTCTGTCTGTCTGTCATAAAGGTTTTACCTACCCAGTTATGCAAACACAACTCTTATTGGATCTACAAATAGCCACAGACTGCATAAAATATCGGGTTCTGCTAACCGAGGCGACGGGTTTGTTCGATCCAAATATCGATTCTTCTTTGTCACCACAAAAGGAAAGATGGTGAAAGGTCCTTAGGGTGTTTACAACGACACAAAATAAATACATATTAAATACTTAAGCCCGCTTGCACAACAATCTTGTTTAATTTTATTTAGCTAATCACGTTTGCATGATTTTTAGCGCCAAACATGTTTGACTTAATTTTCCTGGTGCAAGATGTTAAACGTAATTAGCTTCCTAAATGCATTTAGGAGCTCGCTAAATACATTTTGTAATCGTTGTGCAAGCAGGCCTAAATCTACATACCAGTTATAAGAATATTTGTCATGACTGACTGACAGACATATAGATAACACACAGCCTAAACACAAACAAACTGACCCTGAAAAAAATTAAGTGCACGACCCCTTTTTTATCCCCTATTTTATCCCTACGTTATAACATCTACCTGCATGCCAAATTTCAGCCCGATCCGTCAATTGGTTTGGGCTGTGCGTTGATAGATCACTATGTCAGCCAGTCAGTCACCTTTGAGTTATATATATTTAGAAGAATAGTGCAGCTATATATGATGGTCATAAAAACTCTCCATTCCTAGGCTAGTAAGAGTTTAAGTGGTCTAATAAAAGGATTCTAATGTCACTCGCTTTAATGCAGTATGCCTACGGCTTTACTTTTCAGGTGTCCTTGCTCGGGCATAGATACTGCAGCAAAAAGCTAAAAACCGGCTGCAGGCCATAAAACAAAGCAACAGCTGTTTTGGATGCGGCAAAAACAGTTGCAGCTATGGTAAAAGTATTGAGGCAAGTTCTGTGGAGAAGGCAATAATAAACTAGAAAAGATATAATCAGAAATAAGGCAATCCACCAAGGTCACTGACATAGCTCTCAGAATCAGCAAGTTGATGTAGCAATGGGCAGGCTATATAGTTCTTAGAACCAACAACCGCTGGGGAATAAAAGTTCTCGTATGGCGACCACGAACCAAAAAACAAAGCGTAGGACGCCTTCCTACCCGATTGACTGACAACATTGTTATGATTGCGGAAAGTCGATAGATGGAAAAGACTCAGAATCGTACTTCCTAGAAACTTATATGGGAGTCTATGTCCAGCAGTGGGCTTGTACAGGCTGTTAATGATGATGAAACAGTCATAAATGTAGAAGTGTTAATTCGAAAGAGTAGGTTTTCCTAAATTCCTAATGTCAGAGGTACGCCCAATATTCTATTTGTCACATGCTAACATTTTGCAGTAATAAAATAAATAATAAATAAATAAATGTTTAAGGACATTTTTACACAACATCATCTAGCCCCAAACTAAGCAAAGCTCGTACTATGAGAACCAGATGACTGATAGAATACTTATATACTTATTTTTTTTTTTGTAAATACATACATAGAATACAATATAACACCCAGACACAGAACAAACATCTATGTTCATCACACAAATGTTTGTTCTCGGTGGGGATCGAACCCACCACCTACAGCACAGAAGGCAGGGCTACTACAAACTGAGCTGTGACGGCTGTCACAGCCGTAGCAGCGTAGTAGCGTAGGCGTGGCGTGTGGCAGCTGTGAGTAGTTTGTATTTCATACGTGACAGGTTACAAGCCCATTGCCACTATAAACATACCACATCCAAAATCTCACATCTTCTCACATCTCTAAATGACCATACTGACCATGGCAACTCTCGTTACCATACCAACGTAAACTCTAATTCAACTTACAATAGTGCTCGTTTTACCCGACTGCCGAATGGGAGCAAAGTACAATCAATGACAGCAGTAGATAAATATTTTGGTTCGTCACCATCATCATCACCCAGGGCAATTCCACTGCTAGACAAGTCTGCCGTATATTTTTATTTAGATATCATTTTATAATACCTAATTCCGCTGTTATCTATTCGCTTGTAATTAATTGCGTAATTCTAACGCCTATAGAGGTTAGTTTTAGGCAAGATAAGATAGTTTTTAAGATCATTATGTACCTGAAATCTTTAGTGTAAATGACTATAACTATGAGTATATAAAATTTGCCGTGATCAAAAAAGCACCGGTGGCTTAGTGAGACTAACTCTGCCTTCTGATCCTAAAAAAATGTCAATGTTCTCAAAATTAAATGATGAAGAAACATCGTGAGCAAACCAGGTAGTACTCTAGCAGCAGCGATGGGCTTGCTACCTGTCACGTATGGCATACTGACTACTGCAAAGTTTGAGTATGTGATAAATAGGATATTTGGGCGTACCCCTGACTACCCTTAGCAGACATCCTCAAAGAGTCTTGAATCGGTACTACTTAGTAGAGATCTGAAGGTATATTTTGCATTGATGCATGACCAGATTCAAACTCACGACCATAGTATCAGATGGTCGGGTCAATTCTACTAGACCACCAGTGTATTTTTTTAATATTATTTAAAGTAGGAAAGTTGATCAACTTGTGTCTCTAACTGTACATTAAGCTTTATTCTATGCAAATATCACTAGTATGGGTAATTGACGTCTGGTCGCTTTGTACTTGTTATTGCAATGTTCTTTTTAACCGATTGTGTATAAGTCGGTGTTCGGTTTTATATGCCAATTATTTACTATATGTTTTTTGTAAATCTGGTGGCATTGTGTGATTAAATAAATATTAGGGTTCAACTGATGTACTATCATCATGTCTGTTTCTGCCGCCAAAGCAGTGTTACTGTGTTCCAGTTTGAAGAGTGTGGGTGCCGAGGATAATACAGGCACACGAGGCTTAACACCAGTATGCCTTTAGGTTGATGGACTTACATACCAATACTTTGTTAGAGACGATGGTAACCACTTAACATCAGCTGGGCTTTCTGCTGGTTCCATCAGTAAGTCATGTATAAAAAATCTAATATTATTTTAATAATAATGCCGTTTTAAAAAGTACTTAAATACTTAGAAAAACAATACACACAGTGAAAAACGCAACACAACAAACGCACGCAAACGTTTGTCCTCAGTAAAAATCGAACCAACAACTTACAACACGAAAAGCAGAGCTAACCAACTGAGCTGTGATACCAAATTAAATTACTGCCTGAAATTTGAGGTTTTCTTTTACAACTTAATTGGTTCAACCGTCATTAGTATCCAATTAAAGTAACTTAAATATTCATAAAACTTAAATGCTCCTGAAAATTATGTTTACAGCCGAAATACGGATTAATTTGCAAAAGCAAACAATGCTTGGTACAAACTGAATTAACAATCGAAGACAAAATTAAATTAAATTAATTTGTTCGATGAAACTGAAATATGTATTTAAATTAATAAATATTTGTTTACATTTTTACATGACATCATCTAGTCCCAAAATAAGCGTAGCTTGTACTGTGGGAACCAGATGACTGATAGAATACTTATATTTTTTTTGTAGATACATACTAAAAATACAGTTTAACATCCACACAGAGAACAAACATCTATGTTAATCACACAAATTATTGTCCTTGGTGAGGATCGAACCCACAACCTAGCACAGATAAACATACCCTACAAATTTAAAGCCTCTACGACCAGTGGTTTAGGCTGTGCGTAGCCTATATGCTAGTCAGTCAGTCAGGACAAGTTTCTTAGAATTAGATTTGTTATTTTTTCTACACAACCGGATTTGAACCAAAGACATTAGAAGGCGAGTTTACTCCCACCAGTCTAATGGTAAATTTTAGTGCGTGCTCAAATATAGCAGCAAAACAGATAGCATTATTCCAACACAGCCTTTGGTTATAAGATAAGTAATTGAAACCATTACTTACTGCAAACTTATCTAGCGTTCGGTTGATTTGTGCTTCCACTGTAATTGTTTCCTGATTAACACCCTAGATGCCCTCAGGATAGGCCAGTTCACAAGACTGTACAAAATCAAATCTATACCAATTGTAAGAATCTTTGCCCTGACTGACTGGGATATAGATAGATAGATAAGACAACGCACATCCTAAATCACTGGTCGTAGAGACTTGAAATTTTCAGAGTATATTCGTCTTGGTGCGTAGAAGTGTACTAAAAAAATAATTCCGAAATTCAACCTTTGTGTGTGTAAAATGTTTGTGCGGTTCACATACCAGAATTGCCATCACTGCATTTCCATGCAACAGCGTGGTAATAAAGCGGGCTCGGGCAGTCCACAACAAACTCGCGACTTATCAACATCTTTTTTTTTTATCATTGATAGACCGTCCTTTGGCTTCAATCTCACCTGGTGGTAAGTGACGATGAAGCCGACAATGAAGCAGGGCGGTCTAGAAGACACCTATTCACTCTTGCCTTAAAGAGACTTAGAATATAGTGTTCAGGAAAAACAGACGCTGGCAACGAATTCCACTCCTTAGCGGTTCGCATGATAAAGGTGGAACCGAAACGCTTGGTACGAATGGGAGGTATATTTATCAAGTAAGGGTGGTACTGACCCGTACGTCTACTCGTCCTATGATGAAAAGGAGAATCTTCCCAAACTAATTACAAATAAATCGTATATCAATCAAACATTGTTTTTATACTTGGTATCCCGTACAATGTTCACAAAATATTCATTGAAGTAATACTTCTAATGCGACTTCCAACAAGGTTGCGTTAAACGTTTAACACTACCATGGAGGGGGTATGAAAGCACTGTTCTTTCTCTCTTTTTCTCATATCCAGTTACGTTTCGTATTTTAAAGAAGTTTTACTTCAGTCGTGTGGTCTAAAGCACACTCGTTTTTTTTATTTTATCGTTCCTCTATGTTGAAGTCTCAGTTCACTCGAAGACGTCAATATAAACGCTTTCTTACCTTACCGTGAGAAATTGTCAATATAAATATTATCAACTCTTATCTATCACACTGATAGAGATGCTGTTGCGTAGGTTATCTAAAAACAAGCAATACTGAGTGTCGAGAATATCTTATCGTAGTAACGTTCCTTGTCAGATCTATCAGCCTTGTCACCTAAGAACAAGGCAATTAATGTAGCGAGAGTTTTCTATTCAAAACGTGCTTTTGACATTAAAATACCTCAACTTTTTATCCTAAAGTCGTAGATAGAATCCAGCTGTAAAATTTATAAAAAACTAGCTGACCTGGCGAACTTCAAACCGACAATAAAAATCGACTTACTTTTAAACTTTCCTTAGACTAAAATTAGGCAGATTGGTTGTCATTCTAGAGTTTTTGTGAGACTAACAAACGTCAATTAATTTTTATATAGATATAGATATTTATGGTTTTTATGTAATCCTTTAGAAAATAATAATGCAATCTACTTTTAAATTAGCCAAAGCGTGGCATAGCTTGACCGTAAGTTAAGCCAGGAATCACAATAAACCCCTTTTAATGTGGTTCAACCCCATTTTCTTCGCTGTCAAGTGCCATTAAAAGTTTAAGCTCTTGGTCCTAGGACAGTCCGGGAGCTACTCTCTTTTACGGCAAGATTTATTGAGAGTAAATAAGGATGATTAAGATGGTAAGAGTGATTTAAGTGGTGGTTAGGTGTTTATTACGTCCATTTTAACCAAGTAATACGTACTTAGACTTTGAGGGTCAACCAATTGTATACCAATGTTTTTTTATACAACTTACTGGTGGAACAAGCAGATGGTTCAACTAATGTCACGCTCATTAGGAATATATCCTACGATTTACTGGTCTACGTCCTTTAGCCTGAGGCAAGGTCTTCTAGGCTTGTGGTCGCGAGGAAATTCACCTAGATTTAAGACGTTTCAAGATGATCCCTGCGGATATTACTGAATAAATGATTTTTGACTTTGACTTTGGCAATAGGTGCTAAGATTCATGTGCCTGTAATTTCACCGGTACCCACACCCTTCAAACCGGAACACAACAAGCTGCTTGGCGGCAGAGATATTGCTAATACTTTCCCCTTTACTAAGAGCTTTTAAATTATTGATAAAAACTACTGGCAGACATAATAATAAAATACAATGAAATAGGTTCACGATTGTGGTTGTGTCCAAGCTTGGTAGCCATTTTAATTTTTTTGACAGCCGTCACAGCTCAGTTCGTAGTAGCCCAGCCTTCTTCGCTGTAGGTAGTGGGTTCGATTCCCACCGATAAAAAACATTTTTGTGACGAACATAGTTACTTGTTCTGAGTCTGGGTGCTATAGTGTATTCTAAGTATGTATTTACCAAGAAAGTATATAAAGTATTCTATTAGTCTTCTGTTTCCCATAGTACAAGCTAGACTTGGTTTGGGGCTAGATCATGTTGTAAATAAAATGTCCACAAGTAGGTATTTATTTTATTTATTAAAAATAAAAAATGGTACAGACTGGCGCTACTAGCGACAAGCGCGGTTGCGATGAGTTTTTGAAACTAAAGTTAGTTGCGCTCTACCCGCCAAGAGATGGCGGTAGTACACGTTAGTATAATATGTAACTATTATTATACGTCTTAGTTTGGTGTTGTGTTGAACGCATGTCAGTCAATTTATTTTTATTTGTATACGACTTGATTATGGAACAATCATATTGTCCTACTTTATGTTGAGTGGTTACCAACACCTAAAACAGAGCACTACGCTTTCTTCTTTCTTCACGTCTATCAACCTGGGGCATCATTGTTCATATCAGTTGTTGGCTCATGTGCCTGTTGTTTCACCGAAACCATGCCTATTTCTAAGCAGCAGAGACAAGCATGGTCAAAATACGATAGCATGTCAGTATTATGGTAGCTGGTAGATAATGCTATTAGCATTAAGTTCGCCTATGTACTTTAAGTTATACAATGAAGAATTTTCTATCTATCTATTTATCCAACGTGCATGGTAACCGCAATCTCAAATTGTTATATTTCGTTTCAACAAAATCACAGACGGCAGTTCAGCAGTTCAGCTAAATCTCAAGGTGTTCCAAGTTCCAATATGGTGTTCATATGCTCGCGGTTCATTTGTCACGGCGGCTGGCGACGGCCGCGTTAATAACCTGCTATGGCACAAGGCCAGGGCAAGCTTTTCTAAGGCACGGTGCAAGCTACAAGCATAACTACATTGACGACCGATGTGTGGTGGGCGATTGTCCGCCTGCGACGCAGGTTGCGGGTTCGATTCCCGCCTTGGGATAAATGTTTGTATGATCTGCAAATATTTATTCCGGGTGTTCTGGGTATTTTTTATGCATAATAAAAAATATCTATGTATGTAATGTATTGTATAAAGTATATCAGTCATCTAGTACCCATAACACAAGCTATGCTTAGCTTGAAGCTAGATGATGCTGTGTGGATTATCCAGAATTATTATTATTATTTATTTATTACTGCTGCGAACACATAGGACTTCACACCGTAGCACCTCAGAGTGATAGAAGCTTGTGTCTTGAGAAGCACGTTCTTAGAGATTCAGATTATAGTGTTCAGGAAACACATACACTGGTAATGAATTCCACTCCTTAGCGGTTCTCATGTCATTCAGCCTTCGGATGCCAGTGCACAAATGTCAAATATCTGCGTCCTACAGGTCTTTTTAGCCATGAGCAAAAGTGTTCAGTGCCTTCAAGGTGCTCTGTGACCTAACTGACGCCACCTAAATCATCTGTAATAGATGTTGAAGGCTTTGGACCGATCTATTGAAGATTGACTGGTCTTATCATCATTGATAAGACCAGTCAATCTTCAATAGATTGGTTCCGCTTATGACTAGGACCATCACTCAGCAGCAGCAATGAGGAACCTACATCGTGTGCTGCAATGTACTGCATATAACCGCCGCTGCCTAATTTCAATTCAAAGCTATGCTTGCATTAAATTGATTTTACTACCTCTCATGTTTATTAACTCCTCGCGTAGTTGGAGTATAAATAATCAGGATAGCAGATAGTTTTATAACTTATACATTTAGTTTTACAGCTCAGGTTATAGTCATAATAATTCAAACGGCAAAGAAAACCATCGTGAGTATTAAATTATTGTGCTAAATATATCATTGAAAATAGATAAATAATTGTAAGAAAGTACTTATCTATACTAATATTATAAAGAGGAAGATTTGATTGTTTGTTTGTTTGCATTGAATAGGCTCCGAAACTACTGAACCGATTTGAAATTCTCTCATCGTTGGGAAGCTACACTATCCCCAGGTGACATGATATATTATATATTTTTTTTAAATAGGGATCCTTACTTAAACCCTGAAGAAAGAAAAAATTGCTTCCCGACTTTGATCTCTAAGTACGGTGGATAACTTCACAGAACTCTTAGTACCAACTCGAGATTCAATAAAAATGTCTCTGACTACCCGTCAGAGATACGTCTAAATATCACCAGGATACTATTAAAATTTAGACTAGATTAACCTTCTGTGAGTCATTCCATAGGGAACGGTAAAACAAGAAACTTTGAAAGATGTAGATACATGCACCCAGAAAACTTGAAGCAATAACGTATAAACCCCACTCCAACATAATCCTAGTATAATGAGCTCGTCCACTTCATTCCTGTTACTACTGGTCTCCTAATGGGCTATAAACAGTGCTTGTGAAGAAACCGACGCTCCAAGTACTCTAAGATTAGGGAGAATGGACACTGGATGTGACATTCGTAATTTTATTATACTAAACATTGAAATACTACACTACAACACAGTGAAAACTAACGCAGGAAACAGTAGTACCTACACTAAGATATGTCATGTACACTGTTTAAAAATAAATATTTTTGTATTTTTTTGTACTATCTAAATGTTTATGTTTAGTTTGGTGGTGGATTAACGTGCTCCTACTTTTAGTCCGAGTTATGATCAAAAAAACAGAAACATATTAATATCATAAGCACACAAAAAACATTAACTAAAACGACGAATAAAAAATCCAAAAAATCTGAAACTGCCCCTCTACCGTGAACTCTTTTATCACGGTTGCAAACTGTCAGAAACGATGCCAAAATTGCAAATGCTATCGTGTTTGATAGATCTGGGGGCACGGCATGCACCCGCCAAAGTCGAGCTAGCAATGTTTTCTCGCTTTTTGTACTAAGTAACAGATCCCGGTTTTGTACGAAGATCCCCTCGTATCCATTGTTTGGGTCTGTTCGAGCCTGTTCCAGCTCAAGGTACAGTTCATCAGGCAAACAAATTATTAAGCTCACGGTTACTCTTCTGAGCTCAGTATTTTGCTGTACCATGCTAATACAGCACTTAACGCACGATAAAGTTTTACGAGTTCAATCAAATGCCAATTTTTTATTTTACACAATTCTAATTGATTTTTGTCGCGACACACTGGTGGCTAGCTCTTAGACCATTCAAAATGATCCTCCGATATTTAAAGTCAAAGTCAAAAAATATTTATTGCTTGAAATACATGTTAAAAAGATGTTGTTTAATATTGTGTGTTTTAATGTATTCTGCTTAATTCTAGGCGTGCAATACAAAAATTACAAAATATATTTTTTTTAGTTTGACTTATGTTTGGGTAAAGTATCGTGGTCTCAATAGACTACTCTTGGTTCATCCAGTTTGCAAACCTCCGCGGTATTGTCATAAAGTAAGTTTTCGGGATAATCCAACAAATTTAACGCTTGTTTCATTACTCCTGGACGTCATGAGATGATAGTTTAACTTACATCGTTATGATTCCCTCGGGAATTACGTATGAATAACTGCTCAGAAGTTTTTGGGTTTCCTGGCTAGGTCTGTAATTGCTGTGGGATTATAATTTCGAGATTATGATGGCAATAAAACGGAATAGTGTTATTGGCCTGATGCTCATGATATAACGGAAAGTACGAAAGTTTTCACTCAATTGGTAAACTTGACTTAGGTATCCGTTTTCTACAAGATTCTGGAATTTACAAGTTTTTTTGAACTCTCAACATTAACTCAGCGAGCCTATTGCCTAACTATTATAACGCCAAAACAAAACTATGATCGTTAACAAAATCACCGTAAACTAACGTAAGTATAATGGCAGGTTGATGGACGCAGGGCAGTGTATTGTAGGGCACGTTCCTAACTAACGTAACCTACAAGGCAATGTTTTGTTATAGGCGATGGTAACCACTTAACATCAGGTGGGCCATATGCTTGTTCCATCAGTAAATTGTATATAAAAAAGCGTTAAGCTAAACATTTCATATGTCATATATATAAAAAATGGTAGCTTAAGTTTTGTCTAAGATTTTAGTGGCATTTTAGTGATTTTAGTGGCACCTGAGGCATACAAATGTTAAGCGTCATGTGTCTGTAATTTCACCGGCACCCACTCCCTTCAAACCGGAACACAGCAATGCGAGCATCACTGCTTGGCGGCAGAAATAGGTACGGTTGTAGTACTACCCCGGACGAGCCTTTTCACAAAGTCCTCTACAACCCTTACTTTTACTATTTTATTATATTTTTCAAAAGATGGTAACAGACTTGTCTGCTATAGCAAGTGAAGTAATATAGTAACTTATCTGCTATAGCAAGAAATAGGTACGATGGTAGTAAAAAAGTGAAAATTATAACTCAGTAAAAGTTCTCAACTTTGCAGCTAAAGCGTTTAATCCCAACTAAATAACCAAAGTAACCAATCACATTATCCAATTGAAAATATAAAGTGGGATTTACTAAACCCACTTTGCCTGCATCTTATCTACTGTAATCCTGGACTATGCAATAGTTACTACTGTATTATTCTGTACCACCGTAGGGTTGCCCCATCTTTTTACAAAAAAGTTGGTTTCTTGTGACTAGCTGATTGAATCAGCAGATGACCCACCTGATGTTAAGTGGTTACCATTACCAATAACCAAGCATTACCTCGCTACCTCGTACTTTCTCAGAAAAGAGTTCTACTAATACAAAGTTAGGCAACCCTAGAAGCTTGGCTATAACAATTCTAGGCAGACCACTGGACGGCTCTGCCTTTTAAGTTCTAACGTCTGATATACTCGTAGCTTACTGCATTTGTTGGATTAACTTGAATTACACACTCAGATAACTCTGTGTTGTATTTAATTTTGTTGGCCTATTTTAAATGTTACTGGACTTTTCATAAATGGTATTTTCAGGGATAATAAAAAAAATATTCATAGCCAGGAACAATAGATATCTTCTAAGAATCTTTGTCCTGACTGACTGACTGACATATAAACAACGCACTATGGTCGTAGAGACTTGAAACTTTCAGAGCAAATTTATCTTGATGCGTAAATATATTCTCAAGCCGCCATCGGTCATTAACGAGGCTGCTTAAGAGAGTCTTAAACTTCATTCTATGATATGTTAGACAAACTAGTAAGTCTGATCTAATTTTATTTAGAATAGTAACATAAAAGTCGCGCCAATATTACGGCGGCGCACTCAAATGAAGTTAGCACCGAGTCAGGTAATGGGCTATAAACGCGATCAAACGAGTCTGCACTTGATCTCGGGCTATCACACAATAACCAGTCTACTCTTGGAAACCATAAACGATGTTTCATATCGTTGGTTTAAGTTACATTGCACCGTATACAAGGCAGCAACAACTTGACTGTGGAATAGGCTACCGAGGCCCCGCAGTGTAAATCAAAACTACATTACGAAACTTTGACCATCGTTTTTCTGAGTAGACATTCTGGGAACCCTTGCTATATGAATCCCACGCCATTACCGTGCTAGCTTGTTTTGATTTTAGGCTTATGGTCACAGACAAATTGCATTATTAGCATAACCGATTTCAAAACAGGTTTATGCAACATTTTATGTCGTGATTACTTTTAAATGTGGTTCAATAAACATAAATAATAATAAACATCACACTGAAGCATTTATTTCAACCGATTTAAAAGGGAAAAAATTCTCAACTCAGGTGCATTTGTTTCTGTTACCTCAGAGGATTCTGAGTATTTTACATTTTGCGGATACCGGATTTTGGTTTGCGAGCTCGATTTTTGTGTATGGAAAATATGGAGATACGATAAGCGCCCCTAAAATTCGGTATCCGAAAAACGAAAAAAACTCAAAATACGCCTACAGAACTCTTTAATTCATAAAACGATCTAAAAAAATATGTTTTCTTTGCAAAAGTATATTTTCTGTAGAAATATCATTAAAATCAGTTCAATAATTTGGGATTTAAAACAAATTTAAAAATAACTATTTTAATTAACTATCTTAATAAAGAAATCATTATTTTTCGCCTGTTTTTTTTGGCTATTGACTTTGAAATAGAACCTTATTTCTTATCTTTATTTTAATACGACCTATTGATAGAATACGTAGATGATCCACCTGATGTAAAATGCTTACCATCACTTAGAACAAAGCAGGCCACCTTCGTTATGAACGTGCCTTACAACACTCTGCCGTTCATCAACCTGAGGTAGGTATACATGTGATAAGCTACATGTGTCTGTAATTTTACCGGCACTCTTCAAACCGAAACACAGTTGTTTGGCGGCAGAAACATCACTAGGTACTATGATAAACAAAGATTGCTTACCGAAAAATACAAAAGGTTTAAAGCCAACGCTTTGCAAAGGATGTTTCAGTTGAAAGCAAATTAGTCAAGTACTAGCGCCAGTAACTAGCGTAATATAATTAGAACGATACCCGACTAAGATGGTAAGATAAGATAATTAAGTTAAAGTTGATTTTAGCCGCTGGCAATCCGCGATGGGTAAGTTTTTTGTTTAATTGTTTAAACTATTTAAGTGAGACTGAAAATTCAAGATAAAGAATTTGCTCCTTTTGTAAAATGCCTAAGAACCTTGGAGACACTTTTAATAGTTACTTACGTCATCTTATTTTGTGTCAAAAATCACTACCAGCCTGCAGGTCTACTCTTAGAAACGATATACGAAGTTTCGTATTGTCGTTTTGTAATAAACTGCGGGTTAAAACTCAAAAGTCGAGTTTTCACTGCCTGACATGCCGCGTAGTGTACCTCAAAACGACAATACGAAACTACGTTTATCGTTTCTAGGAGTAGATCTGCCGAATAAGCCCACTGGCTGGACATAGGGGGGCTTTTGGGATGTGGGGGTCAGCGATAGTCAACAACCGTTGTGTAACTTCCCATTTTTGATGATAAATCATACTAAAATAACAATAAGGATGATTTAAACGTTTGTGCCATTTTATTTAAACTTTTTGAGATAGTTTTAGTAGAAAGTAGTAGTAGAGCTCTTAGTGAAGGGCTCGTCCGGGGCAGTACTACCACCATGCTTATTTCTGCCGTCAAGCAGCGCAACATGTTCTGGTTTGAAGGATGTCGGGGCCGGTAACATTACAGGTACATTATGGCTTATGAGGCTTGAGTAGTAAGTATTTGAGTTAAGGTTTATCACACCAGGTCTAAAGAATAACGAAACCGCCTGTGTCGGAATTATAAAGTCCGAACTTGAGGAAGTGAAGCGCCACATGGCACTGGGGTGAATTAAAACAATTCAGCGCTAGGGATGAGAGAGTCTTGAAATAAACACCAAGATCAGTCCAGTCTTGATGTGGAAATGAAGACTGACTGACATAATACTGTTACAACGCTGAGTTTCTATAGCTTATTGTTTTTTTGGCCCAACTGATGTTGTGGTTACTATCGTCTATAAAAAAATTATGCCTCATAGATCACGCTTATTAGAAACGTGCCTTACGATACACTACTCAGCATCTGTCAACAGACATATAGATGATAATGAAGTGGCAATGGGCAGGCTATATAGCTCGTAAAACCGACAACCGCTGAGAAAAAAAGGTTCTCAAATGGCGACCACGAACCGAAAGACGAAGCGTTGGATGCCCTCTTACCTGATAAACTGATAACATTTTTAGAATTGCGGGAATTGGAAAAACAGGCACATGAGGCTTAACACCTGTACACCTTACCAGCTTATACCTATATCCAGCAGTGAACTTCTACAGGCTGTTGATGATGACTATTTTAACCCTTAACTTGGCCTTTATGCGCCTTACACTCGAGATTCTAAGAGGGGTAGTCAGATGTATGTACGTCCAAATATTACGTTTGGTAACTAGTCGTTATTCCATATGTGACATGTTGCAAACCCATCACCGCTACTAGAATACTAATTTTTCAACAAAAAGTATGTTTTTATAAGGGCATTTCGGCCCTTATAAAAAACGGGGCACGCTGGATCGTGGAGGTTAAAATAATGCAGCTTAATAGATTTGTTTGCTATTCATGCACCTTTGCGCAGCTTCCGGAAACTATCCCAGCTAGTAGAAGGGCGAAGTTTCTCATCGTTCCTGGATACCCGTACATTTGTTCTAATTGCATTTCAACTTTACTACTTAAACATTAGATCAAAGTAATATTCTAGAACAGTCATTCCCAAAGTGGACCCTCAGGGGTCCACGGGAGACTCGACGGGGGTCTACGTTGGACGTGACAAAAAATGGGGGTCTATAATCGTAAGCAGGGGTGCATGAAAATTAATTTGGTTTCGATAGTGAAGAACTAAAATGTTGGCTTGTTATTTTAAATAATATGATACCTAAAGTTTTGAACTGGTCGAACCCAGACCATGTCGGTATCGCGCCGAGATTTATAAATTGGTAGTAATATGTAGATGCAGGGGGTCCACCGGATCCAGCAATATTTTGAAAGTGGTCTATGAAACAAAAGAGTCTGGGAACCACTGTCTAGAATGTTCTCTAACACTACTACACAGAGTGGTTTTTTGAGAAGGGCGGTGGTGGACGAGATCGAAACCACGCGAGATAAACAAAAGTCGTGAAAGATGTTATGCCCTCGATTTGTAAGAAAACAATAGCTGCATTATTTAGTTTTATTTTAAACCTTTTACTTTTGATAGAAATCGATACGAATGATAACAGGTCTTAAGCCTCATGTGCCTGTAATTTCACCGGCGCCCTTTAAACCGAAACACAGCAAGCTACTTGGCGGCAGAAATAGGCATGGTGGTAACCTTCCCGGACGAGCCCTTCACAAAGAGCACCACTCCTTATATTGATAAATATATTTTTTCGTCTGGTTTCTAGTCCCCTCTCTAGTATCAGCTGTGACACACCCGGTAAAGAAAGACAAACACACAAAGTTGCCAGCCTGTTGTTCAGATTATTAAATTTCAACAACTTTGAATAAACTCGCTCTTAAATTTTGGGGTCCCTCGTCTGGATATTACTCACAGCAACTAAATCAACAGCTAAATTTGGGTATTTTGATAGACTTTTGAGAGCAACGGTGGTCGAGTGGGAGCGATCTAGCCTTGTAATCCTAAGGTCGTGGGTTCGAGTCCGTGCACTAATAGATTTTTCTATCGAAAAATGTACGTGCACAATAGCCAGTGCTTTCAAACGGTGAAGGAAAACATCGTGAGGAAACCAGTTAGTATTTTTGTAGTAGAGTTGTGTCACGTATGGAATACCAACTACTGAAAAATGTGGGTATGTACCAAATGGACTTTAGACGTATCTCTGACTAACTCCATTAGTCATCCTTAAAAAATCTCTAAGAGGTACGTGGTACTAAACAAATTGAGGGGATATCTACGCTTGGGCATTAAAAGTCGTGAGGCTGTTTATATTTTTTTGGTATAGTTTTTGCTGAATTAATTGCAGTAGATAATGTTTAGTTCATTTTACTTTATTTACATTTACTCTTAGGATAGAAAAGTTAACGTATTACACGTCCACTTTACAAAGATCTTCCATACACAATGTGTTTTTTTCAGTCAGAGTTCTCCATTAACTGGACTCTATCATCCAGTTTAACTTGAACTTTCCAGACGGGTAGAGCTTGGGGTCGAAGGGTTTTCGTTAAAATGGTCATTTCAACCTTTTCAGAGGAGGTTGTAGTTGGCTTAGCTACACTAATTACGTTAAAAAACAACACTTTTAGTTCTCAAAGCGGGGTCTGAGTGTTGAAACTTGACCCAGATTGTGGCTTTAGCTTTTTGAACAAAACGAGTAATATGATGTCAAGCAGAACGTGATATGTCTGTATAGTTGTATGACAAGGTTGTAATGTATGTCCTGCTAAGAACAGAGAAGATTTCCCATCACTTACCTCTACATCCACCGTCTTCTTGTCTTCTTTGAATAAATAAAATTGTCAAGCCATAGAATAGGGGCGATTAAAAGGGGTGGGACAGGCTAGGGGTACTTAAGTTTATTGATAATTCATATAAACTTCAAAAATATAAGAACGTAGGTACTTACTTACTTTATATTGAATATTATATAGAATAAAATATGTGTTTATTAAAAAAAGGATGTAAGTACTTGAGTGTGATAAAATAAAAAAATATACTACACATACTATAAAAAAGTGAAACCCTACTTTTTTTTATTGTTTCAGAATTTAACTTAAAGAACAAATTTAAAGTCGCCGCTTACAAAAAAATACTAAGCTAAAAGGCCGTCAGAAGACTTTAATTACAAGCAAAGAATTTCTTTTTTAATCAATCGTAACTGTCAAAGACACGTCGCCTTTCTGCCTGAGTCGCAATTAAAAATTGCTTTGTACGCGCGTGTGTCCCGCCTTTACGAGATTAACGCGCGAAACCAACTAGGAGCTAGGAGCCTTAATTAAATTTTAAATTTCGAACATTCACAGTTCTGTGTGAACGCGGGAAAGGATTGCCGCGTAAAGTGAAACGAGTATTTTTTGTCGAAGTAAGGTTTCACATTCCACCAGATAGATTTATTTTTGTTCAAGCTCTGTATTTTTCATTTTATTTTCCGCTATCGCTGGCTAAAATGTCATTGTAAGTCGCGTTAGATGTAGTAAGAAAAGGTTTCGTCTTTTCAAAGCAGGCAGTGAGGTTATTCTACTCCAGAAATGTAATTAAAACTAAAAACATCACGACACAATCTTTCGAGGGTTCAACCAAAAAATGTGGATATGAAACACGTTCCACATTTGAATAGTGGAAATTAAAAAAACCTCGCGTTCACGTTGCCAGCACTGAATACATACTTGTGATGTGACTGTACTCAAGCCCGTCTGAAAGGACTCATGCATACGAATACGCACCTGGTTAAAAACTGCAGCTTTTTGTCGAATAAAAGAATGCTTTCAGCAACAACGTCAACTTTCTAGTTGGTGCTTGCCTACGTCACATGATGATTCTAAAAATGTAGTATAAAAACTAGGTAAAAGTTGTTCAAAACCTTTCACTCGACCATACATTTAAAACTTACACGGAAATCTTATTTTAACTATTAGTGGACCATTAATCATGGCTAGGTTTACTGTAAGTGATATAATTATTTATTCATCTAAGCTTAGAATTTTTTTTGTTTCCAATGAAACCCACTACAAAATAAATAAAACAATAGTTACAAAAAGACTGGCACCAAACAGTATTTACTAAGGTTTTCTAAACTTATTCTATTGGCCATAACTTGGCGAAAAAAAATAAAGACATATTTCAAATTGAGAACACTAACTCTTGGTCCCCTATTCGTAGAAATATTAGCGTTCTTTATTCGAATCACGTTTTCATTTCAATCCTCGACACAATATTTACAGGAGTCTTGCTTGCTCGTTGAAAGCTAGCAACAATGTCGGGAGAGCGGTGACAAAATGTTTCTATTTATTCGTTACACGAAAACTAGTCATTCATGTTAACTCCTAAGATGGCAAAAGCATATAAAAGCATAAAAATCTGGAATTGGAATTTTGACCTTATGAATAGCCAGGAAAAGATCATATGGGAGCGGACCACCTAAAAATTACATAACTTTTAGGGAGTTTTACCAAACCATGGACTCTTAGGATATGTGCAAAAAATTTTTGATAATTATTGATAGAATTTCGTTTTGAATATATGAATCTCTGAGGTGAGTTCAAAAGCAATAACCGTTAAACATCAGATGGGTCATTGGTTTATTTTATCTCTTCTATAAAAATAAGGGATAAAGATTCAAAAAAATGTGAGTTTGATCTTCACCGCGAACAAACATTGTGCGATGAATATGTTTGTTCTGTGTTTGGGTTTCATAATCATGTATTGTATAAAAAAGCACATAAGTATCTTTATATCAGCTGCAAATAGCGGTGACAATGTTTGTCAATGGTTTATTTATATTTATACTATACTTACTCATATAAAATGGAAAAGTTTAGATGTTTGCATATTTGTGGCTCAACCACACTCCAACTCAACCACAGATTTATGCTGAAAACCTACTTTTTATCCCAAAAGTTTTACAGGAACGGAGTGAAGACTGAAAATGCCCTGACGGAAAAGTGCCTCAAATGTAGATCATAGCAAAGTATCTAAATATTTATTTAAGCAAATTATCTCCAAAACCACAGGCAAATGCTAGTTTTTTTTTAATGTTAATAGACCATCCTTTGGCCTCAATCTCACCTGATGGTAAGTGACGATGAAACCGACGATGAAGCAGAATGGTCTAGAAGACACCTATTCACTCTTGCCTTAAAGAGATCCAGATTATAGTGTTCAGGAAAAACAGAAGCTGGCAATAATTTATTATTAACTTTATGTATGACTTTATAGGTAAATAACAAATTTCGCGTCATTTTTCTATTCTCACCTTCCCAGCAAATTGAGGTACCATTGTTCCATTGTTTCATCCTATTCACAGCCAAACCTAATCATAATAACTGCGTCTCCATCCTTCTACGTCACAATGCGTCCATTCCCGGCCAAGCACCCGCCTACCTACGTGATAGTTTTGCTGATCAGCGACGGGTTATGAAGATGCGTTTTGACATACGCTGTCAACACATGACAGCCCCGTCAGCCAAGAGAGGGTTAAAGGATTGTCACTTACTCCGTTACGTGTTTTCTTACCTGGAAAAAATAAAAAACGGTTTTAGTTGCAACATAAAACTAGGAAAATCTTGTATTTAGCCAAAAAGTATACAGTAATACCCAGTGATCATCATAATGCTAAATGAATATAGGCTCTGGTTCCTCGCTGCCAAGTCTAAAAGAACTGGCCTTGTCAATAATGAAACGGCCTATCTAAAGCCGCGTTGACACAATATAAGTCTGCTCAGACCGAGTGGACGCGTACGAGTAAGCTTCATACGAGTAGGTATACTAAGATAGCTGTTGATAATAACATAGTTCATTTGGATTATTTTCGTCATTCTTCTAATTATTTTTATCAGTCAACGTCAAAAAATGACTAATTTTGTGCGAAATAGTAATTGACGCTATTTTGTTTTCCTACTCGTATACGAGCTAGCTCGGAAAAGTAGAACACGATCCGAGTCAACACGGACAGGACAATGTCGCCCGAGTGCGCTTAATCATTTAGAAATCATTTGATTAATCATTTAATTTCAGAAGTAGTAGGGCTCTTAGTGAAAGGCTCGTCCGGGGAAATACCGTGAAATAACTACCATGCCTATTTCTGCCGCCAAACAGCTTGCTGTGTTTCGGTTTGAAGGGTGTGGGTGCCGGGGAAATAACAGGCACCACCTGTATGCCTCAGGTTGATGGACTGAGTAGTGCAGCGTAGGGCACGTTCTTAACGAGCGCGACCTACGAGACAATACTTTGTTATAGGCTATTGTAATCACTTAACATCAGGTGGGCCATCAGTTTTGTTCCAACAATAAGTTGTATAAAAAAATACTTAAAAGAAGAAAAAGAGAGCTGATTTACCACGCATAGTAAAAACTAATACCCAGTTTAAAACCAGTCATTACTTATCATTTTTAACCGTTCAACAAGAGGGTTAAAAATCTTAAAAAATCCGCAAAACTACGCATCAGTATCCCTAAAAGTGATTTTTGATTAACTGTGTCTTGATTTTCAACATGAAGTTTCACAGATAAAACTCGCTAGCGACTGTAGAAGTGTAGAATAATGAATACTTGTTCCAAAAACATCTTAAAAACAGTCATCATCAGCCTATATTAGTCCACTGCTGGACGAGGCATAAAACAGGGTAAACTTAACCCTTTTGATAATATGGTTGACTAGTTTAATGTAAAAAAAAAACCAGTCAAGTACAAGTCGGACTCGCGCACGAAGGATTCTGTACCATTTTCTATAATAAAACCGGCAAAAAAATACGTTAGCTGTATGAGAGCCCCGTTAAATATTTATTTTATTCTGTTTTATAGTATTTGTTGTTATAGGGGTAACAGAAATACATCATCTGTGAAAATTTCCACTCTCTAACTATCACGGTTCATGAGATACAGCCTGGTGACAGACGGACAGACAGACAAACATACAGCGGAGTAGTAATAGGGTCCCATTTTACCCTTACAACCCTAAAAATAGATTTTTCCGCTCACTTTCGGTTCTACCTTTCGTTATGTATTTATAAATTCTGATCACATCGTTTTCTACGGCCTATTAATAAAGATTTGGTGATTAGTAACTTTAGATTCCGAGTTGGAGTCACTCAGGGTGATTATTCGACACATTGATTTATTGCTTGAAAAGTTAAAAACTTTTGTGTCGCCATTTTGGAACAGATGGTGTTCTATTCTGTCAGGATTTTAATTACATTTTTTAAGTTGTGAAGTAGAAAGAACATATTTATTGTTATACTATTATTAATGTATCAACTATTCAGTAGTACCATTAGTAGTTACCATTATTAGTAGTATTATTAGTAGTAGTACCATTAGTAGTACCATTGTTTTTTTTAACATTGTCCTGACTGGCTGACTGGCATCATAAAATAGATGGTCCTTTTTAAATGTAATATTCAATCTAAAATAATACATGAATATGTTGTTTTAACGTATAAAACAGATGCTGATTACACGTCTACAGCACCTTAGCTGATAGTCGTAGAGACTTGAAATTTGTAGCGTATCTTGTACAGTCAGCTACACTAGAATACAATTCTTAATTTTCAAAATGGTGCGACAGCGTTAATAGATATAAACATGACAAATACTCAAAAATAAGCTACCTGTTTAAACTATCTAATGATTTTTTAATTTTGGCTGTGTACATAAGTTATTATTTGTATACAATAATATAGAATTCTAGTAGGTACGTAGGAAAGAAGCTCCCAAAAAATCCCTAAACAGGTAAAGCAGGGTTTGAAGTTTATATGAGGATAAATTAGGTCAGAAACCTGCCTAGAATTTAGATGATTTCAGTTTATCAAAAATTTCTATAATAAACGCGAAAGTTTGTAAGTATGGATAGATGGATGGATGGATGTTTGTTACTCATTCACGCTCTAACCAGTAGACCGATTTGGATGAAGTTTGACATAATCATAGATTGCAACCTGGATTAACATATAGGCTACTTTTTATCCCAAAAAAATAACGGGAACGGGAAAAAACTGCCGCGCGTGCGAAGCTGCGAGCGGCCGCTAGTAGTACATACATAAAGCACACTAGTTGCACTAACGTATATTATTAACGTCCGCTAAGCAGCCATAGAAAATTACTTCTTTCGTCTTTCATCTCTTTCGTCTTAATCCCACAAGTGGGACCGTGCTAATAACGACCATAAATTGCTACGTCTCGTTCCGTATCCAAGTCACTTAGATCTACAGCAATTATTCGTCGCATTGATTCATTGCCCCAAGTTTTAGTCCCCTGAAAGTTTGGAACCCTCCGAGACATATAAAATATCTGAGAAAACTTTTGTTAGACTTCGATATGGCACGTTCTGATTGGATGATAAGATTGACTGTTCATTGAACGAATTTGGTACTTTTTATACAGCTTACTGATGTAACCAGTAGACCCACTTAATGTAAAATTACAGGCACATTTCATTTCATTTCATTTATTCATTTTCAATTTTTACAATCGTATTTGAATTATATTAGAATATTAGGTAAAACACAACATAACATACACACACAAAAACATATTAATTATAAAAACGGATAACATATTCAATTAAATTAAAAATAAATAAATAAGGCTTAACACCTGTATGCCTCAGGTTGATGGACGCTGTGTAGAGATAATACTTTGTTATAGGTTAGGGTAACCACTTAATATCAAGTGGGCCATCTATTTGTTCCGTCAATAAGTTGTATAAAAATATGCTACTATCCCCTACTACTATACCCTTTAACAATGCATTGCCTGAATAAATTGGGACATTAGTGACTTACGCACACGAATACTCAAACGCAACATAAATTTAATCACATCGTAACAGGTTGCAAGCCCACCGCCGCTGCTAGAATAACTGATTTCCTCAAGATGTTTTCCTTCAATGTTTGTGAGCACTGGTATACTCAAATCTAAATATATATAACTCAAAGGTGACTGACTGACTGACTGACATAGTGATCTATACATGCACAGCCCAAACCACTGGACGTATCGGGCTGAAATTTTGCATGCAGGTAGATGTTATGACGTAGGCATCCGCTAAGAAAGGATGTTGATTAATTCTACCCCCAAGGGGATAAAAAAGGGGATGAAAGTTTAACGGGAACGGGAAAAAACTGCCACGCAGGCGAAGCTGCGAGCGGCCGCTAGTTTTGTATAAAGTGTAATTATTTAACCTGGGTTTGCAGTATAGTAGGAGAATGAATATAAAATATTTAAATGTGCATTTCAATATCATCAAAAAAGTTTTCTCTCTCGAACAGAAAACAAAAAAGGGCACAATACCCTTACGGACTAACACCCACGCACCAGTTGAAACAATGCACATTACCTATGCAAAGCTACGGTATGGAGGGACGCTGACCTGAGTCGGGATTATGAGTCATAGCAATTTTTTTAAGTAATACTTCTAATGCGACTTCCAACAAGGTTGTGTTAAGCGTTTAACACTACCATAGAAGGGGTATAAAAGCACTGTTCTTTCTCTCTTTCTCTCAAAGTTACATTTCGTATATTAAAGAAGTTTTACTTCAGTCGTGTGGTCTAAAGTACACTCGTTTTTATTTTAAATCTTTTAAAACCAAAAAAGTCTTTAAAAACAGAAAATTACCTCGCAGTTTGGGTTTAAATACTGCGTCTTTTATAAACCTGTTTACTTAATAAGACACTGTTTTTAGGGTTCCGTACCCAAAGCGTAAAACGGGACCCTATTACTAAGACTTCGCTGCCTGTCTGTCTGTCTGTTTGTCCGTCTGTCACCAGGCTGTATCTCATGAACCGTAATAGTTAGATAGTTAAAATTTTCACAGATGATGTAATTCTGTTGCCGCTATAACAATAAATAAAGAAACTAACTATCACGGTTCATGAGATACAGCCTGGTGACAGACAGACAGACGGCGGAGTCTTAATAATAGGGTCCCGTTTTACCCTTTGGGTACGGAACCCTAAAAACAATTGGCATATCCATATCTTCTAGTTCTTTGGTAAGTTGGGTGGCGGAGCGCGAGTTACCTTGCTGATGCAACTTTTAATATTTCTCAACAGAGCGGAGAGGGGTTAAACTCGCATTTTTGTTTTGTTATTCAAATACGGGTTTAGACCGGGTTAAAAGAATGACGTTAGAAAATGACCTGTGTCGTTTGGGTTAAAATACCGCACTGCAAGCACAGCACAGTTTGAAGTAGTGTAGGTGGTGGGTTCCATCCCCACCGAGAACAAACCGGGTTCGAACGTACAACCTTAGGATGAGAAGGCGGAGTAACTCCCTCTTGACCTCCGGTGCTCTTGTAATAATTTTTGTACATCCTACTAATATTATAAATGCGAATGTTTGGATGGATGGATATGGATGGATGGATAAATGGATGTTTGTTCCTCTTTCACGTTCTAACCAGTGAGCCGATTTAGATGAAATTTGAAATAAATATAGGTTGTAATCTGGAATAGGACAAAGGCTACTGTTTATCCCGAAAAAACAACGGGAACGGGAAAAAATACTTCCATAATTTTTAAGATTTATTGTATTAAAACGAATTCAATACAAACTCTAAACCAATTGTTTTGATGATACAAAAACATAAATCTTATCTATTTGGAAGTCTTGACAAATGTCATAATTATAAACCCTTTGCTTCACGTCTCCGTTCATAAATCCTACAAAAACTATCTTACACATTCATTAGCTATGATTTGTTGTGACACGCCTTTCAAAATATGGACGATGTCAAAAATAACCAAAGAAAACTAGGTTTTGATGCAGGGAAGTATTTTTTTTTAATGATATATTCGTTTTGAGATGATGTTTACATCTTTCTAGATAAACTAGTGACCCGTCCCGGCTTCACATGGGTTTTAGTATGGATACCAATTTTTTTTGAAAATATGATATAGCTAATGTCACCCGGGGATAGTGTAGCTTCCCAACGGTATAAGAATTTTTTAAATCGGTCCAGTAGTTTCGGAGCCTTTTCAATGCACACAAACAAACAATCAAATCTTTCCTCTTTATAATATTAGTATATACTAACAAAACGCGCGCTACTTCGTCTGTGTAAAGAAATTTTATAAAACAAATTGTTTACAAAGAGATGTTATTTGATTGGCTAAGAAGAAAGGTAAGAAATTTGCGATGCCAGCGACCTAATTCCCGTAATTTTTTTTAGCTGACTCGAGACTGAAAAAAGAATTTGTTTGTCAAAATTGAGCCTGCCTGAAATATCAGTTACTAAAAATGCCATGTGGAGATTGACACGATTAAAACTTGAATTTGACGATATTTTGTTACGAGAATTGGACTGTACAAAGTTAAATCTATATCTATCTATACTGGCCTCACCACTATAGTAGTAGTTCTGCTTTCTGTGCTGTAGGTTATGGGTTCGATCCCCACTGAGGACAAACATTTGTGTGATGAACATAGATACTTACTTGTTCTCTGTCTACTACTGTATTCTCAGTATTTTATCAGTTATGTGATTCCAATAGCACAAGCTTCCCTTTGTTTGGCACTAGAGGGCGTTGTCTCTAATAAAACTACAGATATTATTATCTATGGCAAATATAATCTGTATTTCTAATGAATAATAAATACTCACAAATATTGTCTGTTGCTTCCCTTTGCCAACAGAATTAAAAAAGAAAGAAAAACCATAGAGCTGAGAATCGTTTTAAAAATAGCTTAAATATTAATGGGTGTCCGAGATGAATACGACAAGCTGCTACGCGTTAAATTATAATATCCTGAACCGGAGATGTTATTTATTGTTTTTTTTATTTTCAACTTTTTACAGCTGATATGTCAAAGTCAAAATGACTGCGGCTGGGGTGCAACCATGGAACATTGGCCAATTACCGTACTCAGATCTCCACCTTTTTGTTCTAAGATTAGTAAACACTTGACGTTGGCAAATTCGTGGCAACCCTCAGCCGCCGAAAAGCCATTAATAAAAGAAGAAGTAGAAGAACATTGGCCAACAAACTGGTTCTATGTATTGAACTTTATCTAGGTAGCTAGCTAGCGCATAACTAGTCTCAAAATAGTTAATCGAGTGATTTCAGCGTTTTCAGCTTATCGATAAATTTGGTAAAAACTCGGATTTATGATGAATTTCGGTAAAAACAGGGTTTTATCGAGATTTTATCTCAAATTTGACGACAATTTTGACTTGTTATCACCCGATGTTAGGTAGTAACCATCACCTATCACAAAGCATCGCTTCGCAGGTCACGTTTATTCAAAACGTGGGCTACAATACACTGCTTTGCATCTATCAACCTAAAGCATGCAGGTTTTAAGCCTCATGTGCCTGTAATTTTACCGACACTCACACCCTTCAAACCGAAATATAGCAAGCTGCTTAGTGACAGGAACAGGTATGGTGGTAGCACTTCCCTGGACGAACCCTTCATGAGAAGCTCTATAACCACTTGAAAAACTACTCCGTTGCTTAGTTAGACGTATTTTTCACTATAATGTATTGTGTTTTATGATTTTCATTATATCTCTAGACGATGAGTTGTCTGAGCTGTCTCTTACCTATTCTATCAATCTACATAAACTTGAATCCGCAAACCCGTAACACAGTTATTGAATCCCTGCAATAGTTCGTAAAATGGCCTGCGGGCCATATGGACGCAT
Organism: Electrophaes corylata; assembly: GCA_947095575.1. Classification (NCBI taxonomy): domain Eukaryota; kingdom Metazoa; phylum Arthropoda; class Insecta; order Lepidoptera; family Geometridae; genus Electrophaes; species Electrophaes corylata. Next base: position 13,189,436 of record OX352704.1, read on the forward strand.
TTACTTAGAAAACAAACACCCTTACAACATAGCAGCATAGCTTAGTGAAGGCCTCGTCCGGGGAAGTACAACCACCATACCGGTTTCTGCCGCCAAACAACTTGCTGTGTTCTGGTTTGAAGGGTGTGGGTGCCGATGAAATTACAGGCACATGAGGCTTAACACCTGTATGCCTCAGGTTGATGGACGCTGATCAGTACAGCGTAGAGCACGTTCCTAACGAGCGTGACCTACAAGGCAATACTTATAGGCGATGGTAACCACTTAACATTAGATGTAATGGTAGTCAAACGCTTAGATACACCTAGATTTAAGACGTTTCAAGATGATCTCTGCGGATTTTACTGAATAAATGATCTTTGACTTTGACTTAAAAATAAACATATAAAAGTTATCAAGTGTTGCGTCAAAGTATAGTCGGTATCAAAGTATGGTAGAACCGATAACCGTTGGGGAATAAAGGTTCTCGAATGGCGACCACGAACCGGAAGATGAAGCGCAGGACGTCCTCCTACCCGATGGACTGACGACATTGTTAGGACCGCGGGAAGTCGATGGATGGAAAGGGCTCAGAATCGTTCTTCCTGGAAACGTGTGGGGGAGGCCTATGTCCAGTGGACTTCTACAGGCTGATGATGATGATGGTCGGTAACCTGTTTTTTGTCTAATTGTTCCCTCGTTGTGCCTAACTGGGACGAACTCCAAGTTTCTTGAGAGCTAGTTAGTCTGGACTCGTGGTTATAAAATATTGATTCGAAATAAGTTTTCTTTTTGTTTCGAATTGAAAATTAAACCACTTTTGTGTTTGCAAGTTTCGTTTCTTTGTCGGACTGTGGCAAAGTTGGGGTAAATCTGAATTGTATATGTAGTATAACTATAAGAAATCTTTCCAAGATATTTTTTAATTCCTCATAAGTAAAAATACTAATATTATTAGATCAAAAATGTTTTCGGAATAATAAAGTATATATTAATGAGCTGGTTTAAGCACCGATGGTCTAGTGGAAGTGACCGTGCCTTCTGATGCTAAGGTTGTGGGCTCGAATTCGGCAGTGTACGTGGATTTTTCTATTGAAAAAAATATGTGCGCAATGCCAGTGCTTTCAATCGGCGAAGGAAAACATCGTAAGGAAACTACATAGTTAGTATTCTAGCAGCGGCGATGGACTTGCGACCTGTCACGTATGGGATACCAAGTATACTGCAAAATGTATGTACCAAATATAATATTTGGGCATACCTCTGCCTACCCCCAAGACATCCTCAAAGAAGTAGTAGGTACTTGGTCCTAAAAGATCTGAGAAAAGATAATTATTTTATTACTTAGCATAATCTAGCCCAAACGAAGCATAGCTTGTACTATAGGAACTAGGTGACTGGTAGAATACTTAGACATTTTTTTTTGTAAACACACACAGTACAAACATCTATGTGCACAAATGTTTGTTCTCGGTGGGGATCGAACCCACTACTTACGCAGAAGTCATGGCTACTATGAACTGAGCTGTGACGGCTGTCGTTTATTTTGTAACTTAATAAAGACACTGGTTTACGCCAAGATTTCACTATTATATATACGTTTGCATAAATATTTCAACACGGCAATAATGTTAAAGAATTAGGTACTAATTTGCTGACACATGGAACATGTACGTCGTGACAAATGTACATTGCCGTTAATTACTATGACATTAATTTATTGCAGTGAGTAAATGTAGTACTTTTTTAAATTTATTTTATACTTGCTGACTTACTTTTATACGTATTGCCATTAAAAGTTGTTTTCTTTACATTTTCTGACCGTTTAAATTAAAGACTTTTAAAAATATTTAAAAACCAAAATTAGGCAAATCGGTTCAGTCGTGAGACTAACAAACGTCAATTCATTTTTATATACAGGTTGTCTGAAAAAATAGTGTCAAATGGGAGTCCAGAGATAGAGCATCCTTTGGGGTACCCAAATCAACCTATGTATGTTCTACAATTTTTCATAGTTTTCATGTTATGTTGTAGAAAAAAAACTGGAATTCCGCTTGATTATATATTTTTTGGGACATTCTGTATCTGTAGATGTAATTTCCCTGTAAACTTTATTAGTAAACAATGGATTTAATTGATTTTTTTTACAGGTATCTTTGATTACAATCAACAGTCATCGAATTCAGCATTCATTGCAGCACGCAGGGCAACCTGTAAAATGTCAGTCGGGCCGGCGCCGGCGATGTGCATCACGTCAGTCGTAAATCTCGACGCAGGACGAAGATCGATTGTGACACCTCAACAACAGGGTGTAACGATCAATTCGCCAAATTGTTTGCTGAATAATTGGCTCTGGTTTGCATAATACGATCGTTTGTTACAGAGACTTTCTTGGGCTAGCTGTAAAGAAATAATAAATGTCTAATTTTACACCTTATTAAACTAGACCAAGTCCAAGAATTTATACTAGTCCAAGTTAATATATAATAGGCCTTTACTTATCATGCAAATTAAATGATTAATCTTATTCTGTTATTCCGATTAAGGCCATCTACAAAAGTTCCACTCCATCGTGTCACATCTCCAACAACCGTAAAAGAAAGAACCCTTGAACCGGCTGTCAAAACAAACTCCTAAGCGATCTGGTTTGAAGTTGAAAACTCTGGCTAAGTGCGGATTAGATAATTATGATTAATAGCCGGTTATTGCTGGTCAGCTCATCCATCATGCGGTTTTTCCGGTTTATATTTTTCTTGAGCCGCAGAATATGCAAAAGCTAAAATTAACGCATTAAAACATACATCGATTTAAGCAACATATTAATGTATACAATTTTTTAGCTAATTTCAATGTATTAATTAATAGTATAAGTAATATATATAATAAACGAATTTATTGGTACAGACAAAACTTTTACCGTTTATGCAACCAGCTTGCGCTTACCCTTACTTGTTGTTTTTTCAGTTGTAGTTTTTGTTTTCAACGTACAAAATGCTATAACATAAAACCACCAAAAAATATACTCTTTTTATTTTTATTTAGCAATAAAACCGGCTTAATAAAATGTCGACCACTTAAAAACTTTTCCAGAACCCCAACCGTTAAAATGGCAAAATTAAGGAACAAAACTTTCTTTTTAAGTCCACTCAAAATTGAAAGAGCGTCAAAATTATAATTTTTAACATCGTCCAATTATATCGGCGTGAATTTTTAAGGGAGTTTTATTTCTCCCCTTCTTTATTGCAGTGGTTTCGATTCTTAAAATAACTTATTATCGTAATTCACTGTTTGTTCCAGAACTTTGGAACCCTTACGAAGGCGCAAGTTTTATACTTTTGCGTATTTAGCACGATAAAACTTATAAAATACTTGTATCTGAGAGAATTCGAAAACAAAACGTGTTGTAATTTTTTATTTATTTATTTAGACACAGACCACCCACTACAAAAAAAAAACACTATTATACAAATTAGGTTGTAACTCAAAATATGTCTACAGCTAAAATATTACAAAGTTAAGATCAAACAGAACATAAAATAAATAAATAAATAATGCCGGACGATCCACACAGCATCATCTAGCCCCAAACTAAGCAGAGCTTGTGTTATGGGTACTAGATGACTGATATACTTAATACAATATTATTTTACATACATAGATAATTTTTATTATACATAGAAAATACCCAGAACACCCGGAATAAATATTTGCAGATCGTACAAACATTAACATAACGTGCGGGAATCGAACCCGCAACCTCTGCGTCGCAGGCGGACATTCGCCCGCCGCGCCACATCGGTCGTCAAACATGGGAATAAGGATAAAATAAAATGCGAAGTAATAATCTAAACAATAATCAAATTTTCCTTGTGTATATAATAAAGTGTCATCTATCTATCAATCTATCTAAACAGAACCTGGATAAAGTGTTCCGTTGTATCCCAAAACAACTGAAAGTTTCTTTCTTTCTTTCTTTCTTTCAAAGTGGTCTACTTTTACAGACATGGTCTACTCCATAGTAGACCATGTCTGTAAAAGTAGACTACATTTTTACAGCTCATCTTATTTAACAGGAAAGACATGGTCAATACCTATGGAGCTAGCTGCCACGGGTATATTGATATATTGACCAATATCTATTTAATGAATGAACATATTCCTCGTATACTCTTACCAAGAGAAATAAGTTAGATTGGCACCACACTGGAGTTTCATTATTTCCATTATTATTACTTTGTAAAAGGATCATACAAAAAAACGGTAGGAACCAAGCCGTAAGTTTCTTGCCGGTTCTTCTAGGTGATTGCGAGGAACTGGCGCTTAGATTCACATAGATTTAAGACGTTTCAAGATGATCCCTGCGAATATTACAGAATAAATGTTTTTTTACTTTGACTTTGACTTTGACCAAACATTCACAACAGTCGTGACTTATATTTACTCACAAAACGGGTTCAGTTTCTGATCCAAATCAGTACGAAACCATTTCCAAAACCCTGGTTGCATTTTCGGTAGTTGAAATCCCAGTGCTTGTACGTTGGACCATTAACTAAGTTGTCACCTACCCCAGCATTTGCTTATGCTGAGACATCAAAATTCAAATTGTAATTAAGCTTACGAATCTAATTTCTATGTCTGTTGCTTAGCTTTGATACTTGAGTGACACTTCATAATTGTGTACTTTTAAAATAAGTTGCGATGACAATTTCAAATAATAACTTTTGTAGCATGCAGTAATTACTAAATTATTATAATACAGTGACAAAAACAAACTTACATGCTGATGTTTACTGACTGTTTACTACCTACTTTTATAGTTCTAAAATGACGGACGTGTTTCTGTTTCTCGATTTTCTAATAATTATTGTTTTCTGTTGTGAACGAAAACATAGTGTTTAGATAAACTTACAACGGGGGTTAAAGTTTGTGTAAAATAACATCACGCAGGCGAAGTCGCATTTCACCTGTGTACAATAATATAGATACCGTTATAAATATTTAAGACACATATTATTTAGAAACACTATAGCAAGTAAATAAAAAACACAAATCGGAATGCCCAAATGGTTTGGAAAATTGAAATATTTGTGAACTTGACCCGACCTGACCTTCCAAGGGTGATTTGAACTGCACTTAGGTTTTAGTGTTTTCTTATCGCCTAGTCTTGTGAGCACTGGAGTTATGTTCAAAGTATTTTAATAGTTTCATTTTGATGAATTGAAATGAAATTGTTTTATTGCATGTAATTTCGAAATATATTTTCGAAATTTTCTATACCAATTATAAGAAAATTGTCCTGACTGACTGTCATAATAGGAAACGTATTCCCTAAACCACTGGTCATAGAGACTTGTAATTTTTAGGGCATATTTGTATTGTTACGTAGAGGTGTATCTAGAAAATAATTCCTGAAGTTTAACTCTTGAACGAGATCAACGGTTAAGTTTGTATGAAAATAGTTTGTATGAAATGAAGTTTTTTCATAAAAAAATATAAGTTTTTTTCTATATACAGTTTGCTGATGGAACAAGCATATGGCCCACCTGATGTTAAGTGTTTACCATAGCCTATAACAAAGCATTGTCTTGTAGGTTACGTTCGTTAGCAAGGTAACCTACAATACACTGATTTGCGTCCTACAACCAGAGGCATAGAGATGTTAAGCCTCATGTGCCTGTAATTACTCTTGTAATTACTGTAAGTCTTGACCTGGCTTTAAAAAAGAAATATTACTTGCATTACTGTAATACAGTCTAAAGTTTAAATTCAGCTGTAATATTTTTATTTTAAAAAGTATCGCACCTAATAATTTCATGACAAGAAAGGATTACGCCCCACTCGCAGTGTGGAAGTATAACATTTTCGCTATCGAATATAAATTCTTATTTACCGTCCGACCACATTCGAACGACACGAAATCGTTCGCAAATTGTCGTGCAACGGCAAAATTTAAAAATATATACGAAAACGTACGCTTTGATATTTGTTGGCAACACTGGCGGCGGCATTTTTATGACGAGCATTATGCGTTCTGAGTCTGATTTGAAGAAGTGTTGAACACATTTTACAAACTGTATTGAAAGCTGTTGATGTAATGACAAAGGTTTGCCTCGGGCGTAGGTCACACGTGCTAGAAACGTGCTCTGAACTACCATGCGTCCATCAATTTGATGGAAACCGGTGTGAAACCATCATGTTCCAGTACATTCTCCAGCACCTATAGTAGTAGTAGAGCTCTTAGTGAGGAACTCGTCCGGGAAAGTACTACCAGCATGCCTATTACTGCCGCCGAAGAAGCTCACTGTGATTGTATTAAGGGTATGGGTGCTGTGTAATTACAGGCACATGAGGCTTGTTGGACGCAGAGCAGTGCATGCTTGTAATGTATTGTTACAGGTGATGGTTACTACTGAACATCAGGTGGGCTATCTGTTTTTTCGATTTTTCCGCTGCTTGGACGCTAACGGACGAACCCTTCACAAATAGCCGTACCATTATTCGTTTCTTAATATACTTTTAATACAGGTGTTAAGTTGTATATGCCTTTAACTTAACCGGCACACACATCTTCCAAACTAGAACACAGCACCTGTTTCATAATGCTTTTCAAATAAAATGAAAGTTTAAGGCAAGATATCATTAATACGTATGGAATTGGCAAATCCATGGGTTTCCTTACAGTATTTTCCTTTATCATTTGAAAGAACATTATATTTTTCAAAAAGAAAAAATCATAGGCACAAGATTGATGATCAAAAAGCGGAGAAACAACTAGACAACCATTGTTCTCTTCGAATTAATAATAAAAAATAAGGCTACATAGTTTATGTATATATAAAAAGTTTTCTTTCTTTAGGAATAGCGTACAAAATTATATGTACTGGCCAGTTACCAACAATAGAGAAGATACGAAGCCTGAATGAATTGGTGAAGTCTAGCCGGTGAATGTACCGACAATTGTCCTTGAATCTGCCTTTGTTAGGTCTGAGTATCAGGGATGAGGTTTCCTGAAAGAATTTTGAAATAAATATAACGTTTTCAAGATCATTTTTGAGGTCCATGAACATATTGAACATTCTACCAGGTTCCGAAAATTTGCGGATTATCAGGAAGGTTTACTTATTACCTTTAGTAAAAGTTTTAATATTTATGGTTTTCAACTTGACTGGTTTTAAAGAATTGAAAGATTATCTTTTGGCCACAATTTCATCTCGTGGTAAATATGATGATGAAGCGGACGGTATAGGAGACACTTTTACTCCTACCTTAGTATAAAAAGTCATGAAATTTTAAGAATACAAATTATTTTTCTGTTCCTCGAAAATAAGATCACTTTCTATTTTGATTCATAAACTGTATCTGATCAAAGTTTAATCCAAACTGGTTGTATCCATTATTGGGGTATGTTCGAGCTAGTTTGAGCCTACAATAATTTTGTATTTCGAACACATAGCTAAATGTTAAGCATCCGTACCGTGACCCTCTTAATACATAACATTTGAAGGCTTACGGTACGGGTTAATAATGCAACTATCGAGCAAACAACCAACTTGACAGTAGACCCTTTGATCACTCTATCTAGCAAGTCACATACATAAAGAACTTTTCTTCTACATTTTAAAAAAATATCACTAAAATTAGTATCAGAATTAACATAAAACTCCCTAACAATGCACAATCTTACAGATTTATTTCTAAAAGTTCACAAACTCAGGTAATTTCAAGTTTTGTGCAAACTGTGAAAGTAACTGTTATTCTTCAAGTTTGCTTCTTTCTGCGTTTTTAATTAGTGGGATTGTTTCACAAGAGACTTTATCAGATAACTTCAGTTTGTTTTTACAATTGTGAGCACTTAGTAAAATAAATCCTAGCAGTAGTATTTTGTATTGTCACCAAATGTATTTGAAGGGTTTCATTTTAGATTGTGGAGTCCTCAGTGAACCATTAATGAATGAATTTTTTAGATTTTCAAACAAAAATGTGCTTTATTCTTTGTAATATCAAAGCTCAAGATACTAAATTTGTATAAACACATGCTCAAGAAACAATGTCGTCGAAATGTAGTATGCAAAATAACACCAACGTTAGGTGCTAAATTCTCCAGCAAGTTCAAATACCTAGATCTAGGGACCCAGCGAATTGTAATAACAGAATCTTGCTTGCGTTTAATTCAGTTCAGTGCATTCACATATCAACGACAGACAAATTACAGGCACACTAGGTTTAACACCTGTATGCCTCGGGTGGATATGTGACCTGCAAGGCAATGCTTTGTTACGAATGATGGAAGTCACTTAAGACCAGCCCAGCTAAGATGAGCAACGCGACATTACTTTGTCTACTCATTATCTCCTGCAAAATAGAGATATCTTTTTATATCTTTCTGTGCTAACATGGCAGTGCCAAAAATCTATCTTGTTCTGTCAAACGAAGACTTAGTGCAATACATTATGTTCTTGCATCTAATTGTTAGCTCTAACATACTATCGTCTCTTTTTTCTATGATAAAACAGCAAAAGGGCTATAGTGTTTGGGCTGTCAAATCAAGTTAGTCAGGGATTACGGCTGTAAGATTTTGATGTAAAGCGCAGACTTTATTTATCTTTAGCTTACTTAGCGTACACCACCTGTGACTGATGCTTAGTTTTAGGAGATGCTATTAACAGTAAGGTTATTTCAGAGAACTATTGGTCTAGGTGGCAACTCGATATTCCGATCCTACTGTGGGTTCAAATTCAGTAGTGGACATGCACTTTTCTATTTTTCAATTGTAATTGTCTGTTCTTTGGTAATAATGTCACCTGGTGGTAAGTGACAATGAAGCCGTTGATGTAGCTCGGAGACCTATTCGTTCTTGTCTTAAAAGACCTAGATTCTTATGGTCAGGAAAAACGTTCTACTCCTCAGCAGTTTGCATAACCAACTTATATCTCATAGTTTATTTGTTTTTATAGTGCTTACCTGCACTTAAGGAAATCACAAAGATTTTTATATTATCCCAAAAATTTTTTTCCTCGAGTAGCATTTGAACCCACGACCTTCCTCTTGATACGGGGATGCGATACCAACGTCGTCAAGCATGTAGATGGAGCCACGGTCGTAAAAGTACCGTATTAGAAACATTCCAAATCTTATTTTCATTGAGTGATTTGAATCCTCAGTGGCGAAGTTGGTATCGCATCTCCGTATCAAGGGGAAGGTCGTGGGTTCAAATCCTACTCGAGGAAAATATTTTTTGGGATAATATAAAAATCTTTGCAACTTATATCTTCATAGTAGGCATGTATGCAACTCCTGTGCTCTGAAATGGTGACGGTAGGTAACATCAGGAATCCCAACCTTTAGTAAACTCCACGTCTTCGTGAAATATATGCGTAGATTATATATAGAAACCCTCCTACTCGACGATCCGACCGACGATATTGCAAGTCTTGCGGAAAGTTGGTGGATGAAAAAACCTCAGAATCATTCTTCCGCAGCAGATGACTTCTGCGGGCTGTTGATACTGATACACAAGAGGAGTAACGCGGACACGGGTTAGAGTGATATATAAAAACAAAGCAACGGCGAAAGCAATAAATTAAATCCTGAAAAGGTGAGACAAAATAAGCAGGAACGAGATAACAAGACAAAAGGAATTCACCGAAAAATCCAATGAACACCTACAGCGCTGAAGGAGACAAAACATTAATTCCAAAATAATTAAAGAAACGATTAGAGCGTCAACTCTGCTGGCCCGAAAATTGTTAGCGAAACAAGAACATAGAATATGCAAATAAAGCAGAAAAACCACGACTTTTTAACGTATCAAATGTGCCTACCCGGGGCCCATTACTCGTAATTTTTTTTTGTGCTGAGATAAGATTGAAACAAGAATTTGATTGTTAAAATTGCACCTGTCTGAAATGTCACGTTCAAAGGATACTATTTTTGTTGATTGACACTATTGAAACTTTTGCGCTGTAGGTGGTGGGTTTGATCCCCACCGAGAACAAACGTTTGTGTGATGAACGTAGATGTTTGTTCTGTATTGGGGTGCTATTTTTATATTCTAAGTATGTATTTAAAAAAAAAGAATGTAAGTATTCTTTTAGCTATCTGGTTCTTATAATACGAGCTATAGGTATTTAGTTTGGGATTAGATGATGTTGTGTCCACAAATATTTATTGATTATTATTTATTTATTTAAACTTGAGTTTAACGATATTTTGCTACAGGAATAGGGCCTCAGACCTGTAAAACGAAGCTTTTATCGCCATTTCTTACCAATTTTCAGACGGTAGGTACACCCAAAACAATAACACTATATTAAGCGCATGAAATGGCACTTTTTCACTTGTCTCGGTTTGTCCCCATAGAGGACATCTTAGAAAGAGGGGAGTGCCTATGGGGAATACCCAGTTGTCTACCGGTGACCTTTCTAAGGTTTTATAAAAATATATAATACCTACTTAGAATTTATGACAAGAAAAACAAACTATTAGAAGATTTAAATTTTCTAAATAATTCCTAAAGCAAATAGTAATTATTCATTGCTTCGTAATTGGTAAGTATCAAAGCAATGTCACCTCTGTACAACTACTCCTTGACAGGGCTGTCTCAAGCAATAAACTTTGCTCGGGAATTTCATTAGTTCCGTTCAATAAATTAAGAGGTTATGCTCGCGTGTGTCGACCCTGCAATTACCTCGTCTGCAAGGTAATGAAGTACCACTCCTGAGGAAGAGAAGGTGGGAGTCGAGAACAGTGGATGCGGCTGCTGTTTGGGTGTAAAATGTTTAGGGTCTGGTAAAGTCTGAACTTACAGTTCTGTTGGTAGTAGATCTGTCTTCTGCACAGTAGGTTGTGCGGTTAACCCCTCCGAGGATAAACATAAATAAATAAATAAATAAAATAAATAAATTAATAATGCTGAACAATCCACACAGCATCATCTAGCCCCAAGCTAAGCAGAGCTTGTGTTATGGGCACGAGATGACTGATATACTTAATACAACACTATATTACATACATAGATATTTTTTATTATACATAGAAAATACCCAGAACACCTCGACGACCGATGTGGCGTGGCGAGCGAATGTCGGCCTGCGACGCAGGAGGTTACGGGTTCGATTCCCGCCTTGAGATAAATGTTTGTACGATCTGCAAATATTTATTCCGGGTGTCCTGGGTATTTTCTATGGATAATAAAAAAATATCTATGTATGTAATGTATTGTATTAAGTACATCAGTCATCTAGTACCCATAACACAGGCTCTGCTTAACTTGATTACCTTATCCATTTTTTATAATCAGTTTCTTACATCTTTGACTCTGAACTACTCAGTAGTTGAGCTGCTATCATATTACTTGTTATGTTTGAATATTTATTTTTGTCGTTTACATTTATTTTCAAGAAAATTACTGCTAATACCAAGTATTTATAATAAGTTGACTTGATAAGACTGAGTGTAACTAGATTTCTAGACAAAACATCAAAATTGAATTCTTTTTGATTTCAAATAAAAAAAATAGTTTTTGCAAGATTTGCATAGAAAGTTTGTCTTATCTGGCTGATATATTTTTTGTCTGACAGATCAAAGCATTAGTGTGATCATCTCAACCTAGTTTAAGACTTTTTAAGTGGTTTATGGTTCCATTGAATAAATTACCTATGACTTTTTGACTTTAACTTTTAAAGCTTAATTTACTTTAGACACTACTACAATTCGCTACTTACTTTTAAAATCCTCAAACAAATTATATTTTTAAAATATTTCTATATCTGACATATTTCATAATTCTTGTCTTTTCCAGTGATTTAGTACCAGGGGTCGACACAGAGGGCGCCACTCAGATAAAAAAATAAACAGTTTTCATTATGATAAATTGCTATGAGTTATCTATTTGTAATTTTATGCTTTCGTATCAGCTGACCGGGCTTTTTTATTTATATGGTTTTCTATTGCTATAAAAATAAGAAACGTTGTATGAAAACAAGAATAATACAACATAATTATTTATATTGCTTCCACTGATTTATGATAAAATTTAACCACGATAAAATTTATGATGTCAAGTAGATACTCTTTGCATAAAAAAATATATTTACAAAATGTTTCTGCATATTTTTATACTAAAAACACTGATGACTAATCTAAAATATTCTCCTAAAATCAGCAAAGTATAATTATTATTATATAGATATTTTATATTATAAGATGGATGGATAAAGATAGGTTACAATAAAATTCTTTAATATTAAAAATGCTAAAGTTAATATTTATTAATGTTTGTGGCTCAATAGTTCTTTTTTTAAACGATTTGCGGAAAAGACAAGCAAATGGCCTCACAGGAACTGAGTAAGTAATCGGAGAAAGTTCTGGAGAAAAATTTACTTAAATGATCATAGCAAAGCGTCGAAGTTAACATAATTATCTCAATAAGACGATATTTTCCACATTATTGCGCACATGGTTTTTTCAAATAGAAACCTATTGGTACACATGGTTTTAAAACCATGATCTTAAAATCAGAAGGCAGGATCTATAAACCAGATTTCTTTTGTCCAGAATCTGAGTAATTTTTGACTAAAGCATTACCAGTATGTATATAAAAACTGTTGAAGTAATTTTTATATTCCAAAAATATATGTTCTAATCCCGTTCGGGATAACAAGAGTAACCGCTGGCCACATTATTCAAAGCCAACAAAGGTTTTAAATTAACAGTTTGACAGTAACTTCAGCAACGCAAATATCGTAATAAACAACACTGGTTGACAACCACACATGTTGGTATCGAAACTTCACACGAAATATTGTGTCTGAATTTATGGACGCGGTCAATGAAGGCGGGGTTGCAGTAGTAGCGATTTGAAATGGTAGCACATCTTGGACCTGTGGCTATAGTGCCAGCGGTTACTTTCAGTACAGTTTACACTGGTTGCCGCTTAGTATAATACATTTCTCAAGCAAAAAGTTCTTAAAATGTGAGCATGGCAGCTAATAGTAAAAACTAGCATTGAATTTGATTAAATCTTTCAATAAAAACTGTAACTTTAAACAATTTAACTGTTAAAGTTTCCATGCATCTTATTTGTCTTTGTAATACAATTGTGACAAAAACATATAGGAGCAACTTCCAATTATTTGTCTGTGTGTTTTGTTTCTTTTCATTATTTTTTTTACATTTATATATTTAATTTCAAACTACTCATAAGCTCGGTGAACCTAAGCGTCAGTTCAAATAAGTAATATCCCGCTTCTCACTCCCACTAGAGCGACACCCCAGTACTGTTGGTAAAGCAAGCAGTCTACAACTAGTTGATAACTGTGCCTTATTAACATCTGCGCCGGAACCCAACGATTTCAATCAAGACCGTTGTCAAGTCGATCGTTTAGATTAAAACTAAGGAATCCTAGTCGTTTGAGAATATTTAGAAGACATTTATAGATCTGAAGTAATTATTTGTGATAAAATATCACTTTAATCTCTGTCTGCGTTTGTACTAAACTCAATAACAATTTATTAGATTGAAATTGAAATCACCAATATAGTAATACTATCGATTCTAATATGAGTATCGATAGTTCTATAATAATATCGAACAGATTCGGAGTAGATACTTCATTACTATTAAATATAAAAAGAAGAATAAATCCCTATAGGCACGTGAGGCTTTATTGTGCCGCGTAATACCGTGATAGACGTAGTAGCAGTTCATCATTTCATCATCACTTAATAGGTAGGCAAATTGTACTACTTTACCTAATTTGTTATCCGACTATGCCTATCTTTACACTTGTATTTAATGTGTCTCATTTTATGTGCCTAATAAGGTAATTATTATTATTATTATCATTGAGTCCGTTTCTAACGGGCGTGACCTACGAGGTAATACTTTGTTATAAAAAATGCTGTCGAAAATTTCTTATACAAATGACTGAGACTATCGACGTGGGTTAACGCGGTTCGTATTCAGTATGATTTTACCTTTAGTTGCTTATTTAAATGAATGCAATGTTTATAAGTATGAGGGAATGTACTCCACAATATTAGAGCCCTTAACCGCACGTTTTACGTCCCCATATCCCGTGAATTAAAAACAATATCGTTAGGGAACTGTCGCTCTAAACATTTGTACTTATTCCCCGCATAATCATTGTTCGCACGTGTGCTTCTTACGAAAATTTACTGTGTCTAATACAATAAGTTGGCACCCCCGGCCTTAGCGGTGCGCCACAGTTGAAATTAACTCAGTGGGTGAAGTATTGGTTGAAGGAAAACTTATGAAATTTTTTAATTTATATATAATACTAGAAAAATGTATTTTTCATTTTCATATTTAATATTAGCGAAACGCTAGTGACTTTGCCCTCGTGAAGTTATTTTTATACAAACTTCATCCTCCACTGTATCCGTTTAGGGGTTGAGTTACAGAGATTCCTTTCTTAGTACACTTTTACGCATCAAAACAAATATACCCTGAAAATTTGAAGTCTCTACGACCGGTGGTTTAGGTTGTGCGTTGTCTGTTATATCAGTTGTATCAGTAGTCAAGACAAAGATTCTTATGATTAACCAGTTTTTGGGGTATTTTTTTTAAAGAGAATTTATTTGTAAAAATCTCATTCAAAGTTACCAATTGCTCAGTTTTAGTAAGGTGTTTAAATGTATATACTTGTTCTACTCAATTTTAGTTAAAGAAAATATCCCATCTCTATCTCCACTGTGACGATACCCTGTAGGGTTGAACGTTACGGGCGCGCGCGGCTAAATTATGTATTTTATTGTCGCCCAAACCAATTTCATAACCCGAAGAGAGGCTGGGATGAGTCCGCCAAGGCCCTACGTCCCATCCTATTGAATTTTGCAATACATACAAATGTGTTGATAGTGTTTTTGTGCGCGATAAATAATGTTTTGCTTCGGGAAATATTTCGATAGATTTCGGGATAGTTACAATTGAAAAAGTGGGAATCTATTGGGGAATTGAAAAGATATCACGTGGTGCTCCAAGTACGTGGAAAGCTTTTGAAGTAAAGAAAGTAATGGTCATTTTTATCTGATAGCATCGATTATTGGTACAAAAGCAGCTGGTGTATTCTTGAAATCAATAGGCGAAGTTTAAGTTACACTGCGCAACATGTCAGGCAGCGACAGCTTGACTGTAGAATGAGTTACCGAGGCCCCGCAGTGTAACTCAAAACGACAACATATAGCTTTGTGTATCGTTTTCAAAGGTAGGCAGGATTTAATTAATTTTTTTTTTTCTCTTTATGGCATCTATCTGTCATTTAATTTTGACAAACAACTTTTCCAGTACTAAGTGGATTAACAAATATTGGTAATACTTTTAATACCTGTAGAAAGCTAAAAAAGCAAACGCATTGAAATCCAGTAAATATATCTAAACACAGATAACATAGATATTAAAATATATTTCCCATTTAAATCTCTATTTTTTCCACAACCTGGTTCCCCCATCTCCGTTCTATCATCGGACCACCAGACGTACGGAGACGAGACACCCGTTTATCCTTGACATCCCTTTCATCCGCACTTATAAAATATCTATGTATGTAATGTACTGTATAAGTATATCAGTCATCTAGTACCCATAACACAAGCTCTGCTTAGCTTGGGGCTAGATGATGCTGTGTGGATTGTCCAACATTAATAATAATAATAATAAAAAGTTTTATTTTTCCACCAAAATTTACATAATTAGAAAAGATACACGACCAATAATAATCTATACTATACTTATAAGAATCCTTGTCCTTACTGGCATGTTATAGTGTTAGGTAAACATTATTATTATAATTTACCTAACGGAAAGATTTCGTTTTGTCATCAACATTTCATGACTCAGAACTTGATTACGCAAACCAGAGTGGAAGATTTTTAAGTTCCAGCGAAGCCTGTGATACCTCCCCATTGCCAAGGGTTATCAACTGTAAAATTAATTCAGGGGAGTCATTCTCGCGGATAGTTCATCAAACTTCTAGAGGCAGATGAGCATAAAACAAGTGGAAGCAAACTTCCTGTAATGAAAATTGGCTGAAATATTTTTCCGAAGAGTAGTTCTGAAGTTTTTCAACTTGGAGCAACTGATGAATTTGCGTTTTTTGTTTAGTTTGAGAGGTGACTTTGCTTGTACAACTTTTCTTTTTCTTTTCGCCTTCTTTTCAATGTTTTTGTAAGTACAGTCGCCTACAAAGTCTTGTTTTTTTTATGTCATAGCAGGCAGACAAGCAGACGAGCCACCTGATGGAAAATGATCACCGTCGCCCTTAGACACCTGCAACACTAGAAGCTATGCTGATACGCTGCCGACCTTTCAAAAGTTACTTATAGTATATAAATATAGATAGATAGATAGAAAATACTTTATTGTACACCACAACTTAAGGATAAACAAAAATAAAAACTTAAAATAATGCTACATACAATGGGCGGTCTTATCGCTAAACAGCGATCTCTACTAGACAACCTTTGGATGGAATGGACTCAAGAAGTTTACAAGGGGTATATATATATATAAATAGCTTTACGACTACTTCTACCGTGCCTGAGGATAAAGCACGGTAGATATCCCCTTAGATCTCTTAGTACAATAAATACTCGAGATTCTTTGAATGTCCAATGGGGATAGTCAGAGATAAGTCCATATTTTTACACAGATTACATTTTGTACATACCTACATTTGGCAGTAGTTGGTATTCTATACGTGACAGGTTGAAAGCCCATCGACGCTGCTAGTATACTAATTGGTGTCCTTGCGATGTTTTTCTTCATCGTCTGAGAACACTGACATTGCACACATAAATTCGATAGAAAAAACCATTGGTGCATGACCGGATTTGAGCCCACGACCTTAGTGTCAGAAGACGTGGCCACTCCAACTAGTCCACTGTTGTTCATTGTACTTGTACTTGTAGCACAGTAACACTTTAACACTTTACTTTTGCCATTACTTTTGTACTTAATTATCCCTAAACACAACGTTGTTATAAAAACTATGGTACGCTCTACGGCCTATATGATTATGATGATATTAAAATTCAGGAGTATATGATATACCTATCAATGACACAATTAAGTATACTAAAGCAGTATTATCATCCCACATCTTTCCTAGGTGTTTTGCGAAAGACATAAGGTCGAATATCGCGTATCATGACGCACATGCATTTGTTCATACCGCGCATACAACCTCCCTTTGCGTTTTCAAATTTAATAAGCGTTTAACACTTCAAAGGCTGCGTGTAAAACAATTTAGCTCAGTCGGTGAAAAACACAGAGTTTTCGGCTAGCTTTGTAATTGGTTTAGACTACAATCCGTAGGGAAAAGATTAATTAGTACTGCAAACAGCGGAGGCGGCGCTTTTAAGCGCTTTCGACGCTGAAAATGTAATGACGAAACACCCTTTAATTCTCTACAGTCGACAACAACTTTAAGACAATGCGATAAAAACTATTTTCCTTAAATTTTTCGTAAGATATATTTGTGTAGAAAATGCACTGAGATAGTAGGCGTTTAATGTCCCATGTTTTAAGATTTCAAAGATGAAAATTGTGTCAAACGATTGCTTTAAGTGCAGCAGTTTTTATATTTATGGAGTGCTGAAAGTACTCAAAAAATGAGTCATTTTCAGCTGGGCGATTTAAAATCGCTGTGCAGCATAAATAAGGCATAAAGTGGTATTTTAATTCACAATTTTTAAAAACTAGTAACTACAGTGATACTTGGTTTTTTTTGTTATAAACCTTTTTTGCGTTTGATTAAAGTGATATAATAACAAAAAAAAGTCTTAAAGAAAAAATCATTAAGATTTGAATTTTTTTGTACACCAGTTTTAACGAAGATTTATCTTCAAATTAAGTTTTAATCAACGAACAAGAATTAATTCGTTATAACGCCGTTAGAACCGTTAGGGCGTAGAACGGGTCCCAACAATAGACGTGAAGAAGGGCCGTTACAAAATTATTTAAGTAGCTGGAATGCTGATAAATTTTGCATTATAGTCTACTGATTAAATGGCTCTGATTAAATTGTTTCTGATTAACTAATTAAACATGTAAAAATACTGTCATGGTAAATTTTATACAATAAGCTTACCTAAGAGATTTGACTAATTTGTAAATAAAAAAGTTATGTAATTATGCACAAACTCTTTACCACATAATATACTAAGTATGTACCTAAACTTAGTAATGAAATATTAGTTTATGCTAAGGTATGTTTTAAAATATCAAATTCTGTCGACTCACTTTACAACATACGCTTAAGAAAAAATGCATCGTGTATGAAGATTAAAAATCGTAGTATACTTAACAATTAGTACTTAATTTAAAATATCTTCAGTGAAAATGTAAGTAATAGATATGTACTATGATTAAAAAAGTTAAGTGTAATATAAGTATGTACTAAGTGAAAGATAAACTTAATATAAGAAAGTTGTGTAAGAATACTGACTGATAGAAGAGAGCAGATAGATAGTTTTTACCCCTCTATTCTCGTTATTGCATTATTATACACACCATTTTATATACGTTGGTAAAGTCACGTCACCTAGTCTATTTCCAATAAATATATAATAGTATAATAATTTAGAACGATTACTAATCTAAAAATGGGTAAATGTATTGTTGTGTCAACACTACAGCGCGCACATAGGTAATAAAATAACTTACCTTATAATAATTCGTCTTCTACAAAGACAGCTACGTTAACCTGAAACAATAATTAAAATTCAATACATTTTTAGTACCTACAGAATGAAGAGTAATTTTCTTTGTTTTTTCCAAACAGACTAAATGCTGGTATAATCGCCTAGTGATTTCCGACAGCGTTACCGGGCTACTGGCGAGTGCAGAAGGCGCTACGCCATTACCAAAATGGTTTGGTTTGCAACAAGGGCAAGGGCACCACTTAGGTACGGACCTTGGCTTGGGCTGTTTCCAGGGAAGGGAGCTACGGAGAGACTCTTTGCCCTGAAGGGGTGTTAATGGGAAGACGTATTCGACCCCGCCGCCGGGGTCGGTGTGATTGTTGAGTGTTTCCTGTGTCTGGACCTGATGAAGCTCCGTCGCATTTATGGCGGTGATCGTGTCATCTGGGTCACCTAAAACCTAAAATCTGGGTCACCTAAAAAAGATAAAAGCATTATGATGAGAAAAAACAGCAATTTTTTTTTAAATCAAATGTCTAAGAATCATGAGATCTAGGTACTCTTGAAACCGATAAACAAAGTTTCTTATTTTAGTTTTCAATTACACTGCGCGGCATATCAGGCAGCGATAACTTGAATGTGGAATGGAATGCCGAGGCCCCGCAGTGTAACTCAAAACTACAATACCAAACTCTCTGGACCTGCGAAACCCTTTTTAATTCACA
The DNA here is from genome assembly GCA_947095575.1 of Electrophaes corylata. Lineage (NCBI taxonomy): Eukaryota > Metazoa > Arthropoda > Insecta > Lepidoptera > Geometridae > Electrophaes > Electrophaes corylata. The sequence goes on from OX352704.1 coordinate 13,208,803, forward strand.
AATTGATTACAATGTGATACTTCGAAGTAAACGTAACATTTATTTACAAAGAATATTACAGCTCATACTTGTATTTATAACTGATATGAACAAAATATTTATGAAACAGTTGAGTTATCTATAAAACAATGATCTAAAGATAACAACTGATCCATATTGACGACAGATGTGGCGCGGCGGGCGAATGTCCGCCTGCGACGCAGAGGTTGCGGGTTCGATTCCCGCCCTGGGATAAATGTTTGTACGATCTGCAAATATTTATTCCGGGTGTTCTGGGTATTTTCTATGTATAATAAAAAATATCTATGTATGTAAAATAGTATTGGTTTAAGTATATCAGTCATCTAGCACCCATAACACAAGCTCTGCTTAGCTTGGGGCTAAATGATGCTGTGTGGGTTGTCCAGCATTATTTATTTATTTATTTATTTATATTGACGACAGATGTGGCGCGGCGGGCGAATGTCCGCCTGCGACGCAGAGGTTGCGGGTTCGATTCCCGCCCTGGGATAAATGTTTGTACGATCTGCAAATATTTATTCCGGGTGTTCTGGGTATTTTCTATGTATAATAAAAAATATCTATTTATGTAAAATAGTATTGTATTAAGTATATCAGTCATCTAGCACCCATAACACAAGCTCTGCTTAGCTTGGGGCTAGATGATGCTGTGTGGATCGTCCAGCATTATTATTATTATATTAGTGCTAATCGGTAAGTGTCCCCAAAATACTGGCTACATTGCCACGCTGAATGTTAATGCTAATGCGCCATAAGTTGAATTACCTACTCACAATGTACACACGTGCATACCACCATGAACGGAGGGACATTTCAATTGAATATTCAATATCCTCTAAAATATCTAAAGGTAGTTAGATCCACGTCGATTTCTATATTAACTAGCAATTTGTAAATAATCGAAATAACTGCCAGTCCCACGGAACTTTCTATAGATTTGTCCCGTCAAAAACACTCCCTCAATTTCAAAACTACCTAAAACTGCAATTCTACAAATCCAAATTAAATTTCAGTCAGCAAATCGGGAGCTCAATACCCAGCAATGTATACAACTCTTAATGAAAAATTCCTTTAGCCAGCTCTACGTTAATGAACACACCTGTATTCAAAGAAACCATAATGAGCTTCGGATGAAAGCACACGTGTACGTACTTTTCTAGAAAATTCCTTTTAAATAACTCGGCTGAGACGCTCGCAAATGAATCGGCTTGATCCCGTACAGTCGGTAACAAAAGTGGACTAAGATTTTAGTTACTCTGATAGAAGACCTTACCTTGGTAGAAGAGTTAGGAAATCCGTAGTTATAATCAGTTCTACACTTATTGACTATAATCTTGCAATTATGTTGTGTTCCAGTTTAAATAAATAATGCATTATTTATTTATTTTCCAGCATGCTGGACCATCCACACAGCATTATCTAACCTAAGCTAAGCAAAGCTTGTATTATGGATGACTGATATACTTTACATAAATAGATATTTTTTGATTATTCGTAGAAAATACCCAGAACACCTGGAATAAATATTTGCAGATCGTACAAACATTTATCCCAAGGCGGGAATCGAACCCGCAACCTCCTGCGTGGTAGGCGGACATTTTCCCACCGCGCCACATCGGTCGTAGTTTGAAGGGTTATAGGTTGACTTTTGACTTTATTAAACCTTTTCTCTTGAGTTAGCAAACAAAATACAACTCCAATTTTGAATACTGTTATGGATCAAGATATTATCTTTGAATAAAGTTCAAAACATAGATTAAAAGCCATTTTAAGAATCATTTGAACTTTAGAAACCAGAAATGTTTATTTACTTGTGTAGTTGACTGTACAAACTTGAGCGCTCGACATTTCGAGCTGAATGTGAAAGCCCCTTTCAAAATTTACAAGAAAATTATGAGTTCTTAGTTTAGTATGGTTTTGGGTTATGTGATTCGGTGAATTTTAATTTGGCTGGGTCAAAACAGATGAAGTTTTACTTGAAGTAAGTAATAAAAATGTAAAACTTTTACATTTACGTCATTTTATAGCTATTCCGTTTCATTAAAAATATACTAGCAAAACGCGTCATCCAGTCTTTGATATCAAAAAAAAATAATCCTAGCCTTTTTCTAGAACCTAAAATGTGAGTGACTGGATTAAAAACTTTTATAAATAATTCAGTTGACACAAGCAAAACTCTCTAGAGAATGATGGAGAGAGAGAAGTGAAAAAAAAGAGAACCTTGCAAACATTAGCAATAATCGGTTGTCATCGGCTCCAAGCTTCTGAATGGGTCGGAATCAATTAGACGCTGCGCTCGTTGCGAAGACAATGGGATGAGGTAGCGTCAACAAAACACTATGCTTTTTTTATCAGTACAACTTAAAAAAAAAACAGCGACTTCAATCCCCAAACACGGTAGATATCCCCTTAAATCTCTTAGTACCAAATACCTACTCGGGGTTCTATGAGAATGTCTAGGGGGGGGGAGTAGTCAGAAGTACGTCCAAGCATAACATTTGCTACCCAAATTTTGCAGTAGTTTGTCTGGTTTCTGTTTTTGTATGAAAACCAAATACCTGATAGAATACTTATATATTTATTTTATGTGAATACATACTTAGAATACAATATAATACCCAGACATAGAAAAAACATCTATCTTTGTTCTCGGTGGGGATTGAACCCACCACCTACAGTGCAAAAGGCAGGGCTACTACGAACTGAGCTGTGACGGCTGTCAAAATAACTTTGCTCTCAACGTACCTAATAGGTTAAAAAAAAACTGACGAGTCATAATTGATATGCCGACGGTACCGAGATTAAAGCATGCACACACTGACGCGTTGAACCTGCCGAGTCAGACGATTGCACCGCGTGGTTCCTACGTGCAATGAGTCGCAGGTGTCCACCGACGCCGTAGCACCTTGCTATACTATTGTACAGAATACAGTCGAATACCTCTTGCTTTGTTTGTATATTATTGTTCTTTAATATTTTTTATAGCAACCGGTGAGTGGTCTATCAAGAGTGATCCCGCCTTCGACCCTAAGGTCATGGGTTCAAATCCAGTAGTGTCTTCTACGCTTGGTCGCGAGGAACTGGCGCTTAGATTCACCTAGATTTAAGACGTTTCAAGATGATCCCTGCGGATATTACTGAATAAATGATTTTTGACTTATGACTTTGACTTTGACTTTACCAATAAACATTTGTTTTGTTTTTTTTTTTAGGAAAAAAACTATGCATGCAATGCCAGTGTTCTCAAACAGTAAAAGAAAACATCATAAGGAACCCAGTTAGTATTCTGGCAACGTCGATGGGCTTGCAACAAATTCATGAAGTTATTTAAAACAAAAATAAAAAACTCAAAATTTCTTTGCTAAAGATTTCCACAACGCATTTAGCGAGACCGAACAAAGTGTAACCGAAAGTAGGCGAGTATCTAAAAACGGTTCGCATTGCCTTAGCGATCTCATCGTCAATTGCACCCGCGCGGGTATTCAGAGCGATCTGACTATTCAAAGATCACGTTCGTACTGGGACGCTGTCCAACTTACAAGAGTAAAGCGGAATTCGTTTACGTCAAAGTCAAAAGGCAAAGACGACCGATGTGGTGCAGCGGGCGAATGTCCGCCTGCAACGCAGGAGGTTGCGGGTTCGATTCCCGCCTTGGGATAAATGTTTGTGCGATCTGAAAATATTTATTTCGGATGTTCGGAATATTTATTTTCTATGTATAATAAAAAATATCTATGCATGTAATATTGTATTGCATTAAGTATATCAGTCATCTAGTACCCATAATACAAGCTCTGCTTAGCTTGGGGCTAGATGAGGCTGTGTGGAATGTCCAGCATTATTTATTTATTTAAATAAAAGAATAAGATCACTTATTAAAGTAGACTTTTGCATTTTATGGGACGCTTTAGTGGGTAAGGTTTTTAGATGAAATAGGCTTGCCTTACTATCCTTACAGTTGGCTTCTACAGGTAAGACATGGTCATACGTGCAGAGCTGACTAAGTCACTGGTTTCCAAACTGCATTTTCCTTCACCGTTTGAGAGCACTTGGATTGCGCGTATACATTTTTCTAACGGAAAAATCCACTTGTGCACGGCCAGGTTCAAACCTAAGACCCTAACGTTAAAAGTCGGAATCACTCCCACTAGACCACCAGTACTCTCTTAGAGTAGTTTTATAACTTGGGAAACCTAGGTGCCAGTTTCTCGCGGTCCAGCTTAGAAAAACCACGCAAGAAACTTACTGCTTGGTCCTATCTTTTCTTTGGGTGACATTTTTTTCCAAAATAACATGAAGTTCCAGTGTGTCCAATCTAACTAAAAAATGTGTATGATAAAAATATGTAAAGGTAAATAATACTAGGAGTAGATAAACTTAATAAGGTATCGTTTAGTCAAGCTTCTCTTGGGAAGATAGGACTTACTTTGAACTGAAATAAAAACGATAAACTCATCATGTAGGCTTATTTGTTAACCTTGTAACGAATAATAGAACCAAATCAATCTTGTTATCTTGCCCAGCATTCAACGGAAATCTTTTGTTCAAACTTAGTAATTTATTAGGACAAAATACTTTTATTTTTGTTTAATGTATAAGCCATGCTTTGAATACAATCTCACTTGAAGGTAAATGTCAATGAAGCTGGATGATTTAGAAGACACATTATTCACTCTTGCCTCCAAAACACCAAGGGTAATTGGTCCGGAACGGCAAGTTGTAGACGTGCGTTCACTGACCCTGTACCGGTCAACCAAACCCAGAATAGACAAATATCGATACACGCTTCAACTTCTACCTTGTTCCAGAGTCAGTCCGCGCCTGAGGCGTGCAATGTCGGTAAAAACTCCTGTCTACCACGGTAACAATGGCAAGGTTCGAGTAACGCTGAAGACCTTGCCTTATTTAGTTTTCCTACCTGTTTCCTTTCAAATTTTATTTAACGCTTTTCCATTTATGCTGGGAACTCTGGTGTTCTTGTGCTAACCGTTTTATGACTGTGTAGACCACAGAGGAGTTAAACAACAGAAGGCTATGTGGATAAAAACTTACCGCTGCCTGAATATACTTTCGTGTACGTATTAAACAAGTAAATTATTCAAATACAATAAATCCGCTGGCAAATTAATTTTCTCTGGTTCCAAAATACAACGACAGTGCGTTTTGACACTCTTATAGTGAAAAGGAATCCAACGTGATGAAGACGAATCCAACAACGTCTCATTTTAGAAAATTAACGTTTTAAAAAGATGTTCACTAAAAAAATTTAGAGATAAGTGCAAAATTTTAGCAGAGTAGCGTAGGGCACATTCTTTAAATTATCCACATACGTTTCTTTAACAAAACGTAAACAACTACAAAAGCCATTTGGCTCTTAGCAAAGATAATTCTTCTGTTAGTAAGCGACGTACTTTCCTTCGAAAGAGATGTACGGTAATAAATTAGGGGAGTTTAGTGCACAATGACGTCACAATAGCTCAGAGCGCATCTGTGAATTAATCAGGGTACACCTGAAAGATCGCGTGTCTGCACCGACCGAGCCGACAGTTAGTTGGTGTTAAGTAGCAGGCGTGGGCGCAGTTTTAGCGACAAGCGGATGGCAAAATCATAATGTACAAATCGCAACTTGGCGCCATGCAACACTACAATAGACTTTATTTTTCATTGATTGATTATTAATCTATTCTAATAGTTATTTTGTTGATCTGTTGCGCTAAAGGTTGTGTGTTTATTTTGCACCCAGAATAAATGTTGGTAAGTAAGGCCTGTTAGCACGATTGCCATATTCATAGATCAATTACGTCTTATTATCAGGTGTTCCGTCAGCTCAGCAGATTGGTTAAAAACTATTTAGTTTCTGAAGTTTAATAGAAAAACTATTGTGTATATGATATAAACAAAAAACTAAGGCTAATGATGATGATAACTATGTAAGAATTTAAAAAAGCCCTTGTGCAATAATTTAATAATTATGACTCAGCCTAAAACGCCTCCGGCTGTGGAAGCGCTTGCTATCTGACCACACCTCATCCTCTCCGACAACGCATGTTAATCAGATAGATCACTGGTAATTGCTGAGTCGAGTGTGAAATGCGGGCTTAGCGATGAAATTATCTACAGTTTACCTCTGATTTATTGGTGATTGCGTTATTTGAGCGTTTTGATGTACAATTGTTTTGGGGGATTAATTAATCGGCTGATTTACCAATCCTTGAGTGGCTACTTTGAAAAATGTCAAAATTATATATTATCGTTTTGAGCTACACTGCGGGGTAACTCCTTAACCCTTCCACAGTCAAGTTGTCGCTGCCAAGCATGACGCGCAGTGTAACTTATAAATAAATAAATATTTGTGAACATCTTTACACAACATCATCTAGCCCATCATAAACCAGATGACTGATAGAATACTTATGCACTTTTTTTGTAAATACATACTAAGAATACAATAAAACACATAGAATAGAATAAACATCGACGACCGATGTGGCGCAGCGGGCGAATGTCCGGCTGCGACGCAGGAGGTTGCGGGTTCGATTCCCGCCTTGGGATAAATGTTTGTACGAACTGAAAATATTTATTCCGGGTGTTTTAGGTATTTTCTATGTATAATAATAAAAAAAATATATATAATATATGTAATGTATTGTATTACGTATATCAGTCATCTAGCACCCATAACACAAGCACTGCTTAGCTTGGGGTTAGATGATGCTGTGTGTGTTGTCCAGCATTATTATTATATCTATGTTCATCACACAAATGTTTGTTCTCGATGGGGATCGAACCTACAACGCAGAAGGCAGCTACGAACTGAGCTATGACAGCTGTCCAGCTACAACGATAATACGAAACTTTGTTTATCATTTACCAAAGTAGTCGTTCATAGTCATTGGACGCTATCATCACGTGACAGTTTACTATAGGTGTTAGACCATACCAATCACCGACAAAAAGAAAGAGAAGAAAGAAAGAAAGAAAAAATAACCTAGAACAACAATAATGAGTTAAATTAAAAAAAACTCAGTCTTTTGACTAGGTACTAAATACCAATACTGTGGTTACCATTCCGCCTGCCAAGCGTGCGTGAAGACTAAGGACAACCCCCTTAAATACTAAGAAAGTTTATGCCTCAGAGTGGTTGACGATCTAAGCAGTATAAATACAATTTTTTGCCTCCTTTTACTGTGTATTGGAACTCAACAGTAACCGAAGAAACTGTACAAACTGTAACATTTAGTTTTAACTTTCAATACCTGAACTCATTTCTCCAGGAACTCATGAAACCGACACAATACCTTAGGTCTTTGATATCTAAGAAACGGCAACCGTAAAATAGCGGTGATAAAATAATATAAATTGCCTTATTCAAGTTTCTTTTTATTTATTCATTAATATCCAGGGATTACTTATAATCATCTTTATACGATGAATTTAGGCCCCAGTTTTTCTCGTCCAAACCTAAAAAATCAAGCAAAAGACCTACGGCTTGGTTTGGCCAATTCAAAACTAGGCAAAAATGGCAGAAAAAATCCCGTTTGTTGTATTTTATTCTGTTTGTTAGACTTTGTTATTATAGCGGTAACAAAACTACATCATCTGTAAAAATTTCAACTCTCTAACTGTCACGATTCATGAGATACAACATGGTAGCAGACGGATAGACAGACAGACAGATAGCGGAGTCTTAGTAAAAGGGTCCTGTTTTACCCTTTGCGTACAGAACATTAAAAAAGGAGTAGAAATTGCTGAAGAGAACATGTTGTGCCAATCTTATATGAAGTGGGATAAGGACAGGAAGCCCTCGAACAAGTTATAGTAATTTTTTCTTGGAGTGCATATTTGAAAGTCAAGTCGCATTTTATACGGCCGTCATTTTAGTTTCACCGTTTTCCAGAAATTGGAATATAATAAGAAAAGTACATTTAATATCTGAGTGCAATCCTGCGGGATCTTCCGTTTCAGTTAACTGAGTGATCCTGTATTTGAACACTTCTAGCTGTCTCCTTGTGATACTTTTTGGTGCAGACTGTATAAAATGTTAAGACTCCTATTTATGTTGTCTGACACTTTTTTTCCCCTTGCAGGGTTCCGTACCCAAAGGGTAAACGGGACCCTATCACTAAGACTCAGCTGTCTGTCTGTCTTCTTCATCTTTTTTTTAAATGTGTCTGTCTGTCCGTCCGTCCGTGTTCCAGTTAGAGAGTTGAAATTTGAATAAATACTTAAAAGGGCTCTCATACAACGAACGTGATTTTTTTGTAATTTTTACTATAAATAATGATACGGAACCCTTCGTGTGCGAGTCCGACTCGCACTTAGCCGGTTTTTATGGCACCTGCTCATGGCGACGATAATTTTGTAAATGTCAAGTATTGTCAATAAATAATATTTAGCCAAGGCAGTTGAACTCTATCAAGTCAGGCTGTCATTGGTATTGAATAAAATAATTACTTTTTTATTAAAATCCTAGAGGAACATTGTCATTCAACATCCACTATGATGGGTGCTAAGATCATATCTAATGTTGGTTAAAATGCCACTAGAAAAACAATTCAAATAAAACAACTGTTGCTTTTAAAGATAAAAGAAAACGAATTCCGCCTGATACTTAGAACGATTAAATATTCTTGTCATTGGCATGTCCACAAAAAGAGATGACAACAGATTTATCGGTCATTTTAACTAGTAAAGCGACCAATATGAATAAGACTGAGTGAACTTTTACATTAACTAATATGATTAAACGTATCATCTTGATTTGTATTTTCGCTAGAGTCTCTCTTCGTAGGTACTCAGATCTAAATATTTTTTTATTTACCTTATTGTGTCCCACTGCAAGACAAAGGTCTCCAAAAATCTTACACTTTTCTCGATCTTCGACTGACAAAACATAAATAAAGCGATATTTATACACAAAATTCACAATGAATAATGGTTTTCAAAAAAACATTGTCTCCTAGTCCGAGAGCCAGTAGCTTTTAGCGCAAACGGTTGAGCGCGTTCCGTTTGAGCGTTCATAAATCTGTCAAACGTCAAAGTAAGCCGCGTATCGAACGGACCAGCCCTCGGTAAATTATGAACTACCGAGAAGCGTAGCGTGCATTAAAGTTTTATGATAACTGGTAATTGCAATATTGTTTAAATTCGCTCATTGTTTGGTTGTGTTTTATGCAGGATTTAATGAAGTTTTTGTTATTAACTCTTCAATATTTTATAAAAGTAAATCGTAGCAAAACGCGCGTCAAGATATTTTCATAAAAACTCCAACCCTCGTTGTACCCGTTTAGGAAAAGAATTTCAAGAATTCCTTAGTACACACTACTTTAAGATACTTCCTTTACACATCAAGGTGGTATATTTGCCATAAAAATTTCAAGTTTCAACAACCAGCAGATTATAGCGTGTCTATTAGCACAACCAAAATCTGATTGCAACTGTCAACTTTGACATATTTTCTATAGCATATCTGTCCTAATGAACACTTGCAACTGGATTCAAATTGCAATAATACGCACCCCGCAGGCAAAATATTAGAACCTATCATAAGAAGTGATCATGAATTAAAAAAGTCAAAAAGTTTCATCAACATTCTCAACACGAATTCATTGTTGAAATTGCAGGGCACGTTTGCTAACACTAAACGTCTACCCAAAGGCTTTCAACAAATCAAACAGGAAAACTATCAGTTCAAATAAGAGAATAAAACGAAGCACTGTCCGAGCCCATCTTAGTGAGTCACGTGGCCGGCACGTGACTACAATTAATAGGACAGGTAAGGTAAGTAAATTGCGGTTGGCTCTTAGGCTATTTTTGTGATATACATTAAGAAAATATGTGTTGCTACTTTAATCTACTTATTAGAAGAGCATTTTTTTATACAATTTTCTGACGAAACTGGCAAATGATCCACCTGATGTCAAATGCCCCTTGCCACTGCCAAATTACACAACAAAACTAAAATAACACAAGTAAAACGATTAAAAACGCTATGTTGTTTCCAAAGATGACAGAAAACGAATCCAAGCTCTGCAATACTTAGTAAACTCATCAAAGTCAAAAACAGACGCGCAACGGGACACCCAATGAATCGTCAGTCATCCCCTAAATCTCTAAGAAATCGTCACTCAATAGATTCCCGAATTCGCAGAATCTGACGTCAATCTCGTTAAAGTCAATTAATTTGAAGAACAAAATATGTAAAGTACATTTTGAATCTGAATGGCTCTCGATCGGGGCTATAAATCATGTCCTCATTAACGAGGGTTCCCTAATCTTAAAGGCTCTTGAAGGGATGACTTTGGACGAAGAATTTTTAATGTGGATCAATATTATGATTTTATAAAATATCGAAGGTTGGAGCACCGGTGGTCCAGTGAGAATGAACCTGCCTTCGAGCTTAAGATCGTGGGTTCAAATCCAGTCATGTACCAAAAAAATTTTGTATCGGAAAAATAATGTGCTCTCAAACGGTGAAAGAAAGCATTGTGAGGAAACCAGTTAGTATTTTAGAAGCGGCGATAGGCGTGCAACCTGTCACGTTTGGAATTCTAAGTACTTCAAAATGTGAGTATGTACCAAATGTAATAATTTGGACCTCTGGCTACTCCTCCTAGAGATCCGTAAATACGTCGAGTAGGTACTTGGTACGGAGATTGGATGGGATATCTACTGCGCTTGGGAATTAAAGTCGTTATGCTATTCGTTTTTTTTTTAGTGAACCAAAAAAAATAAGCTACATTTCCAATACAACGACAGCTACAAAAAGTCCGTAAAGCAAATTGTCAGCATTTATATTGATTATCACCCCAAAACTAAAAAATCCAAAATTCGCAGAACGAGTGCGACGGACAGCCCTCGACAATTAGTGTCGACAACGACAATCGAAGTAATGAGCCTTCAAGACGACGACGCCCCCCGCTAGGTAAATGTGAGGGCGGGTCTTTGTGGCCCTGACCGGTACTTATGGGTTGAAGAAGGTGCTATTCTGACACGGATCACAATAAATTTTGCAAATAACTAAAATTTTAAAATAATTCCGACACTAAGGTTAATATAGCATAAACAGCAAGTATGGTAACACGTAAGATTAACAACATGTGAATAAGTAACATTTACAGCAAGCTGTGTGATCTTCCTTCAGGTGTTGTTTTCTCAGTAGGTACACCTTTACGCACCAAAACAAATACACCCTGAAAATTTTAAGTCTCGACGACCATGGGTTTAGACTGTGCGATCTCTATAATATGCCAGTCAGTTAGGACAAAGATTTTTGTAATTGGTATATAGATTGGCAGACATACATTCATGCAACGTTCTTTTTAGCCCCAAAATAAGCAAAACTTTTACCATGTGTGAACCAGATAGCAGACATATATATTTTTTTATAAATACATACTTAGAGTACAATATAACACCCAGACACAGAACAAACGTCTATGTCCAACAAACAATGTTTGTTTTCGATGAAGACCCCAAAGCCGCAGAAGCAGGGCTGCTACCAACTGAGCAGTGAGAGCGTTCTAAAAAAATGAATGAATGAAAATACTTAATTGTACACCTTACAAACTAATAATGAGAAAAAACAATAGTTAACAATAGCAGAGAATGAGAGAATACCCAAACAATAGTTTATGATCTATCAATTTGTGTAGTATCAATAACATCATAGTAGTTTATTTGTTTTTATAGTGCTTACCTGCACTTAAGGAAATCACAAAGATTTTTTTATATTATCCCAAAAATTATTTTCCTCGTGTAGGATTTGAACCCACGACCTTCCCCTTGATACGGGGATGCGATACCAACTTCGATACCGAGGATTCAAATGCCTCGACGAAAATAAGATTTGAAATGTTTCTAAAATATTTTTTAGGATAATATAAAAAAAACATCATAGTAGGTATACATCAAAGAATTACCTGCAATTTTTAGCTCAAAAGACAACCAACCAATACGCCCTGTCTGGTACCAGGCTGTAAATTATTCCAAACACGTTGAACACACCATTTAGTAGATGTTCCTAAAAAGCCGCTAAGTAAATTGAGGGTCCGCACAATTATCGGGGATCCTCAACTGGTTTGGGGATGGCAGATGGTCAAGTGTATCACGATAATCAGAGACGTGCTTTGAGTAGACAATTTTTATATATCACCGGCGGATGCTCACGAATTTGCCCAAAATTTTGATTCCGGCTCCCCGATTCGTCTATGTACTGTGGTGGTCCTGATTTAGAATGGGTGAGCTGCAGAATCTTCACAGCTGCTGACAGGCTTCCAGAGCTGGTGACAATAATCACCATTTCTAGAACTTTGACCTCAATTTTACAAAGTGCCAACTTTTACAATTCCTTCATTACCTTTAATAAATAGGATTAATTAGTTAGTGATTTTATATTTTTGTTTTGTTTTTGAGTGTAATTATACTAAATAACCAAGTGTATATTAACCAAATAAGTGTTGTAACTATTCCATCGATTATCTGGCTCCAATAGCTTTGTTTAGTTTGAGACTAAATGACGTAGTGTAAAATGTCTACCAATATTTGTTTTTTAAACCAACACCTTTCTTCAGGAACAACAATGCAAGCATCACTGTTTGGCGGCAAAAAGAGGTACGGTAGTAACACATTCCCGGTCAAATTTTACCACCAAGAGCTTCACAAAAAACTGTTTCAAACACTTTACAAAATCTTATGAAAGGACTTCCAATAATTTACATGTCACTTAATCCTGCGCTGAGTTCACAGAAAAGTGAGTTTCCCTCCCTCTTCCAACTTCCCAACTTTCATTATCCCGAAAATGAAGATTCCATCGGAGCGACTTTGAAACAAAACCGATATATCTCGCAAGCGGTTCAGCCACCCGATCCGGGACTGCTTGATTGGCGGACCTACTGATTAACATTGCCCATGGTAGTTTTGGCATAAAATAGGAATACTTTCACTCTCCATGAATGTTTTAAGGAACGACTATGAACGAGAAACGCACCTGGGAAAAGATATCACCAGCCAAACAGCCTATGTTCAGGAATAGACTTTTTGTCCAATAGGTAGTAATTTTATCAAAATAAACAATGCTGCCGTGATTATTCTAAATAGTCCCGGCCTAGAATAAAATCCCTATTATGAGTACTTCCCGTGGATGTTGTAAATGGCAACTGATATTGATCCTTATCCGATCATTAATTTGCCTGCCAAGCGTCGTGACTATGGCAAAATCCCTTAAATATAGAAGCCTATGTCCAGCAGACTCATTTAGGCTGGTAAAGAAGCAATGCTGCGTATTCAGAATAAATCATCCTATTGGTCGTAGTCCCTGATCGGTGTGCTAGAGCTGAAGGAAGGCGAAGGCACATGAAGGCTTACGTAGTTCGACTTTAAAGAGTTTTCAGTCTGTTTGTTCAGTGCTGATTCCGGTAGGTATCTACTCAGAGAAGTTGAATGTCTTTGTTTAACTTCAAACAGGAAAATATGTTTGAACCGTTTCATTTTCTTGATGAAGTTTTCAGTCAACGCGTTGTGTTACATTTTATTATACTTTGAGATAACTTAGTTCTAAGAAACTTTTTATTATAAACATTAGGTTGCTAGGAAACAAATTTGTAAGGATACCAAGGAGTGCTAAGAACTAAGCTGTGAGTTTCTAGGTTTGGTCGCGTAAAACTGGCACCTGAATTTACTCCTAAGGTAACCCAAGCACCAAGACGTGTGTAATTTTAAATAACAAACGTAATGTCGTCATAATAAAGTTCAAAGCAACAAGCGTTATGCCATGATGCTCACAACCCCGGTGAGGTCCAAAAGATGAGAGAATCAAGTTGTTTTTTGGTCATTTTTCACGAATAAACTGTGTAAAAAACACCTGTCTCATTTTTTATACTACTAGCTAATGGAACATAGCCGACCTATCACTTATTTTGTTGAAAGTGTCAGGGGGCCAAGCGCATATTATTATTTTTTGCTTTATCTCGCAGTTCACGCTCGTTAGGAATGTACGCTACGATGCACTGCGTCCATCAACCTAAGGCCCAATTCTCGTATCTTTTTAAACTAACACGAGCTTGCAACTAGAATTTGGCTGTCGAAATTGGGCCTGTCTAAAATGACAGTTTCAAAGAGTATCATTTGAAGGTTGACACTATTGGAACTTGAATCTGACGATATTTCAGTTCGAGAATTGGGTCTCTGAGGCATACATAATGTTAAACCTGATGTGCTTGTAATTTCCACCCCTAACAAGCTTGAACACAGCAACGTCATTTATGGCAGAAATAGGCATGGGGTAGTACCCTGGAAGAGCCCTTCACAGAACCCAACTAACTACTACACGCTGTGTGACAAAGTGTAACCCGACTCCAAAGAAAACAATGTTGAGAGTTGAGCTGGTTATTCTAAAAATCGCAAACGGGTGTAGTAAGTCCCTGTTTAAATAACATTTTGTTTCCAACAGGCGGTCGAAGATGGCAAACTCAATCTTACCACATTTACATGGAAGCGGATGATGTACCGGTCGAATAACAAAATTATTCAAAGTAGGTTCACTAGGCTACCTACTTTGAATAATTCCGACTTTGACTTTTACGAAAGTGATAGAGCGGCAAATGTTGGCGATTTCTGATCGTATTTTATTTTGAGCCAGTTTTTCTTTGTCTTTTTACGTTTTGTGTGTGTTCTTTAACACAATTTGCTTGAAACTTAGATGACACCCGATGTTAAATAGTAACCAACTCCTTAAGATAAGATTATCTATGATATACTGCAGCATAGCCGAAACATCGGGAAAATATGTAAATAAAAAAGGTAGTACGCGATAAAACCCGTTTAAAATAAAAGTTCAATATGTGTTCCGATTGCGAAAATTTTAGATATTTATATTATACTTGTATATACAACTTGCCGATAGAACAAGCAGATGGCGCACCTGATGTTAAGTAGTGACCATAACTTATAACAAAGTAATCATCATCACTAGCCGTATTCAAAGCTAAAGTCAAAAAATCAATCTTATGGAATGATCATAAATCGTTCAACAGGTTTTTCATATATAGTTATACGTATGTAGTTATGTGTTAGTATTTTATAATATTTATGGTATGTTTTAAAAAAAATATTGTATTTTATGTAAGTAAATATTTTAGTGTATGTATAAGTAGTATAACAATTTAGCGAAGTTAAGTTTAGATTATTTAATTTGTAGTTCCAACTGTATTATTTTTATGGTGCACCCCAACCAACCCTTTTATTCTAAAATCCTCTTAACATCACAATTTAAATATGAGTGGTCAGTACAAAGGTACACACTCATATTCACTCAGGAACTGTCCTGGGGTCGATTCAAACCTACAACGCAGCTGTGACGCCATTGCGTAGTAGGTAATCAATGAAGAACATAAACACTGACCTAGTCTACGACCTAACCTGGAACCTATTCGAAGAAAAACCTACTTATAAAAGAAAATACAGGCATTTGAGCTTAACACCTTTACGTCTTAGTAATAGACTTAATACAATGTCTCATAAGACACGTCTCGGTGGACATATTTTGTGAAGGAATGTTTGAAGATGTCCCAACATCGGGTGGGCTAGCGCCAGTGTCTTGGTCAAAATTAAAACCAGGCCAAATTAAAGACAATTTTAAGTTATTTTACTGAGTAAATGCTTTTAGACTTCGATTTTGACTTTGGTGCCACTAAAACTTAGTGAAAAGAAAACAAGAAAGACAGACAATTTTTTTACTATAAATCAATACATTTAATAGTTGGGTATTGATGGCCCACTTGATGTTAAGTGTTTACCATCGCCTATAACAACATTACCTCGTAGGTCATGCTACGATGCACTACTCAGCGCCCATGAACTTGCATACAAGCATTAAGCTTCGTGTGTCTGTAATGTCTCCTTGTGCCTTGTACGCACAGAAGTTTGTTTCTGAGAATGCTAAAACTAAAACTAAACTTTTTCAACGAACGGGGCCCAGGGTACCAATACCTTCTAAGGATTTAAAAGATTACGAGCAAGCAGCAGGATTGTATGAATAATGTTTGTACCCACTTGGAATTCGGGAGGCCTTCGCTTGCCGAAATAAAAGTGTTTTACGAACGTCGATTCAAGAGCTGTTATTTTAATAAGACGGTTTCGATAGAAATTTCCAAGAAAAGTATATTAAAGTTTTCTTTGTAAGAGAAGGCGTAGATAATCTACTCATTATTTTTTCCATACCATAATAATCATAATAATCAGTGTTCAATTATCTCTGTCATTTTCAACTGAACTGTTTACCTATAAGAAACTTTAGTAACTGGTTAAATTTAATTTGTTATATCCGTGGAGTGGGGCACTGGTGGCCCGTATTACAGCTTTCTAACCTATCTCGGGCACCAGTCTCACACAAAACAGGTTTACTGCTCTTAACCCCTAAGTCTTGTACCCATATTAATAACGCTGTAACCTATGTGTGAGAGAATAAACAAGTTATTTATTATTATTTATTACCATAGCAGCCCGTAGAAGTTCACTGTAGAGCATAAGCCGCCTTATACGTTTTCAGGAAGAACAGGGTCTGGGTTCTGTAACCCGGCATAGAAATCCACGGAATTCTCAATACTCAACCTTAGGGTTGAGTATTCCTTACCTACCTTCTTAAGAAAACCCTAATGATTTTCTTCATTGTTTAAGCTTGCGAGAGAACAAAAAATGGCCGTATATAAAACGACCGGAAAAGAGTTTGTTTTAAGTTTTTTTAATGGAATCTAGACTAGATTATTATTTTCTATTATAACTGCTTTTATTTTAAATAATGATTTTATTGGAATTCGTTACAGTAACTTAATCAAAATGGCCCAATAGCAAAGTTATATGTCGAAAAAAAATTTTTACAGGAATTTTTTTTTTATGTCAATTAATTCATCTTCTCAAAGGCTTTTTTAAGCCGTGGTGGTCCCAGTCTACAAGAAGGCACCTCCATTGGTGCCGCCTACCCAACCTTTAGATTTGTATGTACCTACTATTGATTTACTATGTTTTTGTGAGTTAGGTAACCCTACCTACCCTGAACTAAACCTACCCAGGTTTAGTTGTGTTTTTGTGTAGTTTTAAGTGTAGGCACCTGCTGTGATGTCTTTCTGTGTATTGTGTTGAATAAATATCTTTTCTATTCTATTCTATCAATGGATGTCGTAAATGTAACTAAAAGAACCCACCAGGAGTTAAATAGCCTGCCAAGCTTGGCTAATACGCTTGCCTAGCATGATGGCTAAAGCAAGCCTTCCTAACCTAGGCGAGGCCTATATCCGGTAATGGACTTATTCAGTCTAAGTTTCTTGAGTAAGCATTAGTAGTTACTGGCAGTGGTTACTCAGAAACAACTAACCTCGTAGTGATCACTGCCGTCTCGTTCGAATAAAGTAGACAATGTAGTAGACACATGTCGAATAAGCCTCCCCCAACCCGCCCTTCAGGACACTCGTAATGAAGCGACGTAACGAACACGAGCTGACGTCACCTGCTTCTATGGACAATGATTGTCAAACTTTTAATTCAGAGCACAATGGACGAGGGTAAAGTGATCCGTTATCTTGTTTCTCATATCAGTAAAAAGTATTCTTGTCAAGTTGGATTGACTAAAATAGTTTTTTTATTATTTGACTTGCTGATGGAACTAGCTTAAGTGGTTACCATCACCTATAACAAAGCATTGTCTCGTAGGTCACATTCGTAAGAGGCGTACCCTACTATGCACTACTCTGCGGCCATCAACCTGAGTCTGAGTGATGTTGATCTGAGTGGGTTTGGATTTTGATTATTCGAAACCTAAAATGCATAAAATAAAATATTTTACCAAAGAAAGCTCTTAGTAGAATATGCAACACAATAGTTTTAAAAACCAAACAAATTCTAAACTTAGAACGCCCCAATTTGGCACCATTTCCTATAGGTACAAAGCCTTCCAAAAATAGCCAAAGCACAAACAATCTCCAAGATTGGACCAGCAAAGCGTAACATCACAATCCTGCTTCCACTTACCACAAGAAGTTCCATTATTTCGTTGCGAACGAAAAGAATTCCTTTGTAAAAGTTTGAGAGCCTCTTCCGGCTGGGAAAGAAACGTTTTGTAACTCAATTTGCGGCGAGTGCAACGTTGTGTGTTGGCTATCCAGGACCTACAGTGGGGGACGACATAGAGGATGGCGATATAATCGCTTTTAAATTGAAAGGATTCCTATTTTATAAATGCAGCATTACAATTTTATGTCACTCGTAATGTATGAATCAGGGTAGAAATGATGCTTAAAACCTTTATGTACCTGAATCTTGATGTTGTGGCGTTTTCAGTTTAGTCTTTTTACCTGTTATGACATCCATAAAAGGGTTCTATTCTAAGCTAAGACAACCACGGTCAATTTGTTCCACCTCTTGGTCTTAATTCTCTTATACTCTCGTTCGAACCAAACAGAAACAAGCTAAATTACAGCTTTGTAAATGAAATCATAAAGCACCTTCTAAAAAACAGTGCTATAAATTAAAACACAGTTATACTATCACATTTTATGCTACAGTAGAAATGCTATGTGATGATTGATAAAACAACTTAATCATTCCGTCACTGTATATTTTTGAGACGGACAACCCAGACCTATTCTTTCAGCTGTTTGATGTCGTTCATAGTAAAAGACGAGATATAATGCTTATAATGCTTAATCAAAACTAAGTTTGCACACGCAACTCTAATACCACGTTAATGCGCAAAAGCCTCTTCTGTATGGCTCCATTTGTCTATTGTAAATTACCTTTATCATTAAGAGAACTTCAGACATAATTGTTTTAGAGTAGGCTTAGAACTGTATTGACTGATAAATGTTCTTACACTATAAACCAATTCTTGACTGATTTAAACTATTAAATTGTAAAAAAAAAACTGTAAAAACTAATCAAATATTTTATAATTCTGCAGAAGTTTTGCAAAAAAGAGCCTACAATTTCTTATCTAAAACATTGCTATAAGATCAAACACAGTGGTCTTTGCTCATTTCTTTAGAGATAATTAGAGACAGATAAATATATAAAAAAAAAAAAAATAATAATAATTAGAGACATATTTTTCAGTAAAGCTATTCACAAATTCTCAGCAAATTCATTCAAACCAAATAAACATTAACAGGAGCTTTGCAAAAAATCCTATCACTCTTTATAAAACGTTGCTGTAAACTAGAACACAGTCCAGGTACAATTTATCAGTCCTGAGTATCGGAGTACATCTAGATTCTAAACAGCATTCATTTGGACGGTGCGTGGTGCTATTAATCAGCTTGGCTCCAGCTTCTGTGTTGTTGGACTGGGCCGGGAATCGGGAAAAGTGGATACGACATTTGAGGCAGTCAATCATAATTTTTTTAACTATGCTGGAAGGGAAGTGTGTTTGATATGCGGTCAATACTATATGCGAAATTATCAAGGCGCTGTTTTTCGTACGCGTACGTTTTACTATACAATTTTTTATAGATCTCTTTTGAATGAATCTTTTGTTTAATTTATCTATCACTTGGCTCTGTAATAATAAGACAGTAACCGTTTTTTGCTCTTCTTTTTATTGGTAAGCATATTAGCTCGTAGAATAAAACAACCGCTGGGAAAAAAGGAATCTCGAATGGCAGCCACGGACTGAAAAACGACGCGTACCTACGACACCAATGGACAGACGAAATTGTAAAGATTCCTGAAATTTTGAAGGAGAAGCCTATGTTCAGCACTTCCTCAGGTTGATGATTATGAATTAACACTATTCTCTCCTCATTTGATCGGTCAGCTTTTAACAAAGAACTGTCGAAAATGAATATACCTTGGGTTAGGTTACTTCTATAAATCTTGAGTATAAATTTGATAAATAAACGTTTTATCCACAGTCAGAAGCTACGAGTAATCTTCCAATTCAAGACGTATTCCACCACATCCACGATTCTCAACTCCACGTCTCGGGTCAGTACCGCGCGTGTTTGAGCTTCACCGTGATAAGAGCAATGCAAACAAAGCGCCAAGCGAGCTGACGTGCGCCGATAGCCGGCTGAGTGATTGCCGATCCCGACCTATTGACAACTGCCTGAGTGTAGCGCTGTTTGTCCAAGATCCACCAGACCTCGTTATGATTAGCTACATTTGCTCAGGTAGTCTATTGTAGTTTAGTGCTTCTGATCTTTTAAAGCTATTGAAGATCACGGGAATCAGAAAGGGTAAAATAAATAAGAACTGGCAGATATCTACTAGCACAGTACGCTGAGTAGTGCATCGTCGGTGACTTTCCTATCGAGCGTGACCTACGAGGCAATGCTTTGTTATAGGTGGTAGTAACCACTTAACATCAGGTGAGCCATCTGCTTGTCCCATCAACAAGTTGTATAAAAAAAAAGAAAAAAAAAATCTATTAGTGAACTTTAGTAGTGATATAGCTCTTAATCAAAAGCTCGTCCAAGGATGTACCAAAAAGTCTGTTTCTGCAGCGTTGCTGTGTTTCAGTTTGAAGGGTGCTGGTGAAATTACTCGAACATGATGCTTAACAACTCAGCCTCAGGTTTATGGATGCAGGGAAACACATCGTAGGGCATGTCAGAAGCAAAAGTACAGCGAAGGAAATTTGCTGAACATAGTCAAAGTATTTCTTCAGTAATAGCTGGGGATCATCTTGAATCATCGTATTGGTGAATCTATAGGCGTCAGTTCCTCGCACCCAAACTAAAAAGAACAGGTAAAGAAAAATTAAAAACAATTAGTAAAACAACACTGGCAGTGTATACTTACTTAGAGAAATAATTTGGTGGGGGTGGTGATTTAATTGTTACAATGATCCTGTTTATAAACAAACATATATATACACCGGTTTCGTCACCTCAATTTGTCAAACTACATACAAGCGCTCGTATAAGACAGTCTATAGATTTTGATTTTAATTATAATCTTTTACTGCACTCAATGAAGAAAACTGAATACTTTTATAACATAAACTAGCGGCCGCTCGCAGTTTAGCCTGCGTGGCAGTTTTTTCCCGTTCCCGTTATTTTTTCGGGATAAAATCATAGTAGCTTTATGCATGAAACCCGATCGGTTTAAAATTGACAAAGTTTCGTACAAACTTTCATCCCCTATAGAATTAATCAAAATCCTTTCTTAGCGGATGCCTACGTCATAAAATTTTCCTGCGTGCCAACTTTCAGCCCGATCCGTCCAGTGGTTTGGGCTGTGCGTTGACAGATCACTTTGTCAGTCAGTCAGTCACCTTTGAGTTATATATAATATTTAGATTATAATTGTTTTCTGATCCTAAAACTAAATGATTGAACTCTTGCATCCAAGTTTCCCAACCTGAAGCGAAGCACAACACAGAATCCAAAGCAGTTCCTTGGGCCATATCTCCCGATCAGCGCTCATGAAGACACATAACCTAGATATAATGACCCCATCGTCTGCCAGACGTTATTTCATATTAGACGATATCCTGGACGCACATTAAGCAGACAAATGGCTTTCATTACAGCTGGAGCGGTTAACTGCACTCGTTTATATAGTTGCGTATTTGTTTAGGGGTATTTGAGGTGTTTTATTTCATGTAATGATTGGACAATTGCGAGAAAGTGGTGGATGGCGAAGGTACAAAACCGTTTTTACTGAGGCCGAACTCTTGTAGGTAACCAAATATCGATTTTTCATGATTTGATCGTGTCAATTTCTAAATAGTATTTCATCAAAACTGACATTTCGGACAGGTCCAATTTTGACAATTGAATTCCAGTTTCAATCTCGTCTCAGCTCTTTGGGCCTCCAGAGGCCTCTTTCAAACATCCAGATGTTTGAAATAGGCTTATGTCTAGCAGTAACGTGGATTTTTTTGGTATGCCGTGATACCATTGTGAAAGATACGAATTTTATACTTCTAGTAACTGCAGTAGTCTGTAGGTACAGTAAATTTGATGACTTGACTTGACTTCCTGATTTATTTATTTTTTTTTTTTATACAACGTGCTGATGAAACAAGCAGATGGCCTACCTGATGTTAAGTGGTTACCATCACCTATAACAAAGCATTGCCTCGTAGGTCACGCTCGTTAGGAACGTCACCTAAAATACACTGCTCTGCGTCCATCAACCTGAGGCATACAGGTGTTAAGCCTCATGTGCCTGTAATTACACCGGCATCCACACCCTTCAAACCGGAACACAGCAAGCTGCTTGGCGGCAGAAATAGGCATGGTGGTAGTACTGCCCCGGATGAGCCTTTCACTAAGAGCTCTACTACTACTAAAAATATGGCTCTGTGGCTTATTGTCACAATTCTGCCAGGGTCCATTTCATGCTAGTTTCATAAACATAGTAGAGGAGTGCGGCTTCTTGGACATGTTACCTGACAGATGACACATTATCTGTGAGTCAATATGTGATAAATCAGGCAAAGCAAACCAATAAAACAATAAACACAATACATGAACAACACTAACAACTAATTATCTCATTACGTTGATAAGGATGGCGGTCATTAGTTGGGTGGTCCGGATGTCTTTATGAATGAGATGTGTTTGTCACGCTTCCTGGTTGGTCTGCTGTGTTGTCTTTGTATTGCTATTAGCTTTATTTCAATTAAAAATAATAAATATGTCAGGACATTTTTTACACAACATCATCTAGCCCCAAACTAAGCATAGCTTGTACTATGGGAACCAGATGACTGTATGAATACTTATATACTTTTTTTTTTGTAAATACATACATAGAATACAATACAACACCCAGACACAGAACAAACATCTATGTTCATCACACAAAATGTTTGTTCTCGGTGGGGATCGAACCCACCACCTACAGCACAGAAGGCAGGGCTACTACAAACTGAGCTGTGATGGCTGTCTAATTGTTGGCAAATTTTCTTATACTCGTATAATACAATATTACACAAGTATTTAACATTTCTACCTATTTAGCCTGTTAAAATGCCATTTCACGACCGATGTGGCGCGGCGGGCGAATGTCCGCCTGCGACGCAAAAGTTGCGGGTTCGATTCCCGCCTTGGGATAAATGTTTGTACGATCTGCAAATATTTATTCCGGGTGTTCTGGGTATTTTCTATGTATAATAAAAAATATCTATGCATGTAATATAATATTATATTAAGTATATCAGTCATCTAGTATCCATAACACAAGCTCTGCTTAGCTTGGGGCTAGATGATGCTGTGTGGATCGTCCGGCATTATTTATTTATTTACCACATTTTTGTCCTTGAACATACCACATACCTAGAAATTGTAAAATAGCATTTTTTGTAACTGTAGGTTTTTACTTAAATATCTGGGTAGAAACTATGAGTTCTGCTAGTATATTTTAGTTAATCTACTAGTGATAGATACGTTGGTACAAAAATAAAACAGTAAAAAAATATAGCCAGATATACTTATTAACCATTTATTATCTATTCTAAACTAAACTACAATGTTATTGAAACTCTTAACAAATAGGGGTTAATGTTAAAGTGGCTGCCAAATTTTATCTTATACCTAGTCTTAATCTTAATTTTAGACATAACCTTCATAGTGCCTCAAGAACGACGCTAGGCGTGTAAACTTTTTATGCCCTAAAAGTGGATCATTTTAGCTAAACGTAGGCAATTTAAAGCTTAGTAGCTAGCTTTTAGGGACTAAAGTATTTAATTTTAGCATAAAAACTCGGGACTAAGATGTTCGATTTTTGAAATATTTTTATTAGAATAAAATTATATTTTGAAATTGGAATTGAAAGCAACCTCCTTTGCTTCACTGTTCTTGATGATTGGCTGTCTGAGTGACAACAAGGTTTTTTTATTTCTTTGTTCATTATGCAATATCGTCAATTCAAATCAAGAACAGCTATAATCCATTAGGTATCTGTATCAATGCTGCCTCATTAGAGCCACAGTGCACAGCAAATATTGAAGGTTTGGTCAATTGTTCACGAAATGGAGTGGTCATCCGTACAAACACTCATTAGACAGATTAATTGTGGATGTTAATGGAACACTTGACGACGAGTGTTCGACAAACTTGCCTTGTGGTTGAGGGGTTGGATTGGGTAGATTTCGGGGTGAAATGATTGGATTATCTACCTAGAAAATTCTTACTTCTTCACATTTTTAGGGTTCCGTACCCAATGGGTAAAACGGGATTCGATTACTAAAACTCTGCTGTCTGTCTATCTGTCCGTCTGTCACCAGACTGTATTTCATAAACCGTGATAGTTAAATCTTAATCTTAATAGAGAATCTGTCAAAAATTTGTCACTTTTGACGACCGATGTGGCGCGGCGGGCGAATGTCCGCCTGCGACGCAGCGGTTGCGGGTTTGATTCCCGCCTTGGGATAAATGTTTGTACAATCTGCAAATATTTATTCCGGGTGTTCTGGGTGTTTTCTATGTATAATAAAAAAAAATCTATTTAAATGTAATGTATTGTATTATTGGTACATACCAATTATAAATACTTGTATTAGCTATAATTTTCTTTGCAAATAAATGTACTTGTATTAAGTATATCAGTCATCTAGTACCCATAACACAAGCTCTGCTTAGCTTGGGGCTAGATGATGCTGTGTGGACTGTCCAGCATCATTAGAAAAATTAAAAAAAAAACTTAAGACGCGCTCAAATCTAAGGTGAATTTGAGTACCTATTCGGGGTAGGTAACCTACACAATTCTTTTATTCGTATATTTAAATCTAGAACATCCAATTTCTAGAATTTAATATACATTTTATTATGAATCGTTTGTTGACTATAGCTCATGATTGGATATTCAACGTACGTTTGGAGCCAAGGTTATTAATGTTATGGTCAAGAAATGTTTTTTTATTAACCTCCCCATTTCAAACAATCACCGCTGGAGATGCGACGTCACACCGAAGATAATTCCAAATGACTCACTTAATTCACACGATTCGTCTCACACGGTCGCCTCTGAAAGACATGTAACTGAGCCCTCCATACCACTAAGAGAGGTTTTAGCACGTACGCAGTATGAACCGTAAGCAGATAATTTCAAACACAAAGTTTGGTCATAGAATGTCGGATTATATAAACGCAACAGAATCTATCAGGACTAATCAAATATCACTGTCATCCTGACAGTTGTAACTTGTTGTGTCAAAAAATATCTTGTGTCTCTCTCTATGGTGAACTGTGCTCTTCTGTACTTCGTATCGTTGCGCTCCCTGATTTAATCATAGGTTATTATCATTGAAATCTAGGATTGTTTTCCTGAATCCTTCATAGAATACAGCCGATAAGTATAGACAATCCTTAATTTCTCGTTCCAATGTCTTACGAGCAACCATTGGTAATACTATGTGTCTGCCTGTGAGTTTTTTTTTTATATTAGTGAATATTTTTACACAGCATCAAATATTTTCAAACTAAGGAATCAAATAACTGTGATAAAATATATGTTTTTCTTGTTAATACATACTTAAAATACAATATAACACCAAGACAGCGAACAAATATCTATGTTCATCACACAAATGCTTGTAGTCGGTGGGAATCGAACCCACAACCGACTGCACATAAGGCAGAGGTACTACTAATTTGAACTGTGAGGTCAGTCGTATCTCACTTCATTGACTTAACCGTAACGTCCTACTAATTTATAAACGCGAAAGTTTGTAAGTATGGATGGATGGATGGATGGATGTTCGTTACTCTTTCACGCTCTAACCATTAAACAGATTTGAATGAAATTTAGAATAAACATAGATTATAACTCGGATTAACATATAGGCTACTTTTTATCCCGAAAAAATAACGGGAACGGGAAAAAAACTGCCACGTGGGTGAAGCTGCGAGCGGCCGCTTGTATAAAATATTTGTTATACACTGTTTATAATCATTCAAAAACCGATATGTCGGAGTGCGCAGACAAATAAATTTATAAGTAGGTGGATGGTATATCATCATTAGGTAGGTCTTATCACTCTGATGAGGCCTGAATGAATCTGGATGCAATCCAAACTAATGGTAGTTGCACAACTATCGATCATTGCAACAATGGAAGTCCCCACAAAAGATGAGATATGATTTTTACGAAATAGAAAATTATGTTGGGTGGATTAAAGTTTTTAGACATCCAGAAAATAAAGATTATGGGGATAGGGGGCAAGAAAAACGGATAAGGGAACATTAACTTCCCGTCAACCGACGGCCTATGTACCTATAGGAAAAAAAAACCTGGACCTGGACTTCTTCCGGTCGAAGCATTTACGGTTAGGAAAGGAAGCTTAAGATAATAATAACGTTATTAGCTGCCACAGCTTAGTTGGTAATAGCTCTACCCTTTATGCTGTAGGTTGCCATGTTGCCATGTTTTTTAAGTATGAGGGTAAAATAACTACTTACTAAATACTGATGGATTAAACATCTAATTCTCTACGATCTTCCATTAAACCTAAAACAAACTCTATTCTCTCCCCTACAATAACTAAAAGTGTATCGAGGGCGTGCTGAGCCGTTATTGATGGCATTCACATTTTGGAACAGATATCGTTTATAATATTTTTTGCAACCGCCACTGCCCGTTGCGACAACTTTATACAGTCGCATACAAAAGTCTTATAAAATTTATTTATTTACGTGATTATTTTCGAGGCTCATTTGGTTAAAATTTTTTTGGCCGTTGAAAAAAAAACATCTTAAAAAGATTTTTATATTATCCCAAAAAAAGATTTTTCTCGAGCGGGATATGAACCCACAACCATCCCCTTGATACGGGGATGCGGTACCAACTTCGCAAAATTTTTGGGATAATATAAAAATCTTTGTGATTATCTTAAGTGCAGGTAAGCACTATAAAAACAAATAAATTATCTAAAAAAGTCACTTTCACACAACCTCTGAAAGTTGCAATGGCATACCAACTTTGTATCTAATTTTTTATGTATATATTTCTTACATTTTTGTGAAGGTGGGTATGGTAAAAACTCATGGACTAGATGCATGAGTTTTTAATTTACTGGCCTAAGAGCTAGCTGCAAATTGATTATGACATAGATCGATGGCGTTCTACAACAGTAGTAAATACTCAAACAGGTAGCGGTGCATATGGATGAGTGATGTAAAGGCGATATAATAAGGTAGGTAAATATTAAATATGGCATCAAAATGATTTTTAAATACTCCATTCTTTTTTGGTCGTAAAGCTTTTTTTTAGTTTCGCGGTTGTAAATGCATTAAAAACTACTATTAACTCCTACTAATAAATGAAAACTCTTATTAGGGTTAAGTTTGCCTCTGTATGTCCTCTATAGTACGTATTTTTCTATATATTGTTTATTTATTTATTTATTCTTTATTGTACACACAGAAAATTACATGAGTAAACTTAATATTAAAATATGTACAAAGGCGAGCTTAACCCTTAAAAGAGTTTTCTTCCAGCAAACCTTACGGTAGAGAGAGGTGAGATCAAAAAAAATGTTGTGTGTAATATATATTTAAAGTACATGCGAAAGTTTGGATATTTTTGAATATTTGGATGATTGTTATGTGATAACGCCCTTACTCTCTTCCTCTGGACTGATGGATGGTAAGTATTTCAAATAATATTTTTCTTATTTTAAAAATTTACATAATCGAGTAAAAGGTCGAAAAAGCCCTGGATGAAGTGCATTAAACGTTAATGATAACCAAGTGCCTAAATATGAATGTTAGCAGAATCACAACAATCAAGCGAGTTACTAACATGCCCTGCAAGGCAATGCTCTGTTATAGGTATAATGGTAACCACTTAACATCAGGTGGGTCATCTGCTTGTTCCATCAGTCACATAAAAAAACCATGGCTGGCTGCTAGCTAGATTATTTATAAAACACTTTACCGCGTGTCTGTCCGCTATGATTGCCGTCACGGTTCACGAGGAAGGGTTGATGTATCGAAACAATTTTAGAGTGCATCTAACTGTGGCCTTAGATTTATCTCTTCATTGACAGGTCATTTTTCCAACACGTCAGGCCGGGCTGTGCGTATCCTCTGAAAACTGTTCTATAAAATCTTCAGAATAAATAAACATTTGTGGACATTTTTATACCACCATAATCTAGCCCCAAACTAAGCATAGCTTGTACTATGGGAACCAGACGACTGCTAAAACACAGACAGAGATCAAATCTATGTTCATTACCCAAATTTTTGTCTTCAGTGGGGATTGAAAAACGGTAGGAACGAAGCCATAAGTTTCTTGCCGGTTCTTCTAGGCTTGGTCGCGAGGAACTGGCGTTTAGATTCACCTAGATTTCAAGATGATCCCTGCGGATATTACAGAATAAATGCTTTTTGACTTTGACTTTGACTTTGACTTTGACTTTGACTTTGAACCCACCACCTACATCGCAGAATGCAGATCTACTACGAGCTGCGCTGTGACGGCTGACAAAAAAATAATAGTTTTACGTTGGATTATTGTGTACAACAATCCTCTACCCCTGCATCCCCTTTAATTATTAACCAATACAAAAGCAAGTGTACGCTCTAACTTATTCAAATCCCGTATGACACGGCCGTGGTGAGCTCAGCCGGCTAAATAGTGAGGATTACACAGAAACGCCATCAGCTAAGAAACTTAGCTGGGATCTTTGGCGCTTATTCTAGTGATGGGCATGAATAGAAATACTCTTTTATCGATAAATTTATACTCCTCTTGCTGTTGTATTTGGGGGTTTTTTACAAAAAAAGATTTATGTAGTAGGAGTAAGTGTGATAGTAGTCGTAGAGCTCTTAGTGAAGGGCTCGTCCGGGGAAGTGCTACCACCATGCCTATTTCTGCCGCTAAGCAACTGGCTCTGTTCTGGTTTGAAGGGTGGTGTCGAATGCTTTGTTATAGGCAATGGTACCCACTTGACATCAGGTAATCTCTATGCTTGTTCCATCAGCAAATTGTATAAAAAAAGCAAATGTTACGAACATGCGTTTTTGTATTTTAAGATGATTCATTGTTGTTGTAAATTCTTTATTAATGATAAATCTGCGTGGCCAGATGTTCTGGTTGCTCTATTAATCGGAAGCGAGCATATATATAGTGAATATTTTTAAAATACATCATCTAGCCCCAAATAGAAGGTATCCAGATGACTGATGGGACACTTCAAGAAGGGTTTGGTTAAATACTTTGGCGTAAAATAATCGAAAATAGTTATGTTTGGAACATTATTATTTGTATCGATAAGTAGGTTGAATAGACAGTGCCCATCCCTATAATCTTGACAACAGCATCTCACAAGCAATATTTGTTCCGCATTGTCCACGGAGTCTGTTCTATTATTCATGGCATTGTTTAATAATATCCCTTGCTGGTATTGATAGAATTTACTTGAAGACCACTTCAATTTACTGACTATAGAACCGAAGGTGCACTTGACTTCACAACTTGGTATCCGCGTGTGTTTTTTGTTTGTGTGCTTTGATGGCAGAAGCAGTTGGCCCACCTGGTGTAAAGTGGTAACCACTAGGTTACCACCAATAAACAAAAAACGTGACTTACGAGGCAATGCTTTGTATAAGGTGGTCTTAAAACAAAGCATTGCCTCGCAGGTCACATTTGTTAGGATACAGGTGTACAGATGTTAAGTTTCACGTGCCAGTAATGTCACCAGTACCCGCACCCTTCAAACCGGAACACAGCAAGCTGCTGACGGCACTTCTGTCATAAGCATGGCATTTACATTATACTATAGTAACAAAATATAAGTTATTGGTAGAGCCGAACAAGCAGCCCCCTCGTTTCTACATACAAGCCATGGCTTAGTTAGAGTGAGGTACTCAAATCCGTTTGGCCTCCGGTCTGAATGCACAACTGACCTAAAACCAGTATAAACTATATATCTTTGTTCACTGTTAATATGTTGTAAGACCGTATTGAATAAACGTTTTTATTATTATTATTATTTAAGAACTCTATTACTACTAGTAGAAGATGAAGTGGTTTAGAAATGATAATAATCGGTTTTGGGTAAAATTTTTCAGATTTCAAGCCGCTTTAAGACTTACTGTGCTAACTGTAGTTTTACCCATTACTTTAAAATTCTTTATTTACAAAGAAAATTACAGCTAGTACAATTATAAAATATATATTATATGAAACAGTTTAATGTTTTGGGAACGCTTTCGATTGGCACTGATTTGGAACAGTTGAGCTATCTTTAGATCGTTTACTTTTAATATTTGCGGGATCTGTTCTGAAGGAAATGTCTACCATGCACTCACGAATCTATATATAATAAAATTGTAATATTATTTCCTCAATCATTTCGATGAATATCTACCTCTCAACAGCAATTTATAACAAAGCACACCCAGCTATCAGGCCTAGCAGTTGGACTGGCATTTTGCAGACAAAGCTTTCGCCATATTGGCCATATTGCTGCAAATTACATGGACTTCGACACCGCCATTGTAAGCCAATTAACTTGGAGATTTACAACCTGAGAAAACGCACAGAAACTACATTTCACTAAACCAAACACTTTATTTACCTACAAAACGTAAGTGTTCACTTACCTTGCCTAGAGTAAATTCTGTTATTGCATTATTCTACACATACGTCATTGGCAATAAAAATGCCTTTTTCTCTGTCTTTTTCTTACAAACGGAAACCAAAGAGCGGTTATATACTTATTCAGCGCTGTCTAATCATTTACTGAATAAATGAACACACGTATAATAACTAGATATAGATATAAATATAGAAAAAATAAAAAAAGTAAAACTACTCGTTAGAATTACTTACTAATAGTAGCTTTTTATAAGTGGAAGAATTTGGAAAATAAAAAAAGTAACATTATGTTGGAATTTGTTTGGACGTTAGTTAATGGGAAAACTCTAAAAATACTTTTTTTAGAGTTTTCCCATTAACTAACGTCCAAACAAATTCCAACATAATGTTACTTTTTTTATTTTCCAAATTCTTCCACTTATAAAAAGCTACTATTAGTAAGTAATTCTAACGAGTAGTTTTATCTATTCAAATAAAAACGAGGTGGATCGCAACGAAAAAAAAAACAAAATTTAAGTTGTACATTATCCAAAGGGTATGAGTGAAACAATTGCCTCTGACGTTGTTTAAATGACCTACGATAGATGCAAAGGCTTGTTTCTTTCTCTCTAAGCCTCTAGATAAAAAGAACGCAGAGCCTCACAGAGGCTGTACTACTATAGGCAATTCAAATCAGTGTACCTTTTCATCTGCAGTTCGTTATGCGTCCCACCCACGCGCATCGCGACGTGCGATTTGCAATAGTTTATTCGCAAATTGCTTAGTAGTTTATTTTTTTCTATAATTTAGTTCATTAAGAATACGCTTTTATTTATTGAATACAATTAATCTAGTAAATAAGTATTTAGTTCATTAACGTAAGAGAAAATAAACGATAGAAAAAATTAGTTTAAGAATGAAACGTATTTTGTTAAATGATGTGTTGTTGGATTTGTCTAGATCAATGGATACAAAATGTCAAAAAGTCTACAACCGACACACATAAAACTGATAAACCGGTCAATAAAAACAGTTTACCAAAAAACAAAACTGGATAAAACCGGCAAAAATAAAACACGTTTTGGAACCGGTATTCGGTTTTCGGTAAACTAATTATTTTTTCTAAGTTAAGTTTTTATTCGAATTTTGTTTGCTTCAATTCGATGTGCGCAATGCCAGTACTTTCAAACGATGTAAGAAAACATCGTGAGGAAACCATTTAGTATTCTAGCAGCGGCGATGGGCTTGCAACCTGATACGTATGGAATACCCACTACTGCAAAAATATGGGTTTTGTACCAAATGTAAAATCCGGACATACCTCTGACTGTCCTTAGATAATCTCTAAAAATAAAAATGGGTACTTGGTCTAAGGGATTATGCTATTTTCGTAGATTAACGAATGTTTTGTCATTAATACTTACGGTTGAAAATTGATCAAGATTTGTAGCATCAGAAGCCTTTTAACAAGACACTTTTTGCTAGTTGGGTATCTTTTATATACATAAAACTTGAAATGACTGTTTTGTAATAAAATAAGCACAAATTAATTCAATATCCAGTGTCACAATCAGCTAATCAAATCACCTCGCGTTGGTCAAACAGACTAACAAAATAACATGACATGTAAACACGGCAATCAACGTGACGTGTAATGTTTACGAGTGTTTACGGTGTTTACGATGTTTACGGCTACATAAACAGCAATTTTATTTCTTTTCCAATACTTTATTCAGTACTATCTTTGTTATACATTATGTTTAGTAGTAGAGCTCTTAGTAGACTCGCCCGGGGAAGTACTACCACCATGCCTATTTCTGCCGCCAAGCAGCTTGCTGTGTTCCGGTTTGAAGGGTGTGGGTGCCGGTGAATAAACAGGGAAATAAGGCTTAAGGCTAAACAAGTCGGTACGTTGTCCATACAAACGCTGTAAGTGTTTAATGTCTACTATTTATTAACGTGCGTCCGAAGTTAAGTTTGATACTGAATTATCTTGCCGTTATCTAGGTACGTTACCCTATATGCTACAGTAAAATCAGATTACCTTGAAAGTTACAAGCGTTACAAGAATTAGTACTAAATCTTTCGACGCTTGTCACTTCAAGGTAATCTGATTTTACTGTAGCATATAGGGTAACGTACCTAGATAACGGCAAGATAATTCAGTATCAAACTTAACTTCGGACGCACGTTAATAAATAGTAGACATTAAACACTTACAGCGTTTGTATGGACAACGTACCGACTTGTTCCTTAGGTTGACCAGCACGTTTCTAATGTGACTTACGAGGTAATACTTTGTTATAGGCGATGGTAACCACTTAACATCAGGTGGACTATAAATTCTACCAGAAAGTATAAATAAACTGATCTATTGGAATCACAGAACATGCATATGAGTGGAGATACAGAGGTTCTATAGTAAGTCGGGACTACTACTACCTTTTTATTGGACTCAAGGAGATAGATAGTATATTATTAGTAGTAGCATTTATAAGTAGAGCTTTTTGTGAAAGGGGCTCATCGGAGAAGTACTACCACCGTACCTATTTCTACCGCCAAGCAGTGATGCTCGCATTGCTGTGTTCCGGTTTGAAGGGTGTAGGTGCTAAAAGCCATAGCTTCAGAAAGATCTAAACCACATAACTTTATTGTGCCCACTTATTTATTATCGAACTATTTTGACTTGTAAGGCAAATTTAGAGCCTTATAACCCTGCATAAGCCTGGTTTAGCCGAGCCTCGCAATTGATAAATCCCCCTTTATTGGCCCAACAAACAACCGACGTACACAAATCAATTGTCTTGTCTTATAGTTCGCAAAAAATGTAGTCAATGTGGAACGTTTTTTAAAAGCAATGGTTCTTTTTATAGATATTCTGCAGGTCTACTCTTAGAAACGATAAACGTTAACTGCTGATTCTATGGACAACGCAGAAAGGGTTTAGGTACTAAGGAATTTTTGAAATCGAAAATTCACTAAGCGAGTAAAGTGTCTCTTTTCGAGATTACCTACCTACCCAAAAAATGCTTATGCCCGTCTGTCAGTCTATTAATTAGTTCTCGCCTATAGATCACCTTGTTAGTTTCTTGATCTATTTAACAGAGAGGAATAAATGGGGAAAAAGGGGAGACATTTGCTGTAGCGTTATTTTTTATCGTTTGCTGTTATTTATAGGT
This sequence comes from Electrophaes corylata, assembly GCA_947095575.1. Taxonomy (NCBI): domain Eukaryota; kingdom Metazoa; phylum Arthropoda; class Insecta; order Lepidoptera; family Geometridae; genus Electrophaes; species Electrophaes corylata. Next base: position 13,242,525 of record OX352704.1, read on the forward strand.
TTTAAGTGGTTTTAAGTATCGATGTGTGGTAGAAATTTCACAGTGTTATGGAGGTATAGTATGTTTTAGACGTGACAATTTAAAGATTATGCAGAGAAAATCGACGTTTGATTATTTTTGCTTTATATGACAATATACAGAACCCTAAAAAACAAAAAAAACGTCACCGGGCAAAGCAAATCCCCCTAATTTGATGTTGCCGCACGTATGGAACCCAATACGTCATTACATTTGGGGGTAGTTTCTATTCGGCTCGGGTTTTGGGGGGAAATCGTAATTTTTGACAATCGCTGTTTATTTTTATGCGGATTTATCTATTGTTTCACTATAGCAAAGATAAAGATAAATATAAAGGTCAAGTCAGCAAGTTTGTTGTAGATACGGTTTTTGAAGAGAAAATAGATACTTACAGACTACATAATGCACTAACTTAGTTGTATATATGTATTCATTCCGTAAGAACAGATGTAGTGGTATCGGCTTAGAATCGAACCCACTGTCACCTCCCATTGATGTTGTAAAAGGAGATTAAGGGAACGGGTAAGGACATATTATAAGTACATAATAACTACACTAGCAACATAGTAGTAATAGAGCCCTTTGTAAAGGGTTCGTCCGGGGAAGTACTACCACTATGCCTATTACTGGCGATAAATCATCTTGCTTTGTTCGGGTTTGAAGGGTGTGGGTGCTGGTGAAATTACAGGCACATGAGGCCACACTTGTATGCCTCAGGTTGATGGACGCCGAGCTATGTATCGTAGGGCACGTTCCTAACAAGCGTGACCTACAAGGCAATACTTATAGGTGATGGTAACCACTCAACATCAGGTAGGTCATCTGCTTGTGTCATCAGAAGGTTGAATAAAAAAATGTAGTGACTACAGTAAACCTTCCAAACATGGAGGCAGGCTATGTCCAGCAGTGGATTTTTTAAAGTTGATGATATGAATTCATTATTGTACTGTGTTAGTATGAGTTTTTTTTCTTCTGGGTGTTATATAGTTTTCTAAGTAAGCATTTACAAAAAAAAGTACACTAGTATAATAGTTATCTGGTTCCCAAAGTACAAGCTTTGCTTAGTTTGGGGCTAGAAAGCATTGTGTGAAATGTTCGTCGTATTACGGACGCATACGCCCGTACCGTATTTTAGAGGTTAATTTATTGATATATTTCACACTAAGTTTCGTAGTAAAATAGCTCTAAAACCCAACATTCTATCCTTACCAAAATTTAGCTACACAATTCAACGGCAGACAAGAAATCTAATGAAATTCAAGAGTAGATTTCGCTTATATATAAAGGTCTAATATTAACAAAGCACTTAGTAGAGGTAATAAATGTAGATTCTGTAGTGAAGTGGGCTAATTGCAACCCTCCCGCTCTCCGAGGATAAATATTGACACTGCTCTATACTTAGCTTTTGAAATTCAAATGAAATTGACGATTGAGACATTTGGTAACTTTGATAAACTATACTTCAAATCCTACTAATATTATAAATGCGAATGTTTGGATGGATGAATGTTTGTTCCTCTTTCACGCTCTAACCAGTGGACCGATTTAAATGAAATTTGGAATAAATATAGATTGTAATCTGGAATAGGACATTTTATCCCGAAAAAATAACGGGAGCGGGAAAAAACTGCCACGCGGGCGAAGCTGCGAGTGGCCTCTAGTAAATTAATATTTGTAGACATTTTACCCATCATCTGCTCGGCTAAGACGTGCAGCGCGCCAAAATTTTGTCTACTCGATATCTCGTGCAAAATAGAAATATCTCTTTATATCTTCCTGTGCTAACATGGCAGTGCCAAAAATCTATCTCGTTCGGTCAAATGAAGACTTAAGGGTAATGTTTAGCTAATCTCTGGGTCTTTTATCTATAATTTCTAAAATGTCCATCAATAGAAAAAGTATCTCGTGTCAAGCGCGACTTATATCTCGCGTTGCACATCTTAGCCCGGCTAGCCTCAAACTAAGCATACTAACTTGTACTATGGGAACCACTTGATCACACCACCTTGATACCAGGATATTACTGAACTAATGCTTTTGAACGCTGACTTTGATTTTTAAATATAATAATATACCTAATAAATAAAAAATAAAAATCAAAGCAATGTCAAATATGAAACTAATTTAAAACAGTTATTAAAATGACAACTGTTGCTTTAAATTACAGCATGTATACTTTCGTCACATACGCCGCGGTCGAGTAGATAGTGCGTTATCCACAGTGTAGTTTATCAACGTTTGGAAAAGATAGAACACTTACCTTGACGTTGAAGAAGATGAGATCTGTAACAAAGAAGCAAAAATTTAGTATATATTTAAACAATTATTTACATTTAGATTTTTATTTTTAACTAGCAAAACTCACGCGACTTTACCTATGTAAGTTTACTTTTATTCAAACTTCAACTCCCTGTACTCGTTTTCTTTTCGAAATTGTTTTCTTAGTACACCTCTACACACCAAGACGAATATACTCGGAATATTTCATGTCTCTACGACCAGTGGTTTAGGCTGTAACGCACAGCCTAAACTTAAGTCTATATGTCAGTCAGTCAGGACAAAGATTCTTGTAATTGGTATAGATAGTGTTTTATAATGTTTGAGAAACTTAACAATTGAATTAGGAGAATAAGTTTTCATCATCATATGGAAAAGCTCAAAGCTGGTATAGCTTCTTTGCAGGCACATATCAGGTATTCTATACGTGGTAGGTTGCAAGCCCATCGCCGCTGCTAGAATATTACTGTTGGCATTGTGCAATTGAATTGGTGCACGAACGGTTTGAACCAATGAGCTTAGGATCAGAAGGTGGAATCACTTCCACTAGACCACCATTCTTCAGTTTTACACCTGTGAAATGTGTAATACCTATAAACTTTAGCCACTTTTTTGATACAACAATCATCATCTTCCTGCCCTTATCCCACACTAAGTGGGGTCGGCACAACAGGTTTTTTCCTTCCACTCTCTTCTATCAGCCGTCATCTCAGTGTTCACTCCTTTCTTACTCATATCATCTTTCACGCAATCCATCCATCTTTTCTTTGGTCTTCCTCTGGTTTTATAACCTTTCACATCCATATCTAACACTCTTCTCGTTATATGGCTTTCTTCCCTCCGCATGACATGCCCATACCACGCTAACCTATTACTCCTCAACTTATCCGTCACAGGCGCTACTTTCAGACTTCCTCTAATATACTCATTTCTTATTTTATTTTCTTATTTTTTATTTTACTTTCTTATTTTCTTATTTTTTTTTGATACAACAATAAGAACTCAAAATGACTTGCAACGTTTTATGCTCCGGGTCGGTTGCAGGATGCATTGCACAGGCATTTTGGACAGTCAAAGGCTGTATTTCAATAGAAAGCAGGTTACCCTATACCTACCCTATACCCATTTACCGGCTTTGAGGCACCTGAACCTTAACCGTGTCCACGACTAAATCAGAATAAGTTTATAAGTAATAGGACGACGAGAATAAAATATCTACGTCGACAAATTCCTCTAGGAAAGTTATTACATTTAATTTTGCTATTTGACTAAAATAGTAGTAAGTTTAAGAAAAATGTAAAACTGACTTCAACTTTTACTTAGATGATATATTTTTTTAAGTTATTTTATTTTCTACGACTTTGATTTTGAGATAATTTTTATTTGAAAGTAATTTCAAATCTAACCATTTTAACAATATGGTTAATGAGAAACGAGTTTTGACCGGTCCAGTTGAGTTGAGTTTTTGTTTGCAGTTAGTTCAAGTCCAGGAATGTAAACCCGCGCCAGTAAACCGATAATAGGTAAGCACCTGCTTTTGGTGTAAATGTACCAAAGCTTTGTCGCATACCAGCAGCATACCGTATCGCCATTTGTTTTTCAAGTCTTACTTACTCCGAGAAAATTCAAATTCGAGAAACTCGTTGCAAAGTTGGCATTCGTGCCTCCGACTTAGCAATCGCTACGTCAAAGGCTTTTTGATTTATATGCGCACTTGTGTCTGTTTTGTTTGGATTTTTCGGCATTACCTGCTGGACCGAAACAGACGAAAAACTTTTTAGATAAACTAGATAAGTTCAGAATGTATGTACTGCTTTTGGTGTAAAAATTCGGAACATTTTTTTATTGGTATTTAATAATCTGAATAAAGTTATAAAAAATACTGATAATTGGTATGGAAAGCACTTCAAACAAAATTCTACCTAGAAACTTCTTTTAATGAATTTTTCGATGACCTTTAAACTCTTTATCATAAACAACCTTCAAAATAAATGTAAAGCATCGTCTAGACATGCCTCCCAATAACAAAAAAAGTTTTCATTTGATAGAGCATCTGATCGGACGGTGACGTTGGATGTAGTCCATATCCATTTGACAACCGATGTGGCGCGGCGGGCGATTGTCCGCCTGCGACGCAGAAGGTTGCGGGTTCGATTCCCGCCTTGGGATAAATGTTTGTACGATCTGCAAATATTTATTCCGGATGTTCTGGGTATTTTCTATGTATAATAAAAAAAAAATCTATGTATATAATATAGTATTGTATTAAGTATATCAGTTATCTAGTACCCACAACACAAGTTCTGCTTGGTTTGGGGCTAGATGATGCTGTGTGGATTGTCCAGCATTATTTATTTATTTATTTTATTTATATCGCTTTTTACACCGCTAAAAGTAGTTCTATAGCTATAAGTATATTATGTACTTTTGCCTTAGAACCGCGATACTTAGTGTGGAACTTGCAAGTTCTCGTTCAAATAGTAACTTAGACAAAAGAGGGGTGGTATCAGGAGTTTCGCAGGGAGCACCTTGGGCCCGCTACTATTCGAATTGTTCAAACTTTTCCACTTTCGCGTTTCCTTTATCCGTTCAATAGTGTTTCTGCTAAGTTATTATTTTTTCTTTATCGCTTTCTTACTTTATAGCGCGAATGGGCCATTGCGACAGAGAAAGTAACAGACAGACAGTGTTAAATAATGTTATTTCCATTATTTTTTATCCAAAATGGAACGAGAATGTACTACATGTTTAACGATTATGATGATTTTTTGCAGAGAGATGTATACAGTTGGTTTTAAAACTTACTTAGAAGTTTTTTTCCTACAAAAGTAAATAAATAAAATGGAAAAATTGTATTTTTGTGAAAGTTATTTATACTGTTTGGAACTCTTTAATCCCCTGTTTTTTTGGGAGTAGCGTACACCCGGTAATAGAGACTTTCAGATTTTACAAGACATATCACAAAGACAATATTGCAAACTATTTTTTAATAAATAATTAAAGTGCTGCCGAAAAAATATAAGGTATTTATTTTAAAATTGAAATCTTATATCACAATTCAATACAAATTCAAACATAGTACAATGAATTAAAATCCAATTTGAAATCCAATTAACGTCCGATTCAATTGTTAAATCAATTAACACTAAATCGATGGTATTGTTTCAATTATACCATAAGCACGTTCCAAAAACACAAGTCGAGTAAAGAAGGTGGTGAGTGAAAGCAGGTTATTATTACTAGAGGGCTTTTATACGGGCAATTAGAAATCGGGCGATAATCGGTGATTTTTTTTATTTATTTAGTCCATCGGGTAGAAGGACATCCTACACTTCATCTTCCGGTTTGTGGTCGCCATTCGAGAACCTTTATTCTTCAGCGGTTGTTGGTTCTACGAGCTATATGGCTTGCCCATTGCCACTTCAACTTGATGATTCTGAGATCTATGTGACTTTGGTTCTTCTACGGTTTGCTGCATTTCTGTTCCTATCTCGCTGTAAAATTTTCTATCAATGCAAAAAACAAACCAAGTTGTAACTATTGCAACGTTTGGAGATAAATATAATGTATTTTTCTCCTTGTTATAGATAGATAGATAGATAACACTTTATTGATTACCACAAGTACACACATTTTAAAAAGAATAATACAGTAAACAATGCAGTAACGCAATGGGCAATGGGTGGTTTATGTTCGTTACTTTGTTTATTTCAAGGCAACAATGCTTTGTAATAAAGTGTTGGTCGTTCAGCTCTGGTCCTCAACCGTGAGCTCGACTGCTATGATCGTTTTAAATTTTTTGTACTAGAAGACAATAATTTCGTAACACAAACCTTCAACAACGGCTTCCGAATTTGTACGAAGATGCCTTCGTATCCGTTGCTCGGGTATGTTCGGGTCCCATAAAACTATAATTTTGTGTTTGAACGCATAGCTAAAAGATAAATTTCCGAAACCGTGATCCTCCTAATACTTGGCATTTGGATCTTACGGTACGGGTTATTACGGGTTATCAAGCGAACAACCTTGTTGACGGTAGCCTCTCTAGTGGGGCATCTGTTTGTGTTACACGTGAATTATTTTTGATTAATTTGACGATCGATGTGGCGTGGCGGGCGAATGCCCGCCTGCGAGTTTCGGTAGTTAAGACGTTGCGGGCTTGATTCCCGCCTTGGGATAAATGTTTGTACGATCTGCAAATATTTATTCCGAGCTTTCTGGGTATTTTCCATGCATAATGATATAATGTATGATTGTCCAGCATTATTTATTATTATTATTATTTATTATTAAAGTTGCCTAAAGTTTCCAGTCCAAAGCACCTTAAAGGCAAAGATAACATCTGAACGCAGCATCAATATTAATTTTGCTCTTCACTACAAGAGCGCGTTCAATTGTGGCGCCCTCTTGTGTCTTTATTGCCTCGCGAGACGTAATTAATGAAAGACTAATGGTATTTACGTGGGTTTTAAGGAAAATTATGAAATTTAAACGTAAACTAAACGAAATTATTATTTTATTTTAGTAATAGCGAAAGAGCACTGGTGGTCTAGTGGAAGTGACCCTGCCTTCTGATTTGAAGGTGGTGGGTTCAAATCCAGTTTGAATCACCACTCCACCGTGTCTAAGATGTGTTGATCGTCGTAATCATAGCAAGTCAAAATCTTTCTGAGGATGCTTCGTAGAGAAACACGTGTCGATATCTAAGGATTAAAGTAGCGGAATAGTACTATATATTAAATCGTTTATTTTATAATATTACAAGAATTTGATTGTCGAAATTGACCTGTCTGAAATATCAATTCAAAAACCGTTTGGAGTTTGAATCGAAACATAAATTTGACGATATGTCGTCACGGGAATTGGGCTCCAGGTAAGCCATGTGCTTGTTCCATCATCAAATCTTTCAAAAATCCCTTACTACATTCAGCTTAGGTGATGATATGCTGGCATATATGGTAAAACCTAAGTCCCTGCCACACGTGCTACAACGCCTATCATCCTCACAATAAGTCCGCCTAATCCAGACAGAACTGGATTTATCGAGTCGAATCTCCACGCTCCAGTGGGAGGGGCGACGCCATTTCTATTCATGTATGTCTTTTTATTATTTTTTTTGTTTTATTTCTTTGATATTTCTGTCAAAAATTGATTTGTGGACTTTAGGGTCCGGTACGAAGTTTCGAGTATAAAACATCTAATAATTTCGCATCACTTTTTTAGGGTTCCGTACCCAAAAGGTAAAACGGGACCCTATTACTAAGACTCCGTTGTCTGTCGACCTGTCCGTCTATCCGTCTGTCACCAGCCTGTTTCTCATGAACCGTGATAGTTAGAGATTTGACATTTTTACAGATGAAATATTTTTGTTGCCGCTATAACAACAAATACTAAGCAACCGAATAAAATAAATATTTAAGGAGGCTCTTATACAACAAACGTGATTTTTTTTTGCCGTTTTTACTATAGATAATACTACGGAACCCTTCATGCGCGAGTCCGACTCGCACTTGATCGGTTTTTTTACTTAAAGTAGATAATTGATTGTTGGTGTCTGTGGAGCTTACTACCAAAAAATACAGTTCCTCGCGTTCAAGCCTAGAAAAGCAAACAAAAAACTTGTGGCTTGGTTCTACCGTTTTATAAATAATGCTTTTTAAAATATTATATGATCATGGCAAAATAATAAATATTCATGCCATATAATAAATATTATATGGCATGACTTTAATGGATGAAGAAGGCTCAAAATAGTTTATCTTAGAACACTGTAAGAGGCTTGCGGGAGAGGTTTTTAAAGAATATGTAAGGAATAAAACTTGCTTCAAAACTCAATTCAAATGAAAAACTTATAAATTAGTAATTAAATAAATAAATAATGCTGGACAATCCACACAGCATCATCTAGCCCCAAGCTAAGCAGAGCTTGTGTTATGGGTACTAGATGACTGATATACTTAATACAATACTATATTACATACATAGATATTTTTTATTATGCATAGAAAATACCCAGAACACCCGGAATAAATATTTGCAGATCGTACAAACATTTATCCCAAGGCGGGAATCGAACCCGCAACCTTCTGCGTCACAGGCGGACAATCGCCCGCCGCGCCACATCGGTCGTCTATTAATCGGTCGTCAATTATTTTACTATTGTCTGTAATCATCTTATTTTCTACTAGCTGACCCGCTCGCGACTTCGTCCGCGTTGTATTTTGCTCTTGGCCTTAAGGAAAAATAGAAAAATGCTAAAGATAGAAAGATATTACAAAATTTCTATACATACGAAGCTCTGAGTATTTTCATCAGGTGCTACAATAAATAGGTTTTGAGGGTCAGTGACTCGTGAGCATGCGACGTAAAGCTGACCATGCGAAAAACAGCTAGTCCTAAGATCGAAACCTGCAGCTTTAAGTGTTTGTTTGACCTCAAGATTTGTTGATGGTTGATTCGACTGCTTCGGCGGCTTTTTATGTGCCTTTTTTATATATTGATTTAATTGATAATCGAAATAATAATATCCTGAAGAGAACTTAGACTACAACCAATAGCATTACTATTGTGCTTTGATCTCTTAAAAAGTCCTCAGAAAAATTGGAGTTGGTATTTTTGCCACGACTGTGCTGAATCCGATAGTCCACAGAATACCAACATCACGGCAAATAAGTGCCTGAGGCGACATGGGCTATCACTGATACATGCTTCTTTTGAGGTCTGGTCCCAGTGTTGGTCATAATCTAATATGCCACATGTTCTTCAGGTAGGTGTACTTGACATCTTCTCATGTATATAAAATACGTGGGGCCACGTACTGTGTGCAGCAACAAACGTAAGCCGTAACATTCACCATTATTCGAATTTACTGTACACACCCGACCAAGAGCATGTTTTCGCCTCGTCGGCGTGTATTGAATGTATTATTGCTACATCGGAACTTCATTATACGTCAGGCAATGCCATCTCTGTTTTGAATTTGTTAAACTGATGAACCTGTTTTTGACACAATTCTCACTCAGAGAATAGGACCTTAAAATATATATTTACCTCTCAGTGCCATCTAGTTCTAAATCAGGTTAACTAAAACATGCTCAAAAAAAATTCAAAAATACAAACAGTCATCATACTACGTACAGAAATGAACTCGGCACCTTAGGCACAGCAGCCGCTGACCTGTCCGCTCAGCCAAATCAACCATGTCAAAAAGAGCGAATTTACAGAACGCTATCTTTCTGTAACTTTTCCCGTAAACAATTCCCGTTTTTCTACTCCAAATGATTGAATTTTTGAAAACAAAAAAACCGGTATCTAATTATTTCTTATGTTATTTCTTCATGCTAAATTTCAAACCCATATATGCAAGTTTTAAGAGTTTTTCATACAAACTTCATCCCCTTTTTACTCCCGTTTTAGGGATGACAGCTCAATGAAACCCATTCTAAGTTTTAAGTTGGACTATAAGCTAACTACTTTTGCAAATCGCAGCAACATTCATTGCGCAGTTTTTGCGTGATGCGTGTACAAACAATTGTACAAACAATTGTACAAACAAACATTTTTTTTTTTAAATGTCGATTCCGTCTTTCTACCTCATTTTAAGCACTATTAGCAAGGTTTCAGCTAAATATCTTTAATGTACAGACTTTTCGACCTCTACAGTTTTATTATAGTATAGATTTTGTCAGCTGAAAGTTCTATAGTTTTCCGTAAAGTTCCGTCGTACAAAACTACTCATGTGTCGCAGAGTCATCTTTAGATCTGAAATGCGACTATTCAGACCTACCACCGATTCAAGAACATACGAGTCGGTTGAGAAACTACAAAAAAATTTAGAGGATTGAAAGTGTGTTGAATAGTGTTATTATTATTATACTCAAACAATGAGACTTAACACCTGTATGCCTCAGGTTGATGGACGCAGATAAGTGCATTGTAGGGCACGCCTCTTACGAACGTGACCTACGAGACAATGCTTTTTTTTTGTAACCACTTAAGATCAGGTGGGCCATCTGCTTATTACATAAGCAAGTCAAATAAAAAAATATATATTTCAATGTAGCCGAATCGTGAGTCATCGAATCACACAGGTTCGATTCCCGCCTCGTATTTATCTTTTACCGGGATCTTTTTGTTTGAGGGATCAATGCATTGGTCTGATTGTTCTTGGAAATAACGGAACTAAGAGTGTTTATTTTCTTTTGATGATGTAATAGTATGAAGTACTACAACTATGTATATTTCTATCTTGTAAAAGCGTATTGTATTTCTGTTTGAAAGGTGAAATTACAGGCACATCATCATTAGTATGTCTCTGGTTATGAGACGCATTTTTTTTTATACAATGTGCTGATGGAACAAGCATATGGGCCACCTGATGTTAAGTGGTTACCATCGCCTATAACAAAGCATTGCCTTGAAGGTCACATTCTTTAGGAACGTAACCCACAATACACTGCTTTGCGTCCATCAACCTTAGGCATACAGGTATTTAGCCTCATGTGCCTGTATTTACACCGGCACCCACACCCTTCAAACCGGAACACAGCAAGTTGCTTGGCGGCAGATATAGAAATGGTGGTAGTACTTCCCCGGACGAGCCCTTCACTAAGAGCTCTACTACTACGCATGGCAGTTAATTACAGGGCAGTACATTCATCACCCTAGGGCACACAGGTGTTATGCTTCATGGGCCTGTAACTGGACATTCACTTTGATACCTAATATTAAAAATATATTGTACCTACCTAGCTCCTCCTTTCACATTGTTATCGTACTTATCGTACCTACGTAGCCTACATAGGTAGTACTAATTAGTATAATAGGTTGACGTAACTCGTTTTTTTAGCACCAGCACAAACCTTAGTGGTTTAATGATGCTATTTATTTAGTTCTAATTCTATTGTTGTTAAATGGTAAATAAATAAAAAAAAAAAAAAAAAAACTATTTATAGATAGATATGCGGAATATTTGCCAACACAGGTTAAAAGAGAATAACCAATATTCAAGACCTTATTATACTTAGGAATAGAAACTTTGACAGTAATAGTTGAGTGAGGATTTAATGGTTTACTTTTGTGCCCATCGGTTAGAGAATGAGGCACAGGATTATAATTTAAAAAAGTGGTGAAAAATAGCCGGATATTACCAAAAAGTCCGGATATGTTTGTAAAATTAAATTAATATCAAATATTAACTATATTTTATTTAATTTTTGTGTTAAGTACATTATTACAAAATTAAATTGATTTTAGGGGAGTTAAAACACCAATGTCTCAAAGTGTGGTTGAATCAATGGATTGTTCAAATTTCAATTTTAATGTTTGAATTTGCCTCTGACTACTTCTCTTAGACATCCTGAAAAAAGCTTAAAAAAAACGTAGGTTAAGGTACGTAAGTGAGATTTTTGCCTAATTTTTCAAATTAAAAAGTTATGTGTCATTCGAAAACTTGCACCAAGATTTATAAACTTCTATGGAATAAACTGGAGCCTTGTTGCCCATACACATGCGACATTCCAAAGTGATTATTGTAATTTCATTATTTAAACGGCTTTTTACTTTAACTTGGCTACAACTGTTTATCCGGCTTTTCAAAGCACACAAAATAAAAAAAACGAGTGTGCTTTAGACCACATGACTGAAGTAAAACTTCTTTAATATACGAAACGTAACTGGCTATGAGAGAAAAAGAGAAAGAACAGTGCTTTCATACCATCTAGTGGTAGTGTTAAACGTTTAACGCAACCTTGTTGTAAGTCGCATTAGAAGTATTACTTCAATAAATGGATATAACTTGTAATGTTTAAGAAACTAAAAGTGAGAAAGCCGGGCAGGACAAGTTTGGACGGATGGTAGCTCAAGTCACGGGCAACCAAGCGTGGCATATTAATTCGCGTACAAAGGGCGCGCCGCCGCCAATTTCAGCCAAATTTCATAGAAGACAGTTTCGGAAGTAGCTAAATTTTCGGTTGTAGAAACAAAGGTTGAATAGCTTGTGAGCGTGAAATTGTTATCGTGATTTCCATACATATAACTGTTATATCTATATGTAGGTATAACGAGGGATGTGGATTCATATCCCTTTCAGTGCATAACTTTTAGAATGGCCTGTGAGGGAAAGCTTTGTCATAGGTGATGGTAACCACTTAATATCAGGTGAGCCATCGGCCTTTTCCATCAACAATCATATAAAAAAAAGTTTATGTACACTAAAGCGAAATAAGGAATTTATGATCTATGATTGAATATTACAATATTAGATAGGCGGAGTTGCCCATTTGGACGATCTAATGGCAAATCTATCGGCGCCTCGACGTCGTACGACGGTTAAATGAAGCGAAAAATTAGGAGCTTTCAATGACTGACTCAATAGAAACATCACCTTTTATTTCATAAACATTTTATTGCTGGTTTTATTTGGTTTGATTCAGTGGGTGGATAGTTTTTTCCGAGATTTTGATCTTAAATGGTATTGTTTTATTAGAAATATAATGGGTAGGTATGTGTCGAAAGTAATATTGGACGAGTCAAAAGTAATATTATCACAGATTTTTATGTTGCTAAGGGTTTGTTCTAAGAGATCTAAGGGGATATCTACAGTGCCTAGTAACTTTTTTAACACGACTTTGTTTTAGTCTAAAGTTTGACGCCATATGAGCCATTGCGCTCCTTGGTAAATGCTGAGTGGATGCCTTTTTTTGCCACTTTCTGTTTTATTTTTATATCTACTTTATGTATTTTGTATTTTTTGTGTGGTATTATATTCTATTCTACTTACGAAAATAAATAATTAAATAAAACACCCCCTAAAGTTGGGAAGCCTGTCTAGCAGTGGGTTCATTTAGTCTAATGACGACAAGGTGAAAGCTTTTGTTACAGTACATCTTTTAGAGATGCAAAGATTTATTATTAGGTATAAGTTATACAACAAGACACAAATTATATTTGACGACCGATGTGGCGCGGCGGGCGAATGTCCGCTTGCGACGCAGGAGGTTGCGGGTTCGATTCCCGCCTTGGGATAAATGTTTGCACGATCAGCAAATATTTATTCCGGGCGTTCTGGGTATTTTCTATGTATAATAAAAAAAATCTATATACATAATATATTGTACTAAGTATATCAGTCATCTAGTACCCATAACACAAGCTCTGCTTAGCTTGGGGCTAGATGATGCTGTGTGGATTGTCCAGCATTATTATTATTATTATCATTGTTTTCCTTACCAATTGACTTGAGAGTTAGAAGTTAATTTAGGATTACAACCCCACAATCAATTATTGGTAGCATTGCGAGAGCTTACCCTGCTACCCTGCACCTTATCTCACCCGCCCAATAGGTAGCGTTAACCGATTGAGTGTAACCGATTGGAAGTAAGTAACCGATTAGGTAAAACTTTAAGAAGGTACATAACTCTGCGTTCGGTTTTGAGTTAGAGCGTTTCATAATTTTGGTAACAATCAAGTTACAGTGGCATTGAGCAGATCTTTTTGAAGTAATACTTCTTATGCGAGTTCTTTTTATTAAAGGCTTTTTATTTTTTTTACTTATTTGCTCTTTGATACTCAGTAAGATGAAGGATAGGGGAAAGTGGTGGGGCAAACCTGTTATGACGACCCCATATGGCGTGATAACTGGGATAAAGACAGGAAAATTATGATTATTCATTGATACATAGCTTTTACTATAAAAAAACCTAGTATTTTAATAAAGTTTAGATAAAAACTAAACCTAATTATTACCAATCCTAGTCTTAACTAAGTTTAAGCAGAAGCAAAACGGTGTAAATCGATTTCCTCCGCAAACTAAGCCACAGCTAAAGCACGCACAGATCGCAACAGAGCTCTGAAACCTCCCCACACCCCCTGCAACCCTTGTAGAATCACTAGACTATGATAATTAACGGCGTGCGATCGTTTTCGCAAATTCGCTTTAGTACCTTGTACCTTGCGAATAACACCTGTATCTAAAGTAATCATCATCCATAATATGACGACCGATGTGGCGCGGCGGGCGAATGTCCGCCTGCGACGCAGGAGGTTGCGGGTTCGATTCCCGCTTTGGAATAAATGTTTGTACGATCTGCAAACATTTATTCTGGATGTTTTGGGTATTTTCTATGTATAACAAAAAAAAAGCAAATAAAATAAAAAATATCAATATAAATGTAATGTATTATATTAGTAGTTCAAGTACAGTAAGTATATCAGTCATCTAGTACCCATAACACAAGCTCTGCTTAGTTTGGGGCTAGATGACGCTGTGTGGATTGTCCAGCATTATTATTATTATCTATATTTGTGTTTTTGCATCTCTAATTATTGTTTGTCTGATCCTTCTAACAAACTTATAATGGTAGGTTTATGATATGCCTTCGCAGGTCTTAGGTCATTCAGCCCCGAGCTGTGACCTACATGACCTGAGTCTAGATCGCGATAACGTTACATCTTCATTGTAATAATGAGGCCTTTTGTTATCAAAATAATTGGATGGTGGGTACTACACTGTATACTTATAAACTAACGTATTGTGATATCGTTTGAGAGGCTATTCATATTTATAATTAATATTTCTTTTAGTTTATAGTTATTTTCATACAAATTTCAACCCCCACTGTACACCGTTTAGATGTTTAATTTTGGCAATTACTTTCAGTATTCAGTGGTTTAGGCTGTAAATTCGACGTGTAAAGGAATACAGCGGCTGTTGAAATTTGTATGAAAATAGGTTAAAGCGGGCGAAGTTGCGCGTTTTAATTAGTTATAATATGCACCAAGTGGGATCCCGTGGAACTTTTGGGATTATTAATATATTTAATGTCATAATTTGTTTTAAAAACATTAAAACACATGACCTACCTAATTCTGAGCGGTCACCTCTGCCTATAACAATAGCTTAATGTATTACCTCACAAAGCATCAGTGACTTGGCTCATGTGACATATTATCTTACTACGTAATCGTCTATCTAAGACGTAAACATGTATAAAAATGTATGAAATGTTGGGGCATCTGCTTGTACAGTCAACTGCACTAGAATGTATACAATTATTTACTTTAAAAATGCTATTACAACATTACTATAAACTTTTAAACAGTAAAAACTCAAATACCATGTTATCAGTTGATGAGTTCACTTATTTTTTGCATTTTTTCCCTGAAAATATTAACTGTTACATTGTGACACTATTTTGAAAGTTACGAATTGTATACATTCCAGTGCAGCTGACTGTACTACCACGTGTTCTATTTTTTTAATTTTGGTATCGAATCCAGACATATAAAAAACCTTCATAAAATACCAACTCACTTTGAATACCAACCTCTACACAATGGAGTATAACCATTCACCTCACACCTCGTCGGAATTTCAATCTACCCTCAAATCAATTACAAATAAAAGTCGCGTCATAGAATTGTGGTATTAATGTGTAGAATTGAAACTCCTATGTGCATACATACATTTAGCCGTAGCCAAAAGTTCGAAACGTAATTTGGTTGAAAAAAAAAATACAAATATTTTATTTTTGGAATCATTAACTTTCTCATACAAGAACTAAAAATATTAGTGAGAACCTAAGTCTATAATTAAGACATATGCGGCAAATTATATCTAAAGACCAATTTAACTTACAGAGTATTTTGTCAATTTTATTTGAAGGTTTATACCTACCTCAAAATATAATTTAACTATTAAATATTTTGTAGTGCTAGAGAATGTGTAGGTAACTAGTCAATTGATTTGTTGATTCTAAAAAAAATATAAAAACACTATGAAATTTCACCTTTGTTTTCTAATTATATTACTCAAATATGCAGTTTAAAAAGTTTTTTTTTACAGTTTCACTTCTATGACGTAATATTTAATTTACTTAATCTCGCATCACCCACTGCATGAAAATCGAGCCAAAGATCATTAAATCACTTCGGCCCACAAAACCTATTTAAAAAAGCGATTTTTTATCCCGCCCTATTCAGCTTAGAAATGCGCATTACTCCCTACGTAGGGTCACCATGATGTGGGTAGGATAATCTCTGACACATTTAAGAAACATGAAATAGAAAATGATTTGCTCCACTATGCGTAAATTATTACTTTAAGAAAAACGCGATGAAAAATATCCCTTCCATTACCTATCATGGATGATGTAAGAGAATGTTCCAGAGTACAGGTAGCAACATCAGCTGAGTACTGTCATTGCGGTCACCATGCCACCTGCCAAGTATGGTACCGGCAGTGGATTTATCCAGAGCTGATAACGTGACCTTGTTACTCATAAAGTCAGCGTAAGTTTGAACAGCAACACCGTGTTTTGATTCTTTCTATTTATTTTAAACTTTCTGTTAAAAAGTCAAAATACTGAGTTTATTAGTGACAGTAAAAGCAATAAAAACATTTATTCCAATGCGGGAATCGAACCCGCAACCTTGTGCGTCGCAGGCAGACATTCACCCACCGCGCCACAACTCGGTCGTCATTATTTAAGACGTTTCAAGATGATCTCTGCAGATATTATTGAATAAATGCTTTTTGACTTTGATTAAGTTTATCCATGTATCCTCTCATTTCACAGTCACCCTAATATTTCTATATAAGGTGCTTACCTTGCACGGCTGTTCCATTTAATTTATTTCCAAGAGAATGTTAATTCGGGCCTTATTTGCAGAAGTGCGCACTGCGCAGCCCTTAGACTTGAAAAATAGGCTTAGAAATTTACATCTACAAGCAGATGTAGGTCTTATATCAGATCCATCAACGAGTGAGAGAGATGCCAGACAAGCGGGCTTACTCACTTCACATTTGTTTCTAATGGCCTTATGTATGAAAATTTGTTAAAAACTAAACAATGTACCTATAAAATTACCATCTGATTGTTACTATGACAAACAGTAATGGAAATTATTTAAATAAAATAAATAAATAATAAATATTTGTGGACATTTTTACACATCATCTAGCCCCAAACTGAGCATAGCTTAGGGCTATGGGACTGGTTCCCATGACTGATATAATTATTACATAACTTTTTTTTGTAAATACATGCCTAAAAATATATTAGACTCAGACACAGAACAAACATCTATGTTCGTCACACAAAATATGTTTGTTCTCGGTCGGGATCAAACCCACAGCCTACACCTACAGCGTAGAAGGCAGGGCTACTACCAACTGAGCTGTGAAGACTGTCAGAATAACGCACGCAGGATTGTAAGAGATTGCATAAACTAAGGAAACCCATAGTTGTGTTTTTAATACGATTGCTGATGGAACAAACAAACGGCCCACCCGATGCTAACATCACGTAAAACAAAACATTGCCTTGTAGGTCACGTTCGTTAGAGACATGCCCTACAATGCACTGAGGTATGCAGGAGTTAAGCCTCATGTGCCTGTAATCTCGCCGGCACCTCTTCAAACCGGAACACATGAAGCTGCTTGACGGCAGAAATAGGAATGGTGTTAGTACACTAAGAACTACTAGGCTTCTTCTAGGCTTGGTTGCGAGGAACTCGCGTTTAGATTCACCTAGATTTAAGACGTTTCAAGATGATCTCTGCGGATATTACTGAACAAATGATTTTCGACTTTGACTTTGACTACTACTAAACTTGGTAGATAAACTCGAGTCGTACACTACGATGATTCTTACCTAAGATTGCCAGTTACCACCATAAAAGCAATAACACAAGAAACGCCCACATGTGATAACAGTAAATAATTGAATGTAATTACTCCGATATGTAAAGTGAGTCCCGAGGTAATGCGGAGGTGCTAAGACCCTCGCTGCGTCGTATTTATTATTCAGGGTAACTAGATTTATTGTTCTGGCAACACCTAGGGTTAAGGTGCCATACGGAAATGTCGCATGAAACTGAAGTTTAAGTTCAAATAAATTATTTCCAAACAGAGGTTAAATACGTGAAAGAATCAGAATTTTAAGAAGACTAATGTGGTAATAAAAAAAATACCACAATTCATTACAGTTATCAAAAAACATATTTCAAAAATTTAGATGTTTCTGTGTCTTATTTATGTATTGTGTAATATGACCACTCCTTAGCGTATAGTTAAACGTTTTATTACAACACTCAGTTTTAAGGAGCTCATTATTGCATGCTTCAGTTTGATTGCCAATATGTGCCAATGTCCTTCGTAAAAGTAATACTGACTGTTGCATGACATTTTAAGTCAAAGCCAGAAAGTATTTTATCTATTTAAATCGTAAAGACGTCATAAAACTTGTTTTTAGGGTTCCGTACCCAAAAGGTAAAACGGGACCCTATTAGTAAGACTCCGCTGTCTGTCTGTCTGACTATCTGTTACTAGGCTGTATCTCATGAACCGTGATAGTTAGAGAGTTGAAATTTTTGTTATAGCGGCAAAAGAAATACATTATCTTTGAAAAATTCAACTCTTTAATCATCACATTTCATGAGATACAGTTTGGTGACAGATGGACAGACAAACAGACAGCGGAGTCATAGTAATAGGGTCCGGTTTTACCCTTTGGGTACGGAACCCTAAAAAATACTAGTTGTAGAAGCCTATGTCCACCATTGTACTTATTTAGGTTGATGTAAGTAATTAGTTGTTTCTTTTATGTATTTGAACTTTCATAAACAATTTATAAGAAAAACTTCAACGACGCTCTGGTTTACCTTGATTGACACGGCGGCGGCGGAGTGGAACTGCGGCGTGTTGACCAATGGGGGAGAAACGGAACAATTACGGTTAGTATAATACAAGTGCCTAAGTACAGCGTAAGTACATATAGGTGGGTAAAGAAAAATAATATATTTTCAATCCACCATTGATGCAAAACTAATTAATTACATCAATGCCCATTGAATAAGAGGAACTTTATCAATTTCGCGATGAACTGGCTCTTTTGTACGATCTTATACGCTAAATTGAAATGGTTTAGCCGCAGGCAATCTGATGTGGTACGGCCGTTGCCAGAACCTTAAGCGCGGTAGATAAAGTAAAGTAGATATTTCTTATGTACTTAGATGTCTGAAAAGCTTTTTAATGCGTGCAATAAAAAGTTTTCAAAATAGTTTTATAATTTTTCACGAAAACACCATTTTTAGATCTGATTGGCATTACTATTTTTCAAAACTGACATTTTACATAGGCTTAATTATGAAATTCAAATTCTAATTTCAATCTCGTTTCAGCTCCACAAAAAACGAGAATTGAGCCTCTGTATGACTCAGGTTGACGGACGCAATGGAGGCGATGCTTTTTTTTATACGATTATAGTTACCACTAAACATCTTTTGGGATGTCTGCTTGTTGCATTTTTGCGGGTTCCGTACCAAAAGGGAAAAACGGGACCCTATTACTAAGACTCCGCTGCCTGTCTGTCTGTCTGTCACCAGGCTGTATCTTATGAACCGTGAGAGTTGAAATTTTCAGATGTACAGATGATTTATTTCTGTTTCCGCTATAACAACAAATACTAAAAAATAGAATAAAATAAATATTTGAGGGGGCTCTAATACAACAAACCTGTTTTTTTTGCCGTTTTTATTATAGATACTCGCACTTGGCCAGTTTTTTTATAATTAACTAATTTTGTCCGTTGCAGTGACATGCAAATTAAGTGACAGATTTTCATGCGTCAGTCGCTATACCTACTTCTTAGTTAGTTCAACATCTTTCACAGGTTTTGACACCTGGCAGGTCTACTCTTGGAAAAAAAAACGAAGTTTCGTATTGTCGTTTTGAGTTACACTACGCGGCATGTCAGACAGCGACAACTTGACTTTTGACGGCTACCGAGTTGCCCCGCAGTGTATTACAAAACGACAATACGAAACATCGTTTATCGATTCTAAGAGTAGAACTGCTGATTCCTTCACTAAACTACACATCATAGAATCCAACCAGTGATGAGTAAAACCTGCATAAGTTCTCAGCGCATCAATTTTAATTCATAACCTCAAACCTCTTTGGAGGAAGCATCTAAGTGTTTTATCTTGTCTCGTCTCGCCACGGAAAGAACCAAGCATACCTGGGGTGCTAATTTATGTAAAGACTTTGAAGGATTTGAGTGGTTCGTTGAGATTTGAATATAGCTACGTAATTTTGATTAAATTGTTATTTTGCAACTTTGTAACAGCAAATATACGTAACTGGCAGTTAGCTATAGGTAAGTGGAAACGTGCGTGATTTTGTCCGCGGGAAGCTACTTTCATACAAACTTCAACTCTGCTGCATCTTTTCAGGGGTTGAATTTCGAGAACTCCATCTTTGGTACACCGTTAAGCGTCAAGACAAACCTACCTTCAAAAACTCAAGCCTACGACCAGCTGTTTAGGCTGTGCGTTGTTTATATTAGTCAGTTATTGATATTAGATTGGCACCACACTGGAGCTTCATTATTTACATTATTATTATTTTGTAACAAGATCATACAAAAAAACGGTAGGAATCAAGCCGTAAGTTTCTTGCCGGTTCTTCTAGACTTAGTCGCGGGGAACTGGCGCTTAGATTCACCTAGATTTAAGACTTTTCGAGATGATTCCTGCGGATATTACTGAATAAATGCTTTTTGACTTGACTTTTTCAATCAAAGAAAATACTAGGTACTGGATCGTTAAAACAATCAACAAAAAGCAACCAAGAGAGTACTATGAAAACTGTAAGATTTAGTTAAGTCACAACTATAAAGATATGAATGGCAATCGAAAGTACAAAAGGACGAATATTTGTCAAAAGTTTCAATAACTCTGTCTCTTCTACTATATAAATCTCACTGAGTCAACCTTGTCTATTACTATTGGAAAGATTGAAAGTAATCTAGATATTTCTAGAATGTTTTATTTTATGACTCAATATTTTATGTTTTTGTGGAGTTGATATTCACATTTCTATCTGTCTAATTTCTGTTATTTAAAATGTATTTGTGTTTTGAAGGCTTAAAACTTTATAAGTAGGATTTTATGGATTTTAAGTCTGGGTCAAAAATACTTTACTTATTACTGCTTGCATAAAACTTCAGTAGTTCCAACAAGTATACTATTTCAATGCAACCTATCTGATTCCTTGGCACCTGTTATCCATTTGGTGAGCATTGGTTTCCGCAACTAGGTCTCTGGCGGGCTTTTTCAGCCTTTACCCTCGTCTCATCCCATAAAAAGATCAGAACTTTAACCCGCAAACCCACAATTACCCAAATACGACAATCGAGCCCTAGCGGCCCTGCATGCCGTCGAATTAAATTCCCTAATAAGAGGGATTTTTCCCACTTTTGTTCCACTATCTCATAAAAGATGCATTCGCCGGAACAGGAAAATTAATTTCAGACAATGCGAGCCGCCGGGCGCGTAACAGGGACTTTGATGGCGGAGATAGGGCTACCCCGCTTCCCACTCGACACATTGAGGCAAGCCAAACAGGATGACCAGCTAAAAAAAATTAACCATGAAAAATCATATCTTCTCTCTCTCTCTATCATGATGATGGTGTGTGGAAGATGCATCTTCCTGCCCTTATCCCACACTAAGTGGGGTCGGCACAACAGGTTTTTTCCTTCCACTCTCTTCTATCAGTCGTCATCTCAGTGTTCACTCCTTTCTTACTCATATCATCTTTCACGCAATCCATCCATCTTTTCTATCACACCCTAAAGAGTATTTTACATCCTAAATCTAAATCTTCAGGGTTTGAAGGGTGGAGGGGATTATATAGTGTATATTATATGATAAATATAAATTTAAAGGAGTTTACTCAGTTATTTACCGTATCTTCTTTCAAAATATTTTTACTTTTTGTGCGGAAATAATTAATTAACAAATAAACTCTGTAAAATATTTTAATCCATGTCGATCCATACCATTCAAAACATTTAGGGTAAGTGTGAATTTTATTATTAGGCACCTATTGACTACTTTTTTTGTTTTTTTATTTACTTTCTAATGGTTTTATTGGTTTTTTGCAAGTTTTAGGTGACCCATTGTTTTTATTTTGTGTTTTAAGGGTCTAATACATAATTTTTATGTAACTATTTGTGCCTGAAATAAATTACTTTTATTTTCTACTTCCTCATTTAGGGGTACCTGGACATCCTCAAAGAACCTTGAGCTGATACTTGGTTATACTAAAAGATCTGAAAAGACATCTACTGTGGCTTTGGGATATTTTTTTTATTACGAAAGTTTTAGTCTGTTTTGTAGGAGATGTTTTGAACTTGTAAAAGACAGCCCTATGTGGAATAACCCAGTGTTAACATCTAGATGGACGACTTGAATACTGTTTAGTGGGTTTGCGAGAATTTAAACACAGCTTTTGAAATATGCGGTGTGGTTTGAAAAATTCAATTTAAAGTCACGGTTTTTAGTTTTGAACTTGCCATTTTCCATCAAGTTACCTAAACAGGTAAACAGTCACATGCCTCTAAATAAAATGGAGTCAAAGAAGACATGGTAATGAGAGTAAAAAAATGGCATGCTTAGATGGAGTGGGCATAATGCTCATTTTAGTATACACTGGTCAAAATAATAATTAAAAAAATTTAACACTGTTCGTAGAATTGAAGGTATATTTTTATCAGTGCTTAAAGTGTATATTTTTTCCTGAAATTCAACAAAATCCCCTAAATAATTTGGTTGGAGCTTGCATGAAATTAACTTGAAAACAATACGCGTAGTATATTTTGTTTAATAGAATAAAATATAAAAAAATAATTTTCTAACACAGAAGAACCATACCAAAATAAATTAAATACCTAGGCGACTATCAAAAAAGAAAAATATATTTAAATAGGTAAAGATTGCGATTGGATGTCGAGAATTGCCTATTACGCGGCCCTGAACGAGCAATATTGCTGCTTTATCCAATTTATGGTCCAACTTCACTATTGCCTCAGACAATTGCGATTTATTTGGAGCATTCTTTGAATTTGGAACGCGACTGTGTGATATAGAGTTGCCTCTGAGTATTTTTTATAACAAGGCTGTATAAAAATTATCCTTAGATCTTTTTTACTTCACAAATTTATTTAGGACCAAACACAAATACACTCTGGAAACGTATGGAAGACGCCTATGTCCAGCACTTTTACAGGCTGATGATGATGATGATGATGAAATACGCCTTGAAAGCAGAAGGTTCAAGGTGATTTGTAAATTGAAATTATTTTAACCGTAGAAGAACCAAGACTCCCGACATAGCTCTAAAAGTCAGCAGATTGAAGTGGCAATGGGCAGGCCATATAGCTCATTGAACTGATAATTGCTGGGCAGATTCTCAAAAGGTGACCTCAAACCGGAAAAAGAAGTGTACGCCCTACCGACGGACTGACGTCATTGCTACGATCGCCGGAAATCGATGAATAAAAAAGACTCAAAACCGTTCTTCATAAAACCGTGTAGATAAGGCATATATCCAACAGTAACTTCTACAGGCTGATGATAATATTTTTTATTTCAAAGCATCAAAATATTATATTTTTTAGTCTCGATTAATGTTTGAGCCTGCTTTAAAATACGGGCATCAGAACCAGTAAAACGAGATACATTAAGCCGAGAGCTTCATAAAAACCTTCACAGCCTGATTAAGACTGCAGTAAGTGTTTAATTTGGCCTTCCATATATTTTAAAAGGTACTTGCAACATTAGGGAGGCATATACTGCGGCAGGTTAATGGTAGCACTGTTTTATAGCCGTCATTATGGGCGAATCTTCCTACCAGAGTAGCAGGCAGCTAGTTCACTGCACTCATTTTACTTAACTACTATTACTCTTCTAGTAGTTCTGCTAACAGAAGACTCGCAACTAGGTACAAACTTCTACTAATAGTAATCTAGTTCTTCACTGAATTTTGAGAAGCTATTCTACTTATCTTGCCGTAGGTCCTCAGTAGATCTTAATATTTTTTTTAGGAAACCTACCTTTCGCATAAAAAAACCCGGCCAAGTGCGAGTCAGACTCGTACGCGAGGGTTCCGCACCATTAACCATAAAAACGGCAAAATCATGTCTGTTGTATGAGAGCCCCCTTAAATATTAATTTTATTGTGTTTTTTAGTATTTGTTGTTATAGCTAGCTATACTATATGGGAATTTCACCTATCATCACAGGAAACTGTTATTATTTTGGATAAACATATTTACAATATACCGTATCACGGTAAAGGAGTGAGCTATCTGCAATAAAGCTTTGTTCACAGTAG
Organism: Electrophaes corylata; assembly: GCA_947095575.1. Taxonomy (NCBI): domain Eukaryota; kingdom Metazoa; phylum Arthropoda; class Insecta; order Lepidoptera; family Geometridae; genus Electrophaes; species Electrophaes corylata. The sequence goes on from OX352704.1 coordinate 13,267,000, forward strand.
GTACCTATTAATTTAAAGCAAGGAATCTCAGGATATTGTTCCAGAGAAATATTGTACGGGCATAATTGGTAGGAACGATAAAATTTTCATTAGATGTTGAACGTAGTTTAAGGAAGGGTGAACGTACAGCTCCCTTCTAGTTTTGCTCTTTCCTGTTTTAACAAATTATTGGTTGATTCAAAAACTTAAAAAAATAGTGAAGAAGATACTTCGTAATGTTAAAAAAGAAAAAAATATTATAATGTAGGTAGGTATACTACGCGCATGCGTTCGAGTGCCACGCATTCACCCTCGCTCTTTCTATTCCCCTCCATGGTAGTGTTAAACGTTTAACGCAACCTTGTTGGAAGTCACATAAGAAGTTGCACTTCAAAAACATACAAACATAAGCAGATATCGAACGCTCAAAGAAATACCACACCACCATCAAGTCACCAACCAAGTAAGATCAAGTATTATCACCATACTTTCAAGAGAAAAATTAATTCATACCAAACTAAAAGTCCTGACTGACTGATGTAGATACGCACAGCCTAAACCACTGGTCGTAGAAACTTGACATTTTGAGAGCTTATTAACCTTGGTATGTAGAAGTGTACTAAGAAGAGAATTCTGTCAATTTAACCCCAAAACGAGTACAATGGGGGTTAAAGTTTGTGTTAAGATAACTTCACGCTGCCAAAGTCTCACGCGTTGGTACACGTAAAGCAAAAAAATCTTAAATCAGAAAATAATTGTCTCCTATGTAGGAAAAACAATATAATATTCTCGAATTAAACATTTTATTTTATTTTTTATATTGTATTTCATGGAGAATATCATGTTCATTGAAATGAGTCGTTATGGTTGGTTCAAGCAAATATTTATTTAATTTAAAGCAATATACCTGAGAATAATAATATTCTTGGAAAACAAACCCCGCGAGCATTTCACCTACGGTAAAATGGGTGGTATTTGAAAAAAGGTTTGATTTTAAATTTGCCTAGAGAATTACGGCTAATGATGTGGTGAACACTACAAAACTAAAATACGTATTATTTAGCTTCATTAACCAAGCTATTTTCCCTAAGCCCCTATTCTGCACGTAATGAAGGCATAACACTCGATAATTGACGCGTCTCCGAAGATTTAATCCGGCTTCGAGATCCCGACAACTTCTGATATTTCACACATGAAACTTAGAGACGTTAGTCTGTTTTACAAGAATTGGCCTCTATACCAATATTTTGTATCATTACCATATTTTTAAAAGTGTACCTATCTATGTATACGAATTTTAAAAATCTTCTGTCTGACTAACATATAGACAACACACAGCCTAAACTACTGATCACACAGACTTGAAATTTTAGAATATATTTGTCTTTAGAGGTGTACTAAGACGAAAGGAATTCCCGAAATCCAGCTTCTAAACGGGTACAGCAAAATTTTTAGTTTGTTTATAATAACTTTACTGTCTGTGTGTTATGACAAAATTGCGCACGTTTTGCTACTGTTTTGTAATTATCTTACCTATCTGCGTAACACCTGTATGCCTCAGGTTGATGAACACAAAGCAGTGTATTATAGGATACGTTCATAACGAACTTGACCTGCTAGGTAATGCTTTATTATAAATGATTGTTGCCACTTAACATCAGTTGGTTTAACTAACACTTAACTCTGCTTTGGCTGATATAACAGATCCCATTTTAAATTTAGCAGGTATCGACTATCTTAGTATTCGACGACCAATGTGGCGCGGTTGGCAAATGTGTAATGTAGGAGGTTGCGGGTTCGAGTCCCGCCTTGTTATAAATGTTTGTACGATCTACAAATATTTATTCCGGGTGTTTTGGGTATTTTCTATGCATAATAAAAATATCTATGCATGTAATCTAATGTATTAAGTATATCAGTCATCGAGTACCCATAACATAAGCTCTGCTTAGCTTTTGGCTAGATGATGCAGTGTGGTTTATCCAGCATTATTACTATCGTTTTTGTAATTTAATAAAAATATATAAAAAAATGTCTGTAAAGTTATAATTTACTCTGGCCAAGACCAATTCTTACCATAGCAATATTAAGCCGTTATAGTAGAAAACGTAATTAACTCAGGTAAATCGGATTTGGTGAAAGTTTTCGCACGATAACTGGGGCGGAAACCCTTCCCAAAGCCCACCCCTAAAGCCTACCTACAGCCTCCGATTCTTGCATAGCAGCCACCGTCATATAAACCATCGTAAATAACTATGATAATTAAATATATTATTATATATTTATTATGATGGTAATTTTGTATTCTATCTATAGCTATACAATTTTTTTTATAATAATAATGGATATTTTCTATTAAGCCCGTATCTTGTGTATTCTAGCAACGGCACCGGGCTTGCAACCTGTCATGTATGGAATACCAACTTCTGCAAAATGTGAACATGTATACCAAATGTAATATTTGGACGTACTTCTGACTACACTCTTAGACATTCTCAAAGGTTCTCGAGAAGGTACTTTTTGCTTTTTTTATTTCTACATTATGTCCATTACGGTCGCTACATAACGGTGATAGTGCCTCACATGCTGGAACTCAAAGCCTACCTAATGAGGGAGGTTTATGACGCTCATTAAATATTTAACTGCTATTTCGATGCAGCGGAACATCGGTTGTTATGCAATTGTATAATAGGTTGTTAGGGGTTGATGGGATGGAAATAGAATTTTAAGGTTTGAAAGAGCATCGGTAATTTAATAAAAAAAACCTGCCTTAGAACCAACCTTAAAACAAAACATGTAAAATCTTGTTCATTTGTCCACATGGTGATACAACCATCAAAGAACTCTTATTTGCCAAATTACAATCCGCTCAATGCAATAACACAAACAATAAAGGAAAATTTCATTTACGCCCTTCTGCAGCTACCTACTCCAGCACGCGAGAAATGAATCCGCTACTTTGGAGCTAGAGCTGCAGAATCGTAGTTCTAGGGTTCACAGATATAGAAATTCTATAAATTCGGAAAAATTCAGGGTGAATTTTTGAGACGGGTCAGTAAGGGCACCTTAACCGTTATAGTTACAAGAAAACGTTTTTAGGAGACTATCTTTAAATTTTTAAGGTATTCTGAACTGCATTCACAGATTTAAAAAAAAAATTACAGTCAGCAAGAAAATGGTCATTTTATACAAAACTTTTTTTGATGTCATTCGATGCTGTTTCTTAAAAGGATAGTAATATAATTCTAAAATGAAGTTACAGGTACATGGAAAGGGATCAGAATCGTTCTTCCTGGAAACGTGCGGGGGAGGCCTACGACCAGCAGTGGACTTCTACAGGGTGATGATGATGATGAGGCTTAATACCTGTATGCTTTAGGTTGATGGACGTCCAGCAGTGCATCGTAAGGCACGTGAAATGAAATGAAATTAAATTAAATATTTGTTTATTGACATAACATTGCTTTCCAAAGGTGTCCTGAACACCTTCATATTGTTATTTATCAAAGTATTTATTTTTATTTTTTATGATGTGCTGTTTGTACAATAACCCCCTCCACCCCCCTACACCACCCCCCATACTTATAACGTCACTCAGTTTATTTTTTAGTTGTTTCTTTTTTAGTTTAAATTCGTACATATTACTACCTAGCTGTACGCACATATGTTTATGTTACCATCTAGTTCTAAACTGTTATTTTTAGTCTTAGCTTTTCTGTGATTGTAATGTGTTTTGTGCGTTAAATAAATAAATAAAAAAATAAAAATAAAAACAGGTAGGTAACTAATACATTACAGGTGAGACTTAGTAGGTAGTAGATGCTTGCATTATAATTATTATTGCATAATGTTTAGTTATTCTAAGTTATGACGCACTACGAGCCGGACTAGAAAATCTGTGCCCTGGTTCGTAGCGCCCTCGTTGGTCATCGGGTGGGTAATCTGCTAGCTTCACGGTAAGCTGTATAAAAAACACCAGAAATGCAATTAAAATGATAGTGATAAAGGTCCAAAAATTACAGAAAATGACCCCAGAGGGTATCAACCGAATGAGATTATAGTACCTCAAAATCAAAGTCAAAAAGCATTTATTAATCAATCAATCTAAATAAGGTGCACTATGTAACGTCCTTAAAATACGTGAAATCTATATTTGTTTAATCTTCGATATTTTGTAGCAACCCTATTCTTGGTAGTTGTCGCGGTAATAATATAAAAAGTACGAGAAAAAGGAGGAAAATTGTTATCATAAGACGTCGCTCCCGGAGGTGAGTTTGGATGGTATCATGCACGATGGAACTTTTAAAAGTTTATTTTTAAGTAGTGTCAGCCACTTAGAGTTAAGCATAATTTGAACTAGGTGGTAAACTCTGAAAATACTAGCTGTTTTCTTGATAGGCTTTTGCCTGCAGCTTTGGCTGCGTAATATTTAGATGTAACAGGCCTTCGCATGTCACGAATCCTGTCTTTTGTAAGTTAAATAACTGAGTTTAGCAGTCCTGCTGAATTTATGGTACTATTTTATATATTTTGATATTTATGATTTGCCGTTCAAAGGGTAATGCTGGAACAGTTAGCAAATTTTAATTTTATTATATACATTACTAGTAGTATTGTGTTACTAGTGGCCACTCGCAGCTTCACCTGCGTAGCAGTTTTTTCCCGTTTCCGTTATTTTTTCGGGATAAAAAGTAGCCTGTATGTTAATCCAAGTTACAATCTATATTATCTATTTCAAATTTCATCAAAATCGGTCCACTGGTTAGAGCGTGAAAGAGTAACAAACATCCATCCATCCATCCATACTTACAAACTTTCGCGTTTATAATATTAGTAAAGCCGTAAAACATGAGTTAGCCGTATCTTAAAAACTAACATGGAGACATTCTTTATGTGCGACTAAAAGATTGTATCATAAAACTGCTGTCACTAATCTACCTAATAAGGCAATCCCACTACCGTTACTATCGTTACTGTAATAAATAAATAAATAAATAAATAAAATAAATAAATCCCGTCAAACATGGGAGGCCTATGATCAGCAGTTGAATTATACTGATTGATGATATCGTAGTTATGTCGAGTTTTCTACGAGCACTTCCACGTACTTTTAACTAAAGTTTTATAACAAGAATTAGTAAAACTTCTAAAACATTGGCTTTATCTTGCCGACCACCGTCCCAAGTAAGTTGTGTTCTTGGCCTGATAAAATGCAAATTCGCGAAGATTTCTCTCAAGTTTTCTTATTACTTGCGCTAATAAACGATTCCAAGGATGGGTTTACCTATCTCTACCTTCGTTAGGATTTTTTTAGGAAACGAGTTGTTACGCTGAAGTACAGCCAGTGACATAACTTCAAAGAAAAAAGAAATAGCATCACGACTTTAACCCCCAAGCACGGTATCTCCATCTCTTCGAGGATGTCTAAGAGGGGTCGTCAGAGGTGTGTCCAGATAGTACAGTTGGTACATACCCACATTTTTCAGTAGTTAGTATTCCATACGTGACAGTTTGCAAGCCCATCGCCACTGCTAGAATACTAACTGGCTTCCACACGATGGTTTTTTTCACCGGCATTGCGCACATATATTTTTTGAACGGTTGGTACACGACCGGATTCGAACCCACAATCTCACTAGACCACCGATTCTCTCAATTCACACAATTTCAGTTACTTGTTTAATAATTTTTTTCTATGTAACGTAACTTCAGTTTGCAGATAGTTACAACTGAAAGCAGATCATCATTTTCATAATTAAAAAAATAGTGCCTGGTTACACCTGGTTGCCTGAAAGAAATCGCTTTCATGAGGCCGCCTATTGCACCTTATTCGTTTAAGCCTAGATGTATAATGTATCCTTGTGTACAATAAAGTGTTATCTATCTATCTATCTATCTACAATATCTTACGGGCAAAACCCGTGTAACGCGACGCAGAAAACGCTCAGTATATTTTGACTGTTAACCACTTCTAAGCTATTGTAACAGCATGTTATACATAGCACTCAGGGTAGTGGTGAAGACGATAAAATTTCCCTCACAAATGCTCCGGGGTCATTAACCTTTATTTTATTACCTACTGCTTTTACTAAACACAGCGGTAGGTATTTCAGGGTCGGCTAATGTGGTACGTATGCTCAAAAATTACTTTGTTGAATTTAACAACTTCATTTTCTATACGATGCTTTGTATAAATATTAATTTTCAAACAAAGGATAATCAAACTTCAACCATTTATTACGAGTATTTCTAAAAAAGAGTTTTACAAACAAAATATAAAACCTTTTTGTCTATGTTTTGTTGTGTCTGAGAGTCTATGTATAGGTTATTAAGTAAAATTACAAATATGGGCAAACATCTCACTAAACGCCATCTAGCTCCAAACTAAGCAAAAAAATGTAGTTTGGGTTCCATTTATTTAGATTACGGCACTTTTTTCCCTATGTATAGATTGTACCTACAAATAAATCTGTCATCTGTCTAATGCTTTTAGTGAAGGGCTTGTCCGGGGCAGTACTACCACCATGCCTGTTTCTACTGCCAAGCAGCTTGCTGTGTTCCAGTTTGAAGGGAATGCGTGTTGATAAAATTACAAGTACATGAGGCTTAACACCTGTATGCCTCAGGTTGATAGACGCAGAGCAATGCATCGTAGGGCACGTTTTTAACGAACGTGCGAATCTATGCTTTGTTATGTTTTACACACATAAAACACACCTAAAAACTTTTTTAGTTGATTTATTTTGAGCAAACAAAGCCGTGAGTAACCACTAGTATTGTTTAAAATGAAATAAAAATATCAAGGTTCGTTCACATTACAATATGAAATGTTAAAATATTCAGAAACTTTCAACGGAGTTTTAACCACTGAGGTGTGGAAAATGCGGGCACATGTCTTATTTACTCTTGGAATGGAGTACTACTTTATCTAGAAACATATTTTCCCAACATTATTCTATTTAAATAAATACGAAACACAGCTTTATTTATAAGGTACTAAGATTCAAATTTAAATAGCTTAAGGTTGTTTATTGTCGATATTTCGGTAAGCATGCACTTTATAGCGAGGGTGCACAAATCTTAGTAGTTCATATTTCTGGATGATATTTTCACTTGTGCCCATTTGTGATATTTATTTTTAAATATTGTCTTACAGTACCTAACCTTTGTATAGTGTTATACCTACTTAAGATTTTAGTAGTAGAGCGTTCGTAAACGTGTTTGACCAGGAAATACTACCGCCGAATATATTTCTGTCATCAAATAGTGATGTCTTGATGTTTGTAGTAATGCTTCTTAAAGGGTTCATGATGACAGAGTACCACATAAAGATTTTATGGACGTACGCTATGAGGTCATGTAATTGTTATAGGCTGAGACAACCGCTCCACCTCAGGTAGTTTCTATTATCTGCTTATTTAAAAAATATACATGTCAGTTCCTCTTTCTTTAATTTAGAATTTTTAGTACTACCAGATCTAATTAAAAAAGAAAAGCAAAATTTAATCCTGTTTTAGACTGTAGTATCTATTGCTTTCAGAAAATAGAAATAAATAAATCGTTTCACAGCTTTAATTTCCCAGGTATGGTAGACATGCCCGATGTTGACCGGATGTCTACCACAAATAATAAGAGAGTTTTAATGTCTTGGGGTTATGTGTTATATTGTATTCTAAGTATGTATTTACAAAAAAAGTGTGTAAGTATTCTATCATTCATCTAGTTCCTACAGTATATATGCTTAGTTTGTGCCTAGATGATGTTGTCTAAAAATATCCAGAAATATTTTTATGTATTTATTGCGCACATAAATTATTATGAAAAGGGTAAAATTCAATACACTTTTCCAATAGGTGAGCCTATTCAGCTTCATATTCCAAGTTCCAATTTATTGTCCCTCATTTCTGAGTTAACCTCTATACAAAAACTATAGAACACTTGAGTTAATTTTCCTGTTGCCAGAGGCTGCATTGACTCTGCCTACCCTCATTAAGCTCTGCTTGAATGTACGTTTGAGCTGACCTAGTTTTGTTGTCAGCATTTTCGTAACAGAAATGCTGGGAAAGGATTTTTATAAAGCGCTCAAACTGCAGACTTGAATATTTAGTAACATAGAAAGTATGTTTGTCAGACGGACTGTCACTTCAATTTCGTTGTTGTTAACTGGCATCAAAGCTTAGTTAGTAATAGCTCTGCCTTCTGTGAGGTAGATTGTGGGTTCAATTCCCACCGAGGACAAACGTTTGTGTGATGAACATCGATGTTGTAGTTTTTACTAAGAGATCTAAAGGGATATATTATACCGTCTTGATGCTATTTCTTTTTTTTTAATTGTTTACTAATGCCCGTTTTTAATATCTTACAAGCGTACCTAATATGTGTAACCTTCAAAGCAATGTTTTGTTACTTATAGGTAGTAGAAGTGTTATAGGTTACCACTTAACATCAGGTGGGCCATAGGTTTCCACCAGCAGTAACATAAATACAATCATTCGATCATCGGTCATCGAGAGACACTACTTATCTCATTTTGTATCTCTTTCACTCATCTACAAAATTTCGACTACAAATTGCGAAATAAAAATAAAATATTTTCACCTCTGCAATAATTCTGCCAACAATGAAACGCCGAACGCAAAGTTAGCGAAAGTTGGTAACTACGGGTCGTCGGTTCGAGTCCCGACCAGTTTTACTGCACAGGGTTTTACAGCGCAATTTACAAGTTGAGCAAAGTTTTTTACTAAAGGTGAAATTACCCGGAGATGTTTATTCTGAAGGACGCTCAGTTGAAGGGACGACTTACCTGGAAAAGAAAAACACACAATTTAGCTAATAGTCTCTGGAAATAGTATTTTTTGCTACAGCCAAAAATAATAATGATAGATAGATTAGATAGATTATAACCTTTATTGCACACCATTAAAGTAGAGGAAAAGAAATGAAATTACAACTGATGACGACAGATGTGGCTTAAAACTTATCCTACTAATATTATAAATGGATGGATGTTTGTTCTTTTTTCACGCTCTAACCAGTGGACCGATTTGGATGAAATTTGGAATAAATATAGATTGTAATTTGGAATAGTATATCGGCTACTTTTTATCCCGAAAAAATAACGGGATCGTGAAAAAACTGCCACGCGGGCGAAGCTGCGAGTGGCCTCTAGTTTATAATAACCGTTCTATATTAATACTACCCGGTTAATCAAGTTGCCCGTAACATATATATATATATTTATTTAAAATCCGAATTAGCCGTAGTTGTCCTAGCTTAGAATCAAACCCATTAATGTCGTAAGAAACTCAGAGAAGGTACCAAGAGATGGACAACAGCGTCTCCCAAGTACCGACAGTAGTAATTATACTGCGGTCACCACTCCACTATCCGTTGACGATAAGAGACCCCTCAAATGTGGAGGAAGCCTACGTCTAGCAGTAGTTTTATTTAGACCGATGACGTAACAAATCACCCTAGTTTAATATACGCCCTACAATTTGAATATTCATGGTTTTATTTCACTGAGTCGCACATGGAAACGAAGTAGGTACTTGGAAAGCTGAACGTTGGAAAAATGGCATCATGACGTAACCTTTGCTTGAATCCGCCTCAATATCTCAGAGGTCCAAAGCGCATATTTTCTACAAAATTGAACCTTCACTCGATTTTATCTCGGAGCTTAATTCGCTCCACTAGGCAAGGTCCAGGCGTCGTATCGCGATGTGCACTCGATAGACTTGCTAGACAATATGGGAGGTTTATTGAATTTGATTTTGGATATTTGAATAGAGTTTGGATACAGTTTATCTTTGGTAATATTTTTAGATCTTTGATACCTTACAGTACTTATTTTAGTAAGCAGAAACCTTTAGGAGAATGCGTTCAGGAATAGCGGTGATTATAATCACCGTATTTATTCCTCCTGCTTACTAGTAATGCTTGTATTGCTATGTTCTAATTTGAAGGGTTTGGGTGCAATTTAAGGTACAAGAGACTACAGCTTTACTTCACAGAGTTTTTACGGAAGAAATTCAACATGAAGTAGACTTGTTAAATCACTGATTTTAATAAAAAAATATAAGTACATAAAAAATTGGTGTGCCTTACAAAAAAAAAATGTATGAAAATGTATTCTAAGAGCTTAGGTTAATATACAAAATAATAAAATAAAGATTTTAATATATACCTACTTTTGTAAAATTAAACGTCTGTTTTAAAACCAGTGGCACCATCTATCGTAAGCTCTATGAACTATACTTTTTGAACACAAACCAAAATATAAAATAGAAACAGCAATTATATACCACCGCATTGTAGCATAAAGAAAAGAAAAGCAGAAATAGCATCACGACTTAATTGCCAAGCACGGTAGATATACCCTTAGATCACTTAGTCTCAGATCTCAGATTCTTCAAGGATGTCTAACAGGGGTAGTCAGAGCTAAACGCCCAGATAGTACAATTGGTGCATACCTACATTTTGGTACATATCCACTGTAATTATTATAATAATACGCTATAGATCTAAATCTAAGCTGTACAATTAGTTTAAAACATATTTACTTTGTACTTTTTTTGATCCTAATAAATTATCTTATCTATTATAATTACTAAAATGCGTTACTCTCTTATAAAGCCTTTTATAAACCTGCTAAATAATTCTCTTTAATTAATTTGTAAAAGATCAGACATTGAAAATAGGTAACACAATTATGAAAACAAGGCTCCCCACGCCGACAATGAACGGTCTGCTAGTTAACTCCCTAAAATTCGGGTAAATGCTAGTCGTTTGTCAAACACGCGGCAATTATATTGTTATTTATGCAGTGGGGTTAAGCATAGATTTATATACTGTGAAACTATATTAACATGCTTTTTGAACAACCATGATTCAGAATACAATTATAAAAAAAAGAAAAATAAATAGCATCATGTCTTTAATCCTCAGGCACGGTAGGTATCCCCTCCAATCTTTTAGTACCATACCTACTCAAGATTATTCGAGGATTTCTAAGGGGGGCTCTCAAATGGTGAAGAAAAACGCAGTAAAGAAACCACCGTGAGAAGATATTCTAGTAGCTGTAATGGGCTTGAAACTTGTCACATAATGGAATATCAACTACTTGGACGTACCTCTCACTACCCCCTTGAGACATTCTCACAAAATCTTGAGTTAGTACTTTTTTTTAAGAGTCCTAAGGGGTTATCTAACATGCCTGAGGATTAAAGTCCTATACTTCTTTTTATTCTATTAAAGAAATTAAAGTATAAAATTCATAACTTTATCTATGAATTAAATTGGATGATGAAAAATAAATACACGTTTATTTATCAGTTGAAAAAAATACGAAAAAAGCTTTTTTCCATTTGAAATGCTTTCTTTGTTTTTGACATTCGCGTGTTGTTTATTTCACCAACATTTATAAATAAAAGGTAATATATATAGATTATTATAAATACCATGTATAACAACAGATGCACTGCTCAGCGTCCATAAACCTGAGGCATACAGGGTTTAAACCTCATGTGCCTGTAATTTCACGAAGATTAATGCCTGAGATGTTTACCAATATTAATTATATTATACAAATAATCATAAAAAAATCCAAGCTGGGAAAACCACCGCGACTAATTTCTCACACACATGCTAATCTATTGCTGAAATAAACGAAGCAATATTTCAGCGTACCGGAATAGGTACTTTCTTCTAAGCATGAATAAAATTAACGGCAATTTGAATATAATCATTGGTACAAGGACGAATTTGCATAGCCACCGATTAATATACGTTGATAACGCGTAGGAAGCAGGGGGTGTTGGGGGGTAAGAATTCTGATAGAATTTTCAAGACTCGGTGATATATCACTCGGCCCTGGTATGAGCATCAAATAGTTATAGCTTTGGGTTGTAGAAGTGAATTTCGTTCGACATTAAAATAGGATGAAATAAAATGTTTTGTTACCTTTACTTTGATAAATAATAGACACATACATAAAGATATAAATCTTCAGGAAAAAGTCAAACGGAAAAAGTTTGAGTAAAATCTCAGCAACTTTTGCCAATTCAAAAGTTTTGAATGAACTTTTGAAGGCCACATTTTATTTTATTTTTAAAATCACCTTATTAGCACATAGTACTTGACTTGTTTGGTTGTGTTGGTAAATATTTTTGACTAACCTTAGATGGCAAGCTTCGTATTCTGTAGGTCTTTGGATTATAATAGTATAGTATATTCTGTATTCCTACCAACAATATTTGCTTTGTTTTAGGTCTTTTACGTATTTTTTTAAAACAAAACTAGTTGCCATACTCTATTTTGAAAACCTATTCTCTTCGTTTGGCACAATTTCGTAAACTAAGATAATTTTAAAAATTTATATATCATCACGTCTGGTATACCTACCGTTACTTTTGTTGCACGTCTAGATTACGTCACAGCTGATACTCAAAAATTACGATAGACATTGTACTAAATGAAAACTGCTTAGCTAGCGTAGTTTTAGGTAGTTTGCCGCGATATCCCAACTAATCAAAGTCTATAATCATCTTATTGCAGGCGCATGTTCCTGTCTATGCGTTGGAGTTCCACATCTATACCCAAGTTTTTTGTATGTTCTATGGTATAAGGGAAGTTTTGCTTACGAGGAAGCAAGTTCGGAGGTAGATAAAACTTTACGAAGATGTTATCGTACATTGCTTGCAGGCAAACGATACCATTTCAAAGATACCTACCTAATTTACTGAGGCTATAAATTATGTGTGTCATTTTTTAGGATATAATATAAATATAAGCTTTAAAATATAAAGTATAGTATTAGTAGGGTTTTTTGTGCAGGGCTCGCTCGGGGAAGCACTATCACACTGAATTTTTCTGCCGCCAAGGAGTATCGCTGTGTTCCAGTTTGAAATGAAATGAAATTATTTTATTGATCACTAAAGCAGGCACATTAACATTAATAATATTGCTAAGTGGCGTTAGTATGAAGGGTGTGATGTGGGTGCTAGGTTTGATAATTTATATTTTAATAAAAAAATCTAGTACCTCGATATCATGTCATCATCATAACTGTCATCGTACGTTCCCCTAGTTGCATCTAAAGACAAAGGAGTCCTATACCTACTCTATAGGACTTTTCCATAACTTTTCGAGGATCCGTGGAGACGAACCATCACGAGTCATATGAGTACCAAAAACCTACCCCCACTAGACATCCCTAAACATCTACTACCTACCGTATCTGATCTAACATATCTACTGTACTGGGGGATTTAAACTGTGAAGTTATAAATATAAATATGTGAGGACATTTTTACACAACATCATCTAGCCCCAAACTAAGCATAGCTTGTACTATGGGAACCAGATGACTGATAGAACACTTAAATACTTTTTTTTTTCTAAATACATACATAGAATACAAACAACACCCAGACACAAAACAAACATTTACATTCATCACACAAATGTTTGTTCTCGGTGGGGATCGAACCCACCACCTACAGCACAGAAGGCAGGGCTACTACAAACTGAGCTGTGACAGCTGTCAATTATTTCTTTCTTTCTGAAATAATGCCTAACGTGCGTTAGAATAACATTCAATCAAAATTCTTATATATGTAAAAATATGTTAAATATATAAAGTAAAAGGTATGTTTTCCAGTCACGTATAAACGGATGTTTCTAAGAGAAGAATGATTAGGTATCTTTTAGGTAAACGTGCTACACCGTCGACCGCATCATCACTTAACATCAGGTGAGATTGCCGTCAAATGTTTACCTATAAACTGTAAAAAAAACGTGAAATGTTTTAACATTAAAATACGTTGCATATTACTTTCACCTTTCAATAGTTTACTAGCTTGAAAAAACAACGAAACACGTCATCGTTTCCAAAATAAACGCAAAATATAATCTGAAATCGCTAGCACCTGGTGGCAATATCTCCACAACGAAGGCACCTCTATAAATCGAAGTAAGAAAACAGTTAAATTGAACGGCCCCAAAGATATATGCGGATAGAAAAAACACTATTTCACGCGATAGCGATAAGATGGGAAAGTTGTTTGTATTTATTTTCTTATCTGTGGGTATGAGTAGAGCGGATCTTTTGATATACAACTATAATAATAATAATGTTGGACAATCCACACAGTATCAACAAGCCCCAAGCTAAGCAGAGCTTGTGTTATGGGTATTAGATGACTGATATACTTAATACAATACATAAGAGATATATATATTTTATTATACATGTAATATACCAGAACACCCGGAATAAATATTTGCAGATCGTATAAATATTTATCCCAAGGCGGGAATCGAACCCGCAACCTCCTGCGTCGCAGGCGGACATTCACCCACCGCGCCACATTGGTCGTCAAATAAAATAATAAGGTAGTTTAAAACTACTACCACCATGCCTATTCCTGCCGCTAAGCAGCTTGCTGTATTCTGGTTTGAAGGGTGTGGGTGCCGGCGGTGTGATTACAGGCACATGAGGGTTAACACCTGTATGCCTCAGGTTGATGGAGGCAGAGCAGTGTATTGTAAGGCACCTTCCTAACTAACGTGACCTACAAGGCAATGCTTTGTTATAGGTTATGGTAACCACTTAACATCAGATGGGCTATATGCTTGTTCGATCAGCAAATTGTATAAAAAAATTGATTTAGGTATGAAGATGTGCGGTCGTTTGGTAGCCCTCACTCACTGATAAAAACAGTTGGTATTGTCAGTTAAACTCATGTACCATTCCAAGTTTAAATTAATTTAAGCCATCCCATGTATAATATCAACTTACCTCAATATATCAGTTGGAACAACACCCAGTGAGTTACGCCAAATAATAAACTGAAGTGAGCAACGGGTTTCTCGCAGACCTTTCTAGAATTTATGGCGACGGGTCCCTTCGGTTACAATTAGTTTTTGCCGCTGACTGTACGAGTGTCTTCCGAAGAGCCAACCGCAGACGGACAGACATACTGGCGCTATGAGAATAGCGGTATTAAGCAAGCATTTATACTATCCCTCACTAACACACTTTGTTATGATCTTTTACATTTTTTTATGTACATTGTTTTATTTATTTTCTTTTGCATATTTTTTAATTTTACTTGTGTCATTGACTTTTTTTTTTTGACATTCAATTGATACCCGCTGATTACAATATTTTTTTTTTTTTTTTTTTTTTTTTTTTTTTTTTCAAAAAGAAGGTTTATTACAATATTTGTTAGTAGAACATCGTGAAACCTAGTAAGGTTTGTGTGGATGTTAACACTGACTCGAGCTGTTACGCCATCTAAACAATATAACATAACTACGAGTAATAGGTAGTAGATGTGTGTGTGTGTGTGTAGGTGAGTGGATGGATTTCTTATTCCAAGCTACCCTCACTCCACAGCGCGTTATCGCAATGATCCATAATGAACAATAACCTAATTCTATACAGGGTGTAAATTACCATATTTACCAAATATGACACAAGCGATGATGCTTGTAATTACATATTAGGATACAATTATGTTATTAAGTTTTATTATTATTATTATTATATTGTACTACTTTTATTTACTATGTTAATCTAATGAACTTAAAAAGTATTTCTTGTAAATGCATTTAAAATTTTTTGAGGTTAGCATCTGATTAATTGCATATGGTATTTCGTTACTAATTGTCGGTACTAAGTAATCAGTAGTCCTTCTTCCGTAGTAATTATTCATTTTAGGTATTAATAGTTTATGTTGTTGTATTTTTCTAGTTGTAATCTTATGTTCTACAGGTATTTTAATATAGATATTATCGTATTGCTCAATGAGTAGACACATCTTAACTTTTTCGTGCACAGGAAGTACATTACAATATTTAAAAAGACCAAGGGCGTTATCGTTGAATTTACTTTTAATTGGCTTCGGTACAATAGATTTTAAAAGTTTTAACTGTAGGTTACAAATTTTATCTAAATAGGTTTTAAAAGTTCTTCCGTAGCTGGACAGACCATAGCATAGAATGGATTCTGCCAGAGATATGTAAAGATTAAGAAGGACTTTGTATGGAATTTTATATTTTATAATCTTAACTTTAGCCAGAATGGCCCGTAACTTATCACATATGCTATCGACATGGTGGCTCCAGTTAAACCTTTCATCAACCAGTAAACCTAGATACCTATAGTAAGGCACTACTTCAATGCTATCACATTTACAGTTACTGCAGATTACAGTTCTGTGTAAGCAGTCATGGGTATGCGCGAAATAGTTTGCCACTTTATTAAATAGTATTACGAAAAGGTACGAAAAGGAACATTAATCTCCTCAAAATGGCATTTCACATTACTTTACAAAATTATCGTCTGACTCCGAGCCTAACTCAATAATACAATACATTACATACATGCATATTTTTTTATTATAGGTACATAGATAATACCCAGAACACCCAGAATAAATATTTGCAGATCGTACAAACATTTATCCCAAGGCGGGAATCGAACCCGCAACCTCCTGCGTCACAGGCGGACATTCGCCCGCCGCGCCACATCGGTCGTCAAAATAAAGACTGTCACGTTTTTTCTACCACTCTTTTCTAGCTAAACTTGAGAGTGTCGGCCATTTTATCTGTCAAGAAGACTACTGTCAACCTCCGCCAGTATTGCCAGTGCAATTAATCAACTCCCAGACACAGAACAAACATTTATGTTCATCACACAGATATTTGTCCTTGGTGGAGATCGAACCCACCACCTACAGCGTAAAAGGCAGAGCTGCTACTAACTCAGGTGTGAAGTCAGTTAATAGAAAACATAAAAGCGATTCACTGACTCATGGTTGTTAAAATAAAAAATTGAACAGGAAAATAAATGTTTTATCCAACAAATTATGACTGATATTGTTGAATTGATCCTGTAATTTCATAGCCTCAATTTAACGACAAATTCACAATAGTTTAGGCACCACCTCCGGAATAGTCGGCGACCTCTGCATTGCTAATGCCAAGCCCTGACATATTCATGGCTCGCCAACATTTGGCTCGTCTGAATTTATTGTTTTAATTAACAATCGCGGGACACTTGGTTTTGCAATATAACGTGTGTTTATGACGTATTTTTGAGCTATTGCCATGTGTGGACATATTTTTGGATGTTTGTTTGGTCACAATGTGTCGATGAAGTTCGCGTTTTGTTGAATAATTGAGTTGGATTTCGTTTTTGATGGGGTAACTGTTGAAAAATACTTTTTTACGTTTTTAAACTCTACTATGTTTTCCATTGCAAAGTAAAACTACCAACAACATTATAATTAAAATTCAATCTACATTTTTAAGTAAAAAATCTAGCATCATCATCATTATAGCATGCTCTAAGCATCTTTAATGAGTTTACTTATAAAAATATGTCTAACGATACACCACGTTTAAAATATTACAATGTTTTAATAATAATATATAATAACAAACAGGAGAATTTCCTCTAAGCATAATTGAAATAACGTTTTTTATTATTTAATAATATTTTATGTCCCGTTCTTTTTAAGTGTCCTAAAATCTTGAGTTGCTTTTTTCAGTGCAAAGTCTTTCACGCTAATTACGTCATCAGACTGTCACTAGTGACGTCACATAGCGACATAACTCAGAAGCAAAAACTTTAGCAGTAACTAGAAAATTATACAGTTGGTAAGGAAATTTAACTTTGCCAGAGAAAAAAGGCAAAGTTTTAGATATAAGATAAGTTTTGTAGATTTATTTAAGTTAAATTAAATATTTTGACAGGCTATTATTAAATTTATCTACGTCGTAGGTACAATTATATTTTATTCTAAGTGTGTATTTACAAAAAAAAGTCATAAGTATTCTATTAGTCATCTGGTTCCCATACTTCCCATTATTATTACCTACTATTATGCTTAGTTTGAGGCTAGATGATGTTGTGTAAAAATGTCCCGAAAAATATTTATTATTATTAAATACTAAATAACAGAATAAAATAAATATTTGAGGGGGCTCTCATGCTACAAACATGATTATTTTGCCGTTTTTATTATAGATAATGGTACGGAACCCTTCGTGCGCAAGTCCGATTCGTGCTTGACTTATTTTTGAAGCTAATTCAACTATAATGATGATGATTTGTGCAGTTAAGTTAACAAAGTTTCTTGGCAGCGTAAATTGATTCTTCAATGAGTATCGGTTGGTAGGCGCGGCACGGGCGGCCCGCAGTCGATGTAATGTATTTCAAGTAGATCGTAGAGTTTACACTGGATTGCTTGCGATGCGGTAACTATATCCGCATTTTAACCATTTTATAGTCGAAGTCAAAGTCAAAAAAGAATCTTCTGTTCCCCGCCTTCTAATCGGCCATGGTGGTTCTTTCAAAAGGCGAATAAAGCCAATGGCTTAGCTTGCTCCATACGTCGAAACCATGTTTTAAGCTGTGAAGATGGAATAAGTATTGGGCAAGCTTATTCCGTCTAAAAGCCCGGCTAAGATGTGCAATGCGACCAAATTTTGTCGACTCGTTATCTCATGCAAAATAGAAATATCTCTCTATACCTTCATGTGCTAACATGACAGTGCCAAAAACCTATCTCGATCTGTCAAATGAAGACTTAATGCTAATGTTTAGCTGATCTGCGGGTCTTTTATCTCTAATTTCAAAAATTTCCATCAATAGAAAAATTATCTCGTGCCAAGCGCGACATATCTCACGATGCATATCTTAGCCTGGCTGGACAGATATACCTGGAAAGTTTTAAGTTTTTATAAACAGTGGTTTAGGCTGTACGTCCTACTAATATTATAAACGCGAAAGTTTGTAAGTATGGATGGATGTATGGATGGATGGATGTTTGTTACTCTTTCACGCTCTAACCAGTTGACCGATTTGGATGAAATTTGGAATAAACATAGATTATAACTTGGATTAACATATAAGCTACTTTTTATCCCGAAAAAATAACATGAACGGGAAAAAAACTGCCACGCGAGCGAAGCTGTGAGCGGCCGCTAGTTATCTATAAATCAGTCAGTCAGAACTAAGATTCAAATAATTGGTATAGATAATAAAAAGTTGCAAGTACCATCCCTAACTCCCCACAGTCTGTGGAAGCGCCTGCAATAATGTAATTACTTTAAAAGCAGAACAAATATTTTTATACGGAGTCGGAAGCTGTATTAATAGATGATGTTGGCTCTGAGGTAATAGTTTAAGCAAAAATCCATTAGGTAATGCTGTGTATTTAACATGGCAGTTTAGTGGATAGTATTTTGATTTTTACGCTATTGATTGTGGGTTTGATTCTCATTGAAAAATATATAGATTTATCGTGATGAACATAGATACAATAAAATACAGTATGTATGGACATTTTTACACAACATTATCTAGACCCAAACTAAGCATAGCTTGTACTATGGGAACCAGATGACTGATAGGATTCTTTATACACAGAACACAACACAGAACAAACATTTACGTTCAACACACAAATGTTTGCTCGCGGTGGGGATCGAACCCACCACCTACAGCGTAGAAGGCAGAATTTTAGGTTAGGATGGGTTGTGGGTTCGATCCCCACCGAGAAGAAATATTTGGTTGACGTTTGGGTTTGCGTTCCGAACACACAGGAGTTTGTTCTATATCTGGTTGTAATATTGTATTAAACGGATGTACTAAAAAATAAGTGTTTCAGTATTCTATTTGTTGTCAGGTATCCATATTAGTTTGGGGCTAGATGGCGTTTTGTCAAAAATGTATGTCATTAATAAAAAATTTAAAATAGCTTATCAACTTGAATCCCCTAACACGGTCGATATCCCCTTCAATTTCCAAGCATCATGTACCTACTCGAGATTCGTTGAGGATGCCTAAGAAGGGTAGTCAGATAGTACATTTGGTACATACCGCTTGTATAACGGGGTATGCTCTGAAGAGCTGTTCGACATAATGCCAACAGCTTCGTTCTACCATCGCACTGCTCGCCATAGGCAGGAAGTTCATCCTCACACCTTGGAACCTGGGTGGTCGCGCACCGTGCGGTTTCAGAGGAACTTCCTCCCGCGAACACTCAGGCTGTGGAATGATCTTCCTGCTGAGGTTTTCACTAAGGACTATAGTATTGGGTTCTTGAAAAAGGGCGTTTTAAAATTTTTAAAGGGTCGGCAACGCGCTTGTAATTCCTTTGGTGTTGCAGGCGTCCATAGGCTACGGTAACCACTTTCCATCAGGTGGGCCGTAAGCTTGTTTGTCAGCTTTGTTGTATAAAAAAAAAAAAAAAAACTCACATTTTGCTGTAGTTAGTGTTCGATACGTGACAGGTTGCAAGCCCATTGCTTGAACCCTAAATTATTACCCCGAACTATTTGTTTAATATACCTGCTGTTCTAGTAGTAACCACGCCTTCCGATCCATAAGTGGTTCAAATCGTGTGCTACTAGATTGATCTGTTTTTAAAAAAAAATTAGCG
Organism: Electrophaes corylata; assembly: GCA_947095575.1. NCBI lineage: Eukaryota > Metazoa > Arthropoda > Insecta > Lepidoptera > Geometridae > Electrophaes > Electrophaes corylata. The sequence goes on from OX352704.1 coordinate 13,287,435, forward strand.
CAATGCTTGTCTTTCAATTGGTGGTAAAACCACCACGAGGGAAACCAGCTTAGTTGTCGTTAATATGTGTAAAGCTGAGTAACCAGGGTTAGTCAGCTTTACACATATTAACGAGGTCTTACCTTTGTGGTATTTTTTTCGACCCTTCCTTTGAAGCCTTGAATCGTGCTTTCAACATTTAAATCGATAAATTTCCGAAAACAATATAATTATATGTGCAAAATCAATTAAGAGGTTACCTTCGTTATTTTTAATTAAACTAATTTATTAATGTATCAAACTCCCAAAAAAAGCGTGGTTTGAAAGTTCAGTTCGAGTTTTCAAGAGTGTTTTTATTTTAAATATTTACAGTTAGTGCATAAATATTTCAGTTTAGAGCAATTTATAAAAGTCTAGCAATAGACAGGTGGTAATCACGTGACCATAAATAAGCTTAGTAAACTTTATCATTGCTTATGATAAAGTTTACTAAGTAAAGTTTAGGCTAAACTTGTTATTCTAGTCTTCTGAGCTTCGAAGTTTGGTCTTAACTTAAGCGTCTAATACAATTAGCTTTAAGTTTATAAATAATTAAACTAGTTCACAACTATATAGACAATAATATACAATATTATGTACGGCATACATTTTATACTGTAGTGAAGGGTCCTACGAACGTCGTCGTTTGGTGCTACGAACTGGCTACGCGGGTGCTACGCCGTAGCATATAGAGAGTAGCTTTTCAATGAGAAATAGCATAACAGAGTAAAATAATCGTTAAATGCTGTTAAAATCATTAAATTTATATGAAACGTTCATTTAAAATAATTTCATAAACTTCGATTCAAATTCGAATGAAAACATAATTCAAAACTTTTCAATACCCAATCAGAACGAACAATATTTACTCAACTGCAAAAGTTACTGAACAATTCCAATAATGATAACAGTGCTCAAATGAATAAAGCTTAAAAAAATAATGGTAAAACTCACCAGATGATGACGTCACGAACTCAATCACTTCAAAGTTCAAGTTCTTACACTATAAAGTTTAAAAAGTCTATAATCGTATACAAAACTACTAAACACTTGACTAACATCGACTAATGCAACTACTTATTCACAACCGGCTGAGCAGCGTCCTAACTAAACCTAACCCTACTATTATACCCTAAATATAAATACCCTAAAAATAGATCTACCCTCAATATAACAAAATTATCTATAGAAATCTGAAAGTGTGTAACGCGCGATCGATTTGTTGATTTGAAATTCGAATCGCGTTTTTATATGAAAACTTTTTTGATGAAAACTTTTTTGTGGAGTTGAAAACTTTTTGGTAAAGTTTCGTGCAGGTGGTAGGACGGCTAACGTGCTCCGGAGTCCGCCGACGGTATAGCACTGAGCTCGAACAGACACTGTAACGAACGAACTGTAGGTCTAGAAATGTAGGGATTATATACCTACATCTGAATACATACGGGGTCGTGTGGCGAGAGGAAACGAGCGAAGTGGAAGTTCCTAGAGTTTTGTAATTTCAAACGCGAACATGTTGGCAAAGTGATTTTAGTAAGTACTACTAGTATTTTTTTAATAAAAAAAAAAAAGCTTTGGCTATAAGAGCCATTTATCACGTTTATCATTGGCAACTTGTCTGTCAGTGAATGTGACTAGTAGGTATACCGCAAACATATATTTAAACTTGGAAAACCAACAGTGCGTAAGGGTTCTAGTTCATTTTCTTACAGCCTACTGTAAATTTATAAGATCTTCTTGGCACGGACACATTATACTTTTATTTCAACCCTTATATTCGAAGAATTTCAAATGAGTACTTGATCTTAAAGAGGTCTGAGAAGGAATATCTACCGGCCAAGAGATTCAAACGTAAATAACTTTTTTTTTAATCTTTCCAAAATCCCAATTATTGCTTTGTTCCTAACAGGTAAACTCTATTTCATCACACCACATACAACAAATTCATTTAATCAAACCTTAAACAGAATTCTTTTGTACGGAATTTGACCAATCCGTAAAGTCACATCAAGAAAACAATTTAATTCTATTTCTTTGATCCATTTTCATCAAGAAACCTCACTTTGTTCAAGAAAAAACACCGAATTCCTAAGGTGAACACACAATTCGTATACGCTTAGAAATAGGCTCAAATTCCAAATACGAATCAAACTTCAACCGTTATTGGGCTCAGTTGACATAGATCAGGAGCTAGCCATGACTTACATACATCATACACTCAAGCCCGACCATCGGATAAGTGCCACCCCTACATGGTTGATATCCCACCTTTTCGTACGAAGCGCTACGCGTCCTCATTTATATTACGAATTGTCAAGGTGTAGAACTTGTGGCGAGCACCTATAATTAAATATAATTATTAAATTACTTTCCGTACGTCCGCGTCCGTATCAACCAAATTCCACCAAATTCCACCCTGCCGTAAGTACAGCCCTGTACGTGTGTGACTCGGGAGCGCTCGCGCACCAATCCGCACAGCGTATGATCGGATGACGTCAGCCGACATCGCCCGGCGCGCCGCGGCCGGCCGGCGGCCGTCGACGACAGTGAGAAAGCTATACCCGCGCTGAACGCACGCTCGCGTACTCTGACTCTGTAACTCGTAATATATTTGTAATCTGTGAACCTGGACTTTCAATCTTACCACTTGTGTTATCAACCAGAAACTAACTATAAGTAGGTACGTAGCTATATTGGTGACTCCCGCTGAAAAGTGAAACAATGCAAAAGGATGAAGAGCGCGTACCTACTGAGAAGCCGATGGAGTTATTTCGTGTTGGAATTCGGGTGCCGCCATTTTGGCCCGACGAACCCGAAATTTGGTTTGCGCAGATTGAAAGCCAATTTGCGATTTCGAATATCACTTCTGACACTACCAAGTTCAACTACGCTATTGGACAACTTGACCATCAAATCTCCAAGGAAGTCAAGGATATTATCGTGGCCCCACCTGCAACAGAGAAGTACGAGAAATTAAAGTCAGAATTGATAAAAAGGTTAAGTGCATCACATGAAAAGAAAGTTAAACAGCTATTAATGCACGAGGAGTTGGGCGATCGCCGACCATCGCAGTTTCTTCGCCATCTTCAGAACCTTGCTGGACCGAGTGTGCCCGAAGATTTCTTAAAGACCATATGGACCAGCCGGCTACCGCGAAACATTCAAACAATAATAGCTGCCCAGCCCACCGCATCTCTAGAGGTACTCGCTGATTTATCCGACAAAATAAACGATATTACCGTACCTACACCTCAAGTCGCATCAGCTCAGTCTTCCGGACCCGGATCAAGCATGGACGCCATGGCACGGGAAATAGCGGAGTTGCGTAAGCAGTTGAAAAATCTTTCATCGCAACTAGACTCGCAACAAAGAAGATCTCGCTCAGTGGATCGGCGCCGTGGACGTAGCAGGTCATTGACCCGGTCTGCATCTAACTACAGGAAGTTCCCCGAATGTTGGTACCATTCCAAACACGGAAAGAACGCGAAGTTATGCGTCAAGCCATGTGATTACGGTGGGGAAAACTCGCGCGGCGGATACGGATACGGAACGGAAAATTCTGGTGGCGGATACGGAACGGAAAATTCTCGTGGCGGATACGGTGCGGAAAACTCCAGGGGCAGTCAGTAATGGCGACTGACGACTGCCCCCTCCCGTCTGGTCGCTTGTTCGTCACGGATCGTCGATCTAAGGTACCGTTTCTAGTAGATACAGGAAGCGACGTATGCGTCTATCCGCGATCCGCTCTACCTCAGCGGCGCTCAAAAACGGATTTTCAATTATCCGCAGCTAATGGCACCCCTATATGCACGTATGGATACGCTCATTTAGATTTAGATCTAGGATTACGACGCGACTTTCCTTGGCGATTTATAGTTGGAGATGTCACCAAGGCTATCATTGGAGCCGATTTTTTAAAATACTACGGACCCATCGTTGATATTCGCAACAAACGCCTAGGTATTCTAGATAGCAACACGACACTCTTCGCCGTTGGTACACCTGTCCACTCGTCAACTTCGATATCATCCATCAAGATACCACTTGGCGAGACCAGATACCATGAAATACTCCGTGAATTTCCCGAAATTACTCACCCATCCGGATGCCATAAAGAGGTAAAACATAATACTGTACATTATATTAGAACGACGCCAGGCCCACCAGTCTCTTCCTCCCCCCGCCGACTTGCACCTGATAAGCTGAAAATAGCGAAAAAAGAGTTCGAATCTATGTTGAAGTCGGGAACAGCTCGACCTTCAGAAAGTCCCTGGGCCTCACCACTCCATCTAGCCCCGAAGAAGGAAAACGAGTGGAGACCCTGCGGAGACTATCGGATGCTGAATGCCAGAACAATCCCCGATAAGTATCCAATAAGGCATGTGCATGATTTTACGCACAGCATAGCAGGATGTAAAGTCTTTTCTACAATAGATTTAGTAAAAGCTTTTAACCAAATACCTATATTTACTGATGACATCCAGAAGAGCGCAATAACGACCCCGTTTGGCCTCTACGAGTTCCCATTTATGACATTTGGCCTTCGGAACGCCTGCCAGACGTTCCAGCGTTTTGTCGACGAGATGACCCGTGGACTCGACTTTATCTACCCATACGTCGACGATTTTCTATGTTTTTCAAAGAACGAGCAGGAACACGAAGACCACCTCCGTCAACTATTTAGCAGGATGAAAGACTACGGCGTCATTATTAACACCGCCAAATGCCATTTTGGTGTACCCGAAGTCACGTTTCTAGGTTACTCCATATCAGCTGAAGGAGTCAAACCTCTCGATTCTAAAGTAGAAGCAATTAAATCATTTCCAGTACCAAAGACCGTAAGAGAGCTACGACGATTCTTAGGAATGATAAACTTCTACCGAAGATTTATACCTGGTGCTGCGGAATTCCAAACTCCTCTAAATGATCTTCTGACGGGTTCAGTAAAAGGTTCTCACCCAGTGCACTTGAATGGTGACACACTGAGAGCTTTTCAAGAATGCAAAGATAGCCTCTGCCGAGCTACACTTCTTGCGCATCCTGACTGCCAAGCCAAACTAGCCTTAGTCACTGACGCATCTGATACCGCAATAGGTGCGGTTTTACAACAGCTGAAAGAAGACGCATGGCAACCACTTGCATTCTTCTCACGCAAGATTTCTCCAGCTCAAAAGAAATATTCTCCATATGACAGAGAGCTGCTGGCTATTTATGAAGCTGTCAAGTATTTTCGACACATGCTAGAAGCCAAAGATTTTACCATCTTCACGGATCATAAACCCTTGTGCTACGCGTTCAACACTCGCAAAGATAAGTGTTCTCCCAGGCAATTCCGCCATCTTGATCTAATATCTCAATTTACAACAGACATTCAGCATATATCTGGCAAGAATAATGTGGTTGCAGACACGCTCTCACGAGTAGAAGAAGTAGAATTTTCAATAGACTTCCCCAGGCTAGCTCAATCCCAAGAATCAGATCCAGAACTGAAGGTACTGCTGGAAAGTGGAACATCACTTCGCTTGGAAAAAGTTAAGATCCCTGGAACTCGATCAGAACTCTACTGCGACGTTAGTTCCCCAACTCCAAGACCATACGTCACACCTGTCATGCGAAAGCAAGTCTTCGAAAGTCTACATGGACTTAGCCATCCTGCAGCCAACACCACCATAAAACTTTTAACAGAACGGTACATATGGCCAGGAATCAAGAAAGACTGTAGAGAGTGGACCCGTTCCTGCTTAGCATGCCAGCGTTCTAAAGTAAACAGACACGTATCAGCACCTTTAGGAACTTACCAGCTTCCACGCGCACGATTCATGGACGTGCATATTGATCTCATCGGACCACTACCAATATGCAGTGGAATGCGCTACTGCCTCACCGCAATCGATCGGTTCACGAGATGGCCTGAGGTAATGCCTATACCCGATGCGACAGCTGAAACCGTAGCAAAAGCCCTTCTCACTGGATGGATATCAAGATTCGGATGTCCTACCTCTATCGTAACGGACCGTGGACGACAGTTTGAATCTTCTCTGTTTCAACATCTTTCCAAATCAGCCGGATTCTTACATAAAAAGACTACTGCATATCATCCCGCATGCAACGGAGCCATAGAGAGATTTCATCGACAGTTGAAGACATCAATTACTTGCCACGGTACAGAAAATTGGATGGAAGTACTACCGCATGTCCTGCTCGGGATACGGAGTGCAGTCAAAGATGATTTAAAAGCTAGTCCAGCTGAACTAGTATACGGAGAGCCACTTCGCTTACCTGGAGAATTCTTCAATCCAACAACAACTGGAACCACTGATGTTACAGACTATACAGCACGCCTTCGTCAATTTGCGAACAACTTGAAGCCAGTGCCTGCTTCAAGACACAGCCGACAGTCCATTTTCGTGTACAAAGACCTTGCTACAACAAGCCATGTGTTCTTGAGAGAAGACGCGCTGAGAGCCTCTTTACAACCAGCATACACTGGCCCGCATCCTGTAATAGAAAGGAATGATAAAATATTTAAACTACAGATAAAAGGCAAACCTGTAACTGTATCCGTCGATCGCTTGAAGCCCGCCTACATTCTTCCAGAAATACGATCAGTCCGATTTCCAGAGCATTATCGAGACTATGAAATTTAATCGCCCTAGACGGTCTCTGGAAGGGGGTGATGTGGCGAGCACCTATAATTAAATATAATTATTAAATTACTTTCCGTACGTCCGCGTCCGTATCAACCAAATTCCACCAAATTCCACCCTGCCGTAAGTACAGCCCTGTACGTGTGTGACTCGGGAGCGCTCGCGCACCAATCCGCACAGCGTATGATCGGATGACGTCAGCCGACATCGCCCGGCGCGCCGCGGCCGGCCGGCGGCCGTCGACGACAGTGAGAAAGCTATACCCGCGCTGAACGCACGCTCGCGTACTCTGACTCTGTAACTCGTAATATATTTGTAATCTGTGAACCTGGACTTTCAATCTTACCACTTGTGTTATCAACCAGAAACTAACTATAAGTAGGTACGTAGCTATAAACTTCTTATCGTTGTCAGTGTTAGTAAATCGTTACAACGTAGGAGTTTTCAACTCAAGAGTTAACAGGTGGATTATGGCTAAGCTTGCACTGCCTTATATGTTAGTGTCATTCAACGTCACCTCTGTGGGACGTACGTCAAGATGGATGTTGCGTATGGTGCTTTAGACTGCATCTTCACTTTCCAGCACGTGTAAAAGAAGTCAAACGCCTAGCTATCATTAATAAAAAAAACTAAAAGGGCTTGTTAGAAAGACACTGCTATTTTCAATAGCATTTATGTATTTTGGTAAGTACAGAAAGTACAAAATAATATTTTTATATTTTTACTAACGTATAATTTGTGTTATAAAAGTGTTTTTCTGGAGTCATGGGACTAAAAGTTTATCTGTTTATCTGTTAGTAATGATAAGGTTTAAGTAAACTTTAGATAGTTTGAAGTATTTTTTTTATAACTAGTTCCTAGACTATTGGGATCTGTCGAAAGAAATTTACGGAATCACACGAGGGCATTCGAAATAAAGGCCGGAAGGGCGCGAGCACAAAGCTTGGACAGAGGTGGATTTGCTTTTAGATTTGTACAGTCAGCTATAACTATGTGTCATTTATTGGACTGAATTACCTACTATGTAAATAGTTGGGCGTGCTAAGCGATCAAAGATCTCTGTGCCACCTCTTTGACCTGTTTCATCCTGATTCCTTAGAGCAAGGGTCTTCTTTTTAAACGAAATTGATTAAAAAACATATCAAACGAGTGGGCATTTGCAGTCTGTTATATACCTAAAATGTATTTACAGCTGCCTTTGTAAAAAAAATAATTTATCTTTATCTTATCTTACACTGTAGCAAAATCAAAGTAGGTAAACACATGTTGAAAAGATGTATATATGTGTAAAGTCTAATGGATCTATATTGAAATAATTTTTATTATTATTATTATAAATACCTAATGGTACTAATACTACTAATAATACTTAATGCTTACTGCTAATGATACTTACTAATATTTATAATGTCATTTTAACTAATGTGTAAACTAAGTATGACTACCTATTCTACTACTTTAAACATAAAATACAGCGCCCTACAGGTACATGTGTTCACAAATATTTGTGCATGTTGGCAATAAATAAATGAAATCATATATAAAAGTCATCGCAGAAAAATCAACATAAAACTTGATGCTAACTGTACTCTTTGCGATTGCGTAACAGTGCCATCTCTCCGCGGAAATAGGAACCGCTTAGTCGCGCGTTGATTGAAACGCTGGGTTGCAACGAATGCAATTTGTCGAGTCCTTTTTGTAGAGTTTTATGGACGTTTTCGATGTATGATTCATTTATATAAAGAGTTGGATTGTAAGCTGTTTTTTTTATTATATTTGCTAAAAAACAAGCTATAAGTATCCGAAATTACTAAGCTTCAATAATTTCTAGGTTTAATTCAGTTTGTAGGACACTTTTAGTAATAGTTTAGGCACTTGAAGCTTAACACCTGTATGCCTCAGGTTGATGGACGCTGTGTAGTGCATCGTAGAGCACGTTAACTAGCGTGGCCTGCAAGGCAATGCTCTGTTATAGGTAATGTCTTGCGATTAGTGGTATACATTTTGTTTTCTTCCTAGAGTAAAAACCTGCAGTTATAAAATATATTTAGTTATAATAATAATAATAATAATTATTATTATTATTATTTTTATAATCTAAGGAAAGTATGTCCAATATTTGTCTAAAATAATGTACTTACGTTAATGTTGTAACTAATAAACAGTAAGCTTACTTTTTGTAGTAATTTAAGTACTACTTAAAACCCGCTATAACAATTCTAGATCTACAGTTCCCATTCATCACAGTATAAATAGAACTTGCTTAAGAAAGAGTAAAGATATCAAGTTGTCGTGTCTCCTGTGTAACGTACGGAACCCGCGGACAGAGGAATTTACATAACAAATTGTATGAGGCCGCGGGAGCGCCCCAGACGATTTTTGTAAACATACTAGTGATTCCCTGTTTGTCTTGAAATTAAAAGTAGTCTTGCAAATCAGAGTGACAGAGTTCCTGTTTTTGCATCTATTCTATTTTTTTAAGTATACTTACTGGTGATATGCTTTTTGCAGTCCTGAAATCAAAAAAAGTCTTGTAAATCATTGTGATTTGAGTTTATGTTCCTTGCATTTTTTTATACATGCCTTTAGTAGGATTTGAAAAGTTTGGCTCTGTTTTTTAAATACAAGGTATTGTTGTGCTTGGGTTGTGATTTAAGTTAGAGTAGTCTTGCTTAGCAAGCCGCGGTTGAATCCAATTGGGAACCCGCCAGTCTAGCGCCGACGAAATTTCGAATCATTTGTCAGGCAACGAGTGGTTCGATGATGGGTTGGCACTGAGGTGAGTGCAGGAATATCAGTGGGTTTTGGGTCGGTATGCTGTGGGTTATGTTTGCAGCCGACAGAGAGCCCGACATTCTCTCTTACTCTCCCAGAGAAGGAGAAATGCGTATAGCAATGCTACTTTTAACTATCACAAAAGCGAAAATTTCAAGTTTAGGTTTTGAGACTAACCTAGTTCCTTTTCCCATCACTAGTGGCAGTAAGTTAGTGACGGGGCCAGTTTGAACACGTTTATCTTTATTTATGCAAGGTAATGTACAAGTCCCACGGCGTGGAGAATAGAGAGAGGTAATTCTTCAACCAAGCAGTTCTTTGCCTTTCCTATTGTGGATTTTTCTTCTGTTTGTATGTCAGACCTGTCCTATTTATGAAATAGCTACGAAATTGTATACTGAGACATTATTTTTTGCTAGATAATATAATAATAATACAGGACAATCCACATAGCATCATCTAACCCCAAGATAAGTAGAGCTTGTGTTATTGGTTCAAGACGACTGATATACTTAATACAATACATTATACACATGAATATTTTTTATTGTACATAGAAAATACCCAGAACACCCGGAATAAATATTTGCAGATCGTACAAACATTTATCCCGAGGCGGGAATCGAACCCGCAACCTCCTGCGTCGCAGGCGGACATTCGCCCATCGCTCCACATCTGTCGTCAAAGGCTATGTTAGGATGTCCATAAGTCATTCAGTCAATCAGCCAGTCAGGATAAGACCTATACCAAGTCGTAATTTTTTATTTTTATATAAATGTGTAGAAATGCAGCTGACTGCATGTTCCTAACAGCACCAAACAGAGACAGACTCACCTCAGCGGCACCTGCGTGCTAACTTTACCCGCAATTTAATTAGTTATGGAAATGGAGTCGCGCCAGCCTTGGCCACGGGAACCATGTAAATTGTTTTCGGAGTTGTTAGTTTGTCAGATCAGTTCTTGGCGCAGGTGGTTTGGAGACCACAAGCTTACTTCCACAGCTTGTGGAAAGCAAGCATACTTATACTATGTAGAAGAAAAATCTTTAAATAACCTATAAAAATACCATTGTCAGTTGACAGCCGTCACTGTCCAGTTTGTAGTAGTAGCCCTGCCTTCTGCGCTGTAGGTGGTGGGTTCAATTCCCACCGAGAACAAACATTTGTGTGATGAACACAGATGTTTTTTCTGTGTTTGGGTATTATATTTAATTTTAAGTATGTATTCGATTTGAAATTGACAACACGAAACTTTGTTTATTGATATGAAGGTTCAGTGATTTACGTCATCACTGGTTATAGACTTTAGTCTTGAGACAACGGTTTCTTTCAGGAGACAAAAATACGTAGGATAAAATTATAACGATGGATACACTGAGAAAAATGAAAAGCGGAAAGTGCCGTTATTACGGCCAATTTTGTTCGTATGAAGGCAAAAAACCGACCAAACGTAACAACGAACAGAAACGCCTTATAAACTTGTTCCGGTCGTTCTGTGTATGTGTAATAGACGGTATCATTTTGACGTATTCACTTTAAAAGGTAAAAATTAACGTAAGCGTTACAAACTCGCCCAGCGTAATTACAATTCAACGGTGTAAGACTTTTTTAACCTTAGGCTGGAAATCCATTTTTCTCAGTGTACAGTAGGCGAAAATCTATTAACAATTTCCACAGATTGTCCACTGGTACTTACTCACCCATCCAATAATATGCCAATTAAGTTGAACACCATCACGTCCGGTACTGCCGAGCTCATTACAGTAACGATTCAATTTCACTGGATTCCCGCGGGCTGTAACGATAATGAGCAAATCGCTTCCGGCTGATAGGTTTAACTTCCGGTAAACTTTATAATTATTCGTCATATTTTGGATAACTAGAAAGGTGTATAGGTATAGTCACTATCAAAAGCAGGGAAAGCAAACCAGTATTACAAATAGCCTGTCTTTTAATCCAATAGTATTACAACAAGGTACTTACATCAATCTCCTTAATACAATACTTAACCTTACAAACTATCGACCGTCTCCGATGCGATCCCAGGACAGACTGCCCACTTTTTCCCTACCCGCCTTGCCAGTGCAATTAAATCAACTCGATCAAGCCTTTACAAAATGTCAAAAGCATACAGATCCTAACAGGTGAATCTATTAAATGTTAAAAAAAGTAAGTAAATTGTCATTCAACGTCATAGGCCTCCGCCATATTTGGGGGGTTTGTCATAGTCACCGCGATTGACAGGTTGGTTGAAGAACGCAGTGTCCTCAAGTGTTATGTCCTCAGGATATGCTGCTTACTCATGAGAGGAAATAAAGGGGTGCTTCTCTAAGCCAAGATCACAGGGACTTATAATAGCAGATCAAATATTCAAAGTACCTTCAACAGTTAGTAAGTAGGTACCCTTGGCCTTCACTTTACCGTTTATATTTTCAAATTGCAAAACAAACATTACCAAATACTGAAACTTCAACCCACTACCAGCCTTAACTCATTCCACGTGACTTTAAACCATGTATTCCTAAATATAAGATCGAAATTCCCTTGCAAAGTCTGTAGACCACACAGCTGAAGCAACGCAGTAATATCTGTAGTAAAATTTGAGTGTTATCTCTCGGCTTACAGATAAGTGGCCTGGTACAGGTATACGGAGTTTGTGCTCTTATCGGCGCACTACTGTTTCTTGTTGTACTGTGGAATGAGAATTGTATCTGCAATGAGTTTGTAAAACTTTTGAAAGATATTTAGTACATTTCTATAGAGTACTCATGTAGGTATTAATAGAGATAATATAACATCAAGTTTGAAGGGTGTGGGTGCCGGTGTAATTACAGGCACATGAGGCTTAACACCTGTATGCCTCAGGTTGATGGACGCTGAGTAATGCATCGTCGGTGACGTTCCTAACGAGCGTGACCTACGAGGCAATGCTTTGTTATAGGTGATGGTAACCACTTAACATCAGGTGGGCCATCTGCTTGCTCCATCAACAAGTTGTATAAAAAAAAATGGTTTTTGACTTTGACTTACACTACGCATTAACATCTTATATTAATTCTTAATTGTTAAATCAAACCTGCAACTTCTAGAATCCTAGCTACAGTACCACAGAGTCCTATAATAAAACCATTATTTCCATGACATGAAGAGATAAAATAAACATTTATGAAGCATTTCAAATGACATGAAGTTTTTCCATCAAGTTGAAGGGTGCATATTTTAGACGGATGGGGCTGATTGCAATGCTTGATACCGATTATTATACAAATAGGATGGAAACTTTGAGAAGATAAATAGGTTTTCTCAAGTATTTTACTGGGGGTTGATAAAAAAAAATCACCCAAGTGCGAGTCGGACTGGCGCACGAAGGGTTCCGTACCGTTATCTACAAAATAGCAAACAAAATCACATTTGTTGTATGAGAGTTCCCTTATATATTTATTTTATTTTGTTTAGTATACGTTGTTATAGCGGCAACAAAAATACATCGTCTGTGAAAATTTCAACTCTCTAACTATCACGGTTCATGAGATACAGCCTGGTGATAGACGGACAGACAGACATACAGCGGAGTCTTATATTAATAAGACTCAATAAGGGTCCCGTTTTACCTTTTGGGTGCGTAAACCTAAATATTGAAATTGTACACATGATATAACAATACACATAAATTAATCTAGACGTACTTAACTAGAAAATGTACAATGTACGTCCTTATTGCTGAATAATTTTTTTTTCAGGTAAGCTTTAATTAGAAAACCAGTTAGTAGAAAGCAGCGGCGATGGGCTTGCAACCTGTCACATATAGAATACCAATAAACAAAAAATGAAACTCGATCATCTGACCGGTGCCCTCGGCAGCGACGGCAGCTAGTCAATGACCGGGTAAAAGTGGAGAGCTATACGCAATACATCTCTGGTTGATTAATAGAAACTGCACTCAAAAAATCGTATTTATCTATATTTGACCTTGTTGTAGGTAGCTTTACACGTTCCTTGAGTATTCTGAAGTGGTTTTAGTACACAGTATAACCATAGTGAATGTCATAAGAGGCAAACTCTGTAGACTAAGCACTATAAGGTCACCAACCGGCCCCATTTAGCATGGTGACTTGCAAAACAAACAATAGAGAACAAAACAAAATGTATTTGTATTCTCCAAAAAAATGTAGACTCATAACTTCTATACACTCCATAGCACGATTCCATAAGCCGACAGACAGACCGACGTCCACCCATTTAATGAATATTCCTTATAATAAAGTTCTATAGCGCGGAAACAATGGCTATTGAACTAATGAAACTACATGGGCCTACGGTAATGCGACACTATGTAGATATAAGGCTATAGGGTGGGGGCTAGGGGGTACTAATTACTATGAACCATTTTGCATTTAAAGTACTGGTGGCCTAGTAGTAACAACCATACCGTCCGATCCTAAGGTTGCGGGTTTGAATCTAGTCGTGTACCTATGTATTGTTCTAATCTTTAGAGTAGCGAAAAGACGTATTACCTTATAGAATAACGAGAATTTACGCCTATTTCTGCCGCCAAGCAGCTTGCTGTGTTCCGGTTTGAAGGGTGTGGGTGCCGGTGTAATTACAGGCACATGAGGCGTAACACCTGTATGCCTCAGGTTGATGGACGCTGAGTAGTGCATCGTCGGTGACGTTCCTAACGAACGTGACCTACGAGGCAATGCTTTGTTATAGGTGATGGTAACCACTTAACATCAGGTGGGCCATCTGCTTGTTCCATCAACAAGTTGTATAAAAAAAAAAAACATTATTATTATCGGGCAAGTGTGTAAAAACCTTATAAATAAAATAACTGCGTGAATTATCACATCCACGAGCAGTACTTTTAAACCTTTTTACATTCATATTTTATTATTTTTCGTATACTTAGTTCCGTTCCAAATTTATCGGATGTCAGTTACACACAGTCTTATTTTATAGAGTGAGTGGGGGTACGCTGGACTACTGAAAAAATACCGATAATTATATTATAATATTGAAGGTTTATTTTTGATACATCTCACTTGTATCAAAAACAAGCAATAATATCAATAAATAATTATAAGTTGGTTCGCACGCAAATATTGCTGTAGAAACTAAGCCGTAAGTTTTTTGAATGTAACTAAGCTTGATTGTGAAGATCTGGCGTCTACTTTCACCTATTTTTTATAGACGTTTCTTAGTGATTTTCCAAATAAAATAAAAAAAAAAATTTTTTTTTTTATTATTTCTATAAATACTAAACGCCATTCTATACTTATATTATAACTACAGCAAAAACTAATGAGTCTTTAAAAAAAGTTTTCTGAAGAAAAAACTACTGAATGTACTGCATTTATTTATAATAATAATACTAATGCTGGACAATCCACACAGCATCATCTAGCCCCAAGCTAAGCAGAACTTGTGTTATGGGTACTAGATGACTGATATACTTAATACAATACATACATTGATACTACATTTATTACTGTACATAGAAAATACCCAGAACACCCGGAATAAATATTTGCAGATCGTACAAACATTTATTCCATAGCGGGAAACGAACCCGCAACTTCCTGCGTCGTAGGTGGTCATTCACTCACCGCGCCACATCGGTCGTCATACCTAGTTGTTACCTGAATACATCGATCGTAATTTTATCTGATTTTAGTTATTTATAATGTTTAATCACTTACTGGTCTTCTTTAGGCTCGTCTCCTCTCGCACTATTTACGCGTCAGTAATGGCGAACGGATATGGAGGCAACGTCAATATCCGGTAACGGTAGTGACGTCATGAACGCTTCGATTCGTTCACGTTTTTAAAAATATACTTTAATATTTAAATTTTGCAAATTTTTGCATTCTGATTACTAGTAGTTAGAGCTTTTAGTGAAGGGCTCGTTTGGGGAAGTACTACCACCATACATATTTCTACCGCCAAATAGCACAGTATGTTCCCGTTTGAAGTTTATGTCGGTAAAATAACAGGCACATGAGGCTTAACACACATATATGCCTCAAGTTGATGGACGCAGAGTAGTGCATCGTAAGGGCACGTTTATAACGAGCGTGACATGCGAGGCAACAATTTGTTATAGGTAATGGTAACCACTTAACATCAGGAGAGTAATCTGCTTGTTCCATCAACGAGTGACATAAAAAAAATACTATGTTTACTTTTTATTTTATACAACTTGCGGATGGAACAAGCAGATGGCCCACCTGATGTTAAGTGGTTACTATTACCTATAACCAAATACCTCGTTAAGAACGTGCCCTACGATGTATTGCTTGGAGTCCATCAACCTGAGGTATACAGGTATTAAGCCTAGAACCTCTTTGGTTTAATGTTTTGTTTTCAGAGGGCTTAGCACGAAGGCGTCAGCATTTAATTGATGATTAAATTGAGATTTTAATTACATGACTCGGTATTCCGTTTTATAGTTTTCGTTGTTATAGCGCCAACAGAAATAATAATTATAATAATAATCTGTGAAAATATCAACTCTCAAATTATCACGGTTCATGAAATACAGCCTGGTGACAGATGGACAGACAGATAGACAGATAGTGGAGTCTTAGTAATAAGGTCTCGTTTTACTCTTTGGGTAAGGAACCCTAAAAACACGACGTCTGCCTATAGGCTCGCTTTTCGAAGCCTACATTTCCTAGCCACGGACATTTCGCTCACAATAGCCAGTTAGGCTTTCCAATGCAATTTACATATTGAGGGGCTCAGTGGCGCCCCCTGCCGGCAATTGCAGGCTGATTCGATGACGTGATGATTCGATGATTGGTCGATCATCTGATTCAATGTTGTACCTATTGAGGAATATTCACCAAGTGTGGTACAAGTTGTAAAAAAGTCTCACTCTCTTAAGTATTACCTACTTATTACACAGGTATCACCAACATAGCTCTCATAATCAGCTAGTTTTTGACGACCGATGTGGCGCGGCGGGCGAATGTCCGCCTGCGGCGCAGGAGGTTGCGGGTTCGATTCCCGCCTTGGGATAAATGTTTGTACGATCTGCAAATTCTGTACGATTCTTGTACGATCTGTGTTTTCCGGGTGTTCTGGGTATTTTCTATGTATAATAAAAAATATCTATGTATGTAATGTATTGTAGTCATTTAGTACCCATAACACGAGCTCTGCTTAGCTTGGGCTAGATGATGCTGTGTGGGTTGTCCAGCATAAAAAAAATACTTACTCTGAATATGTTAAGTCTCTATATCTGACTAATGATTTAGACTGTGCGTGGTTTATGTTAGTCAGTCAGTCAGGACAAATAATCTTATAATGGGTGGGTATTGATGAACCTCCCCTGTAAATTTCTAAAAAACATTATTCAGATATTTTGTCTTCCAGCGACGATATGCAGTTTTCACAATAACCAATTTTTTTTATATTTACTTAGTAATTTATTTCGGCACCAATTTTAAACAAAGACAATAAATCTAAATGTCAAGCGGCAAATTATAATGTTGTTGATAACACTATTGGTCCCCTGGGGTCTATTAAGCGATTTGCTGCATAACCAAATGTTTTATACCCATTGTTTGTATATACGGATTAAATGTTTAGTTCGCTTGCTTGTTTTGTAAACGCTCCAGTGATCTAGTGGAAGTGACCCTGCCTTCTGATCATAAGGTCATGGGTTCGTGCATGGTGTTTTGTGCGTTAAATAAATAAATAAAATAAAAACCAGTGTTCTTAACGGTGACTGGTGAAAAATAACACTAAGAAACTAGTTCGTTTTATAGCATCGGCGATAAGCTTGCAACCTGTCACATATGGAATATCTACCAATTACTACTAAGTATAGGTGTGTACCAAATGTAATATTTATTTGGACGTACTACTGACTACTCCATTAGACATCCTTAAAGAATCTTGGGTCGGTGCTACTTAGTACTTAAAAACATCTGAGGGGATATCTACCGTGCCTGGTGACTCAAAATCGTGAAGTTATTTATTTGTTTTTACAATTTCTCAGTTAAATCTGAATTATTATTTTGCATAAAACATTAGTAGATGAGATCCCAATTGAAAATGGTACTGAAATGGGCAGCGCCGGCCGTATTCGGACAAATTTATAGAGTGGCGTCGGCCACGCCGGACAAAAGATACATTTACATAGCAAATTGAAGGGCTACGGATGAACGGTACCTACCTACCTACTCGTAGACTGTGCTACGAAAGGGTAGAGTAGAAAGATACAGAGAATAAGCATTTTTGTAAATGACGCGGATGTTTCATTTTGTTTCAATTTATAAAGTTTGAATAATTCGTTGAAACAAAAAGCTAAAATTATCTTTCTGGAAATCGTTCCTTCTGTTCAGCAGTGGACTTTTTCTATCAAGCTATCGGTTTATATCATCAATAAAACAAACATTTTTAAACTGCGAACAAAACGGAATGATATTGTTCGTAACTTATCTTATTTCATAGGTTGCTATGAGTAATAATCGCAGGGCGCACAAGATCGGTCGCACTGAAAATATTTAAGGAAAGCTTATGCTTAGGTTATGATGATGATGAAGTCTCTGTATAGCATCCTACTCTACCCACCGTTTGTGCTACAACAGTCTACGGCTACGCTTTGATGTGTCTATATTTGTTGACTTTAAGATTATATGCCTCAAGTCTGAAGCGATTTAGTACTGTAAAGAGTTCGGTTAGAGACATTTTGCATAGTTTCTACTGTACTTACCACTTTGTAGTAGAAAGAAAATCAGTAGGTACATAAAAACTCTTCCGTAACTGCCTGACTTATAAATCAACGCAGAGTCCAAACCAGAAGTTCTAGGAGTGTAAAATTTACTTAGGAGTATAATTTAAACCGCGGTTGGTTACTACTAAATAATAAATAAATTAAAACATTTGAGGACATTTTTACACAACATTATCTAGCCCCAAACTAAGCATAGCTTATACTATAGAAACCAGATGACTGATAGAATGCATGTTTTTTTTTTGTAAATACATACTTAGAATACAATATAACACAGAACAAACATTTACGTTTTTGTTCTCGGTGGGCCTCGAACCCCCCACCCACACGTCCTACGCTTCGTCCATATCTGTCTGTACATATAGATATAATGTATCTGATATCTATCTGTACGTATATAATTAAAAGTTTAAATTAATACGTGAAAAATGACAAAAAAAGGCATAAATCAACATTACTAAAAGCTTTCTTATGAAAGAATACCGACGGGTTTTAAAAGCGTTTCTCGGTTTATTTGCAGATAGCCAACCTTTTATTATTCAGCATGTAAATTGTTGGCAACTTCTTAAATCGAAATGTAACTCAAATCGGGGATTCTTCAAAAGTTTCATTTTTTATATTTTCTTAGAGTAATAAGTAGGTAGTGAGGGCTACTAAATTTTTTTACGTACAACTTCGTACAAATCGGGGATTCTTCAAAAGTTTCATTTTTTATATTTTCTTAGAGTAATAAGTAATGATGGCTACTAACTTTTGTTACATACAACTTTCTCTGCTTATGAAATACTAACTATTCTCATGATATAATGAATGCCGTGATGTTTCCGGCTAGGAATAGGAGATAATAGAAAGGCCATTTCCACGGATGTCGTAAGTGACGACTAAGAAACGCTCTAGGAGAGGGTTAGCAACATGTCTTGTGTACTACGAGTAAGCACCAACACTAGGGTCACCAACTCACCTGCCAAACGCGGTGACCACGGAAAATCATAGTAGTATAGCTCCTAGTGAAGGCCTCGTCCGGATAAAAATACCACCACGCCTTTTTCTACCACCGAGCAGCTTGCTATGTTCCAGTTACTGCAAACTCAGAAAAAACGTTCCTGTCTTGCCGGTCACAATAATATGGGAGAAACCACTGATTCCTGGAACAGCCTGTACTAGTATATGGATTCAGTAAAGGGTTAAACCATGTTTGTGTTAGTAAAATGTTTTTGTTTGTTTGTTCTGCTCAAATGTCAAATCATTTGAAAATAGCACGGTTGGGCACTTGGCTCTTGGTTACTGGTAATATTCATGCACTTAATTATTATCAGCAACTAAGCTCATTGGCAGGAAATGAAGAAGACAAGACCTTCTCTCATACATTTACAGAAAAACATGCTATCTATTATAACTTTATTCACAAGAATAAGTTTAAATACTTGCTTACGGTTCATACCTTTTGTATCGTAAAAGTATAAAACCACATCTCCTCAACAATTATTTTAAGTATATTTGAGAAACTTTTCGATTAAGATTTCCCCCGAACGTTTTAAATTAACATGAAAATGTACTTCTCTGTTTATTTTCTGGATTAATTTTTACATAACCATGAGATTTTTTACCGTAATGAGCTCATAATATTCATGATTGTTTAACTTCAAAAATGCTTCGTTTAAGTAAAAATTGGAATCATGAATTGTTTATGTTCGGGCTTTATTTGGTATTACCGGAATTGAATTCCAACTTGTTACAATAATAAAACCAGCCAAGTGCAAGTCGGACTCGCGCACGAAGGGTTCCGTATCATTATCTATAGTAAAAACGGCATAAAAATCTCGTTTGTTGTATGAGAGCCGCCTTAAATATTTATTTTATTCTATTTTTTAGTCTTTGTCGTTATAGCGGCAACAGAAATACATCATCTGTGTAAATTTCAACTCTCTAACTATCATGAGATGGCCTAGTGACAGACGGACAGACAGACAGTCCTAGTAATAGGGTCCCGTTTTACCTTTTGGGTACGGAACCCTAAAAATGAGGGCTTATCGTAATGGTGTTTTTAAGCACTTGAAAATACTTCGAGTTTGCTCAGTCGAAGATTAAGGTCTAAGGTATGGATTTATCTTCTGAGGTTTGCTGGAAGAAAACTAAACTATATCAAACTTTCAGGGTATATTCTTTTTTGATGCATAGAGGTGCACTAAGAAAGGCATTTCTGAAATTTAACCCCTAAACGGATATAGCGGGGGTTGACATTTGTATGAAAATAGCTTAACACGGAGAAAGTTACGCGCATTTCTCTAGTTATTTCATAATTCTTGAATTAATTTGAATTATTACAAAAATTGCACCAAAAATTCTCCAATCTAATAAAGGAATATGGAACCGAATTCATGATAACCCCATAATACAAGGGATTACTCATTCTGATGGCAAGTTATTACCCCGTGTAGGTTATAAATGCGGGTAATAAAAGCAGCCTCTTTTGGGAATTCAAATTATTAATCTTTTGATGAGATTTAATCTGTCATTGTGATTAAATTTAGATGAAAAATATTCGGTTTAAATATTATAAATTTTATCAAACTCTTGTGCCGGCTATAATCAATTGAGACAAAGATTAATTCTTAGAAGTCGGTTATTTTCAGACGCTATCTAGACTTCTGAAAATAAGTTAAAGACTACCAGGAAAAACACTATTATTACAAATGTAAGAACAAACATCTATATATAACAAACTGATCTGGATTGGATTGAGCTACCTTTAGATTGTTTGCAACGGTCTGTATATAGCTCAACTGTTTCATTATGTATTTTGTACATACCAATTATAAATAAATAAATAATAAATAATGCTGGACAATCTACACAGCATCATCTAGCCCCAAGCTAAGAAGGAGCTTGTGTTATGGGTACCAGATGACTGATATACTTAATACAATACTATATTACATACATAGATATTTTTTTATTATACATAGAAAATACCCAGAACACCCGGAATAAATATTTGCAGATCGTACAAACATTTATCCCAAGGCGGGAATCGAACGCGCAACCTCCTGCGTCGCAGGCGGACAATTGCCCGCCGCGCCACATCGGTCGTCCTGTACCTGTACCTGTATTAGCTGTTATTTTGTTTGTAAATAAATTAATTCTTTATTCTAAACATAGTATAAAATATACTATGTGTAGAAAATAGATGTTTGTTCTCTGAAAAAAAAAATGCTTTATGTATGTATTTACGCAAAAAAAGTATATAAGTATTTTACCAGTTATCTGGTTTACCATAGAACAAGCTTTGCGTAGTTTGAGGCTATAGTATTAGTTTTTTTTTATTATTAATGCAAATACAAATACAAATATTTTCATGGAAAAATATATAATGTCGCGTTTTAGAAGAAAAGTTGTATTTTATATTACCTATTTCTGCCGCCAAGCAGTGACACTTGCATTAATGATTGTTTGAAAGATGTTGGTGAAATTACAGGCTCATGAGGCTTAACACCTGTATGCCTCAGGTTGGTGGATGATTACATCGTAGTTCACATACCTATTAAGCGTGACCTATACTTATACTTGTTTGAGGTGATGGTACCACTTAACATCAGGTGGGTATACTTTCTCCACCAGCAGTAGCATAAAAAAGGTAGGACATCTGGTGATTTTGCTACAAACTGAAGTTCACCAAAACAGTATACTGATATACTTTATGTTTGATATCAGTAACAGCTTAGGTTTTTATTCACTTTTTCATTCCCCAATTGAAATATCTGAAAGTTATACTCCCACACACTGAAATAGCCATTTGGTAAATCAGCCTGCCATTACCATTAGCTGGCATTTACTGATGGTCGTTCCCAAAGGTCATTAATGCCGGCCATTTACTTGTATGCGTTTCCACGTGGTATTTGCATAGTTTACTGAAATAAATTTAAATTTATTTATTGTAGCATTTATAGGCTTGTATCCTGTCATGCATAGAATAAAAACTACAGTAGAATGTTAGTGTAAGTTGGATTTTTAAAAGAAAGAAATAAGTTTAATCCTTAAGCACGGTAGATGTCCTCCGATCTCTTAGTACCAAGTACCAGCTCAAGATTCTTCGAGTATGTCTAAGAGGAGTCAGAGGCACGTCCAGATAGTACATTTAGTACATACCCACATTTTGCAATTGTTAGTATTCCATACGTGACAGGTTGCAAGCCTATCGCCGCTGCTAAAGTACTATCTGGTTTCCTCACAGTGTTTTCCTTCACCGTTTCAGAGCACTGGCATTTTTAAAAGAGGCTGAATTTATTTTTATAATTAAATAATAAAACTTTCCAAACAATGTTCAAATTAAATTATTATTTACAAAGAGTCAAAAAAACCAGTGGGTTATAAAAATAATTTCGTTATCGGAACAAAAGACGTCAATTTCTCAGTCAAAGGCACAAAAACCCAAAACTAACGAACCGTACGAAACAAGGGAGGTCTTAAGCCTCACCAATACATCCTCAATCGGCTACACTCCATAGATAAAGTCTGCATTGGAGCGAAAAGATACGTTGTAGGAACAGTAGGGGTCCGAGCGTAAGCCCCTGTAGCATGCCAATGGATTTATTGTTCAAGATGGGACAGTGGACCGCGTATGAACAGGACAGGTTTAGCTTTTGATATCTGATTCGACTTTTGCGACTGAGTAAAAGCAAACAGGTCTTTGGATCAAATTGTAGACCAGTGGTTTAGGCGGTGCGTTGTTTATGAGTCAGCCAGTCAGGACAAATAATCTTATAGTTATTGTTTGAGATCTTTAGGCCAGATCTCTGGTGCTGTGATTGAAAACGCCGTGAAAAACTGTATTGCGAGTTTGTTAATTGGTTTTATACACTGTACACCTTTTTAACCTAATATTTATTAGTTATGTTACGAAGAGCCCTAGTTGCCTGTTTGCCGGCAAGATGGAAGATAAAGAGCGAGACAGAGAGCGAGACAAAGACAACAATATTGACCATGATTTAACTTGACAGTGACATTAGATTTAGGATGACAATACTAAACAGTTATTATAGATTTGCAGCAGAACCAACTTTTTTACAAGACGCTGTAGTGTCTGTGGCAGAACTTTTGATGGAGTAGGTTTGCCCACATGAACACCAGAGTAGTAACCGTGAAATTGATAGTTTGTTTGCCTAATTATCTGTAACGTGAGCTCAGTCCAAACAGAACTGAACAGACCTGAATAATCTATTATGATCGATTGTTGTACAAATCCGGAATCAGTTACTTAGTACCCTAAAGAAGAAAACAATGCTATCTCTCAAACACGATAGAAACGGCAATTTTGGCATACTTTTTGACATCTTGCAACCTTGCTATAAAAGCTAACAGTAGGGTGGGAGGGGCCAACCACATACTAACTATAAACTTTTACACAACATCATCTAGCTCCAAACTAAGCATAACTTGTCCAATGAGAACCAGATGACTGATAGAACACTTTTATAAACTTACTTTTTTTTTGTAAATACATACTGAAGCATACATGAACAAATAAAACTATATAAGCATAACACAATCAGTTAGAATTCATTTACATTGAATATATCCACTCACATATTTAACCACAAAGCAAAACATGAATAAATCTGCTTATTAAACATGATCAAAATGTAAACACTAAACCCTTTAAAACAGTACACCACAAGCGTTTTCATCAGAAAACCGCGCGCCCATATAATTGAATGAATATTCAAGCATCTTAATCAATAGAAGCATTACTAGAGGTCCTATGGAAGCATTCACCAGCCTGTGAAATTGGACTAGAGCAGAGAGAGATAGCGAGATGTGTTAGCGGCAGGTGTGAATGAGAACGAAGGATCGCACCGAGCTTTTATAAATCATTTTTCCTGGCACGCCGGAGGTTTAGGCTAGCTACACAAGGTTGATATATTAGGAATCATCGTCGTTTATGGGGGGGTTTATGAGGAAGTCTAAACTTTACTGTTAGTTACTATAAAGTTAAATATTGATTGTTATAGTTCATGAAATAATGTTGGATATATTTAATTGACCGAGTGAGCGAAGCGAGATAAACGTCTCGGTATCATGTCTGGCAAAATTTGCTTTTCTAGTACGTTATAGATGTTTTGATGCAGTAAGTGATTCCTGACGTCCAGATACACTAAAAGGCCGAACTTGGCACGCTTCGCAGTTTTTTATTATTTGTAGCCATAATTTAATTAAAAATATTATTACGTAACATCCTTAAACTGAGCATAGCTTGTACTATGGAAACCAGACGACTGATAGAATATTTGTAAATAAGTATGTTTTTTTGGGTAAATACATACTTAGAATACAATATAATAGAAACATAAGCATCTACGTTCACCACATAAATGCACGACTGCGACTGAGTTTTGACAGGTGTCAAACTTATGACTGTTTAAATTCTTGCCAGCTCTGCAGCGCACTGTAATGCTATGTCAAGTCTCCCGATCGAGCGCCATCATCTTTCACCATCAGAAACTATGAAATTCTATACCAGTCCTTCACAAAATCCAGCGAAAGATAAACCTAAGATTTAAATAATATCAAAAATCAGTTCCGCAAGTCTGCGCTGCCCTTACTTGTAAAACGCTGAATTGCGATTATTTCTCTTTGCGTTTAGTTAATCAATTATTGTAATGTTGTTGGCAGAGACGTGTGCTTTCTGACTTTGCCTAACGAGCAGTGGGAGACATATGTGGCCAAAAAAATTTTGCACAATCCCTTTGTAAAGTTCCTCCGTTTGAAGTGTGCATGGTCTATGACCAGTTTTTAGATAAATAATAACAATAATAAATATTTGTGGAAGGCCCAAACTAAACATCAGCTTATACTATGGGAACCCGATGACTGATAGAATACTTGTATACTTTTTTGTGAATACATACTTAGAGTACAATAAAACACCCAGACATAGAACAAAAATCTATGTTCATCACACAAACGTTTGTTCTCGGTGGGGATCGAACCCACCACCTACAGCACAGAAGGTAGGCCTACTATGAACTGAGCTATGACGGTTGTACTACGAGTGATCGTTAATAATAGAACTAGAATATTAGGATACTAGTTGTTAGTGATAATTATTAGAATAATAGTTTTAGCTTTGTTTATCTTATAACCAATTTTTAAGGCAGGTTAATTTACTATATTTTATTTCATTATAATTATCATTATATTGGTTGTTTATTATGTGATTGGTTGATTTTCAAGTAAACCTTGAAATATAGGAACCAGATAACTGAAGCCCTACTCTCGTAAGGAAATATCATCAAGTTTAAGTTTCGATCGTTTAAATTTTTAAATGGTATTTTCTTCAAAACTGTCATTCAAACAGGTTCAATTTTGACAATCAAGTTCTAGTTTCAATCTCGTCTCATCTCAAAAAATATTTGAATCAAAGTCAAAGTCAAAAAGCATTTATTCAGTATTATCCGCAGGGATCATCTTGAAACGTCTTAAATCTAGGTGAATCTAAGTGACAGTTCCTCGCGACCAAGCCTAGAAGAACCGGCCAGAAACTTACGGCTTGGTTCCTACCGTTTTTTTGTATGATTCTGTTACAAAATAATAATAATGTAATAATGAGATGGAGCTTCAGATAGAATACAGAATAGTTTGTAATTTTTTTTTTGTAAATAGTTACTTATTAAAAATACAGTATACTTAACTACCAAACAGAGAGCAAACAACTAAGTTTTTTTATTGTTTATTTAAAATTTTACATTTATGCTGGCTTCCTTGATTTTCCAATTTTCTTCGATGTCTTAAACTAACTTTCCCATTGAAACCATGACCTACCCCGGCGGACCATCGCATAAAAATCGAACAGCGAAAAAAATCTCGTTTAGATACCCCGATTGGGAATTTTAAAGGGAATTGGTGCAATTCCGGCCGGCATGCAAGAGCGAGCAAACTTATCAGCGTAGATGGGACATTTCTTTACTTTTTGCAGGTGGCTCCGATTGATTGGAGGGTGATTGGCCCCGTGACTCATTTTCGACGTCATCGGGAATTGTCAAAGATTCGATTGGCTTGTGATTGGTACAAAGAATTGGGTCTTTGATGACGATTGCTTTTTTCGTTTTTGTGTTTCGATTTTGAAATATACTTCTTATGCAACTTCCAACAAGGTTGCGTTAAACGTTTAACACTACCATGGAGGGGGTATGAAAGCACTGTACTTTCTCTCTTTCTTTCATAGCCAAGTTACATTTCGTATATTAAAGAAGTCAGTCGTGTGGTCTAAAGCACACTCGTTTTTTTTTATTTACTATTTTTGGATACTTATCAGTAAACTGACCTCGTTGGTTGAGTTGGTGGAAGCTCTGCCTGTACTGTGTAGGTTGTGTTCGATCCCAATCAAGAACAAATCTTTGAGTAATAAGCATACCTAGAAGTTCGTTCTATGTCGAGACGTTATAGTGTATCATATTGGTTTATATCTATACCACTTAAAATAACCTTTCTTTAATATCGTTCTGACTGATTGAATATACAGTGTAAATTAAGACTACTTCTATAAATTGAAACTACGTATTCTGACCATGACTGACTACAAAAAAAAACGCAAAAAATAGATACTTTTACTCCATTTTTTTCGTGTTCCAGCATCAATATCTTCGAAAAATAAACATATAAGTATTATCTTGTATAAAATGCGTAAAAACGACACACAACAGCGGGGTTGAAGTTTGTATAAAAATTGCATCATCAACTATTAAAAAAAAGTTTTTGATTTTACTTACTCTTGACACGAACTTATCCCACCACCCTTACTGGGTGTAATAAGACTGCTTCTGAAAATTAAAACTACGCATAAAAACCATGATTCTAGTAACAAAAAAACTAAAAATATGAAAAAAATTGCCACTTTTTGGCAGTTTTTTTCTTGTTTTCGGCATTAATATGGACAAAACATCGTAAAATAATAAATACCTAACTATCTTATCTAAAACCGCGTTAAAACGACAAGAAAACAAAAGCGGCAATCTAAATGAAACACGATCGTCTGTCTTTGTGAACTTCAACAAAAAAAAGTGGTATTCTAGAAGACCTTATTGTAGGTAACTTTACACGTTCCTGAAGTATTCGGACGTATTCGTATTACAGCCGGTATAACACTTGAGCAAAAGCCAAAAACCTTTCTCTCAAAACACTGTAGTTTCCGGCCTACCGTAGCTATTCAAAGCAGAATCCTCTTACACTCATTGATATACTGCAGCAATACGCTTAGCTGCATTATCGCTGCCCACTTGCTCTGAATTTCAATACAATGTGTACATTGGCTGCTGCATTTCGGAAATTTCCGCCGATGGGATTTGTAAAGTAGTTATTAGGTTCAATATTGTGTTAAAGTAACAATGTCAGCAAGTTTGTATAATCTAGTTCGTGTTTTTTGTTTTTTTTTTATACGTCTTGCTGATGGAACATGGAGGCCCACCCGATGTTAAGTGGTCACTAGTGCCACTAGTAATTATAGTGCCTTGAGTCACGCCACGTTACGTGATCAGCTTAAATAAGTCTACTGCTGGATTAAGACTTAACCTAAATTGCGGAGGTTTACCATTGTCACCTCACTTAGGTAGCGGATGGTGACAATAGTATCGATGTTTACGTACTCGGTAGATTGTTATTACCTGGTGGGTTTTCTTAGTCAGCTCTTACGGCATCCATGGAAGATAATAAAGTAATCCTATTCTAAGCTCACCATAGCTAAGAGATCTTTACGATTTCAACGAATATAAGCTATTTTGACTCTGACTTTGAAAAGGCTTAAAATCGTTCTATGGAACTGTATGAAGTAGACCAACGTCGAACTCAAAGTCAAAGTTAAACTCAAAAACCATTATTCTGTGATATCTGAAAAAGACATTTTGATACATCTTAAAGATAGGTGAAATGAAGCTCCAGTGTTTTGTCAATTTAACTTAACGAGGTGAAGGTCTTCTAGGCTTGGTCTTGAGGAACTGGCGCTTAGATTCACCTAGATTTAAGACGTTTCAAGATGATCCCTGCGGATATTACTGAATCAATGGTTTTTGACTTTGACTTTGACTTGAAGACTTCTTGGGGCTGATGATGATGTTCATGGCTTCTATTTGATCCATCGCATTTTTGGCCAATTTCCCTGTAGATATAAATACAGACACAATGTCATTCAAGAAAATACAAATGTTTATCTGCAGCCAATAAATAATATTGTCTGAAAACGAAGATCTCTGAATTGGAAATGAGGCGTTTCCAAGCCTACCCGTCTTCGCGTACAATATATTCATGCGATATATTTTTCCCGACAGTATACCGTTGCTATCTATCCTGTGTATAATGGAGCTGTTAAAGACAATATGCTGGAAACATATTGGATGCAGCGAGAGAATGTGTAAGCGAGCGACGACTACTCTCAGGTAAGGACACACCGGGAGATCTCATTTATTTTAACTACGCTCGGCCTCGATTATCTTGAGATATTTTTTCTGTTCGCCAAATGATAGATAAATTATTGAAGAAATTGAAGTTTTTGATAGAAACTATGATACAGTTTTTTTTTAATGATAACTCGCACTCAATTTCCCCCCATCTCGTATTATGTTCGGTCCTGTCCATCCAAAGGTTACCTGGTAGAGATCGCTCTTAGCGATAAGGCTTCCCATTGTATTACTGCATTGTTTACTTTATATTCTATATAAAATGTGTGTACTTATCTTGTGGTAATCAATAAAGAGTTATCTATCTATCTATCTAACTAAGCGTTAGGCTGCCATCACACCTGATGTACCTTAAACTTTTTTACACTTATGTGACCACATTATAGAACGATTTTATTTCTGTCAGACCTACCTAGCAATCTAATTAGTTTTCAGGTCAGTATTTTATCTTGTATACCCATGAGTTATGTGCTCAAAATAAATTTATTTTTAAACTTTCGTGATCGGAACAGATATTGAACACTTAAAAAAACAATACAATGTTTTTTTAAGTGTTTTTGTACATTGGCTGCTGAATTTCGGGAATTCCCGCCGTCGGGAAAATAAAAAAGGTAATACGCGATAAATACCCGTGTAATATAAGTGTTCATGTATTTTATTTTATTTTGATTTTATTCTCGTATTCAGAAAATAGTTGTTATTGTGTGCCCGCTGTGTTCGCGATTTAAGCGAGCGATAAATCCGTAGCTACATCTGGGCCGGCTCCGTTCAATTTTATTACTATTCTCTCCCGACTTATTTGATCCAGCCGTCAAAGCGGGTGTCTACGGTTACATTATCGCCTTGCGCCGGTTATCTTCATTCTGCCTTTGTGGGACATGCTGAAAGGAACTGAAATTGGATGGCGTTTTAGGTGGTAATGGATGAGGTTACTACTTTTATTCGCTGTTTTATTTCATGAAAAAGTGCTTCACATTTTTGCCTTGACCAGTCGGGCTAAGATGTACAACATGACTTCTGTCCTTGACGCCAGATATTTTTTCTGTCGGTGCACACTTTGTTCTTCGTTTCTTTGTAGCACCTGTCAGTCGTTCGACAGATATATTTGCCAATGCCGTATTTTTAATAAATAGTTTTTAGTCAAACCAATCAAACTCCATTAATTGAGGATGTCATGTAGTTACAGGAACGTCCAAATAGTACGTTTGGTATCCACATTTGCAGTAGTTAGTATTCCATACGTGATAGATTGCAAGATCGCTGCAGCTAGAATACTAACTGGTTCCCACACGATGTTGTCCTTCACTGCTTGAGAGTACTGGCATTGCGCACATACATTTTCCTAACGGAAAAATCCATTGATGCACGACCGGATTTGAACCCACGACCTTAGGTTCACAAGGCGGAGTTACTCCCACCAGACCACCGCTGTGTTATCTTTTATATAAAATGGAGAACATACGTAGGTACGGAAAAAAAACGAGGTCTTTTATATTTTCAACATAGTGCATTTACTGTAAAAAATATGCTTATCTAAAAATATGTTACTATTATGTATAAGTACATATTATTATTTATTTTAAAGATTACATAGTGTCAAACCGATCACCTAAACCATAGTTTTATGAAACATTTCAAAAACTATTCTAATACAAACTTGAAGTTTTATGTTTATCATAACATAGTTACAATTTAGTTTTGCGAGCAAAATACGAGATTGTACCATAATTTTAGCATGAGTTTCTTACGCTATCAATCATAATTTTTTGATGCAAATATTAATACCATTAATGCTAATTTGGTTTCAAGTCTTTTCGTTTGCAAAACATCGAAAAAGTATAAGACTCAGACAGTTTCACTGTCTAAAAAAAATCGAGTTTTGCAATAAAAATCCTCCAACCAAGCCTAAAAGAACTGGAAATAAACTAACATCTTGGCTCTACTAACCACGGTTGGCCATCTGCTTGTTCCATAAGCAAGTCAGATAAAAAAACTCGTGTTAAGGGTACTGTTTTAGCATTGAATGGAAATATTTCAGTATTATTTTCGCCTCAAGCAATATACAATCAAATGCGTTGCTTTAGTGTTATTTTTTTTACACAATTTTCCACACTATTTGTATTTTCGGAGGCTAGTTGGGAAAATACACTAGTGCTGGTAAGTAAACATTATCATGTAAAATTATATAAATTTCACAAAAACATTTCATGAATGGATGAATGCAAGAAAATTCTTTATGTTACGACTTAAAAATGTACCAAGAGATTAATATAATGCTGGACAATCCACACAGCATCATCTAGCCCCAAGCTAAGCAGAGCTTGTGTTATGGGTACTAGATGACTGATATACCATTACATACATACATATTTTTTATTATACATAGAAAATACCCAGAACATCTGGAATACATTTTTCAAGATCGTAAAAACATTTATCCCAAGGCGGGAATCGAACCCGCAACCTCCTATGTCACAGGCAGACATTCGCCCGCCGCGCCACATCGGTCGTCAATTGAAGGGGATATCTACCGTCCTTGAAGATTAAATTCGTGGTGCTATTCCTATTTCTATATTTACAAACGTATTAATAAAACCTCAAAAAACTATGCACAATGAGTTTTATAACTAACCAAGCATCTTATAACTTTGACGACCGATGTGGCGCGGCGGGCGAATGTCCGCCTGCGACGCAGGGGTTGCGGGTTCGATTCCCGCCTTGGGATAAATGTTTGTACGATCTGCAAATATTTATTCCGGGTGTTCTGGGTATTTTCTATGTATAATAAAAAATATCTATGTATGTAATATAGTATTGTATTAAGTATATCAGTCATCTAGTACCCATAACACAAGCTCTTCTTAGCTTGGGGCTAGATGATGCTGTGTGGATTGTCCAGCATTATTTATAATTTATATTTTATAAAACAAAACTATGAAAGGGTAATTCTTACATTTTGTGTGAAATTTCAACGAATTAATTTACCTTGTAAATGATTTTTAGGATGCAATTGAGTCAAACCCTAACAAAACGTTGGTGGTAGCAATATTGCCCCTACGACTATCCCTCTGCAAGCTTGCTTCTATCGCTGAGGGTACGACAAAGGATCAGTTGTTGAAGACTTTGGACGACAAGAAAGATACAAAAGTATTAGTAACTAAGTTCATACTGAAATGTGCAGTTTTAATTTACTAATTAATATTGCACTTTAAATTTTATGACGCTTGTTGAAATATCCAAAATAATTGAACTGACACAAATCCAATAGTCTATTTACCTATATGCCTATTTATGCCGCCAAGCAGCTTGCTGTGTTCCGGTTTGAAGGATGTGGGATGAGGCTTAACACCTGTATGCATCAGGTGATGGACGCTGAGTAGTGCATCGTCGGTGACGTTCCTAACGAGCGTGACCTACAAGTCAATGCTTTGTTATAGGTGATGGTAACCACTTAACATCAGGTGGGCTATCTGCTTGTTCCATCAACAAGTTGTACAAAAAAAAAAAAGTCAACGGACCGTTTGATTACCCCCCTTACATATCCTCGAAGAATCTCGATTATGCACTTGGTGCTAAGAGATCGGAGGGGATATCTACCATGCTTGGGAATTAAAGCTGTAATTTCACCGGTACTCACATCTTTTAAACCGGAACAGAGCAATGCAGGCATCACCGCTTAGCGGCAGAAATACAAACCTCCTTGCAAAGAGTTCTATTATTATTATTATTCCTAACCGATTTCGGCTACGGCGACTGTGTACTGAACAGGCATTTTAAGTCAATAAAGAGTTCTACTACTACTATAAAGCGAGTTCTAAGAAAATAGAATCACGATGTTGTTTTCAGGTTGGTTCTTTTTATTCATCTGTGTCTGAAATGCTGAATAAGCTTAAGCAGAAGGACCTGATCCTGCTGAACAAGATATACGTGAATTACTCCAGCGAAGTGAACTCCTTATTCTTGGCCAACTCGACAAATTCTTTCGGAGTAAGCGTTGAGTCTGTGGGCCTTAATACGCCTAGAAGTGCATTAGCTTATATTAATAACGGGGTGAGTTATTTTTATCTCTTTGCCTTTTGTGAAATATACAATACTAGCGAAACGTGCGCGACTTTGCTTGCGTGATTTCTATAGACTTCAACCGTCGCTGTGCCTGTTTAGAAGTTCAATGGAGGGAATTCACCCTGAAGAAGTACGCACTAAAAATATACTCTGTAAATTTTCAATTTTTACAACTAGCAAAACTGTGCGTTGTTTATAGTCAGTCAGTTAGCCCAAAGATTTTTAAGATTGGTAGGTAATTTTTTTTAACTGCCGTTTCAGCTTGTTAATTGCAAAGGCCGAATCTGTTCTAGTTATTTGACCTATATCTATATATCAATATTGTTTAATCTTATTTTCAGATAGCTTCAGCAACCTACAGAAGAATAAGGGATATAATAGAAATGAAGGATATAACAGACCAGACGAAAATGATGATGATTATTGCTGCACATTTAAAAGTAAATCAACTTCATTCGAACACCCACGCTGAACTTTGCAAAGCAAACATATCTGTCTCATATTTTGTATGGTACAGACCATACAAAACACACATACAGAGACATGTTTGGAGAGTTAGAGGCAGCCGACCTACAACGTCTGAGCTAGTGTAAAATGTATGGGACCGATAGGTTTGCCACGCGTCACGACACACAGGTCAGGTCTAAAACGGTTCTGTCTTAGCCCTCTTAAAAACTACTAAACGTGTTGCACTACGTTTGTTTTCCTTAAATGCACTTATTCTTCTTACGTGTCAAAAGTACATCTAATTTTAAATAAGCTTTGAATAAAATATTGCCACCTTCACTTCATCGTCTGTCGCGTTTATAATAATAATTTATTTCAGACATAGGTCCATACAATTTTTACATAATATTTGGTTAGTAACACAAAAAATTAAAGACTATACTAGTGGAATTTTATGTTTTATAAGGCCATCCCTTGAGCAGGTGGTAGGCACAGGGTCGAGCAAGTGGGTTATTGTTTGGTCGGGGAACCCGTAGTCACATTAGCTCTGAGTCGGGTAGCCCATTTGCACATACCTACTTGCTCTACAGCAACCGACATGGTCGGTAGTCAATGGTCCATATTTGTACCTGGTCTGAGAATTCAAAAACATATAAAATTAGTTGAGTTTGAGTTTTTCAAAATTTCAGGTTACATGGGAGGTTCCTTTCGATGTCAGACAAACAAAGCCCAGAAGGTTCATCCACCATGACGGCAAAGCTTCAGATATACCTATGATGATTCAAGAAGAAGGATATCAAGTGTTTGAAAATAGTGCCTATAAGGTGTTTAAGAACTGCTTCTTAATTTCCAGCATCATAACCCTCAAAAAGTTGACATGAGCCTCTCTTGTTTCCAGGAAGTTACATTTATGGCTACATGGTCCCAATTGGCTTACATATGTCTTGCTTTAGTAATAAAGCTGGTAAAATGTATGAAAATTGGTTACATTATTTTTATTTTGTAAAAGGATCATACATAAAAACGGTAGGAACCAAGCCGTAAGTTTCTTGCCGGTTCTTCTAGGCTTACTCGTGAGGAACCGTCGCTTAGCTTCACCTTAGCTTTGACGACCGATGTGGCGCGGCGGGCGAATGTCCGCCTGCGACGCTGGAGGTTGCCGGTTCGATTCCCGCCTTGGGATAAATGTTTGTACGATCTGCAAACATTTATTCTAGGTGTTCTGGGTATTTTCTATGTATAATAAAAAATATATATGTACGTAATGTATTGTATTAAGTATATCAGTCATCTAGTACCCATAACACAAGCTCTGCTTAGCTTGGGGCTAGATGATGCTGTGTGGATTGTCCAACATTATTATTATTATTTATTATTATTACCTAGATTTAAGAAGTTTCAAGATGATCCCTGCGGATATTACTGAACAAATGCTTTTTGACTTTGACTTTGACCGCACTATTGGTGTTTAGCACGTGGGAGATACTACTGCTTCTTTCTTGGTGTGCACTTTTTGTTGCTTTTTACGACACCTATGGAAGGTTTATCAACTATAACAAACTTTACCTTGATTGACTGACGTTGCGAAAATTTCAGACTTTATCCTGATGGGTAGAGATTGTACGAAGAAAAAAAAGTCTCTAAAAAGGGTGCAGCAGGTGAAAGTTTTTGAAATGATTTCACTTGATAGAAGTCATGCGTTCCTCTGATAACAATATCACAACTTTTTACGGTAGAAGAACTGAGTTGCGAGACTTGGGTTTTTTTACTAGTTATGTTTTTGATGGCATTTAATTGTCTAGGTCCTAAGAACACAATTACGAAGCCCGAGAGTCTCATTTACTCTTATTGTGCCAAACCAATCCAACGGCTTGCCTGGTGTCCTCGACAGAATGAGATTCAACCCCAACCTGATGAAGGAAGCCAGAGCGGGCATGACGATACAATTCAGGAAGCTGGTGATGCCGAGACTGAAGATAAAGAGCTATCTGGACTTGACTGATATTTTTAAAAAGGTAAGTTTGTTTAAGACTTTTTTAACTAGTCTTTTTGAATATCATCTTAATATATAATAATATAGATATCATATATATATAAGAAGAATAAGTTCTTATATCTGAAGGTAAGCGACGGTGTAGGCATTGTACCAAACTTACATCTTAGAAGTAAAATATCATTTTGATAAGGTGTTTCCAAGTATAATACTATGCAGAGAAAATTAAGCTTGCTATTGTCATGTCCTCTTTTTATTTCTTTTGCCTACAATGTTGTGTTAAAATATCTAACGTATGCAGCTGCGATGGGCTTGCAACCTGTCATTTATGGAATACTAACTACTGCAAAGTCAAAGATAAAGTCAGAAGGAATTCTCCATTCCATCCACGTGATCACTTAGAATAGTCTTAGGTATAACTAGGTGAATCTAGGTGCCAGTTTCTTACGACAAAACGTAGGTATATACCAACTGATCCTATTTTAACGTACCTCTGAATATACTTGTTCGACATCCTCAAAGGATCTCAAGCTGGTACTTGGCGCTAAGAGATTTGAAAGGATATTAGGTACCGTTCCTGGGAATCAAAGCCTTGAAACCTTTTTTTTTTCAGAGTTCCGTGAGTAACATTCTAAATAGCAGCTCTTCGGACTTAGATAAAATTTTGAAAGAAGAATTTAGAAACAGTAGCAACATGTTCATCAGTAAAATAAAGCAGAATCTGTTTCTGGAGGTTGATGAGCTCGGTGTTGACAGGAGAGAGATAAGTGGTGAGTGAAGATAAGTTTTTTCACCCTCTACATAAGAACACCGTGAGGAATCTTTTAGTATTAAGAGTACAGATAAGTATTAAGGTTTTTTATATTTTAAAATCTCACCAGATCGTTTTGAGACGTCAGTTCCTGTTTCTTCAGTTCAGACTTTAGTTTTAGTTCCACAAAACTAGGTAGCTATGCTAGGTGTCAGTACCACCAAGCCATCTGCTTTTTATATCAGCTAGGTGAATAATGAGTTATCTACAGAATACTCTGTTCTAACTGGAAGAATCAAAGTCACGTCCAAAAAGAAAAGGCAGCTGCTGCTGAGAGAGAAGAAAGTCTAACTACGAGGAGAGTTTCATAGCCATCATGAAGTGCTTAGTGCCAAGAGAATTGATAAAAACTATTGTGATTTTACTACACAAATATTTATAACTAGTGACTTCGTCCGCGTGAAGTTATTTTCATAAAACCTTACCCTTACTGTACTTTTTGAAGGGTTGAATAACGGGAATCCTTTTCTTAGACAAGACAAATACACCCTAAAATTATCAAGTCTCTACGACCATTGGCTTAAGCTGTGCGTTGTTTTATGTCAGTCAGTCAGTCAGTCAGAACAAAGATTATTAATTTAAAAAGATAGTAAATAAACAAAAGAAAATTAAACATTTACCTAAGCTAAAACTGTATTATACACAGAAGTTAAAACTCGGGTTTTTTAAATTTCAGCTGATGACCAGAAAATGAACGGGCCGCCCCCAAGACCACAAATCATGCGGGAGGTGGCTGCAGATAGACCATTCTTCTTTACTTTAGACCTTGAGGAGTGCATTCCCAGTAAAGAGAAACTGACCATCGTGCCTCATCGGCTGTTCAGTGGTGTTTACTATGGACCTAAATAAAAACCTTAATCTTTTATTTAGGTCTTTTTTCTTTTTTTTACGAATAAATGCTTTTTGACTTTGACTTTGACTTAAAAAGTAGCATAATTTTAAAAAAATAAGACTGCTTATTTTGGTTTACAACGCAATGCACTGTCCCAGTCGTTCATAACATACTGGATTGATACTTGGGATGGTGGTTATATGAGTATAACCTTCATGTGGCTGGAAACAATTTTTACTAAAGATATATTAAAGATTTACTACAGAACGGGCCTCCCCTATAAGTTTCCAGAAAAACGATTCTGAGTTACCTTCATCTACCTACTTCCCTCGATCTATCCGTTTATCAGTTCTATGATGTCGTGACTTTTACAGCTTGTCTGCTGCCACAAAAATAACAAAAAAAATTAATGTAAATTTCGTGAGTGAGTATGATTTTTCAACTCATATCTGTAGGGTTGAATGAATCTGCGTATAGACATTGTGCCCTGCCCGGCTAAGATGTGCAGCGCGACAACATTTTGTCTACTCGTTATCTCGTTCAAAATAGAGATATCTCTTTATAACTTCCTGTGCTAACATGCCAGTGCCAAAAAGCTATCTCGTTCTGTCAAATGAAGACTTAATGCTAATATTTAATTTATCTGTGGGTTTTTATCTATAACTAGCTGACCCGTGCCCACTTCGTTGGGCGGTAAACATTTCTACTTACAAATCTTAACTAAGTAGTACTCGATGTTGCCAACAGATGGCGTTAATACGGCATAAAATAGCGGTCGTTTGCAGTATCGCCCGCGTGGCAGTTTTTTCCCGTTCCCGTTATTTTTTCGGGATAAAAAGTAGCCTAAGTTACTCCTTGTTACATCAGCTTTCTGCCAGTGAAAGTCCCGTCGAAATCCGTCCAGCCGTTCCAGAGATTACCCGGAACAAATGGACAGACAGACAAAAATTTAAAAAAATGCTATCTTGGAATATGTATCGCATATACATTCATATGCATGTAGTAAAAAGCGGTTATTTTAATATTACAAACAGACACTTCAATTTTATTTATTTGTATAGATTACTAAAATGTCCATCAATAGAAAAATCAATAGAAGAAATCAGAAACTCGTGCCAAGCGTGAAATATCTCGCGTTGCACATCTGCCCGGCTGGATTAATATAATATAGGCTAGTTTTTATTCAGCAAGGTACCAAACGCTGATTCCAAAATAGTTTCGTCAGCAAAATACAGTCATTGTCATTGGGGAACCCTCGCATCGAGCCAATTACGTTTAAAATTTCATTGGAATGACACGAGGTAATTGGTCAGTAACTAGTTTTTATTTCAACCCCTTTGTGTCCCCTCGCTGGGGTCGTATTTGCATTCATTTGGACACGTGGACTACACGCGACTGAGTTGGCTATTATTGACTATTTTGTGTGATAATTTGACATTTCAAAGAAACTAATCATGGGGTGAAATACTTAGTTATTTTGCAAGTAACGAATCAATCATGACTTTATTTTAGTTTCGGCGTACCTACTTGTTCAGAACCTTTTAAATATTAATTATAATAAATATTGACGGACATTACTACTGTCGACTTTGATTATGACTTGTGTGTTTCAAACAATCGCCGCTGGTAGAATACTAACCGGATTCCTTGCGATGTTTTTCTTCACCGCTTCGAGAGCATTGGCATTGCGGAAATAACTTTTCCAACTGAAAAATCTATTGGTGTACGACTGGCTTCGATCCTACGACCTTAGGATTAGAAAGGGTCTCTCCCACTAGACCACCGGTGCTCACTCTGACTTTAATAAGACTGTTGTAAAACCATTATTACATTTGATCTACACGAACATCTCAGTAAATACGTTAAACCAACATTGCCATAATAAAATCAGGATTGGCTTTAGTGTTGCCACTTTGTATGCATGACTATGTCTATAATTATTCAAATGTAGTAAAATAACAATCTAGGGTAGTTATAAGCTCTTGGGTGTCGGCAATGCTTGTTTAGTGTACGTGTGTTTTATGTAAATAACGTGAATATTGGACTGTAAGGGATGTCTACAGATTTGAATACTATTTATTTTAATATTTTGGATAGAAACGGGATATTTACCATGATTTTTGAGTTTGATTGTGCCGGAATATCGGGAAACAATCAAACTCAAAAATCATGGTAAATACCCCGTTTCTATCCAAAATATTGATCAAAACCATGATAGTTTAAAAACTATTTATTTTATTGTTAAATGTTAAATTTATTTTAAAAGCACCGGTGGTCTAGTGCGAGTGATCCATCCTTTTGATCCTATAGTAGGTTTGAATTCGATCGTACACTAATGGATTTTTCTATCGAAAAATTGATGTACGCAATGCTCTCAAACGGTGAAGAAAAACATTGCAAGGAAACCATTTAGTGTTCTAGCAACGGCGATGGGCTTAAAACCCGTTAGGTTTGGAATACCAACCACTGCAAAATGTGGGTATGTGACAAATGTATTATTTAGACGTAACTTTAACTAAAGGGGGTCTCCTTAGTCATCCTCAAATAATCTCGAGTAGTAGTTGTTAGTACTGATCTGAGGGGATATCTATTGCACCTCGCATTGCTGTGTTCCGGTTTGAAGAGTGTTGGTGCCGGTGTAATTACAGGCACATGAGGCTTAACACCTGTATGCCTCAGGTTGATGGACGCAGGGTAATGCATCGTAGGTCACGCACCTGACGTACATCACCTTCGACGTAGCCTCGAAAAGTGACGATAAAATTCGATAGATACAATCAGTTTGTCGATACAAGTTAGTTGACCGAAGTTCCATGGCCGCACCACAGCCAGGGATATGAAAAAATAATCGATTTTTATTTAAAACTATTGTTATTATCTTATAATCGATTTTTTTTTCAATAAATTTTTATAAAATCGATTTATAAATTAACACGTAATTTAAAAATTGATTAATATTACTATAAAAATCGATTATAAGATAATAATAATAGTTTTAAATAAAAATCGATTGTTTTTTTCACATCCCTAACCACAGCTTGGTCTTCTGTCACATCACTCTATTATAGAAAAGAAAAGCCAATTCATATTTTACACATACGGCTTTAGTGTAAGATTTTATGCATTTCAAAACTAGCAACAACTGAAGCGTAAATCTTAACTTGTTAATAAATCAATGACAAGTTTAGTCTGATCTCCGTCCGTTATCCGACAGGTGACGTCTCGCGGGACTCAATTAGTCGGCCCGTGACCGGAATAGACCTGACCGGGCCAGACCGGGCCGGAAGCCGGACCAACAAATGAAATGCTATCAACAGATCTTCATACTTGTGAAAATGCC
This sequence comes from Electrophaes corylata, assembly GCA_947095575.1. Classification (NCBI taxonomy): domain Eukaryota; kingdom Metazoa; phylum Arthropoda; class Insecta; order Lepidoptera; family Geometridae; genus Electrophaes; species Electrophaes corylata. The sequence goes on from OX352704.1 coordinate 13,327,543, forward strand.
GCCGTAACATGTTCACCGATATCGCTAGTTTTCTTAATTTTTTTTATTAAAATAACTACATGCGGATGAAGTTGAGGAGATGGATGATGGAGGGATGAAAAAGGGGTACACCTGGAAAAAAAGTAGCAATTTTCCTTTGGAATTCGGGGGGGGGGGAGTCACTGGCAGTCCAAATTTAGTTTTGGGTGGTCAAAATTTTGTTTGGTCAACATTTTGTTTTGGTCAATGGTTATTTTAAGGCTTAATTTTTGTTTATTGACTAACTCGTTTATTTTCAATATCACACGAAAAATGGTTACTTAGTACCAAAGTTGTTTAGAAATAAATTTTTAACAATTTTGGTTTGCATAAAATATATTTTTTCCTAGGATCGATATATTTCTTTTTATACCCCAAAAGAAATGATGAATTTACTTAAGGAATTCAATTGAAAATTAAAAAAAAAAAAACAAAATTAAAATTAAGATGTCCGATGACGCAACGGATTGAATACCACGCAAAACTTAATTTAGACTGAATAAAAATAATACCTACCTACTTAAATTTTTTTCCAGGTCAAATCCGATTCGGCTGGGCTAAATGCTTTGTTATAGGTGATGGTAATCAGATCCACTACTGAAGAACAGGTCTTCATGTGCTTGTTCCTTCGGTGAATCGAACAATAAAGAAAATATAACTTTTTAAACTGTCATGGTTTTGATCAATATTTTGGATAGAAACGGGATATTTACCATGATTTTTGAGTTTGATTGTTTCCCGATATTTCGGCACAATTGCATGTGCCATGACCCGTGATTATGGCGCATGCAACTGTGCCGAAATATCGGGAAACAATCAAACTCAAAAATCATGGTAAATATCCCGTTTCTATCCAAAATAATAAAGAAAATCTCTATGCGTAAAGTAAATGTTCCCTGTGGTGAACTGGGGCCGTATCACGAGCTTATGTATTCGTTCGGTCGATGCTGTAACTTACATACGTATCACCAGCTCATAGAATGTCAGTTCCTCGGTAATTTTCGTAAATTAGCTAACACGGATATTCTTTCTCTATCTAACTTGTGTAACGTTCCAAAACTAGTTATCATTATTTGAGTATTTATCGGTAATTCACGGTTTTTATGTTTCGTTTTTCTATTCCCTCGTAAATCTTTAAAAATACTAACACCTTGTTCTATGATTTTACAAACTATTAAAGATGCCGTGTAATAAGATGAATTTGACCAAATACCAATATATAGCATAAAAAAAATCTAATGGAATTTCAAAATTTTACGAGGTTGATACCAAAAACAGATTTTGAACGCACATTTTGCAAGTAATTATCAATGTTACCATCTCACACAAGCAACGCTTATACAAGCGTTGCCTACAGTTAGTGTACATTGTACTTAGTACATGTGCATGTGCTTTTTACTATGGAAACCAGAGAACTTATAAAATAGTAATGTACGTTATAATAGTAATAGAATATGACACCCAGACATAGAACAAACATCTGTGTTCATCTCATAAATGTTTGTTCTTAGAGGGGATCGAGTCCACAACCTACAGTGCAGAAGGCAGAGTTACTGCCAACCTAGCTGTGTTAGTTGCATCTATGTAATTATATTTGTTCTATCTGGCTGTTGTATCGTATTTACCAAAAATACATTACAAATAATCCATTATCAGAGCGATCACCTCACAGAAGTTGTGTGGGGAATCAAAACGTTGATATAATTTTTTTTTAATATAAGTAATATCTAGAACATTTTAAAATTACTAAGTTAAACCTAATTAATGCAAACTTTGCTCGAGTCCAGTTTTTAGGGATTAAGATACTGTAAACTTCATTTCCATTTCGATTTCAGTTTTGCAGTCACTCTGTAGATTCCTATTTGATTCCACTGTATGCGTTGTTTTGTTTAGAGCAAGATTAATTTTTAATTAATATTTTTCTATTTATTATTTGTTTGTTTCGGAATTTTATTGTGAAAATAATTTGACTCTTCTATTTTTAGCGTCAGAGTGGACAAAGTCACTAGAACAACGGCAACACTTATAGTTCAGTTCTTTCAGATTTCAAATTACTAAAGAAACGCAACTACTCGATACTAGAGGGCGTGCTTTTTAATTCCTGTGGTAGTAAATGTCACGGGAATCTTAGTCAAACTTTGCTCATTTTGATACTAGATGGTGCTATATACAATATAATCAATTCTGAACATAGACAAGAATGAACTAGATAGGTTCCGCAAGTTACTCCATTTGCTTGTTCTATTTACTTTTCAAGTAAATTAAGTGAGATGATAAATGAGTAATATGCGTTCAGTGGTACGCTAATAAATTCAATCGTGATGTTAAAAAATAGGTACTAATCGTGATTCAAAAAAATATGGCAAACGTGTTTTCATAATAATATAGTAATAATAAATTATGACACACTAATTTATGAACGTGAAAGCTTATGAATGAGTATGTATGTCTATTCTTACTCATCTATATAACGAGTAAACGGATTTGAATGAAACTTTGAACATATTATACTGTAGTGCGTGACCTAAAATTACATAATACGTAGCCTACTTTTAATCTATCACTTATTTAAGATGAAAACTAAGACGAAGAGTGCACATTTATGATATGTTTATTATATATAAATCATTTTATATAATAAACATCTTTTAAGCCCGATAAAAAATTACACTCCCTTGCCGTATTTAGTCGACTGTGCCGTATCTAAGTCTGTGTTTATTAGCTAACATTGTGACTTTTGAATTTTGCTGACATTTTAGTCACGTGGTCATGTAATTGACGTTCAGAAACTAGGAAACAATAAAATCCGTATATTTTTCGGAAAGTTGCTGTTTTTTTATGTTTCTGAATAAAATGTCTGTAAAAGTATTAAAATCAGTAAAATATGTTGTAATTTACTGAATTTTTCAGTATTTATTAAAATATATTTCTAACATTTAGTTTTGGCTTTAAAACTTGAATTTAATTGACATGAAAACTATACGAAATTCTTTAGACGAAAAGAGGATTTGAACGCATGGTTTTGTAAATTATTAACATTGCAATAATGAGATGGGGCCCTACTGACCATTGCAATAAGACAAAAATAGTTGAATAATAAATAATCATCAGGAGCGCGAATTACTCCATTATTGGAGTGGAGTGGAGTTATTATACATCACATATCACATTTTTTTTGCAACAATGCATATGAGATACCTATATGTAAAGTTATAAATAGAGAAATGCCAATACGCAAAACTACTATGATTTGATTCCTCTATTCATTTCGCAAAATGATTTAAGAGCCAATAAAATGTGAGGTACGCATTACAAAGATGCGTACATCCAAGAGGACCAAAATATTGAAAACATTGTACCAGTCGTTATTCCGTAGTATCTTGAAACCTTATAAAATTCCATTACGTTGCCGCTCCGTGGTTTGTAAATAAGTGAAACAATAATCTCTGGTCTTATTATGTAAGGAATATAAGGGGGGTCATTTTATCCAATTTGAATTTTTTTTGACTCCTTTTTGTATCAAATTCTTGCAGTGTTGATGTCAATAATGTCATTGAATTGTGTCAATGAACAGAGTTGCCATGCAAATTTTTATCGTTAAATCTATCAAATTTAGCAAAGCATGCTAATGCTTTACTAAATTGCATTTTGCATTTAACAGTCAGATTTTAAGTAGCTTTCTTCTTAAGATTCAATATGGTTTCTCAATTTATGTTTTAGAATCTTAATGGTAATTAAATTTGTTGCCAAGAACTTAAATAATATATTAGCACGAACTAATATCCCTGTACATACTATAATGCCACAGCGTTTACCTTAAAAACATACTCCGAACATCATAAAAACGTACATAATTTCTTAAAAAGTTATTTTCTGAGATTTTCCAACCAAAATTGAAACATGTGACAAAACTGTAGCAAAAACCATAACTTACAGTTCATAAAAACACCTCGTGATACCAAATTACGGTGTCAGCTAATTTGAAACGGGTGAGCCGTTTCAATGCATTCGTAATTCAAAATGAGACCCGAATAGGCTCGAACAGACAGAGACACACAGAGATTGCTGTAAGTTCGTATAGGTTCGTGTTACAAAATTATTGACTTTTAGCATAGAATTAGTCCTAATTCTATGGACTTCTAGTACAAATAAAATACGAAGACAGCCGAACACCAACCAAACAGCCATGAATGTTTGCTGGAACTGTTAGTCGTCGGTTTGACATTTTGCAGCCGAGATATTAGAGCTCGCGATCGGGCCCCTGGGCGACACTGATTTCTCCAAAAGGATTGAAGGTTGAGTAAGGTTGGGTTTTAGTCATTAGTTTGGCTTAAACGTTTCCAATGAGGTGTATTGATGGGAAAATGAGGTATTGAGTATTTAATTAGAAAAAAAAGAATAAAATAATGTTATAATCTATTGGTGACAATGATTGAACTATTTGCTGATAACTAGTAGAGCTTTTTGTCAAAGAGTTTATCCAGGATTTTTAGTAGGAGTAATAGACGACCGATGTGGCACGGCGAGGGATATCCGTCGGCAACGCAGGAGGTTGCGGGTTCGATTCTCTCTTTGGGATAAATGTTTCTACGGTCTGCAAAAATTGGGGTTAATGTTGCCCGCGTCCGTAGGTAATTACTCCTGTGACCCTACACGTGACCCCTGGGTAGTGCCAATTGGGTAACAACCTTTCTGGTGGTAGGCTTCGGCCGCGGCTTGTCACCACCCGCCGGACAAAGCCATTCCGTGAAGCGTTACTCTCGTGTTTCGGAATGTTGTCCGGTGAAGCCAGCGACACAAAGTGGACGTGGCAGGTATGAGTAGTTCTTGTACATGAGTCGGGTTTGAGCGTTATGGCCAACTTAGCTATTCTAATGAGCTTGGAGGCTAGATTTGGAGGGTAGCGGGATCCGAAGCACGGTTTTCCGCTGGCCGACCGCAGGTTGTAGGGGGCCCAACTAGCGAGCAGCCACTCGTGAAAGGCTGCCCCGCCGCCTCGCGAAAAATCCCAGAATGCTCCATCGTGCCGGTTGGCGACCGGGAGAGAGGATCCGATGGCCATTCTTGGGGGGGTTCGGGCGTCCCCGCAGTCTCCAGTCTAGCTTCCTTATAGCACAAAAGAGTGCTAAGTGCCGCTGAGCTCGCTTGACTAGTACCTCGCTCAACTACTGTCTTTCCCCAAACCTAAAACACTCACTATGAAAAAGTTGAATAATAATAAGTTGTGCTTACAGCGGAAGCACGTCCTCTCACTTCAAGTGCACCTCTCTAATATTAGAGGGCTCCACTCAAATCTCAATCCGGTCCACCACCATCTCGAGACCAATAAGCCACACTTGTTATTCCTCACGGAGACGCAGATTCAATGCCCCCCTGACACAGCGTACCTAACTTACCCAGGCTATGCACTGGAGCACAAGTTTAGACAAAAATCCGGTATTTGCTTGTATGTTCGGGATGACATTTGTTGTCTGCGTCTGCGTGACCTTGAAGAGTCGGATTTTTCTGTAATATGGGTTTTGGTGGATACTGGCTTAGATAAGATCATCTATGCTGGTTTATATCGCAGACACTCTGGAGACTTGGAGACAACCAGGTTATTTGACTACATCAGCGAAGCGGCGGATGTGGCTCAAAGACGATACCCTGATGCTCAACTGGTACTTATAGGGGACTTTAACGCTCACCACCAACAGTGGCTGTTCCCGTACCAAACCACTGACCATGCTGGAATAGAGGCTTGCAAACTTGCCCTAACCCTGAACCTCACTCAGCTGGTTGGTGAAGCTACCAGGGTACCAGATATTGAGAGTCACACAGCCAACTGCTTGGACCTTCTGTTGACAAACGAACCGGATCGTCACACGGTATCGGTGTTGCCCCCTTTGGGTAGCTCAGATCACTGTGTGGTGAGGTCTGTATCATCATACTCGCCACCCGATCCCTCTCCTAGAGGTTGTAGGCGTATATGGCGATACAAGTCGGCAGACTGGGATGAAATGCGTCATTTCTTTGCATCTTATCCTTGGCGGCATACCTGCTTTTCTTCTGGTGATCCATCGACTTGTGCTGACGCTGTAACGGAGGTGATCAAAAGAGCAATGGAGTACTTTATCCCATACTCTGATAACTCACCTTTGAACAGTGCTCGCCCATGGTTTGGTCCCGCGTGTGCTAGCGCAGAAGCGCAAAAACATGCGGCATACCTTGCTTGGGTTGATGCACGGAACGCGAAAGCCGCGGATACACGGGAAAAGAAGAAAGTCTATAATAAAGCCGCCAAGTTCTGCAAGAAGGTGTTACGGAAGTCGCGCTTTGATCGAATTGGCAGAATGGGAGCTAAATTAGCCACATACCCTGCGGGAAGCAAAGCTTTCTGGTCACTGGCCAAGTCGGTTGAAGCGAACTTCAGCCGCCCTTCCCTCCCTCCACTACTCAAACTGGATGGATCACTAGCTCACACCGCGATTGATAAAGCAAATCTTTTTGCTACTCAATTTGCCGAAAACTCGCGTCTAGCTACTACTGGCGAAGCTCCACCGAGCCTCCCTCGATGCGAAGGTTCAATGCCGGAAATTCGCATCCAGCAAAAGGAAGTGCTCAAAACGCTTCGTAGCCTAGATGTGAATAAAGCTAGTGGTCCTGACGGTATTCCTGCTGTAGTGCTAAAAACCTGTGCACCTGAGTTGTCTCCTATTCTAACTCGACTTTTCCGTTTGTCGATGAAAACTGGTGTAGTCCCTAAGTCTTGGAAGCTTGCTAATGTGCAGCCTGTGCCCAAAAAAGGTAGTCGCGCCGACCCGTCAAATTACCGTCCCATTTCGGTCACCTCCATACTTTGCAAATGTATGGAGCGTGTACTAAATGGTAAGCTCCTGGTATACCTCGAGGACAATGATCTCCTCAGTGACCGGCAATACGGATTTCGCCGAAACCGGTCTACTGGGGATCTTCTTGCGTATGCCACGCACATCTGGAGCGAAGCCATTGAGAAATATGGTGAAGCACTAGCTGTTTCACTTGATATCTCCAAGGCTTTTGACAGGGTTTGGCATGCGAGCCTTATTGGTAAGCTTCCTGCATTCGGACTCCCGGTACAATTCTGTTCTTGGCTTGCCGACTTTCTGAGGGAACGATCTATTCGAGTAGTCATTGATGGCTGCTCGTCTGATCAATTGGCTATTAATGCCGGTGTACCTCAGGGGTCAGTACTATCTGCCACACTGTTTTTGCTGCATATAAACGATCTGCTCATGCCCGGTATCGTTGGGTACGCAGACGATAGCACAGTTGTGGAAAGATATGTCTCCAATGCCCAAGCCAGACAGAATGTGATTCAACAAGAGAGAGATGAAATGCTGCAGCGGTTGAATTTGAAGCTCAAGGCAGTGTCCGACTGGGGCGATGCCAATTTAGTCAAATTCAACGCCTCTAAAACGCAAGCTTGTCTCTTCTCAGCAAAGAAAAGTCAGTTTCTCCAAGTTCCTTTTTTCCGAGATGTACCTTTACCTATACAAGATCGACTAGAACTTCTTGGGGCCTCACTTACCCCTGCTCTTAATTTCGGTTCATATATCGAGTCTAGGGCAAAAATTGCTTCCATGAAGCTAGGCATCCTAAACAGAGTGAGGCGATACTTCACGCCTGGACAGCTTCTTAACTTGTACAAAGCACAAGTCCGGTCTGGTATGGAGTATTGCTGCCATCTTTGGGATGGCTCGGCCAAGCATCAGCTTGCTGCCTTAGACTCGATTGAACGCAGAGCTTTCAGGCTAATAGGTGAGCAACACATGGCGAAGACTAAAATCCAAAGTCTCGAACACCGTCGTAAAGTTGCTTGCCTATCGATCTTTTATAGGCTACATTTCGGAGAATGTGCTCAGGAACTACACGACCTCATACCACCATCTCCTTTCCATCATAGGACGAGTAGACGTACTGGTCAGTACCACCCTTACTTGGTCAATATACCTCCCATTCGTACCAAGCGTTTCGGTTCCACCTTTATCATGCGAACCGCTAAGGAGTGGAATTCGCTGCCAGCGTCTGTTTTTCCTGAACACTATAATCTAAGTCTCTTTAAGGCAAGAGTGAATAGGTGTCTTCTAGACCGCCCTGCTTCATCGTCGGCTTCATCGTCACTTACCACCAGGTGAGATTGAAGCCAAAGGACGGTCTATCAATGATAAAAAAAAAAAAAAAAAAAAAAAAAAATTTATTCCAGGTGTTTTGGGTATTTTCTATGTATAATAAAAAAAATATATGTATGTATGTAATGTACTGTAAGTATATCAGTCATCTAGTACCCATAACACAAGGTCTGTTTAGCTTGGGGCTAGATGATGCTGTGTGGATTGTCGAGAATTTATTATTAGTGAAGGGTTCGTGTGAAAGTACTAGCGCCATACTTATTTCTGCCGTTAAGCAGCTTGTTCGAACTGTGTTCTAGAGCGATTGATGCAATACAATAGGATCGTCCTCGATGAATGTTTTATGTGAGATTTACAGTTTGCTATAGGCAGCTGTAACCGCTCAACAACTTGTGGTTGTTCCGTTATTTTACCTCATAAAAAGAGCTAAAATCATTGTTTTTAACACTGAGCCTATACAGTCACATTTAAAATGCATTTATTCAATAATCACTTAGAATCACCTTAAAGCTAGAATCTAGAAGCTTACCAAGCTTAGGGAAACAGGCAAAAAACATACGACTTGGTTCCAACCGTTTTTTTTATAAATCAAAATATAAGCAATGAAAAGTACCATAAAGTACCTACTTATCATTTCTTTTTATCTATTTGCCATTTTAAAAATAAAAAGTAATTTTAAACTGATCCTTTACAAATTAATACGCAATAAAGAGTTCCTTAGAGTAACCTACCTATCATCTCTTTCTATCTATTACACATTTTAAAAATGGAAAGTGTTATTAAACCGTTTTGTATTCGAAATTCAAATACCATTTCGAAGCACTGTCTCTTCACCCAACCATAGAGTCGCATACAACGTTACAGTTAGCTCCCTAGGCCTAGCCATAAGCTGAACATCAATTGTGCCAACGTACCGGCACCAACGGTGCACTACCAACCGCACCTACATCACGCCGGGTACGGTGCGCAGAAAAATCGTGTGCCGCGCGCTCACTGACAGGAGGTCATTTGTTAATTCGCTGAAATATGGCGGCGGGCGACGGCTATTCATTATAAGGCCGGCTCGTTTGTGCCACACGTGTAGCGTACCGTTTGCAGAACAGGCGGCATCAGTGAACCTTTCCAAATTCAAACTCTTTATTGCGTTTCATGTTGTTACAATAGGTGATACCTACAAATGGTAGGTAAGTTTCAAACATAAACCAACAGGGTTTATCTTAGAAAGGGATAAGAAATATTAAATTTATAGGTGGCACATATATTTAGGTAGATAAGGTAAGGATTCTTTACTCGTATTTATTTTGTGGTTTACTCTTGAAATAGTCTGGACCTTGTTATATCTCCAACTACGGTTAAGTTTATATCTTCGTCTAGAGCGCTCGAAAATTTGTTTGCATAGCTTTTTTAGTAGAACTAGTAGTAGTAAAAGTCTCAGTTATGTTCGACTGATCTTATAGCTCAGTTAGAAGTAGCTTTTCTGTGCTGTAGATAGTGGATTTGATTTCCACCGGCAGTTGTGTGCTGTGTCTAGTTTTTATATTTTTCATCAGGTCACTGGTTTTTTTTTAGGTAGTTGAACTGCAAATTGATGATGGCTCTGAAAGAGTTAAAATATTATTAAGAATATAAGATTTATGAGAGTTCTATTGAACAAAAAGAATCGTATTATTTATAAGTAAATTAATGTATGGGCTCATTATTTTGAAATACAAAAATATAATCTCACCTATCTACTGATCATGCAAGCAGTTTATGTTTTAAGAAAACTAATATTCATTTTATTTAAATAATTATGTCTTAGAAAAAGTAAAATCGTTTAATAAGTTTTAATGCTATTTTTTTGCGCACCGTACAAAAGTCGACCTTAATGTTAATATCGCACCGTGCTGACTGTACTTGCCAGTGCATTTACTTGCGCATTGACTACGAAGTCTCTACAACATACTCTTCTCTATCTCTCTTCAACGTTTTGCATAACGCTATCTCTTTTCAATGTACATTGAGGAAAGGCCTATATCATGAACTGGGTATTAAATTGTTTAAACAACGTGAAGAGTTTTATGCCCTGAAATATTATTTTACCTTCAGCTTTGATGAAAAATTGTAAAGAAGAATATTTGTAGGTAAGATTAGGTAATTTGTAACGTTTGTATATTCTTTATAGCCATACAAGGAGGATTTTGAATGCAGACCGTGCCTAAGCTAACCTTTCTTTTTTTACCGTCACTTAAAACTGAGCAATAATAATGTAAGATGATCTCTACGGATACTTATTTCTGCCGCCAAACAGCTTGCTGTGTTCCGGTTTGAAAGGTGTGGGTGCTGGTAAAATTACAGGCACACGAGGCTTAACACCTGTGTACTTCAGGTTAACGAACGTGAAGCAGTGTATTGTAGAGCACGTTTTTAACGAGCGTGACCTACAAGGTAATTTTTTGTTATAGATGATGGTAACTACTTAACATCAGGTGGGTCATCTGCTTGTTTCATCAACAAGTTGCATAAAAAGATTTGAAAAAGAAATAATAAAGAATAAACTTTTTAACTTTGACTTTGATTAGCCTTTCACTTAGAACTCTACAACTATAAATTATAATAATACATAAATTATAAGAATCTATATCCTGACTTACTGAATGACTGACTGACTGACTGATATATAGACAACGCAAAGCCACTGGTCGAAGGGACTGGTATTTTTTAATTCATCTTGGTGCGTAGAGGTGTACTAAGAAAGAAATTTCTGAAATTCAACCCCTAAACGGGGTTAAAGTTTGTATGATTAAACTTCACACGGACGGTATCGTGCGCATTTCGCTAGAAATACGTAATTATGTATCTGTAAGACCCCGCTAAGGCACATAAGTGCGGTAGCTAGGTACACTAATTCACCCCTTGGGTCATCATTTATGTACACAATCCGAGTTCTGTCACCTTTAGCGTATATTGGTTAACCTTAACTTAGAATAAATATGTATTTATAGGTTCTACCTATAGTAGGTTCTGATATTATAAATAAGAAAGTTTCTAAGTATCGATGTTTGTAACTGTTTTATGCAAAAACTTTACAATATATTGTAAAAACTATACTTTTTAATTATTTGTTGTTATGGCGGCAACAGAAATACATCATCTCTGAAAATTTCAAGTCTCTAACTATCACGGTTCATGAGATACAGCCTGGTGACAGACAGACTGACAAACAGCAGAGTCTTAGAAATAGGGTTCCGTTTTACCCTTTGGGTACGGAACCCTAAAAAGATGTAAACTTTACACTAAGTAATATCCCTCTGTTCAACACAGGAGAGGGAATCTACTAATTGATATTAATTAAATGGATTGCACCAGAACCGTCTGCATAGTTGGGTGTTTGTCTTCCGACCACTCGCCAGGACCTGCCGGGTAATGCGGTACACTTATAGGACTGGATAGTGAGTATACTAAGCATCACAAATCGATGCTTGTGCTCTCAAACGGTGAAGAAAAACATCATGAGGAAACTAATAAATATTTTAGCAGCGGCGATGGGCTTGCTATTTGTAACGGAATACTACTGCAAAACGTAAGTATTTAGCAAATGTACTTAGACATCCTAGAAAATCTTGAATAGATAGGTACTTAGTACTAAGAGATTGGAGGGGATATCTACCGTGCTTAGAGATTATATTCGTGATGATATTTATTATTTTATTTTTACGCTAGCAGCCGCTCGCAGCTTTGCCCGCGCAGCAGTTTTTTCCCATTCCCGTTATTTTTCGGGATAAAAAGTAGCCTATATGTTAATCCAGGTTACAATCTACATCTATTTCAAATTTCATCCAAATCAGTTCACTGGTTAGAGCGTGAAAGAGTAACAAACATCCTTCCATCCATCCATCCATCCATACTTACAAACTTTCGCGTTTATAATATTAGTAGGATATTAATTACTTTTTTAAGGGTTCAGCGTCGTGTGCCTATAATTTTAGCGGCGCCCACACCTTTCAAACTGGATACAGCAAGCTGCTTGGCGACAGAAACAGGCGTGATTGTAGTATGCGCCTGGACGAGCCTTCCACTTGTATAATGTTATCTATAACAATAAAGCAAATATTTTATTGTTAATAATAGCTCTTATCGCTTATAAATTAAAGTCTAATTTAATGTGCAGTGTAACACGCAGTGTGTCAACTAGTTAGTGGCCGCAAACAGAATATGAGCGTGGTATCGCAATCAGCGGCATTTTGTTTGATTTGGCGTATCTCGTTAGTGCAACTCATGTTTGTTCGAAGTGAACAAAATTGATTTCAATTACTTTTAAAAGAATTTGGAGTTGAAGTGTCAATAGATGTCGAAAACGCGTCAGGTGACAGCCCTCACAGTAGCTATGCCTTGCGCTGTAGGTTGTGGGTTCGATCCCTACCGAAAACAAACAATTATGAACTTATATGTCAGTTCTGTGTCTGCTGAGTTTCTTCTTTTTTTTAATTTAAGAGCTTAGCTCTTGTCGGGGGTTTAAAGCAATTTTCTCAATTTTGCTCTTTCTAGTGCGGCCTACCTGACCTCCTTTTATGGCATGACAGCCACCTTCTCCTTTATCTGGCTCAAATAGCTTATCCTTGGCCTTCCTCTCCCTCGCGTTCCTTATACCTTTCCTTCAATGATGTTTTGTATGTAGCTGTCATGTCATAGAAGATGGCCAAACATTTTCCCTCTTCGGTTGTAATAGTTACATTAATATATAAGTATTATCAGTAGTCTGGTTCCCATAGTACCAGCTTTGCTTAGTTTGGAGTAAGATGCCGTTGTGTGAAACGTGTGTAAGTATTTATTATAAAAATCTCGTGAATATGCCGGTATTTTTTAAGATCCATGAGTCTAGCAAGAACTCTTTAGTTAGAGTTTTGTCATGTATTCGAGACGTAACGGAAAATGAGAACAAACGCCACTGGAATCAAAATTTGGGCACAAAACCAAGCAAAGCTTGACTATTATGGAAACCCGATGACTGCCAGAGTTATCTATACAAATTATAAATATAACGTAATAAATAACGTATGTCCCGACTGACTGACGGACATTGACATAGCCAACACACAGCCTAAAACGCTGGTCGTAGAGACTTGAAATTTTTAAGGAATAACCCAATTAGTTCATTTATTATAATAATGCTGGAAAAATATTTCCTATTATTTAATTAATTACTTATTTTTAGAGTATTTAATATTAAATATTAATAACGCCGTGACACTATTCTGAAACTTACAAATTCTATATGCTGTCGCGTAACTGACGTTACAAAGGTGAATTTATTTCGACAGTGACGTCAAACTGCAACAGAATGACCAAAATCGATTAAAAGTGTAAAAACAATTTGTAAAACTGTTGAAATGAACAACTCAATCGCGTCCGTAAGCGGCGGGATTGTTACGTGTGCGCAATGCTGAAAACAAGTTAGTGTAAGGCGTGCCGCACACTTACAAATAAAAAACATTTCCACAAAGCACCATCTAGTCTCAAATTAATCAATGTCCATGGGACACACATGACGTGACATGACATGATGACTGATAAAATACATACATACTCGTGAGACCTAATCCTCGTAATCTTTTTGAGCTAAGGCGAGATTGAAACAAGAATTTGATTGTGAAAATTGGGCGTCTCTGAAATGACACACATTTCAAAAACCACTATATGGAGATTAACATTACCCGTATTTTCTAGGTAAGCGTGCTACACCGTCGACCGCATCATCGCTTAACTCAGGTGAGGTTGTGGTCAAACGTTTCACCTATATACCATGTAAAAAAAAAACAACTTTGTAGGTTAGGTATATGCCAAAATAAAGTGATCAAGTGCGCGGCGCCTCTTATGGTCCATTCGCTTAGCTATTCAAGTCACAGCACACAGCATTCAAAAAGCAGCGACGATTATAATTTGGAATCAAATGAACTCTGTGAACGAACGTGTTCATTATGCACTTTTGTCTGCGCCATTTTTGTCCCCACGCCGATCCGACATTAACGTGTTAAATGCACGTTTATTTTTGACCTCAGTTTCGTTTCGTAAAGGGTTAATTGCTGCCACGAATGCAATTTCAATGTGCGTCATATTTTTTGTGCTACGCGAGATATATGAGTTTTGCGTTAATTTATTGTTCTCTAAATTGTTTTCATGGGGTGAAATAATGTGCTGAAGATTTTTAAGTTTTTGTGGTATCTCTAAAGGAATATTTTTTCTACTGTAGACGCGGTATGATGTACCTATAACATACCATTATGATAATTACTGTTACATTTTAGATTATTTAATAAATTCATGCTTAAATTATTCATAAAACTAACAAAATCGCCCGCAACTTCGTCCGCATGAAGTTACCTTTTACACTTTTAGTAGAATTTCAAAAATTCCTTTACAAGTTTACTTTTGCGAATCAAGGCCAATAGACCCTAAAAATGTCATGTCTCTATGACCAGTGGTTTAGGCTTTTTGTTGTCTCTCTGTCAATCAGTCAGTCTAATAAGTCAAAGATAAATGGTATAAAATACAGTTAAATTTATTAAAAACAATTAAAAAAACTTTACAAAACTGTGAAATGTCAACACTTGCGTTTTATAATTATTTTTGTTTATCTCTTTTCAATACAAGCAAAGTGTGTGTTACAACACAATACAGGATTAAGTATTAACATAATGTTTTCGATTATCTTATACAAGGGGTTATAAGCTCCCGTGGGAAGTAACGGGAGGGTATGAGCTTAGAAAAAAATGCAGTAGCGTATTACAACGATAGAATAAAAAAAAATGGATATTTCACACAGCGCCAAGCAGCTCCAAGTTACATAGAATTTAGTAGAAGAACTAGTAGTAGGGCACTAAGTGAAGGTCTCGTCCGGGGAAGTACCACTGTTTCTGCTGCCAAGTTTCATTTCATTTCATTTAATTAATTTGCATCTTATTTTTCTTATCTTTTTTTTTTCTATAAGACATTCTTAGAATAGTCACTTGTACATAAAATAGCATTGTTGTAATTGTTTATAATACATTATTTACCTAAACTAAGTTTAGTTACAGAGAACACAAAACATTTCAACAGAGAATGAACAAATCACAGATACACATTAGACTATGAAAAGATACATTACAGATTACACAGATTAAAAAAGAATATTACGTTTCAAATATTTCAAATGTTACCAACAAAATAAAAAGCTTGATGTGTTCCATTTTTAAGGTTATGGTTGCCGGTGAAATTACAGGCATATGAGGCTTTAACACCTGTATGCTTCAGGTTGATTGACGCTGAGTAGTCCATCGTAAGGCACGTTTTCAACGAGCATCACCTGTGAGGCACTGCTTTGTTGTGGTTGATGGTACCACTTAATATCAGGTGGATCATCTGCATGTTACATCAGTAAGTCGTATAAAAAAACAGGCCAAGTGCAAGTCGAACTCACGCACGAAGGGTTCCGTATCATTATATATAATAAAAACGGCAAAAGATCGTTTGTTGTATAAGAGCCCCTTTCAATATTTATTTTATTCAATTTTTTAGTTTTGTTGTTATAGTGTCAAGAGATACATCATCTGTGAAAATTTCAACTTTCTATCACGGTTTATGAGATACAGCCTAGTGACAGACGAACAGACAGACAGACAGCAGAGTCTTAGTAGTAAGGTCCCGTTTTACCTTTTGGGTACGGAACCCTAAAAAACGACTTCTGAGTAGGTACGTTTAGTTGGTTCCTTTAAAAAACTTATTCTATTTCTTATCATTGTAATTAGACAAAGTCAAAGTCAGAAGTCATTTATTTTATGAATCAAAGTGATCACTAAGAATAGGCTTGTAACTAGATAAATCTAGGTGCCAGGTCCTCGCGACCAATGCTGGAAGAACAGGCAACAAACGGTCTATTCTGAGTAATGTTGAAATCTTAACCTCTAAAATACGGTACGGACATTAGTGTCCGTAACTACGACATACTGCGACATACTGTCAATTCGCGGGCGGCCATATCTTAAACTATAGGGTTTAAGTAATGAATCCACCAAGTAAATGATCCTACTAAGTACATCTACCCCAAACTCAAGTTTCCAATCGTCTCAGCAGGATTTGAACCAAAATCAATCAAATTCCCGAACTGGCAACTTTGCAAAAACAAATATCCACTGAAACCGTATCCACTCCTTATCACAGATTCAAGCTCACTCGATTCCTCTAACTAGGTTTATTTCCGCTTATTCCCACATTTTGTCCCCAGGTGCATTCGTCAAACCCACCTGATGTTGAGTGACTACTTATTTCTACCACCAAGCAGTGCAGT
Organism: Electrophaes corylata; assembly: GCA_947095575.1. Lineage (NCBI taxonomy): Eukaryota > Metazoa > Arthropoda > Insecta > Lepidoptera > Geometridae > Electrophaes > Electrophaes corylata. The sequence goes on from OX352704.1 coordinate 13,344,016, forward strand.
ACGTTCCTGTTTGAAGGGCGTGGGAGCCGGTGAAATAACAGGCACATGAGGCTTAGCACCAATATGCTTGACCAATGAGCAGTGCATCGTAGGGCACGTCTTTAACGAGCGTAACCTACGAGGTAATACTTTGTTATAAGCGATGGTAACCACTTAACATCAAGTGGGTCATTTGCTTGTTACATTAGCATAGACAACAAATTCAACAAGTAAATGATTTTCATTTTCATTCTGAGACCAAGGTATTAAATTATCAAATTAAAAATCACTGATTTGACCGAGTGATGACGACCGATGTGGCGCGGCGGGCGAATGTCCGCCTGCGACGCAAGAGGTTGCGGGTTCAATTCCCGCCTTGGGATAAATGTTTGTACGATCTGCAAATATTTATTCCGGGTATTCTGGGTGTTTTCTATGTATAATAAAAAATATCTATGTATGTAATGTATTGTATTAAGTATATCAGTTATCTAGTACCCATAACACAAGCTCTGCTTAGCTTGGGGCTAGATGATGCTGTGTGGATTGTCCAGCATTATTATTATTATTATTATTGATTTAGTCTTTTAGGTAATAAATAATTCGAGAAACATGCTCCAAAAATCTCAGTGGCGTTCAAATTTAACGACTGACGTTTTGATTTACATTGTGGGGTAAGTTGGTAACTATCCTACAATCAAGTGGTCGCTGCCTTGCAAGCCACGCAGTGTAACTTACACCAATACGAAACCTCGTCTAATGTTTTCCGGATTAAAGTTACAAAAATTAAGTTACGTTTCAAATGTTTTTAAATTTATCACATTGACTTAAAAGGTCAGTCAGCCGATACGAGTGGTCCCGAATCGAGGAACTGATTACACAGAACTGCATACAAGTAAGTGTTACTAAGACTTGAGTTCCAGCTATATGACCTGGGTAACTTAGATTGCTTTTAGATAATGGAGGCACCAGTAATGTTGAATTCAATCAAAGCTGAAATACTATTTTAGATGAACTGAAGTGTAACAGAACTCGTGTGCCTACGAGTTCTGTTACCAAACTCAAAGTATAGCCTCGAAGGTCACGTGCGTTAGAAACGTGCTCTACGATGCACTGCTCTGCTTCCAGCAACTTGAAACCGGGCAGTATTTAAACTGTAGTTTTGTTAATTAATAAATAATTATAGTGAATGAATAAATGATTTTCTTTTTTATTCATTAAAATCAAAATATAACAAGTTTGAGATTTTCAACAATAATATTATTATATTTATATCAAAAACTACCAAAACTAGTTAGTACCAAAGTTAGTTTCACACAAACTTTAACTCCGTATCAGTTAAGGAGTTGAATTTTGAAGATTATTTTCTTGATATACTTTACGCGTCAAAATAAATATACCCTGAATAGTTTAAGTCTCTACGACCAGTGGTTTAGACTGTGTGTTGTCTTATGTCAGTCAGTCAGTCAGGACAAAGATTTTTGTAAGATTGGTAATAATATAGATATACATTACATGGATGCTGTTGTTACAATGGATACGTGGGTCCTCAGATCTCTGTCCAATTACACGTGTGCACAGATAATAAAGAAACCCGCCTTCAGCTCCACACTAGGCGATTATTACGGCCAAATGACCGTCCTAAGGTTCGTAGTTGGCCCAAGTTAGTAGAGCACAGCGGACGTCATAATATTGCAAATTAGTGCATTGTAGAGCACGTTCATAATGTGTCTTGAAAGGCTTTATTATAAATAATGAAAACCACTTACCATCAGGCCTACCTGATGTTAAGTTGTTACCATGTTTCATACTACCTGCTTATGCTACCAGCAAGTAGTATGAAAAACTCTATACTTAGACACGTCATATATAGAATAACGGCAAGAGATTTAAGCATCACTTTGTACAGTGTCGAAAAACTGAGAATGAGAATGAGTCTAATTAATATTTTTGAGTTAATCTCATACGATTTAGTTAAATTTAGAAATTTATATTGCAAAGTTATTCTCGCAGTAGTTTTATTTATTTTATGAAAAAATATGACCCACGTGATTTTAAGTGCTAACCATCATCTATAGCAAATAAATGATATTTTATTATTTAAAATTATTATTTATTACAAAATAGTGCCTTATACGAGTTAGATACGTGCACTATCCTGCGTCTACCAACCTGAGGCATACTGGTGTTAAGCCTCATGTAACTGTAATTTCACCAGCACCCACACCCTTTAAACTAAACACAGCAATGCACGGATCACTGCTTGGCGGCAGAAATAGGTACTGTAGTAGTATTTCCCCGAACGAGCATTTTCACAAATAGTACTACTACTACTTAAAACAAATTGTCTCCTGTTCCTCTTATGATTTGTACCATGTAAAAGAGAGACAGTGAGAAGCGAGAGCTCTGTATTGCCATCATTATGAGAACTCATCTCCCGATGCGCAGTATTGATAACTGTACCTACCGCTTTACAAAAACTACTGATACTTCAAAGGAGGATTATCTGTCTTTTTGAAAGATATTGTTTTCTTTGGAATATGTCTGGCTGCGAAGGTTAAGGGGAACAGAATGAACTGAATTAAGTAAATATATTTTCTTCGTCTTAAAGTCTATGCTCAACTATATTTTAAAAATACTTACAGAAATAATAACTAAGTAATTTATAGTTTTTCTGATATTTTTTTTGGACATGTATGACTACGTAGAAACTTGCATTTTAGTAGAATAATTTGTATTTGTATTTATTTAAAACCATTACAATAGTAGGTAATAATAATAACGCTGATACACATAAAGCTTAATACATGTATGGGGGTTGATGGACGCTACGCAGAGCATCGTAGGGCACGTTTTTGATGAGCGTATCCTGCGAAACATAACTTTGTTACAGGCGATGGTAACCCCTTAACATTAGGTGGTCCACCTGCTTGTTTAATCAGCAAATTGTGGCAAAAAAAAGTTACTTACTACTAACATTAGGTATTTAATACCACCCTCAAAAAATATGCATTTGAAACGTTCAAAACGATAGAATACCCAAAAGCACTGTGTACAATAATTTCCATATTCACCCCAACGCGTAGATTCGCTCGTCATTTACCCACCCTTTAAACTTTTTATTTCAATCCGAGTCCAGTTGACCCCCGAATCATCCCTTAGGGTCCGATTGTGTCACTAGCCAGTTATTTCGCGTCACTTAACTTATTAGAAGGGTTCTCCTGATTGGCTTCCGACCGCCCCTATTTGACCGTCGTGTTTTTTAAATAGTTCTTCGAAGGTAAGTCGATTTTTTGGTTCGATAGATCGGTAAATTGGCTCATGCCTTAGATGTCTTTGATTGACTGATTTTGTGAACTTCGTGAATGATTGCTTGATTTCAGAAATTTTGTTGAATTTGTTGAAAACGGAGCTGTTGTACTTGTTCAAAAATCTAAGGTAGGTACTTATAAATTTAAAATGTACACAATATTTTTCTGTTATATAGGAAATCTCAAAATACCATTATTACCAAAACATTTTTTCATAGTTTTCTTAATACCTCTTGCTGGGGTTACCAGCACACTGCCCACCTGATGTTAAGTAGTAACCATTACCTAAAACAAAGTATGGTCTCTGCAAGCGATGCACTACTTTCCGCTCATCAATCTTAGGCCAACTGGCTTTATTCTCATATCAAAATTTCATCCTATTCAAGTTTCGATCTTGTCAATCTTCAAATGATATTCTTCAAAATTGACATTTCAAACAGGCTCAATTTTGACAGCTAAATTCTAGTTTCAACATCGTCTCAGATGTTAAGCACATCGCCTGTAATTTCACCAGCACTCACACCCTTCAAACCAATACACAGCAAACTGCTTGTCGGTAGAAACAGACATGATGGTAGTACTTTCCCGGACGAGGCCTTCGCTAAGAGTTACTAATAATAGTTGCATACAAAGTATGGTAGTAGGTATATATCTGAAAATAGCTCAGGTTTAAAGTTTCAAGCACTGTAATCCACTCTGAGCTGCACAAAGAAAATCTAAAAGCGATAGGAATTGAACGAAATTGTCAATTCCAGGCGATTTGGTCCAAACCAGCAGACGTTCAGATTCTTATGGCACAATAGTATGCCAAACAGTAGAAATACTAGTCTATCTAGGACTTACACGGCCTGTTTTTAAATTGCAATTGTAGATACTAAAGTAGAAAAGACCTGTCACATCTCAAATTGTTTTACAGAAATGTTCTGTAGTGTTAGTGAATGTAATATGTTTGTAATATAAAATACATACATTGTGTTTTATTATATACATGTATTACTTTTATACATAAAATATGCATTTACTTTACACCTGTATACCTCAGGTTGATAAGGCACTGGTACATTGTAGTACATTGTAGGGCACGTTCCTAACATACGTGATCTACGATACAATGCTTTCATCAATCAAAAATACATCATCTGTGAAAATTTCAACTCTCTATCACGCTTCATGAGATACAGCCTGGTAATAGACGGATAAACAGACAAACAAACGGACAGACAGCGGAGTCTTAAGTAATAGGGTCCCGTTTTAGCCTTTAGGTACGGAACCCTAAAAATAGCTTTTACATCTATTGTGGATGATTTATACATTATCAGATGCAACATTCTCATTTATGACTCTATTTACTTGCAACCTAAGCTACTGTTATACGTATGTACTGTGAAAGGACCGAATCTTAAGGATTTGAATGTTAAAGCGACTTAAAATTATCATAATCTTGCATTTGTTCCTCTAAGTTTTCACTGCATTATTTGCAGCTTAGAATTTGAAGTAGATCAGAATCATTGATCTTTTTACTCAAGAACGGGGTAAGTACAGTCACATGCAATATAAACTATACATTTAGGTTTTTCACAGCCGTCAGCTCGGTTTGTAGTAGCCTTCAGCGCTGTATTTATTTTTTGAATAATTGTAGTAGAAATACTTTTAACACCGCTGTGAAACCATTTTGGACGACCGATGTGGAGCGGCGGGCGAATGTCCGCTTGCGACGCAAGAGGTTGCGGGTTCGATTCCCGCCTTGGGATAAATGTTTGTACGATCTGCAAATATTTATTCTAGGTGTTCTGGGTGTTTTCTATGTATAATAAAAAATATCTATGTATGTAATGTATTGTATTAAGTATATCAGTCATCTAGTACCCATAACACAAGCTCTGCTTAGCTTGGGGCTAGATGATGCTGTGTGGACTGTCCAGCATTACTAAAATTAAAAACTATTATTAAATTTTGAAAGTTACGACCTATATACATTCTAGTGCAGCTGACTGTACACAAATTTTTGCAAAAAAAATCTAGAAGGGAACTTTTAGTATATTTAAGTTATTGTAACTACCTAATAGATAGGTAATTTGTATTACTCTACTCCAACATTTACACTTTTAATTAATGTAGTATCTCATTTTATATGCCAAATAAACTTTATTTTACTTAACTACCTACTAGTACTTTAACCAACTTGCTAAGTTTGGGAAATCAAGTGTTCCAGTTATAGTACGCTCTAGGGCATCATTCTCGTGATTATGAGATCTATCAAACACGAAAACTGTATCTTAAAGTTATATCTAGTTAAATTTTGTTCAACGTCAAATTTAAATCAGATTTTTATTTTTCTTTTACTTGGAAAACAAACAGTATTATCACCTCGATAAATAATGACTTAGCTAATTGCCAAATATATGTTTTTGCAATTTATTAAGTAATATCTACAGAATCCGCAAGGATCATTTTGAAATGTTTTAAAGCTTGGTGAATCTAAGTGCCAGTTCTTCGCAAACTACTTTACTTTAGTAGTAGCAGAGCTCTTTATGAAGGGTTCGTCCGGAGAAGTACTACCACCATACCTATTTCTGCCGCCAAGCAGCTTGCTGTGTTCTGGTTTGAAGGGTGTGAGTGCCGGTGAAATTACAGGCACATGAGGGTTAGCACCTGTATTTCTCAGGTTGATGGACACTAACCAGTGCATCGTAAGGTACGTTCCTAAAGAGCGTGACCTACGAGGCAATACTTTATTATAGGCGATAGTAACCACTTAACATCAGGTGGGTCATTTGCTTGTTTCATTAGTCTTGCATGAAAAAAGCCTAGAGGAACAGAGAAATATACTTGAAAATTAATCAGGGTATTTTCAAAATCCTTAGAGCTGAGAACTCATAACAGCAACTACCGAAAACAAGCCAAATCTTACATACACGGTGTAGGCATGTAATCACCAAGTTGTCTGACAATCGAGGCGACACAATATTTGCATATGCCCCCAGGCGCGTGGGGACACAGGTACAGTAGAACAGCTGGGTCGTTTTTATACGTTTTTATACAATACTATCTAGTTTCAAAGCAACCATAGCTTGTAATATGGGAACCAGATAACTAATAAGATACTTATATAGAATTTTTTTGTAAATACAACATATTATTAAAATACAATATAACCGTTTCTTGTATAATATAATGATCAGGAAGCATTAGACAAACTCCCAATCTAAAAGATAGACACTTTATTGTACGCAAGGATAAATCATAAATTTAAGGCGTAAACTAATTAAGCATAATAAGCGGTCTTATTGCTGAATGCGATTTTTGCCAGGTAGGTAACTTTAACGACATCTATAAAAAGGTTGCATGACATCGTTTCATGTAAGTATACATAAAATCACTTATCCTGAATTTTTTTTCGCAAGGTATATAACTAAAGAGGTCAAACGTTTGCCTTTAAATTGTTAAAAAATATCTATGCTAAATAAATAATGCCATTAAATCCGATATAAGGCTACTTGGGCTGTTGATTAAGACAAAGATTTTGAAGCAAGTAGAGGAAGCCGAGAAAGGAGTAAAGGAGAAGGAGATGTATAAGATGGGTAACCTATTATTTCCAAATGTTTGTCTGCGTCTTGGTGTACTTATAGTTTTCAGCACCTGACGTACAGAACCAGACTATAGACATTTTGAATATATAATTGCGTAGTGACTGAACCAGCTGTGTATTTCATAAGCTGCGCCATGAATGTAGAGGCGCGAACAACCGCCGACACTAACTTTCATTTACAAATCATTTGTTGTTGCGTGTTGGAACACCCTGTATAGTGAATGTTTCAATTGGGTTCACACATTTGCATTTATCCATTTCAAAAATGAATATCAAATTCATGCTTTTTCATTGTACCTTTAGGTTATGTCTTTTAGGCTTGGTCGCGAAGAACTGCCGTTTAGGTTCACCTAGCTATAAGATTGAAGTAAATGATTTTGAAAATTTAAATTTATAGTTGTATTTATTGAAAAAATGTATCTGAGTGTAAAGCTGTATCCAATACTTATTCAGGGGAACACCTTACCACCCACCTTTACTGAATACTAGCTTTGAATTTTTCTTATTTGGTCATAGGTATATAAATCAGTCTCACCGCTTTGTATTTTTCTTATTCGGTAATGAATAATGCTATTCGGGCTGCCACGGATTAACTATAAAATATTCACTCCAGTCATAAAATTATTATTATAACTAAGCCGTTTTGTTTCTCAATTTTTTTTAATTTTACACAATAATATATTCACTTAATGATGATATATTCAGGAAATAAGACGCAAATTCGAAAAAATCTTAAAACCAAGCACAAAGTAGGCCCAAAGGTAATTCTTCACTTCCTTATTATCTGTGCACTAATTCCCGTATCGCGAGCCGCGAACCAAATTTATGGGCCACGAATCCTCTTCTTTCTATTCGGATTTACCGTATTTGAATTGCTAAAGCTCTTTTTCTTGAGACGACCTTCATATTACAACCGTGGTTGAGTAGCAGAATAGCGATTTTCTTCACTAGCGATTTCGTCCGCGTGAAGTTATTTTTATACAAAATTCAATCCCCGCTGTTAGGGGTTGAGTATCGGGAATTCATTTCTTGATAAATCTTCACGCACCAAGACAAATATACCCTGAAAATTTTAAGTATCTCGACCTGTGGCTTAAACTAAACTTAACTAAAACTTCTTTAATCGAAAGGTAAAACTGGCTACGAGAGAATGAGAGAAAGAACAGTGCTTTCATACCCCCTCCAAGGTAGTGTTAAACGTTTAACGCAACCTTGTTGGAAGTCACATAAGAAGTATTACTTCAATAAAAAAATCTATGCATGTAATGTATTAAGTTTATCAGTAATCTAGCACCCATAACAGAAGCTCTGCTTAGCTTGGGGCTAGATAATGCTGTGTGGATTGTCCAATCGTATGTTATTAATCAGATTTTTGTAATGCAGAGATGTCTGCTGCCGTCAAACAATGTCAATGCCAACGAACCAAGTTGTCCAACCAACCGTCATGTCGAACCAGTTGTCCAGTTCGGCGCCAATCAGTAAGGGGAACTCAGATTCCAAGATCAACATTTACATTGACCTTTTAAATCAATATTTAAATTCCAGATTTGCGAATATGGTCATTTGGCTTTGAATAAAGCAGTCAATAGTTTTATGAAAGGAAATGTTTGGATTTTCTGAACGCTTGTTTTTTTTTGTTTTTTTGATACTATAGCGACTTTTTAAAATATTTTATTAGTTACATGCTTGCCTGCTCACACACTCAAAAACTTTTTTCTGTTTGACTTGGTGATGGAACAAGCAAATGGCCCACCTGATCTTAATAGATTAATTTAGTTTATATACTTTTCACTCCTTAAACCTTTTAACTTGATTTGAGTCTGTGGTTTTTTTCAATTACTGCTATTTTGACAGCTGTCATCGTACACTGTTTGTGTATTGTTTATATCCGCCCTTAAAATAAATACGCATCACAAACTTTACAAAAATGTTGTCAAAACATGTGACTATCGCGATTATTAGCCAAAGCTGACAACAAAAGGGCGTCGGTACAAAAAGTTTGACAGCTCGTTACACGTGAGGGGAAGCGGGGAACTAATTGGGTACCACCTGGGGGAGTGAGGGGGAAAAGGGGACGCTGGGGATATTCGGCAACTATCGGTTCACGTTGTGCTATTGTGTTCAAATGAAGCAAATCTTGTGTTTGACAACCCTGGGTGACGGAAAGGCATATATCAAAGAAAATCTTTTTTGTGTAGTTTTTTTTATATTTATTATTAGTAAGAAAACTTGACTTATTTTTAGATATTCATAACTTATGAAATTATGTTTATAAAAGTAAGACAATTCTCATTTTTTCGTCACTGCCTAAGCATTTGGTACTATAAGTATATCTACAAACTCTCGTTTAACTATGAAAGACATGCCTCTGACTATCTCTTAGTGTTCTTGTAGAATTTTGAATATAGAAATTAAGTCTATGCATAGAAATTACATTTGTCAGCCTATTTCATTAAAAAAATACATCAGAAAAACCAACATGGCGGTTTGGCTGCATTTAAAAGCTTATCAAACTTATTACGAGTCCACGATACGCTGTGCAAGTAGCACTCATAAGATTAAATTACTTACATTGAACGGCCTCATATAAGCGATCAATGAGTAACATTATGTTGATTTGCCTACTTTTTCGGTGCTTCAGAGAGGCACGGTCTTGATCTGAAAATCCATTGTAAGTTTGTTTGCACATTTAGCAGTAGTTAGTATTCCATATGTGACAGGTTGCAAGCCTATCGCTGCTGCTAGAATACTAGGTGGTTTTCTCACAATGTTTTCATTCACCGTTTGAGAGCACTGGCGTAGCGCAAATAAAATTTTGCGAACGGAAAAATCCATTAGTGCACCAGTTTGAACCCATTACCGTAAGATCAAAGCCACACAGGCATATGAGGCTTAGTATCTGTATGCCTCAGGTTGATGGACGCAGAGCAATACGACACGAACGTGCTCTGCGGGGAAATGCTCAATGAATGTAATATGTGAATTTTGAATGAAATATGTGATGGTAACCGATTAATCAAGATGACCGTTTCAAGATGATCCCTGCGGATATTACTGAATAAATGCTTTTTGACTTTGACTTTGACTTTGACTAATATCAGGTGGGTCATCAGCTAGTTCCATCAGAAATTATTTAAAAAAAATACAACAAACGGCATCAAGCAAATTTTCAAAACGCTGGTTAAAATTTACGTGCGCTAATAATAAAAACAAATTTTTTTGGAGACATTTTATGTAAATACTGCCTGTTCTGTACTGTCGTCTTATAATCTTTGCGCCGCCGCCAGGTATACGAAGGTAAGTATTTTGATATTGCTGAAGAAGGTAAAGTTTTCCATTTTGCGTACGGCTACCCGCAAACTTAATATTTTAAAACAAAGTTGAACACAACTTGTTATGTTTTAAAAACATACGACTTTAGTCCAAAGTCATGAACTTAAATCATTCCAACAGTGTAAAAGTTCAAATTTTGAAAAGTTGCATCAACCGTTTTTGATTGGTCGAATGCATTCGTTTCCAGTCGAATAGACGCGCGCGTTCAATAACAGTCGCCAATCATGCGGCGTTCGAAATTTAAAAAAGCAAAATGGACGAACGCGACCGTTACTAATTTGACACGTGACGTCACATATTTTGTTCTGTGGTTGTCATAGTGGCACTACCTAACAGTCATTGAAGTGTAAAATTTGTTAATATTTTAAGCAAATACTTATGTATACTCTATAGAAAATATTAATCTAGAATATGAACTGGTTTTCTCGCGATGTTTACCTTCAGCGTTTGAGAGTAAAAGCATACAAATTTTCAATAAAAAAATCTATTGGTGGACGTCCGGATTCGAACCGACGACCCTTAGAAACAGAAGGCAAGGTCTGTCCCACTAGACCACCGGTGCTCGAGAATAAAATAACAAATATTATCTAATTCCATAGTACAAGCTATGCTTAGTTTGGTGCTTGATGATGTTGTGTAAAAACATCCTCAAATATATTTAAAAAAACGTCATAAGAACTCTGAGTGCAAAACCGCGGGTAGAACCCGCTTCAAAAGACAATGTCGAAGCAGTGATCGAATAGTGCTCCTTTGTTTCACGTCAAAAGAGAACCGCCCGTTGTGGCGCTATTATAACTTTAGAAGCCAATAGAATTGACACCAATTATGAACCCGCTCCGACTCAAAGTGCCTAATGGAAATTTAAACACCCGTTTCCGCGAGCACAATGCATCGACAACCCTAATTGAAACTTTTTTTAGATTTTATTTCACACTTTAGTGTCAAATTGGCTATTGTTGAGGTGCAATCGTGCGGATGTAGGGCTGTCCTCTCGATTGATTTTTAGTTTTTGTCACTGGGAGAGGAATTTTTGTTCAGTGGTGCGTCCGACAAGGAATGCTATTCTGCTACTCGTGCAGGTTTGATCAACTTTTAAAAGATAATCAATGCCTGAAACAGTCTGAAATGGTGCAAAAATTTGTTTTAAAAGGCTTTACGGGACGCGGCCGGGCTAGTTTACGACTGGTTGGCGTTACAGTGAATTTTTTTAACAGCCTAAACAAAAGTTTTTATGTTCACGTTTTTACTGTTCCGATAAAAGTTGTTTTGAGATATGTTACGTGAATTAAAATAAAATGCACGTTTTAAGTAAAGCCATCGTATTATTTGTGGAGATCGCTGTTTAGCAATAAGACCGCGTAATCAATATATACCAACTATAAGAATCTTTGTCCTGACTGACTGTCATGTACTCGCAGACAACGCACAGCCTGAACCACTGATCGCAGAGTCTAAAAAAATCCAGAGTTTATTCGTCTTGGTACCTAGAGGTGGACTATGAAAGGAATTTTCAAAATTCAACCCCTAAACGGGTACAGCGGGGGTTAAAATTTATATGAAATAACCACACGAAGTCGCGTGGGGTTCGCTAGTAGTAATTATAAATGCAATAGTTTGGATTGTATTTTTGTAGTTTATTTACACTGTAATGGCTAAATCAATCAGGATAAAATGGCCTTACAACTCGATTAGTAGTAGCTCTATCTTCTGTGCTGTAGGTTGTGGGTTTGATCCCCACCAAGGACAAACGTTTTTGTGTCGAACATAAATGTTTGTTCTGCGTCTGGGTGTTATATTGTATTCTAAGTATGGATTTACAAAACAATGTATATATTATGTATTCTGTCAGTCATCTGGTTCCCATAGTATAAGATATGTTTAGTTTTGTTCTTGATGACATTGTATAAAAATATCCACAAATATTTACTTATATATCTCTGTGCTGATATATTTATTCCAATCCTTATTAATACCATCCGATACGATATCTAAATCGCTTGTGAATTGGAATCAATTGTGTAGTTTGATTGGCAGATTCGTTAAAACTAATATAGGATTATCCAGATATCTCTAATCGAATCGAAACATAGGGGAACCACCCGATAATGAAAATTAACAATATCGCCAGAGGGTTTTAGCAACAATCTAATCTGACTTTAGCAATAAGGGTAGTTTACCAGTCATAAAAACAAATATTTTGTAAGTTTTCTAGTAAAAAGTATATCAAATTAATGAGCTCACGACTATACTTCCAGACATAGTAGCTACCCCTTCCGATTTCTTAATTACTTCCTTTTAGAATCTATGAGATAACCGATGTGGCGCGGCGGGCGAATGTCCGCCTGCGATGCAGGAGGTTGCGGGTTCGATTGCCGCCTTGGGATAAATATTTGTACGAACTGCAAATATTTACTAATAGGTATATATTTTATGCATGTAATTTTCGTGTATTTTAAGTACAAACTTTGCTATGTAGGCTAGATGGCATTGTGTCAAAAGTACGTCAGTATTTGTTTATTTAAAAATTTTACATAAATCCGAATTAATGTTTAAATGTAAATGAATTATCTTCATTAGTTCTTTCAATCGTACACCCGTGCATACAAGTGCTGTTCAAACGAAACAGCGAGACAAGCAAATAGAGACACGTCTGCGCTTTGAGGTGTACTAACGTAATTTACACCCGGAACGCGCCAACTCATTTATTGACATGGAAATTAAGATTTAGCTCCTTTAGGATAGACTATATACTAAGTCTAGATTAAGAAGAAGGCATATGACTGTAATCACAGGTACGGTTAATATCCCCCAGGGATCGAGGTAATAGAACCTTTTCAATATTTTGTGGTTTTAGGGTTCCGTACTGAAAAGGTACAACGGGATCCTATTACTAAGACTCCGCTGTTTGTCTGTCTGTTCGTCTGTCACCTGAACCGTGATAGTTATAGAGTTGAAATTTTCACAGATGATGTATTTCTGTCACCGCTACAATAACAAATACTAAAAACAAAGTAAAATAAACATTTAAGAGGGCTCTCATACAACAAACGGGGCTTCTTTGTCGTTTTTATTATAAATAAGGGTATGGAAGCCTCCGTGCGCGAGTACGACTCACACTTGGCCGGTTTTTTATAATACCAATTTTGTTTTCGTTCTTTCGAAAGAAATTTATTTTTTAAGTAGTCAGAAATAGCTTGTTTGTAAGAAAATAACTTCACACGGAAGAATTTGTGTATATTTTGTAGTCACTTATAATAAAGCATTGCCTTGCAGGTCACATTTATTAGGATCGTGCCCTACAATGTACTGCGTCCATCCTGAGTACTTAACCAACCATAATTTCCATTTGATAGTCTTATTAATTATTGGCGTCACGTCTGCCTGATAATTCCTTTGGCTCTCGCGTCCCGACCACGGACATTACGTGTTAAACGTTTCGTATTGCACGCCCTCTGCATGCATTATACGGAACTAATTTATTGGTTACCTGATTGAGGCGTTTATAAGCGACGTGTTGATAGACGTTTTTGACATGGCTCTCAGACCAGGGGGGCTACCGTCAACTCGGTTGGCTCGATAGTTGATTAATAACCCGTACCGTAAGCATCCAAATATATTAGGAGGGTCACGGTTCAGAGGTTTTCCAACTTCTATAATTGTTTTGATTTGTTCAAAATGCAAAGTTATTGTATGAAACCCAAACAGACTCGAACAGGCCTGAACATACCCAAACAATGAATACGAATGCATCTTCGTATAAATCCGGAAGCCGCTACTGAAAACGAAATGACTGTGACTGTGACATCATTAATACCACATGAGACTTAATGCCATTTCGTATCACAGTGACAGAATCAAAATACAAAGTAGAAAGCAAACCTTAAATTTCTTGTTTTTATTGTAGGCTTGTCGCGAGAAACTGGCGCTTAGATTCACTGCAGCTTTAAAACGATTCAAGATGATCTCTGTGGATATCCTGAATAAATGCTTTTTGACTTTGACTTTGACTGAATGTCGTGATGTTCTCGGTGGGTATACTCTGTAAGGAGCAATTGGTACCTTTCAATATCAGGTAGACAGTCGGCTTGTTAATTTTTTCTAATAAATATAATTTCATATCTCAGATTGGCTTAAAAACTTCCGTATATTTTCCTTTAAGGTCCTACCCACTCAGAGAATTGTGTCAAAAACAGGTTCGTCAGTTTAACAAATTCAAAACAGAGATGGCATTGCCTGACGTAAGTTGGAAATTCACGTATTTGATACTAAGTATTACTTATTCTGTGCTTGAATTGTGCGCTATGCTACGTCACATCCGGTTCATATTCTGGTACGCTATATTATTTTGTCCAGTTCCGGTCCAATATTTTGTCGTGTCTTTAAGGATCACGTGGATCGAGTGATCCGATTCGGATCCGAACCATGAGCAATGGGTGAGTGAGAGTTTGATTTCAGTTTATAACAAGGTAACGTTTATTTTACTACAAGAAGTTCATGTTGGATAATTACTTCTACACTGAAGCATATTTAAAAAATTACGTCAGTGACAAACCATTCAGAATCAACTTTTCAAACGTGTCTTAAGGTCGGTATTCGAATTGAACTCAAATTGAAGAATTTGAACCAAATTAGGAGTTTTTGTGCTTCGGAATATGACTGTACAGCTTTCTTATAATGTTTTATAATGTTTACATTGATAAAGATTTGTAGGATTATTATTAGGTGAAATGAACTTTTTTCTCTCTCTCTCCGTGACGGTGGACAAACACTACCAAAATCACTTCGGCGGTTCTGACTTTCGATGCGAATGCACACGTCATTTGTAAAAGTCGATAAACAATAATTTTGTTTACTGAAAATATGTTTTCTTACATTGTTGTTAGAATTCACAATATAAAAGCAGGTAATAATACATCTTCTGTGGTATATCGACTTGAAGTTTGACTTATGTCACTATGCATTTAATGTACCTAGATGACTGAAATTTTCACTTGGAAAATGAAATATAAGAAAGTAATATGATAGAATAAATGTCACAGATTATAGAACATCTTCCAGAACGGGAATCAGAATCATAGTTTCAAAGATGTCAAAAATCCGTAAGGTTTTCAATAATGCACTCCTGTGTATGTTATTGAAAAATATCTGACACATATTTTAGAGTTTTCGTTTGTTTTTTTTTATGTATACATTTTGCTGATGGATCAAGCATATGGCCCACCTGATGTTAAGTGGTTATCATAGCCTATAACAAAGCATTGTCTTGTAGGTCACGTTAGTAAGGAACGTGCCCTACAATACACTGCTCTGCGTCCATCAACCTGAGGCATACGGGTGTTTAGCCTCATGTGCCTGTAATTACATATATGTATATACATATACGTATGCTGACTGGAACCTAATTATTAAATATGGAAGAGTATAGTTTTTTTAGTTATTTATACTTGGGTTTCATGTGCTTAATCGGAGAGTGTCCACAACTAAAGCAACAATTTAACTTACAATAGGTTTGAATAAGAAATAAACAAATCTGAAAAATAACCACGATCACCGACATAGCTCTCACAATCAGCAAGTTGAAGTGGCAACAGACAGACATAGCTCGTAGAACCGCAAACTACAGATGAATAAAGGCTCTCGACTCTCGATTGTCGGCCATGAACAGGAAGACGAAGCGTAGGACGCTCTTCCATCCGATACTTTGCTAGGATCACGGGAAGTCGGAGGATAAAAAGTTTCACAATTGGGGTTTTGAAAAAAAAAATGTTTTTTTTTTATGTATTTTAATACATTATTATTAATAATATTGATATTTAATGCAAAAAACTTAAAAAAAAACTAATAATAGACAATTAAAAATTGATAAAATTTAGAAAAAAATCACGTGACTATAAACGCGCCATGATTGATCACCATAGTTGTTGTCACATAGTGACTTCATTAAGTTATAGCTATCTAATAACAGTACAGCGTGCGCGGCTATTGCAATGAGTGAAAACCGCTCGGGTTTGTTCGGGAGCTGCCGGCGTGTTTTCAGTACTGGATTCAAAAAATCTTTTTATTTTGAAATAACTTTTGAATTATTGTAAAAAAAAATAAAACATATATGACCTTTCAATTACCGCAAAAAAAAAATTCAAAACCCCAATTGGTCTTTCTGCAGTGGATTATGTCTTCAGGGTGATGATGGTAATAGTAAAATTTTAAAATAATATATAAAATACTATTCTCACCTTTTAAATCTTTTTTGGACTTCTACATATACTTTAAATCAAAAACTAGGCAAATCGGTTCAGTCGTTCTCGAGTTTTTGTAAGACTAACAAACATCAATTAATTTTTATATATATAGATTTATATTGAAAATATGGATAAATTAAATTTTATCTTTACATAAAGTATTATGAAATATTGTACCACAGAGTATTGTACACACTTACACAAACTGAACTTTTTGGACAATGTTCTGTCAATCTAAAATGTCAAATTGAAACCAACGCTCGTATTCCAAGACAAATCTCAACACTAACTCAAAATAGGTGTTCATTAAAAATTTTGTTTTTGTGGTTAGATTGGATAGAAAATGGATCTAAAAAAATTTTGCCGAGGTATAAGATTATTATGTTTACGGAACAACTAAGAAAAGTAGATGGAATAAAGTGCCCTATCGCCTTTGGAGTGCTTATCACCGTACTAAACTAGCTGACAGAAAACTTATGTACTTTTTATTGTAAACACATACTTAGAATACAACTCACGACTGTATTCGATTGTTATCTAAGCGAAAACACTAGTAAATGGGGGTGTTAAAGAAATCTCAACCTTATCTATACTGGTGCAAGTTTTATGTCAATTTTAGCTTCGATGAACAATAATGAGTTTAGATAGATTCAAAAATTGTATGAATTTGACATTTTGACAACAAGGGGTATAGTTACTTGGTAACCTCATACATCCAATATAAAAATACCAACTATTGATCAAGTGAGCGAAGCGTCTTAGTTTCGATATTAGCATAAAAATGCATTTGTCCGTCTGTCAGTCTGTCTGTTTTCGCCTACAGGTCGCATTTTTCGATTTATACCTACTGTTTTTTTGATGGTACAAACAGATGGCCCACCTGATGTTAAGTGGTTACCATCACCTATAACAAAGCATTGCCTCGTAGGCCACGCTCGTTAGGAACGTCACCTACGATGCACTACTCAGCGTCCCTCAACCTGAGGCATACAGGCGTTAAGCCTCATGTGCCTGTAACTACACCGGCACCCACACCCTTCAAAATGGAACACAGCAAGCTGCTTGGCAACAGAAATAGGTAGTAGTACTGCCCCGGACGAGCCCTTCACAAAGAGCTCTACTACTACTCATAGAACCACTACTTAGTAATAATCTTTATCCTGACTAACTGACGAACATAAGACAACATGCAGCCTAAAACACTGGTCGAAGAGAATTGAAATTTTTGGGTATATTTATCTTATTGGGTGAAAAGACCAAGGAACTAAGATACTAAGAAATAAATTCCTGAAATTTAACTCCTACACGGGGTACAGCAGGGATTGAAGTTCATATGAAAATAACATCACGCGGACGGAGTCACACGCGTTTCGCTAGTACATTATCCAAGGATTGATGTGATCAAACCCTGGAACCGACGATCGCTTGTATCTTATGATAAAGAACGCCTAAGACTAATGGACTTCTTCCACACGATGATGTTGATATTTTATGACCCAGCCGTAATTTCGTTACACTGTGTCTTGTTGTATTTGTATTCACTGTGACAAATAAATGACACCTATAGTAACTATGTGATTATCACTGTCAAACGAGCCACAGAATAATGTATAGTTGCTCGGAACGACTTTTGACGTGGACCCTGCCTCCTGAAGCGCCAAAGCGCTACTGAGCTTGTATAGGTACGTCTCGCGTATTTATATTTTGGGCTATCTACTATTTTTATAAAAAAGTAAGCTAGCTAACAAAAAAATTACTTCGGCACAAGATTACGTATATTTTAAGGAACACATGAACAGAAAAATCGTTGGAATATCTCGATTAACAATCGAATAAAACACCCTGGGTCGGAGGGTCACCCTCGGAATTTTAGTAAAACTTTGTGTAAACTTTTATCGAACCCAATGGAATCAAGAGTGTTTCTGGTCGCTCCGAAATATAGATGGTCCTTTTAAATGTAATATTCAATTTAAAAAAATATATGAATATGTTGTTTTTACATAAAAAACAGGTGCTGATTAGGCTCCCACCTCGTCTTAAGGCTTCATTGTCCCGTTTCAACGTTTACAGGGAATGGGATCAGAAAATCAAAGCATCACATTCTGCTACCGAAGGGTAGGTCAATAAGGTTCGAGGGTCAACTTATTTAGGAATTGATAAACCCTTGCTGACAATAGTGAGGAATGTCTGATTATTCGCAGACATACCAGTGTAAGATGAACCTGGTTGGTGCAATGTCTAAAATGTTGCTTTAATAGACACCGTTTTAAAAATCTTGATAATTTAAAGTAGTTATTTTAATTTTATTTATAAAACCTTTAATATTTAGTACTTTAGAAGATTCTAAAAGTACCTACTATCTTTACATAGTATAAGATACAGTCGCTTCCGCTATCTATTTGCTTAGATCTTTTAAACTACTCTACGGATTTTCAGCTAACATGTATAATACATACATATTATAGCACAGTAAAGCCGAAAAAATCAAAGATTTGTACCGTCCAACGAAGTGGACGCTGGTCAGCTAATAAAGTATATATAGTCTACTATAAAGTCAGAACGGGTGGCCTATTTCGAATAAGTTAATATAAGTGGCGTAAATATATTGTGTTGATATTTAATTCACAGTGCGCGGCATTGATAATTTTACTGCGGAGTGCTGTACGAATATCACATCATCATGACACTTATCCACTTATCTTATGGTGTCCACTTAACATCGGGTAGACCTTATGCTTATTCCATCAGTAGCCGATATAAAAAAGTACCTCTAAGTAAGTAAGCTGATGATGATGAATGTGGATGTTTTGTGATTTTTACGCCAAAACCCGAAGCTCAACCAACACTGGTCACCACTCTATAGCTCTCAAATCCCTTGAGAGAGCCCTTTTGATACTACTAATAAAATTGGTGACCTCTAGATAAATAGGTCTCGTTTAATACATGTTTATCATGAAAACTCGTAAAAAGGTTTTATAGGCTTTCGAGATAAGTTGTTTCAGTATATACTAATCTAGGCTTAAGTCCGGAGGTTTATTTTTAGAGTTTATTTTAGACTATCTTAGGTTTAAATTAATGTACATATTTTCTTCTTTAAGAGCGCTGGCTGTTTTTGTAAAAAAGACAGAAATATGGCGACTAAAACCGAGCAAAGCAAGCAACTGTCTATCCGATGGACCAAAAATATTGTGACGATTGTGAGAAGTCGGTGGATGAATCTTCAAGTCTTCTCCATACTTATCGGAAATTAATACGAGACTTCTTATATAGGTACCCCGTATTATATATTTTATGGCTAAATTATGATAAATACAAGGGTGAGTAAGTTAAAACAATTTTATATAAATAATTTAGTTTAATAAACTTGTAAACCCCACTTCAGCTCATACTTGGATGACATTTTTTCAGGTAGATTTCCCAATTATTTTGATTTAAAAACCAAACAACTGATTTTCATGAAATTTCTATGAAACTGAATTGAAACTATGTCCTAAAAAAACAAATAAATAAATAGCATCACGACTTAAATATCCCCTCAGATCTCTTAGTACCAGTACCTACTCGAGATTCTTCGAAAATGTCTAAGGGGGTAGGAGGTACGTCCAGATATTACATTTGGAACATACCCACATTTTGCAGAAGTAGTTCAAATAAAAAATAATATTTCAAATTTGCTTATAATAACTATATATAGTATTTTGCTTATAATAGTTCTGAGGTAACAAAAATACAAGCAAATTGAGTAACCTCCTCTTTTTCAAAGTCGTAATTCCTTAAACTATACAATTCATGGCGTCAAATCAGCTTATTCGCTTATTACATTTAATTGCTCCCTCGCTTGTGACCATGTGACCAATCAGGGTGCGTGACACGTGTCATTTCGCACCCCTTTGATGCGCATTCCTTTGTTAAGTGCGCACACACGGGCGGGTGAAACGCGGCGTTTTTTTAACGGCTCAATTTATTGAAAAGGACTCATAGTGCTAAGTTCTTCATTTAGCTATAAAGCTATAAATGGGGACAACCATTGTTTCAGTTCTCAGTAATCTGAGTTTTGAACCACTAAACGGACGGATGAAAGAAGAATGCATGCAGGAAATATTCGGTTGTTTAGAGGAAGTTAAAAGGTGGCGCCAATGACTGAAAAGATGAGAAGCAATAAGTTAGCGTAGTATGGACATGTCATGCGAAGAAAAAAGTATTATTTGTGAATATGGATGAGTATAGGAGAAGAGGTAGAAAAGAAGTCTAAGAAAATATGGACAGTTTGTGTGAAATATCCATCCATACTACTAAATGACTATCTGACTACTAAAATGACAGATGATAGAGGCAAGAGGAGAAAAATAACCTGTTGTGCCGACCCCACACGTAGTTTTATAAGGACAGGACAGTGATATGATTCAGCGTGATGTCTGTTTGCCTGTATCAATAACTAAATTAGAGTTAAAAAACATCCAACAACCGCTCGTTTGCCATAGTGTAGTAAACCCCGTGGGACGCGAAACAAACACATTGCATGTGACGGATCAGCATTATCATTTGACACTGCATTTATTTAACTGGACCTTTTGTTTGTTATTTAGCAAGTGCTACTGACTGGTGGTCCTTGCCTAGAATAGTACCCCTTCATTATTTCCGATAAATATCGCAAAAGACGACGCCACTATTGTAGAGGAGACTAAGGAGAACGCACCAGAAGATAGGAGGCAGCATGTCTTGAGCAAGTCAAAAGCCAAAGTCAAAAAGCATTTATTCAGTAATATCCGCAGGGATCATAGTCAAAGTCAAAAATCATTTATTCAGTAATATCCGCAGGGATCATCTTGAAACGTCTTAAATCTAGGTGATCTAAGCGCCAGTTCCTCGCGACCAAGCCTAGAAGATGCCTAGAAGATCATTCCCAGATTGAGTAAAGCCGTCTATTCGTTTGGTTTCTGTGTCATCACAAATCATACATCAAATAAAGCACAGTGGACCAAGCGCATCGGTGTATGAAATCACCAACACGTGATCTAAGCATGGACATTGTGATTTACGACATCGGACGCGAGAGGGCGCGACAGGCGGAACGGAAAACATTTTCTACTCTGTGACCATTACTTATTGTATTTATGCGACCATTGATTTCCATTGGACTGACCTCACAGCCCAGTTAGTACTAGCTCTGCCTACCATTCCCACCGAGGACAAACATTTGTGTTTTTTTATTTTATTCAACTTTTTGATGGAGCAAGCAAATGGCTTAAATGAAGTCGCTTCTGCTGTATGTTCGCTTAGATCTTTTAAACTAGTCAACGGATTTTGATACAATTTTCAGCAATAGATAGAGTGATTCAAGAGGAAGGTTTGCATGTATTTACATAATTATGCATTATAGTATTTGAGTACAAAGATTTGTAAGTTAGAATGTTTACCGCCCAGCGAAGTGGGCACGGGTCGGCTAGTTGGCCATAAGTAACCAAGGTAGGTAGATAAAACATACTGTGCATAAGGGTGAACTGCCAAATACATCATTTATTATCTCGTTAGTAAAGTTGATTCTCAAAATTAATCAGTTGAAATAACAAAGTCCGTAAATGACACTCCAACAAAGGGAACGGCAGATGTTCAGAAACCATACAATCTATACGAAACTAAAGGCTTTGTTTCGTGAAAACGGTGTCCGTCATAATACGACCAGAAACATAAAGATTATTAAAGTGAACACCTGAAATCAAAGTCAAAAGATTTATTCAGTTATAGTGAACACAGAATCATTAAGTGGTTACCATCCCCTACCAAAGCAGCAAAGGTCACGCTCGTTAGAATCGTGCCCTACAATGTACTGCTTAGCATTCACCTAAAGCATACAGGTGCTAATCCTCATGTGCCTATAATTTCACCGGTACCCACACCCTTCAAACCGAAAATAGCAAGCTGCTTGGCGGTATAAATAGGCACGCTGACGAGACGAGCCTTTCACCTAAGAATGCTACTACTACTAAAAATTTACTACTGCTTGGTAGATCACCGAGTAGTACCAACTCAAGATACTTTGAGAACGTCAGAAGTACATTCAAATATTACATACATTCAATATTATGTATATGTTACCTACTAAAAACTGATAAAATGATGATAGTGGACCGCGCAAATAACAACTCGCCAGAAGTTACTCAAATCGCCAACTGCTTAGTGGTCCAGTCATACATATACCTTGGCACTTTAATCACAAATAATGGAGGCTGTGTAGATGAAGTAAAACGCCGTATGGCAATAACTAGAACTGCAATGGATAAGCTTAAGAAGGTATGGCGGAATCGTAACATCACAAAAACTACTAAGATCCGGATCGTTCTTACACTTGTATTCCCCATATTTTTGTACGCTGCAGAGACGTGGACCTTACGAGAAGTTGAGAAGAAGAAGATAGACGCTTTGGAAATGTGGTGTTGGAGACGATTGCTTGGAGTGTCATGGACTGAGTTTCGCACCAATGTATCTATACTTGAGGAACTAAACATCAAACAGCGTCTATCTGATTTGGTACAATCTCGTATTCTGAAATTCTTTGGACACGTCTCGCGGCGAGAAACTGACTAGATCGAGCGCCTTGTAGTTCAAGGACGAGTGGAGGGCACTAGACCGCGCGGTAGGTCGCCCATGCGGTGGATCGACCAGGTTAAGTCTGCGGTAGGCGGCCCCCTACATGAGTGCTCTAGAATGGCAGCGAGCCGGGATGGATGGCGGGATATCGTGAGGCGTGCCACTGCCCTAGAAAAAAAAAAAAAAAAAAACAACATGATGACCACGACCGCTCTGCCAAGAGCGTAACGACTAAGAAGAAGAAGACCTACTTAGTGCAGTAACCTATAAGTATTCCATACGTCATAAGCTGCGCAAGCACATTGCCGCTAGAAGTACAAACTGGTTTCCTCACGATGTTTGCCTCACCGTTACAGAGAACAGGCACATACATTTTTAAAATTGAAAATCCACTGATGAAGGACTGATTTTGAACCCAGCTGAAAAAAATAAAGTTAAGGCAATCATTTTACCCGATAAAAAGTGACGTAGTCGACGATGGAGTAGGACAGAAGATACCAACTCACTCACACCTTAAGGACGAACTACGTATTATGACGTTTGCCGTGATTTAGAAGCTGTAGTTTTGCAATACAGACAAATCCTACTATTTCACGGAATGTTCAAAAGTTGTTTCAGCTGTGCAACTAACTCTGACGTTTTATGGGCTTCTATAGGACTGCTTTAGTATAAACTCCATTAGTAGTACCAAAACGATAGTAGCATGGTCAACTTTATCAAAAAAATTACATCAAAAATGTTTATTTGAAACTAGTAAATTTAAATATAAATTTAAAACTCCCATATTTATAGTACATCAGAAAAGTATTTTAACTTATATAGTAACTACAGTTTTTTTTTATTTGCTTGTAACTAAAAATAACCTTAACTAAGGCAGACGTATTGATGACCACAGTGTTGGTGCTTGGTACCTCCTCAGGGATACTGCTAGCCAACTCCTGACACGTTCCCTTAGTTGCCTTTCACGATATCCGTGGAAGGTAATATTCCTGTTTTAAGCCCTGTTTTAAGGTATGAATTCTAGAAATTTATTCACAATATCTTTACTAAGGGATCATGCAGTTTTTTATTTAAAAAATATTTCTTCTAGTTACTATACTTTTCTATACTAAAGTGACTAAGAACCGCTTTTAGAATATTAGTCGCAATAGCTTTTCAATAGAGTTATTGAGTTAATTTTGTATAACAATATCACATTTTCAAAGTAATTAGAATTTACCGCTACAATATAGAAAAGTAATAATGCTTTAATCAGAGCAATGCAATGAATTTTCATACAACCAGATAGGGGAGGGTGGGGTAAAACCGGCAGCGTTATGGAAATTTAATTATTTTATAGTGCACACAATAAAACGCTGTGTTTTAGGGAGTAGGGGAGGTGCGCCGTTTTGAGGCTATGCGCCTAATTTATTGTAACAGACGTTCACCAGTTGGAAACTTTCTGAGAGTTATTCGGTTGGTGAACATTCTGAAATGTAGTATAGACACTGAATGTATTTTGCATGGGGAAATAATTGTCACATTTGAAATACCGATTTGTAGTTTTGATTCTGCACAAGTTGTGTTTTAGAAGAGCAATAAACTCACTACTACGATACACATCCCTGTACATCTAAAGGAAAATTAAAAAAACATAAAACTAGGTAAATTTAAGCGCTGTGCTCACGCAAATATACTTTCACGACTGTAATCTCCAGGCAGGGTAGACATTTGGACTCGAAATTTATAAAGATGGGAAAGGGGTTGCCAGAGACACTTTCCATATTACTTACTAAATGTCTCAACCTACTTTTTATAACATACGTGACGATTTGCAATTATTTAGCCTCCGTATGACTAAAATACATTCTTTTATCTGCTTCTTATAGTTATGTGTGTTAGTTGTGTATTGAGCATTGAGTATTGAGTATTATTGTAACACCTACTAGGAGAGTGTGGATGTGGACCACGAATCCAAAAGAGTAGCATCCATCTGCGAAAACACCCTGAGCCCGGATGAGCTACAAGAACTCACCCCTAAGAAAATCCTCCAGTTCCTAATAACTGCAGGGTTCAGCGGTGAACTATGGACGCCCCGACGAGGGGTGACACCTTCACAAGTAGCGATCACAATAGACCATTAGGCCGTAGTGATACTAGAGCCGCAAAAATATAATAAAAAAAAATAAAAAAACCCTTGGCCATGAGTTTTGAGTTTTTATCTATATACCAATTATAAGAATCTTTATCCTGATTTATTGACTGACTGACTAACTGAAATATAGGCAACGCACAGCCTAAACCACTGGTCGTAAAGACTTGAAATTTTCAGAGTATATTTGTCTTGGTGCATACAGGTGTACTAAAGGAATTTCCGAAATTCAACCCCTAAACGTGTACAGCGGGGTTTTAAGTTAGTATGAAAATAACTCTTCACGCGGACGAAGTCGCGCGCGTTTTGCTAGTACAATATAATTTTAAATGGTGTATGTAATGTTGGTGGCTGTAATAAATATATAAATAAATTATGAACTATAAAACATATACCAAACAGGACATATGTCATATTTTTTTGTGTTAGAAATAAAAAGCCATGATAATTAGAAGTCAAGATATTAATTCCCGGTTCTGCCTGAAGTCCAAATTATAAACACAATTGACAATTAAACAAATCCCGAATCCGAATGAGAGCAGCGGGCGGCTGAGACGCCCGGTGTTTGTTCCCACCGTTTCTGTACAGAGACGTATCTAGGGGTGATACCGGAGTAGTTTTCTTTGAGGCCCAATTCACGTATTTTTTGGAGCCGAGACGAGATTGTAGCTGGAGTTTTATTGTCAAAATTAGCATGTCTGAAACATCAGAAATGTCTAATTTCATTTGTCATGTGTCATTTGAAGACTGACACGATCGAAATCATCACTCACACACTCTTTTCTGAATCATCATTATGATAATTTTATTGATTGAGAACTGAGAACCTTGATTTTTTTATGTCTTATAGGAGCTGTAACTATTTTAAAAATTACATAAGAAATTTTACTAAGCATTTACAAAAAAATAACCTTGATTGGTTGGAACACGGAACCTGTGTATTTGGTTTGCTTTTACTTTGACATTAAATGTAACTTGATCCTTATGAGATATAATAAATACTCATACTTATTACACGTGATACTGAGTTTAGATGCGCGAAAGATGAATTGTACTATAATAATAAAAAATTAGACTATACCCCTCCCTCATAAAACATGCCTTAACCCGCCCCTGACCACCACCCGTCCGAGTAATCAGATGAAATCCGTCAACCGGCCAAAAATTAACCGGCATTTTCATATTCAAACTTAGAAACCGGTTGATTCGAGGAAATAATTAATTCGTGAGCTCGTGCCGAAAGTTGAATTATTTTATGGGTAAATTAGAGAAGATGTGTTCTTTTTACTTTTAAAAATGCGTTAGGATTGCTAATCATTATTATTAGGTTCAATGAATAATGCAATCTATACTATAAAAAAACTATAAAGGTTGAAGTCTTATTTCTGAATTCTTTCTAATAATACTTAAAAAAGAGGCTAAAAACAAAATGAGCTTTCAAAAAATGAGTTTTTTGTACAATTTTTTGTACACGCATCACACTAGCATCTCTAAAACGGGTGTAAAACGGGATGAAGTTTGTATAAAAACAAAGTCTCAAACGGGTCATCTAGTCATCAATATGTAGAAGTTCACTACTCATAAATGCCTAGCAACAACGCTTTTAAACCTCCAATCTATCGCCTATTCATACTACTCTCCGTTTTCCGTTTTTCGTGTCGCCATTCGAAAACCCTTATTTCCTATCAACTGTCGATTCTATGAGCTATGGTCTGCCCATTGCTACTTCAACTTGCAGATCTGAGAGCTAGGTATGTGACTTTTATTTTGTTGTGTTGTGACACGTAGTGAAACTGCCAGCATATTTATATCTATAGCCCGTTGTGCGTTTTTCATTATACGTGCTCGTGTACAAAGCACTAGCGTGATATTAATAATATCTGAAATGTAAAAAATTAAATAAGTTTTACATAAAAACGGCCTTATTTGTATCGCCTATTGATAGCAAAGTTGAATGATTTTGAATAGAACATTTACATTTCAAAAAGCTATTTCATCATTTAAACTGCAAAGCTGAACTTTTCAAAGATTAAAACGCAGACCACACTGCAATAACGTTAAAAGCCCCTATAGGCAAAGTTTCACTGAGTCAGCGAATTTGAAAATATCCGAAAATACTTGAATAGTTCAATCAGTGTTGCACAACACATCAATCTCTGCTAATAACCGACAGGAATAATTACGTCGTTGTAAAAGCGCATACGGGGCGTGTGCGGGGCGAGTGCGGGGTGAGTGCGGGGAGGTTGCGGGGAGGACGCGGGGCAACTGCGTGCGCGCTGACGCGGCAAATTTGATCGCGCGGTTTCGGCTTACCGGGTACGTTTAGTTATTATCCTACAGGGTGTTTGTAAATAGCATTCTACACAAGGTAAGCTAAGTAACATAGGTTTTGTGTATGAAAAATCAAGAATGCTCTCTTCTAGGAGTCTAGACACAGAAAAACATCGGAGGAAAACACACATCAACTATTATTGCCACAGAATAAAATTTTGATCAAACTTTGAAAAATATTTTATCCACGCCTTATGTTACTGTGCATAACGATGATTTTTATTTTTTTGTACATTGATTATAAAATAAAACTAAGTTAATTTTGCTTATTTAATTTAAACTCAGTATACCTTTACTTTTTAAAATGTATAAAAGTTATATAGAAAGCTTAAATTCATTTTTATTCTTATAATCACTACTTACTAATAATCTAAGAATTTAAATAAACATTCTAGAAAAACCGTTTAAAAAAATTCGATCCTTTCGTTTAAATTTTTTTTTTATTTTCCGCAAGGAAATATAAATTCAAAATGACTTTACAGCAAACAGCTCCCCCTGTGTAAATGCAGCGGCGGCGGCGGCAGCGGCGCGGCCGCGATTCGCGCGCAAAGAACCGTGAAATTGGTATATTCGCCCGATCCAATGAATAATTAATATTGTTACGTGCTGCCATATCTAGATTAAAGCAGATCGCATCTGCATGCATCAAATATGTGGGAAACTCCGCGTGCTGGAGCTAGGCTTAAAGGAGTAATGGATTGCTTTGGATATGAAAATAGAATCGTTCTTTAGGGTTGCTTTATAAATATGGATGAAAGGGATTTTACATTGCTGTTTCGAACGTATCTTCACAAATTAAGAAGGTTTTCGAAAATACCACAGCCGTTTACAGTTTTGCTATCTTAATATCTTATTAGTACCTTCAAAGCGACGCGTGCCCCGAGGGCTACTGAGTATGTGCCTCACTCAGCGCATCAGCATTGCAATGCACTAGTCCCCAAAACACTGCATTATTTTGGGGACGCTTCCTCTTCAGACTGGCACTAATTTGGATCAATTGAGCTATCTGTAGATCGTTTGCAACGGATCGTAGATAGCTCAACTGTTTTATATGTATTTTGTATTTTTTTTTCTTAAAAAGAAGAGGGTTCAAGTCCTTAAAAGACAACATTTTAATATTCACTTTCGGCTATTTCTAGTCAGTGAATGACAAAATATAAAATAAATAAATAAATAAATAAATAATGCCGGACGATCCACACAGCATCATCTAGCCCCAAGCTAAGCAGAGCTTGTGTTATGGGTACTAGATGACTGATATACTTAATACAATATTATATTACATACATAGATATTTTTTATTATACATAGAAAATACCCAGAACACCCGGAATAAATATTTGCAGATCGTACAAACATTTATCCCAAGGCGGGAATCGAGCCCGCAACCTCTGCGTCGCAGGCGGACATTCGCCCGCCGCGCCACATCGGTCGTCAATATAAAAGTCTTTGTAAAACAATTGATAGCTAACGTCTCTTCAGGGCCGGGAGAGGATTAATGACGCAATGAATCACGCAGGCTCACGGTAATCTACCATCGATTGGGATTAATTCCACGTTTTACCTGCGATTTTTGAAAAAAGTAGTAATTAGTCAATCGTTTTGAGAGGTATTGCTTTAAGCAAAGCCTATAATATTTTTAGATATTTTTACACAACATCAAGTACCCTAAGCTCTGCTTAGCTTGGGGCTATGTGGATTGTCCAGCATTACCTATTATTATTATTGCATGGGATCTTGGTACAAAGAGATTTGAGAGCATATCCACCGTGCCTGTAGATTAATGTCATAATTTTTTTTTTATGTTACCAAATAGGCACAATTTTGTTATTCGCTTGCATATGATTTTTTCATTCAAAAAATACCTAATATAAACTTGTGTTTTTCTCGTTTATTATATTCTAATCCTCAATTACTTGCTAGAAGATTACAAAACAATATTCCACGAAACAGCAAAAGCTTATCCACAGTTAATAAGACCAAAACAGCAAAGATTCAAACAAGAAAATATTTATACATTGTATCTTGATGACTGACAGATGATGTCTGGTTACCAGTTTTGATAATAATAATAATAATGCTGGACAATCCACACGGCATCATTTAGCCACAAGCTAAGCAGATCTCGTGTTATGGGTACTAGATGACTGATATGCTTAATAAAGTACATTACATGGATA
This sequence comes from Electrophaes corylata, assembly GCA_947095575.1. Taxonomy (NCBI): domain Eukaryota; kingdom Metazoa; phylum Arthropoda; class Insecta; order Lepidoptera; family Geometridae; genus Electrophaes; species Electrophaes corylata. The sequence continues at coordinate 13,373,697 of OX352704.1, forward strand.
GAATTTTTTTAATTTATTAAAAAAAATCCCAGAACACCCGGAATAAATATTTGCAGATCGTGCAAACATTTATTCGAAGGTGGGAATTGAACACACAACTACCTGCGTCGCAGGTAGACATTCGTCTGCTGCGCCACATTAATCGTCAACGAGGTCAATGTTTGCTTAAGCACCTGTGTGCTAGATTGATGGACGCTGAGTAATGCATCATAGGGCACGTTCCTGGCAAGTGCGACCTGCAAGGTAATACTTTGTTATAGGCAATGGTAATCCATAATTGTAATAATTGTCCTGTAGTTTTGGAGCCTACTCAATGCAAACAAGCAAACACACAAACAATCAAATCTTTCCTCTGTATGTATAATATTAGTATAGATTATTAATCTAACTAGAAAAATATAAATAATAATTGTTTACTTTATAAATTTGTCAAACGTCAAGATAAAATGTGTAAAGTATAATCAGACGATATTCGGCGTAAGTCGGACGTTAAGGTTTCGAGCTGATTGGACTTGCGAATTTAATTAACTTAAGAATTGCTTAAGTTGAGATGTTGGTCGAAGTTTCAATTGAATATCGCGATATTACTGCGAAGTATTTTAAACAGGATTGCGTGCGGTTCATTACAAACTATATTGTATTTTATGGAGTTGTTAAAGGGTCGATTTTCTAAAAGCAAAGCTTATTAGAGCTTTCATTTTGATTAGTTTAAATAAGTACTAATTCAGCTATCATTGCTTCAGTGTTATTGAAATTTACTCTTATTTTAAGTAAGCATTAAAAGTTATTTTTGTATAAAATAAGCTAACACTATAAGTACCTACCTATACAATACAAAAAAAATATATTTTTATACATAGAAAACACCCAGAACACCCGAAATAAATATTTGCAGATCGTACAAACATTTACCCAAGGCGGGAATCGAACCCGCAACCTCCGACATCGCAGGTGGACATTCGCCCGCCGCGCCACATCGGTCGTCATTATACTGAAGTAGGTTCAAAGGTACGGCGACAATTTCAATTCATCTCTATAAAAGTTATTTAAATAGTCTCTCACAGCGCAATGAAAGTCAACTAAGAGGCGGGACCCAAGGTGACAATATTATTCGAGCCGAATTGGGGATCCACCGCATTTATTAAAGAGAAAACCACCAACAAAGGGATGATATTGAATTGTAACGACGCGGATGATAGATGATAAAACGAGGTGCTTTTGTTTTAAGGAAATGTTAACAATATTAAAATAATCAATTTATACTAAATATAAGAGTCTTTGTCCTGACTGAATAATATATAGACAACGCACAGTCTAAACCACTGGTCGTAGAGACTTGAAATTTTCAGAGTATATTTGTCTTGGTGCCTAGATGTGTATTAAGAAAGAAATTCCCGAAATTCAACCTCTAAACGTGTACGGCGGAGGTTGAAGTTGGTATGGAAATAGCTTTACGCGGGCGAAGTCGCGCGCGTTTCGCTAGTGAAAACTAAAGTTGATAGTACGGAATAGTACTATACATACTAATATTAGTCTAACTTTTTTTACATACATTCACACAACGCTTTTTAGCCCCAAACTAAGCAAAGCTTGTACTATGGAAACTAAGATAGCTGATAAAATACTTATATCCTTTTTTTTAAATACCTGGAATACATATAACACCCAAACACAGAATAATGTTCTTCACACAAATGTTTGTTCTAGGTAGGGATCAAACCCACCACCTACAGCACAGAAGGCAGAGCTACTACGAACTGAGCTGTGACGGCTGTAATCTTTTACAATCAATAAGTTATGCTTAGAAAAAGTACAAGCTACGAAAGCGTAGCAGTAGTGCTACGGTGCTACGAAGAGATTAAATTTAAGTTGCGTTTAAGTATTTGGGCGTAAAGTCAGTCAGGTTCTTATAGTACAAGCTATGTTTAGTTTGGGGTGAGATGATGTTGTGAGAAATATCCACAAATATCTATTTATTTATACATAAATTAAAACAGTTCTAAGGTAACAAACATAAAAAAAATACAATCGACTTGAGAACCTACTTCTTTTTTTTTAAGGTTGAAAATAGTTTTGAATTTTAACTTGCTTCATTATTTATATATGTATACTAATTAGTAGAAAGAACATACAAAAAACCAAACCGTTAGTTTCCTGGCTGGTTTGATTAAGAGGAACTGCCGCTTAGATTCACCTAGCTGCAGATATTATTGAATAAATGCTTTTTGACTTTGACTTTAAATCGAATCTTACCTCTCCATTTCTCATCTTTCTTAGTTCTTTGTGTGAAACCAGTAGGTACCGAGGGTCGGGCGGTAGGTGACACGCACAAAGAACCTCCAAGTTTCTTTCATTGTAGATTAAATTCTTTGCTTCCCGCACACCTAAATGCATGATTGGGTACCACTGGTTGCGATAAACGCTGTTTTTTACGTCTAAAGTTTGTTGGTTCATTTTACACGCGGCATTTTCTGCCATGACGAAAAATACAATATACATTTTAAATTAATAATAATAGGGTTCCTTTTGAACCTATGTTGTTAAACAGTAAAGTTATCACACAGCAACACTTATACGGGAGAAAAATGTTACCTAGTGTCACCTAGGTAATTAATCGTACACCAATGACACGCGGTCAAGTTTAGAAGACAGAAGTTAAGTGCAATGTAGTACAGTCTTCTCGTTTTTTACTGGAGTCTAGCATAACCTAACCTGATTACTGAATAAATTATAATAAATATTTGTGGACTTTTTACGCTACATCATCAGCCCCAATCTAAGCATAGCTTGTAATATGGGAATGAGTGATAGAATACTTATATACTTTTTTTTGTAAATACCAACTTAGAATATAATACAGACACAGAGTAAACATCTATGTTCATCACACAAATGTTTGTTCTCGGTGGGGATCGAACCAACCACCTACAGCACAGAAGGCAGGGCTACTACATACTGAGCTGTGACGGCTGTTGTGACTGTTTTGACGGATGCTTATTGAACAATATATTTATAAAACTGTGTTAGCTATACCTAGCTATATATCTATCGCCTATCGCTATCACTACTCCTCGTCCACGGCAGTAATATCGGTTCACAGCTTAATCTCCTTTCTTCCAGATTTAATACATATTTCATTGGAATATTCCACAAAGTATTTCTCTCTCTTTTACTCCAGTTGTTTGTCAAATGCCAGTTTATTAACGTAACCTTTCTTTGAAACTCCTGTTTTGTAAGTTGCGTTTTTATGAGTTATGGAGATTTTGTAAGCTAAGTAAACCTTCGGTTGGGATTTCATTTTATTATGAAAGCTGGCCGAATTATTCTTTTGTCGTAGACTAGTACAGTATCGTAGAAACAAAAATGTAGAACAAGATGCCATAAAGTTAATAGGTTAGTAGAAAAAGTAGTGGAAATAGGAAAAAGTAGTTTTACGACGTTTTCATACTTATTTAAATTTAAATACTGAGTGTGTCTCCTGTCACTGTTTCTCATTACACATTGAAAAAAGATGGCGATAGTGTAAGCATTGTTTTTTTTTGACAGATTTTTATAAGTAAAGTATTAGTTTTCAGCTCTCTAAGCACTAAAGCTCACTTGCACAACAATCTGATTTAATTTTATTTAGTTAATCACGTTTACCAAGATAAACATGTTTAACATGAACGTAATATTCCGACTAAATTTTTCTTGTGCGATGTTAAACGTAATTAGCTTCTAAAATGCATTTAAGGACTCGTTAAACACGTATAGTAATCGGAGTGCAAGCGAGCTTTAGTATGTATAGACAGATATAGTAAACAAAATGTTTTTATATGACTTGTTGATGGAACTGGTAGATGGCCCACCTGAAGTTAAGTGATAACGATCATCAAATCACAGCATTGTCTTGTAGGCCACGCATCCTAGAAACGTGCCTTACGGTACCATGCGTCCATTAATGTTGTATTTGTACAAACATTTTTGACTTATATTATCTTTGATAACTTTAGTAATATTTGAAAGAGACTTGTGAAATACGACCATTGTATTCATATAACAATTATTTTTTAAATTATCGTCTGATTTAAAGACTAAACATTACTGCATCGTACAATAACAAAGCATCAAAACTTTTTATCAATTCGAACAAAAACAAACTTTAAGTATTTTGGTTCCAAATTTTGTTAATATCAGTCGACCCTTGGCGCCAATTACTTAAACATCTTATCAATAGACAAAGATCATCCATTAGAACTTTGCCCCTGTGGGGGGGTAAGGGGGTAAAGGGGGAGTTAGGTACTCGTAAACACAATTGTTGCGAGTTTAAATCAAACAGTTCGCTACAGTCATTACCGCCACGTGCGACTTTATGTAGTCAGTTGAGAGTTTTCTGTACGTTCCCACTGTAGGACACGAGACGATTATAATACAGTCAGCTACAGTGCTTACATTTTTGTGCAGTACAAAATAGTAACACTTATTCTATTATTTATGACAAAAAACATGCCTGTTTATCTGGGAAAATAAATCAGGAACTACTGACCCCGATTTATTTAAAAAAATATTAGCCTTTTCACTTTGTTCTCTGTTTTTACTAACAATTTTTATTTTATCCATCTCATACAGTAGTGTACTTATGTCGGACGTAGGTAGGATCAAATATCGATAAGTAATAATAAGTATATATTAATAAGTATTTCTCTTATCTAGTTTAGTTTCTGTATTTGGTAACGGCATTTTTTAAATAGTAAGTCTCGTATTTTTTTTCAGCTAAGATGAGAATAAAACTAGAATTTTATTGTCAATATTAGACCTGTCTGAAATGTCAATTTCATGTCAAATCTCTAAATGTGAATACCGAAAATCGAAATCGAAACTTGAAATCAAAGAGCATTTATTCAGTAATATCAGTAGGGATCATCTTGAAACTTCTTACAGCTAGGTGAATCTAGTACAAGTTCCTCGCGACCAATCCTAGAAAAATAAGCAAAGGAATTTACGGCTTGGTTTTTTTTAGGCCTACCGTTTTTCCTTTTCATTATCTAACCATATTTAGTTACGAGAATTGGGCCTCAGATAAAAATATCGTTTGAAAATGGAAACAAGCCGTCAAGAATAATGAAAGTACAAGTGAACGGACACCCCACTGTCGTAATTATCCGACGAAAGTTTGTCTCTTAATTTATCGTCTCGAGTTCACCTTACAAATAACTTCGATACTGAGCAGATACAAACTCATGTGAGTTTCGTAGAGATATAACTTGCTTGAGATATGAACGGGGTCTGGTAAAACATGCTTAGTAACATAATGTAGGTATGTATGAATCTATATAATATAGATTTGACTTCATTTCATATTTAAACTTTGATGCATGATGAAATATGTTTTTAACTTTTTTTTAATTTTTTTGAGGTGGCAGCTAAAGGGTTTGGGAATAAAAAATTCCGCTCCCGATAGAAATTAAAAATTCTCCCAATAAACCAGCGTTCAAACGACTGGTATAAAAATATTGAACAAATACTTTATACATTCAATAGGTAATAAATTATACAATGTATTTATTTCTATTTCATTAGCAATATTACATGTAGTTGTATTTATTATTTACATATTATGTAAGTAATAATATCACGTTTTTTGTTTATTTTAAAACCAGGTTAAGACAGGTTAGACTTCAGCCGCGCGATTGTTTAAAGACCTGAGTTTTGCAAATATTTTTTCACCACTGCAAGAGTATCGAGTCTACAACTTTTTCATCTTTCTGCATACAGTTCAAACATTGTAGTAATAACCAAAGTCTATAATCTTATTTCCCCATAAAACCTAACACTTCTAACTTCTTGCAACGTCTTACAATGCACCTTAATTCCCTTTCAAAAGTTTCCAAATCTGAAAACCAGGGTCCTATTTCCATTTGGAAGCCAACTCCGGTTTAGCCAGGATGTATTATTATTTGAGCCATAACTGTGGTAGTTTCCAGTTAAAATCTAGTTGGGTACCTGAGTCTAGACCAACCCAGGTCCACTGCCTATGGTACTACTCTGTAATCAGCCATTCCTATGCAAATTCGAGCTGAACCAACTATGGCGGTATATAAAGGTGGTATTCTGTTGTTGATAGCATATTTGACACTGATAATTTAGTTTTATAATAAGAATACAGAAAGACAAAATTTTTTTTTTTTCCCCAAGCTACGCAAATTGCACAGGAGGCACAAGTAAGTAGGTACATTTTAAGCTAATAAAAAAATATAGGATGACGTCTTGTATCCCCAGGCAAGATATATATCCCCTCAGATCTCTTTGTACCAAGTACCTTTTCTTTTTTTTTTTTACATGATATAGGTAAACGTTTGACCGCAATCTCACCTGATGTTAAGGGATGACGCAGTCTACGGTCGAGATTATTTGAGGATGTCTAATATACTTTAGTAGAAGGGCTCTTTGTGAAAGATTCGTCTGGAATACTGCTACTACTATATCTTTTTGCTGCTGAGAAGTAGCTTAAGGTTAGCTTTATGCAGGTGCTAGCGCCTGTGTACCTCAATGTGATAGACGCAGGGCAGTTTATCGTAGGGCAAGTTGGTGATGTGCGTGACCTGCAAAACAATATTTTGTCACAGGCTGGTAGGTTTACTTTCGGGTTTTTTTGAGTATCTAATCTCAGCGTGCAGAACGCGAATCCTATCATCCAATGTTTGGAACTGCGTCCTCTATAGAAGTAAGTGAATTTTCCCCTTTATGCAGCCACTTGCCGTCTACAGTAGGTTTTATCCTTTGATTACAGGAGTCAAGCCGATGAAGTTCTTGTTTCTTAAGACGAGGCTACCGTCTGACAGGCTGTATTAAAACGGAATGTGGATAATTCTATCAGCATAAGATTTTTTGTCCTGACTTATTGAATAATAATAATAATAATAATAATTAATAATAATATAATAATTATTTTTTTAGCTCACCCTAAAGATAAGTAAGCTTGGCTTATTTTGTGGCTACAGTGCGTTTATGAGAGACATAATTTTTATCCAATAGTTGTTATTATTATTGATAATTCCAAAACTTTACTACTACAACTTACTATCATGTATTTCTAGTTCATTCAATTTAGCAGCAGCGTAAAAAAACAGCGTACCTACCTTCTCGAGGTCCTTTTACTGTTGGAACATAATCACATAATTTATTAAGTTGTGTTTTGGTTTTTTTCTTGAGGCACATAACTGTCCACGTTTTAAAAGGTTGTAATACAACGGAGAACAATTTTTAGGAAAGCAAACCTTGGGTCCTGCGGCGCAGATAGATGCCAATTGTCTTAAAAAGTTGAAACTGTGTTTACGTATCGAGGGAGATGAGTTTCATGCAATTTTGTCTGGCGTCTGTGAGCGCTTGTAGATTTCGCTTTGATTAGTTTCTTATGTGTCTTGTGTCGGGATTTTGCAAGACGTTGCAATATTAGGGCACATTTCAGGTGGGAACTTCTAATTAGTTTGACTGTTTTTAAGGTTTCGTACCTACCCAAAGGCTAAAAAGGGACCTTATTACTAAGACTCCGCTGTTTGTCTGTCTATCCGTCTGTTATTAGGCTGTATATCATGAACCGTGATAGTTAAAGAGTTGAAATTTTCACAGATGATGTATTTCTATTGTGGGTTTAACAGCAAAACTAAAAAACAGCATAAAATAAATATTTAAGGTCCTACCCATTCAGAGAATTGTGTCAAAAACAGGTTCGAAAGTTTAACAAATTCAAAACAGAGATGGCATTGCCTGACGTAAGTTGGAAATTCACGTATTTGATACTAAGTATTACTTATTCTGTGCTTGAATTGTGCGCTATGCTACGTCACATCCGGTTCATATTCTGGTACGCTATATTATTTTGTCCAGTTCCGGTCCAATATTTTGTCGTGTCTTTAAGGATCACGTGGATCGGGTGATCCGATTCGGATCCGAACCATGAGTAATGGGTGAGTGAGTGAGAGTTTGATTTCAGTTTATTACAAGGTAACGTTTATTTTACTGTAAGAAGTTCATGTTGGATAATTACTTCTAGACTGAAGCATATTTAAAAAATTACGTCAGTGACAAACCATTCAGAATCAACTTTTCAAACGTGTCTAAAAGTCGGTATTCGAATTGAACTCAAATTGAAGAATTTGAACCAAATTAGGAGTTTTTGTGCTTCGGAATATGACTGTACAGCTTTCTTATAATATTTTATAATGTTGGCATTGATAAAGATTTGTAGGATTATTATTAGGTGAAATGAACTTTTTTCTCTCTCTCTCCGTGACGGTGGACAAACACTACCAAAATCACTTCGGCGGTTCTGACTTTCGATGCGAATGCACACGTCATTCGTAAAAGTCGATAAACAATAATTTTGTTTACTAAAATATGTTTTCTTACATTGTTGTTAGAATTCACAATATAAAAGCAGGTAATAATACATCTTCTGTGGTATATCGACTTGAAGTTTGACTTATGTCACTATGTATTTAATGTACCTACATGACTGAAATTTTCACTTGGAAAATGAAATATAAGAAAGTAATATGATAAAATAAATGTCACAGATTATAGAACATCTTCCAGAACGGGAATCAGAATCATAGTTTAAGAGATGTCAAAAATACGTAAGGTTTTCAATAATGCACTCCTGTGTATGTTATTGAAAAATATCTGACACATATTTTAGTTTTCGTTTGTTTTTTTTTTATGTATACAATTTGCTGATGGATCAAGCATATGGCCCACCTGATGTTAAGTGGTTATCATAGCCTATAACAAAGCATTGTCTTTTAGGTCACGTTAGTAAGGAACGTGCCCTACAATACACTGCTCTGCGTCCATCAACCTGAGGCATACGGGTGTTTAGCCTCATGTGCCTGTAATTACATATATGTATATACATATACGTATGCTGACTGGAACCTAATTATTAAATATGGAAGAGTATAGTTTTATTAGTTATTTATACTTGGGTTTCATGTGCTTAATCGGAGAGTGTCCACAACTAAAGCAACAATTTAACTTACAATAGGTTTGAATAAGAAATAAACAAATCTGAAAAATAACCACGATCACCGACATAGCTCTCACAATCAGCAAGTTGAAGTGGCAACAGACAGACATAGCTCGTAGAACCGCAAACTACAGATGAATAAAAGCTCTCGATTGTCGGCCATGAACAGGAAGACGAAGCGTAGGACGCTCTTCCATCCGATACTTTGCTAGGATCACGGGAAGTCGGAGGATAAAAAGTTTCACAATTGGGGTTTTGAAAAAAAAAAATGTTTTTTTTAATGTATTTTAATACATTATTATTAATAATATTGATATTTAATGCAAAAAACTTAAAAAAAAAAACTAATAATAGACAATTAAAAATTGATAAAATTTAGAAAAAAATCACGTGACTATAAACGCGCCATGATTGATCACCATAGTTGTTGTTACATAGTGACGTCATTATGTTATAGCTATCTAATAACAGTACAGCGTGCGCGGCTATTGCAATGAGTGAAAACCGCTCGGGTTTGTTCGGGAGCTGCCGGCGTGTTTTCGGTACTGGATTCAAAAAATATTTTTATTTTGAAATAACTTTTCAATTACCTATTGTAAAAAAAATAAAACATATATGACCTTTCAATTACCGCAAAAAAAAAAAATTCAAAACCCCCATTGGTCTTTCTGCAGTGGATTATGTCTTCAGGGTGATGATGGTAATAGTAAAATTTTAAAATAATATATAAAATACTATTCTCACCTTTTAAATCTTTTTTGGACTTCTACATATACTTTAAATCAAAAACTAGGCAAATAGGTTCAGTCGTTCTCGAGTTTTTGTAAGACTAACAAACATCAATTAATTTTTATATATATAGATTTATATTGAAAATATGGATAAATTAAATTTTATCTTTACATAAGTATTATGAAATATTGTACCACAGAGTATTGTACACACTTACACAAACTGAACTTTTTGGACAATGTTCTGTCAATCTAAAATGTCAAATTGAAACCAACGCTCGTATTTCAAGACAAATCTCAACACAAACTCAAAATAGGTGTTCATTAAAAATTTTGTTTTTTTGGTTAGATTGGATAGAAAACAGATCTAAAAAAATTATCGGCAGTGTCAGATTGCAAAGGAAGGTATAAGATTATTATGTTTACGGAACAACTAAGAAAAGTAGATGGAATAAAGTGCCCTATCGCCTTTGGAGTGCTTATCACCGTACTAAACTAGCTGACAGAAAACTTATGTACTTTTTATTGTAAACACATACTTAGAATACAACTCGCGACTGTATTCGATTGTTATCTAAGCGAAAACACTAGTAAATGGGGGTGTTAAAGAAATCTCAACCTTATCTATACTGGTGCAAGTTTTATGTCAATTTTAGCTTCGATGAACAGTAATGAGTTCAGATAGATTCAAAAATTATATGAATTTGACATTTTGACAACAAGGGGCATAGTTACTTGGTAACCTTATACAGCCAGTATAAATATATACCAATTATTGATCAAGCGAGCGAAGCGTCTTAGTTTCGAGATTAGTAAAAAAATGCATTTGTCCGTGTGTCAGTCGGTCTGTTTTCGCCTACAGGTTGCATTTTTCGATTTATACCTACTGCTTTTTTGATGGAGCAAGCAGATGGCCCACCTGATGTTAAATGGTTACCATCACCTATAACAAAGCATTGCCTCGTAGGCCACGCTCGTTAGGAACGTCACCTACGATGCACTACTCAGCGTCCCTCAACCTGAGGCATACAGGTGTTAAGCCTCATGTAACTACACCGGCACCCACACCCTTCAAAATGGAACACAGCAAGCTGCTTGGCAACAGAAATAGGTAGTAGTACTGCCCCGGACGAGCCCTTCACAAAGAGCTCTACTACTACTCATAGAACCACTACTTAGTAATAATCTTCATCCTGACTAACTGACGAACATAAGACAACGTGCAGCCTAAAACACTGGTCGAAGAGAATTAAAATTATTGGGTATATTTGTCTTATTGGGTGAAAAGACCAAGGAACTAAGAGACTAAGAAATAAATTCCTGAAATTTAACTCCTACACGGGGTACAGCAGGGATTGAAGTTCATATGAAAATAACGTCACGCGGACGGAGTCACACGTGTTTCGCTAGTACATTATTCAAGGATTGATGTGATCAAACCTTGGAACCGACGATCGCTTGTATCTTATGATAAAGAACGCCTAAGACTAATGGACTTCTTCCACACGATGATGTTGATATTTTATGACCCAACCGTAATTTCGTTACACTGTGTCTTGTTGTATTTGTATTGACTGTGACAAATAAATGACACCTATAGTAACTATGTGATTATCACTGTCAAACGAGCCACAGAATAATGTATAGTTGCTCGGAACGACTTTTGACGTGGACCCTGCCTCCTGAAGCGCCAAAGCGCTACTGAGCTTGTATAGGTACGTCTCGCGTATTTATATTTTAGGCTATCTACTATTTTTATAAAAAAGTAAGCTAGCTAACAAAAAAATTACTCCGGCACACGATTACGTATCTTTTAAGGAACACATGAACAGAAAAATCGTTGGAATATCTCGATTAACAATCGAATAAATCACCCTCGGTGTAGTCGGTAGGCCAGAGATTTTAGTAAAACTTTGTGTAAACTTTTATCGAACTCAATGGAATCAAGAGTGTTTCTGGTCGCTCCGAAATATAGATGGTCCTTTTAAATGTAATATTTAATTTAAAAAAATACATGAATATGTTGTTTTAACATAATAAACAGGTGCTGATCACACGACCGCGTCGCCTTAAGGGGGCTCTCATACAACAAACGAGATTTTTTGTGCCGGTTTTTTTATAGATAATAGTACGGAACCCTTCGTGCGTGAGTCCGGCTCACGCACGAGGCCGGTTTTTATTAAAATTATCTAGCAGACGCAAAATAAATTTTCAGGGTATGTTTTTCTAAGGCGTTTGTACTAAATTTCAGAAATTCGATCCATAAAATTGCAGCAGGGATTTCACTTTGTATCGAAATACCTACAAACGCGTGCGTGAGTCTTCTAGTATATTAATACTAAGTGGTACCTTATTTTTTTAACAATTTTACAATGGTCTTTACTATTCGTCCAACGTTTAACTACTTGTTTATTTTGTGTGCACAAAGCGACACAGTTTCAACGATTTAAAATCATTTCACGTACTTCACAGACGAAGACCAAAAATTGTAGAAACAACGGTTGCCAAGTCGGTTCATTAGGGGCTGTCGGAAGAGCTGAACCTGAGGTAAACAACTGGATAACACGAGTTTCTGACATGTTAAGACTCCCTCCTAGGGCCCACGGCCTGGATAATCGAACCAAAAGTCTGCAGAGTGAAGAACCAAGGTGCAAGTATTTTGCCTGTTATTTGCGGTTGGTCACGAGGATCTGGCGCTTAGATTCACCTAAATTATAAGGCTAGGTTACTATTTAATATAGCAAGCTGCGGCAGAAATAGGCATGGTAGTAATACTTCCCCGGACGAGCCCTTCACTAAGAGCTCTACTACTATACTAAAAATCATCTACAATTGCAAAGGCCTGTTTACTTTACTTCATACTTAGCCTTACCCAAACTTTACTATCCTTACTATTTGACTGGTAATCCACAGACATCGTCAATATTAGATCTACAGGTAACCGTTCAACATGAGATATGTTCTATTACTTTTAAAACAAACTAGTGGAGTCCAAACCCGTGCTCGCCCAGATTTAAGTGACAACCGCACACTCAAACCGCTAGTTAAAGGCTGTTGAGGCTGTTGAGTAACTACAACTGTTTTATTGCATTTACAAGTAGTAACATTATTACCAACAAAAACGTAGGAGGTTCTTAACGGCCAGTACTGACCTAATCGCTCCCGGAGCAGTTTTTTCTCTATCTTAAAATGCTATACCCTCGGTAAATAAAGGAAGTAGAAGAAAACTGAAAAGTCCGCATGCATCTTCAAAATGTCAACTTCAAAGTGCCCGTTTCAAATGTATGATTAACGTCGTATTTACTCAATCATAAATTCACGAAATAAATTAAAAACTTAGATATAAATCGTCATCTCCTTCTAAAGTTGGTGATATATTTTTTTTTGGTTTACACCAATGGTGAGATAATTAAGAAGTAGAATTAATGCCCGTTCAATATATAAAAAAAATAAAGACTTGAATTATTTATAAATTAAATTGTATAGAATCGCGCCGTTTATGCGAGCACAAGGATAAAATTTAGTCTGCCGCTGGCTTTCGTACGGGGAACCCGTGTCGCTCGTCGCCCTGCGGACTACAAGACTGCAAATATTGCATTTTTAATTCGTGTTTCGATACTATTTTGCAAAAAGATACTTTATCTGTTTGTAATAGAGTGACTTATTGCAATTTTGCAATAGTAGAGCGACAAGGTTCCAAGGCAAATACCGTGTACGTGTTGTACACGGCTGGATAGAGTTGATACTTTCTTGTACCGACATAAAAATAAGAACGTATCTACATACTCATCATCATTAGTCTAGAAAAGTCGATACTTTTTGTATCGAAATTTTAAGTAAGTACGTAGGTATCTACTGATTTGGGGGTGCTGATTACGAATATCTGGTCAGATTTGAAATTCAAAATGGCGGATACAAATCATGATACAAAAAACTGACATGGGTGTCGTTTTCTACTAATTTGGGGGTGCTGATTACGAATATCTGGTCAGATTTGAAATTCAAAATGGCGGATACAAATCATGATACAAAAAACTGACATGGGTGTCGTTTTCTACTAATTTGGGGGTGCTGATTACGAATTTATGGGGAATGTCTACAAAAGTACTAAGTTCTATTATAATAGATATTGCACCGTGCCTAGCCTATATTTTTAATAGATGTGTTGACAAGGGTGTTTTTCCTAATCTTATGAAGCACAGTAAACTCATTCCCTTGTACAAATCAGGAAATGAAAAAGATCCAGCTAACTATAGACCAATTTCGGTATTGCCTACGATAAGTAAAATCTTTGAAAAAGTTGTTCTTACTCAGTTGTTATCACACTTTAACCATACCGGGATACTTCATAGCCATCAGTTTGGATTCACCAAAGGTCGATCAACGACTGATGCCGGTACAATGCTCCTAAAGCATATATACGATGCCTGGGAAAACTCACAAGACGCGATCGGGGTATTCTGTGATCTGTCTAAAGCTTTTGACTGTGTGAGTCACGCCACTTTAATATCTAAACTTAAACACTACGGCATCCTAAACCGGGCAATTGACCTCATACAGTCTTACTTAACTGATAGAGTCCAAAAAGTCGATGTTGGCGGTGAGAGGTCTTCCGGGTCACTCATTGAAATGGGGGTACCTCAGGGTTCGATATTGGGTCCTTTTTTATTCTTAGTTTATGTAAATGATCTACCACATCTTATAGAGAATAGTAGTAAGAAAGAATGTGAAATAGTACTTTTTGCTGATGATACCTCCTTGGTCTTTAAAGTCGATAGACAAAATAATGATTACAGTGACGTGAATGCAGCTCTGTCGCAAGTTCTTAACTGGTTCACCGTTAATAATCTTTTACTTAACGCTAGTAAAACTAAGTGCATTAAATTTACTTTACCTAATGTGGTCTTAAGCCCTACAAATATTGTATTAAATGGGGAGTCACTTAGTCTTGTGGATTCTACTATTTTCTTAGGGCTTAATATTGATGCAAAATTGCAGTGGGGTCCACACATAAAAACACTTGCTAGTAGACTGAGTTCGGCTGCATATGCAGTTCGCACAATAAGATGGCTCACTGATGAAGCTACAGCTAGACTAGTATATTTTAGTTACTTCCATAGTGTAATGTCGTATGGTATATTTCTCTGGGGGAAAGCTGCTGATTTACAAACAATATTTGTTTTACAAAAACGAGCCATACGGGCCATTTATAAAATGAAACCGCGCGACTCCTTGCGAGAGCGTTTTAAGGAAATTCATATTCTCACGGTAATTTCGCAGTATATCTATGAAAATCTATTGTACACTCATAAGCACATAAGTAGTTTTAAGAAAAAAAATGATGTGCACAGTATTAACACTAGAAACAATAATAAATTATATATACCAAAATTTAGACTGCAAAAGGTTAATGGGTCATTTATGGGGAACACTGTGCGATTCTATAATAAACTTCCACAAAATGCCACTAAACTTCCTATTCGGAAATTTAAGGCCTACATTAAGACAAATCTTATAAAGAAAGCATACTATTCCTTGGATAGTTACGTTAATGATAAATCGGCGTGGCCAGATGTTCCGCTCGCTCGACCCGTCGGCAGCTAGGATATTTTTTTTTTGCAATGTCTGTACTATTCTCTTATTTGAATGCATTAGATTGTAAGCATTACTCTTAGTTGAAGCGTAGCGTGTGCTGTCTTTTGAACTTCTGTTGTATATTAAGATCTTGGTATGATTGCCTTAACATGTTTTTTGTCTTGCAATCACCTTATTAAGTTAGATTGGCACCACACTGGAGTTTCATTATTTACATTATTATTACTTTGTAAAAGGATCATACAAAAAAACGGTAGGAACCAAGCCGTAAGTTTCTTGCCGGTTCTTCTAGGCTTGGTCGCGAGGAACTGGCGCTTAGATTCACCTAGATTTAAGACGTTTCAAGATGATCCCTGCGGATATTACTGAATAAATGATTTTTGACTTTGACTTTGACTTTGACTTTGAATATCTGGTCAAATTTGAAATTCAAAATGGCGAATACAAATCATGATACAAAAAACTGACATGGGTGTCGTTTTCTACTAATTTGGGGGTGCTGATTACGAATATCTGGTCAAATTTGAAATTCAAAATGGCGGATACAAATCATGATACAAAAAACTGGCATGGGTGTCGTTTTCCACTAATTTGGGGGTGCTGATTACGAATATCTGGTCAGATTTGAAATTCAAAATGGCGGATACAAATCATTATACAAAAAACTGACATGGGTGTCGTTTTCTACTAATTTGGGGGTGCTGATTACGAATATCTGGTCAAATTTGAAATTCAAAATGGCGGATACAAATGATGGTACAAAAAACTGACATGGGTGTCGTTTTCGACTAATTTGGGGGTGCTGATTACGAATATCTGGTCAAATTTGAAATTCAAAATGGCGGATACAAATGATGGTACAAAAAACTGACATGGGTGTCGTTTTCGACTAATTTGGGGGTGCTGATTACGAATATCTGGTCAAATTTGAAATTCAAAATGGCGGATACAAATGATGGTACAAAAAACTGACATGGGTGTCGTGTTCGACTAATTTGGGGGTGCTGATTACGAATATCTGGTCAAATTTGAAATTCAAAATGGCGGATACAAATCATGATACAAAAAACTGACATGGGTGTCGTTTTCCACTAATTTGGGGGTGCTGATTACGAATATCTGGTCAGATTTGAAATTCAAAATGGCGGATACAAATCATGATACAAAAAACTGACATGGGTGTCGTTTTCTACTGATTTGAGGGTGCTGATTACGAATATCTGGTCAAATTTGAAATTCAAAATGGCGGATACAAATCATGATACAAAAAACTGACATGGGTGTCGTTTTCCACTAATTTGGGGGTGCTGACTACGAATATCTGGTCAGATTTGAAATTCAAAATGGCGGGTTTAAATCATGGTACAAAAAACTGACATGGGGGTCTAAGGTAGTAAGATTCTATTACATCTACGAAACCTGATGGTAGTAAGTTCTTCAGTTTTAGTAATAGACCTTCATGCCAAACTTTATCGAATGCCTGTGCCACATCCAGAAAGATAGTAGAGCAGACTTTGTTTTCCTCAAATGTTTTCTCAATAACATTTGTAATCCTGTGAACTTGGTCTATCGTTGAGTGCTGTTCTCGGAATCCAACTTGGTGCTCTGGTATAAGGTTTTTACTTTCAATAAGCGGCTTAAGTCTTTTTAGTAACAATTTTACATTAATTAATTAATTTTACAATTTTACAAAATAGCTTTGACATGATAGGGAGCAAAGAAATCGGTCTGTACGTTTAATTTGTGCCTAATCCCACTGATGATCATATCTAATAGAAGATTTTCTACAACGCTACAGCAAACTTCCCCCCTTATCCACCCTCCACTTCCCCTTTTGGTTTTTTTTCGGCAATATTTTGTGTGGAATGAAGTGTTAGTGTGCCTATCACATTAATTAACGAATTAATTCATTAATTAATAAATTAACTAGTTAATTAATTAATTAACGATTCCCGCCTTGGGATAAATGTTTGTACGATCTGCAAATATTTATTCCGGGTGCTCAGGGTATTTTCTATATTTAATAAAATATATCTATGCATGTATTGTATTGCATTAAGTATATCAGTCATCTAGTACCCATGACACAAGCTCTGCTTAGCTTGGGGCTAGATGATGCTGTGTGGATTGTACAGCATTATTTATTTATTTATTTTACTTATTGATAAAAATTATATATGCTAGGCAAGTGCTCTCAAACTGTGAAGAAAAACATGTGAGGAAATTAGTTAGTATAATAACAGCGGCGATGGGATTACACCTTGTCACGTATGGAATAATAACTACTACAAAATGTGGGTATGTGCCAATTGTAGCTTTTGGACGTACCTGTGACTACCCCCTTAGACGTTCTCAAAGAAACTGGGGTTAGTACCAAGTATACTAAGAGATATGAGAGGATATCTACCGTGCCTGGGCATTAAAGTCGTGAAGTTAATTTAATTTAAGTTAATTAAGTTTCAGCTACATAATTACCGAGAAAAATATAATTCCCATTATTTGTCGTATTATGATAAATAGTTTCGAAGTTATGAGGGAACAGGTGAACATTCATATATACATACATAACGGTCAAAATTATAACCCTCTTTTTTACTTCACCGTAGCCAGGTCAAAATAAATGGAAGATAAATATCTAAAGCACCACAAGCTATAGCAAAATTGGGACAGCAAATTTTTTTTTTTTTTTTTTTGTGGCCTCTGTCCTTTTTTCGGACAATTTTGCCAATGTCAAGTGGGTTGTATGAAATACTTCTTAGTCAAGTCGAGTCGGTAAAAAAAGTAAAGTCAGCTGTCAAAAAGATGGCGTTTTTCTTCAAAACCAAAGGGAAACATTTTCGTTAAAATCAGGATGCCACATAACACACTTTCATTTCAATTGCTCACACTTGTGCTAAGACCTCAAGTAATGATGGTTAAAATACCACCAAAATTACCCATCAGAACTTAAAATAACACTAGAAAAACAATTAAAATGAAAATACAATGTTGCTTCCAAAGATGACAGAGAACGAATCCCGACAACTAATTTAATTTATTAACTACCATCTATCCTTCAAGTACCAAGATTAGTTAATTTATGTATAGAGTCAACTTGTACAACGTATTTCATGAACTGCCAGCTAGATGGCGCTATTAGAACGGATCACCTATATGTATCTAACCGCGAAATATTGCAGAGGAGTGGTGGGGTAAAGAGGAACGAAACTCTCAAGGTCATTAGATCGGTATCGGCTCTTAAATCGACGCATAACTTTTTACAGTGTAGTACGATTTTGATATTTTTTTTTATTAAGTCTGTCACCAGGCTGTTTCTCATGATACAGCCTATATATATATATGATGTATAGTTAGAGAGTTGAAATTATTACAGATGTATTTCTGTTGCCGCTATAACAACAAACAGAATAAAATAAATATTTAAGTGGGCTCTCATACAACAAACGTGATTTTTTGCCGTTTTTATTATAGATAATGGTACAAAACCCTTCGTGTGTGAGTCCAACTCGCACTTGACCGGTTTTTTTTTAGGTTTTGCGTCTGTTTACAGTCATACCCTACTACTAACAAAGGGAGTAACTTCGAAATAGTTCTATTTATACAACTTGCTGATGGAACAAGCAGATGGCCACCTGATGTAAAGCGGTCACCACCACTTATAACAAAGCATTAGGTCGTCACCTCGTAGGTCACATTCGTAATAAACGTGCCCTACGACGCAGAGCAGTGCGTCGTAGGGCCAATGATAATAATAATAATGCTGGACAATCCACACAGCATGATCTAGCCCCAAGCTAAGCAGAGCTTGTGTTATGGGTACTAGATGACTGATATACTTAATACAATACAATATTACATTTATAGATATTTTTTATTATACATAGAAAACACCCAGAACACCCGAAATAAATATTTGCAGATACAAACATTTATCCCAAGGCGGGAATCGAACCCGCAACCTCTTGCGTCGCAAGCGGACATTCGCCCGCCGCGCCACATCGGTCGTCTACAGAAAACATGTTTTTATGTTTCGCAGGGTTTTAAGAAGGAAAGGAGTTTAAGAATTCTACTCAGTAAATACATCATATTTGTATGGCTACACTAAAGCAAAATAATAACCAAAATTGAGAACCTTCCTACATAATTAAAAGGATGGTAATTAATTGCACAGTTTCAGTGATTTAATGTGTATTATCGGTGGTTAATATAATTATGTTTTATAGCTGATAATGAACAATTAAACCTGCGGGAGGACATTTTTGGCTTTTATTATGTGCATATAATTATGTACATAATATATAAAATGTATAGTGGGGTACCGGTGCTGGTATAGTAGTACCGACCTGTCTGGACATTTTGATCGAAGCAGAAGACCATATTGTAGATTGGCACCACACTAATAAATAGTGAAACTCCAGTGTGATTACTTTGCAAAAGCAAAAAAACGGTTGGAACCAAGCCGTAAATTTCTTTCCTGTTCTTTTAGACTTGGTCGCGTGGAATTGGCGTCAAAGTCAAAGTCAAAAAGCATTTATTCAGTAATATCCGCAGGGATCATCTTGAAACGTCTTAAATCTAGGTAAATCTAAGTTCGCCAGTTCATCGCAACCAAGCCTAGAAGCTTAGATTCATCTAAGCTATAAGACGATTCAAGATGATTCTTTTTACGAAAAGACGAGACTCCACTTTGTAGACTACTTAAGGCTGATAGAACCAAACAACCTACCTGATGTTGAGCGGTTACCTCTGCCTATAACAATCTTATCACCTCACAGAGCACGTCCACTGAGGACGTGACCTATTTAGTATTGCACTGCGTGCATTACATCGATACGTAAAGGTGTAACCTTGGCGAGGTACTAGTGATAGATCATAGTTACAAGTTAAACTCAGAAAGCTAACTTAATAAACAATTCCTAAACAAATGCAGAAGCAGTCAAATATTGACATTAAACATCAACACTTGGGCTCGGGTGATAAGGGGTAGTTATTGGAAGGGCAAGCGCCAATCAAAGGGTAGCTGCCCGCTTTGAGGGTCAGATAAAGATAAGTAGTGTAGATGAGACAATTCAACTGGATAACAAATTTTCGTTAGATACCTACATAAATCCTACATAAAATGTTTAGCGGGATTGTAACCCAAAAAACGCCATCTTTTTCTTCGAAACCAATGACAGCCGACTTTACTTTTTTTACCGACTCGACTCGACTAATGTATTTTATTCAACCCACTTGACATTGACAGAATTGTCCGAATGACGACACATGCCACAACAAAAAAATGCCTATTCAAGTTTGACGCATACCTGTCACAAGTTACGTAATAAACGGGCAGGTTAGTCACCTGCTGCTCTCAGACACACTTACTTATAAATGTATCTCTGTATTTGTTTATGCATGTGTAGGAATTTTTTGTAGCCTGGCTCTTCTGTACTGTTATATCTTTGGTGTTAGGTAGGCCGTTTGGTCAACTATTTGCATTGGTAATTTATATTAACGTTATTGTCAGTTCGGCTCCCTTTGATTACAGGAGGATAATTGTGTTTCCGTATTGATTTTTGTCATCAAACAATAACTTTTAGGGATTGTTCTGGATTTGAAATCTAATTTGTATACAAATGGACGGGACAGACTGTTATTGTTTCGAGAACACAGAATGGTTTTTTGAGGCGGTGATGTCCGAAACCACGCGAGTTAAAGAAAAGTCGTGAAAGGAGTCATGCCCTCGATTTATAATAAAACAATAACAGTACAGCAATTGTATAAAAAAAAATAATCATTCGTATTCCTTTGAGATTCTAGACTCCGCAAGTCAATGGTTTCATTTGACACGTTTAATTTTTATTTTTATATTAAAAACACGTGCAAACTGTTTTGTAAACCCATACTAATCCTTTTTGCGTTCGATTTATTTACCCTTATTTATTTCCCTGTACGTTTGAGATGGCAACATTTTTATAAGATTTGCGGTAAGTCGACGTGCAGTAGACAAACAAGACGTTGCGTTGGCTATCGGGAACATGACACACGCAATACCTATCCATCTATTCCACACATGAACACAACCTTATTACCACGCACGAAGGTTTACTATCGCCTGTTACATTGCAATGTATCTTTGTGAGTTACATCTTGCAATTTTATCGTTTCAGATGCAAAGACTTTATAGTCTTGCAGTAAGGTTAGTTTTCGCGTGGTAAGTTAGAAAATACCTTTGGTTAGCTTTCCTTTGGGATTGTGAGGACTTTAGCACGTGGTTATAACGGTGGTTTTAGCTTGTCGGGAGTTAGGTTAGGGTTCCGGTCTAATGCTGCACCGGACACCAATGGATTTATCGTAGGTTTAGACAAGCGGGAGGCTTTGTTGCGGATACGCGTGCCGAGACAAGTGGCCGGACGTGACGTGAGACACCTTTACCATTGTGGAAAGGATTAGGCATACTATAAGACTTGATTGCCCTCTTCCCCTATTCTAGATCATGTTTATTGACTAAGCGAGCGAAGTGTCTTAGTTTCGAGATTGATCAAAAATGTTTTTGTCTATCGGTCTGTCTGTTCTCGCCTACGTCACATTTCTCAACCGATCTTGATGAAAATTGACACACAAGTTCCTGGTTTTTTTTAATTGTTTAATTATTCAGAAACTAATGAAAATAACGTATGATTTCGTTACAAAATAAAATAAAATCTTTGTATAAAATTTCAAATTTTTACTAGTGGACAACCTTATTGCATTGTCTTATTTAAATGTACGCACATGCATTCACAAACATATCTCTGTGAAAATATACAGTAGTAAAGCTCACTTATTTAGCAGCATTGTGACGTCACTACTCGCAGCTATAACCAGCGCGTGGTCAACGTCCCGCGACTAGCACTGCCTATCTACGAGTATGTGCTCTAACTGAAGTTAACGAGAGACTGAAGCCTATAAAACCGGAGCCAATTTAATGGAACAAGCATATAGTGTACTGGTTTTAAGTTGTAACCTTTACATTTTTATTAGTAGAGCTCTTAGTGAAGGGCTCGTCCGGGTACTACCACCATACCTACTTCTGCCGCCAAGCAACTTGCTGTGTTCCGGTTTGAAGGGTGTAGGTAACGGTAAAATGTACCTGTATGCCTGTATGCTTCATGTTGATAGACGCAAAGCATTGCATCGTACCGACATCTGAGTTACACTTTGTGGCAGCCAACAACGCTCCACAGTCGAGCTGTCAATGTGGCGCAATGTAATTAAAATGTAATGGTCTGTGAAGAGAAATTACCAAATATCTTTAGCAAAATTATAAAGTGTCTAGTATACGCGTATGTACCTACGTAATAAAGAGATAGAAATCAGCATAACATTAATCAATTACTTCATCATTATCAGCCTGTCAAAGTCCACTGGTGGACACCCTATACATGCCCAGGAAGAAAGATTTTAGGCCTACTGTATTCACCAACTTCAATGTCGTCAGTTCATCGAGTGGGCCCACATTTTGTTTTCTATCACAACTAAAAACTCGTAGCACATCTACGTCGTAGCCCCTCCAACAACGCAACACACCTACGTCACAAGTTACGATGCTACGGCGTAGCATTCGTTTAGGCTTTATACCTTCGGACTTTTAATCAAACGAAAACTTCAATTTGCAAATTACATGTGGATTGTAAAAGTTGAAAAGAACCGTCAAAGAGTAGGAGGCACTCATCATTTCCTCATACCATTTGATTCAATGCTCATTTCACCGATGAGTTTTTTTTTAAACTGACCACAGAGGGGTGATATTGAATGGATAAAGTGAACGCGCACGGCATGTTTAAAAGGTGAGTAATATTAAAAATGTTAGAAACGTAGGATGTAGTACGGAGTAGTAGTGTGGTCAATACTTGATGCAAAGCACAAGAAATCGGGTATTAACCCGAACACCGTGAGCAATGTTGCCACCGAAATTTCATAGTAGAACTAAAAATAACACTAAAAAAACAATTAAAATGAAAATACTTCCAAATATGATAGAATAATATTACTTTGTAGCCTTTAGGCCGCGAAAAACTGACGCTTAAATCCACTTAGATTTAAGATATTTCAAGATGATTTCTGGATATTACTAAAAAAATGCTTTTTGGACTTTACTAGATTGACCATAAAAAATATAAACTAAATTTCGCTTAGAACGATTACAAGTCGTCATTTTTTGAATATTTTCTGTTATAATTTGAAATTCAAATTCTGAATTACTTTTAAAACTTAGTGATAGAGTTTATTATTTTGGTTCACTATTCGAGGCATCTAAATATCGATGAATACACACTTGAAGGAAAGATCATATTACTATCTCGGATACGTTTTGTTTCAATCGAGGAAAATGTAGGTAAGAAATATTCCCGGAATAAAATCTAAAGCTGGAATAGCTCCGGTTCTCCTGAGGGAGTAGCCATTCATTTGCATACGAGAACTTTTTCACGGAGACTTGAACTTTAATTAAAAACAGAATTACCTAAAATCAAGCACACGTCCGGGTATTTACACTCAAGGACACAATAACACGGTAAGTTTATGTTTTTAGAACATGTTTACTTTTGTACAGGTTTTATAACACACTGAAACATCTAATATACTAGCAGGCCTCCAACCGTGAGCCCTTATTACACGACTGTAAACTGGCAATGAGAAAATGAAAATCAATGAAAAAACATAGGTACAAACATTCAGAACAGTCGACCGAATTGCCACAGATCGCTTTGCTCTCTCGATTATTAGGTAAGTCAGGGTTGTAGATTGTCCGGCAGTGTACCCGTTGGTGGTACTCCTTAGTGTTAGTTATCTATCACGAACAGCCATCTCTGGGGATGCCAGCGGATGGAGGAAATCTGTGAGTGCCTTACGACCTCTATATTCAACTGATTCAACGCTTTCACCATAATTGTTAGCATTTCCACTCAAAATCAGTCCACACATTCTCACAAACTATCAGTGTTGGAAAACATTGGTATAAGTAGATTTATCGATGATGCACGACCGGGTTTGAACCATCATCATCATCAGCATGTCCACTGCTAGACATAGGCCTCCCCCATACGTTTCCAGGAAGAACAATTCTGAGCCCGCGGTCCTAACAATGTCGTCAGTCCATCGGGTAGGAGCACGTCCTACGTTTCGTCTTCCGGTTCGTGGTCGCCATTCGAGAACCTTTATTCCCCAACGGTTGTCGGTTCTACGAGCCATATGGCCTACCCACTGCTACTTCAACTTGCTGATTCTGAGACCTATGTTGGTGACCTTGGTTTTCTACGGATTTCATCATTTCTTATTCTATCTCGCAGTGAAACCAACAGTCTCGCAGTGGGTTTGAATCCACGACCTGAAATTAGGATCAGAAAGCAGGGTCACTACCATTAGACCACAAGTGTTCTAAAAGTCAAGAAGTCATCAAATTATGAAGGAGTATGTTTGTTTATGTTAAATGCCAGTGACTGAGAACAGTTGGACAGTGGCCTCATAAACCACACGACGTTTTATGCTGGGTTGTTAAATTGGTGAGAATTTTACGACAATTTTGAGCGTTGTAATTTTGTCTAGGTTTGTTATTTTGGAACACTTGACAAATATTCGTGGTCGAATTGTTTAGGTGTTTGTCAATAATTTTTACTAAGCCTAACGTTAGGTCCGCTTACACAACAATCACTAAATGTGTTTACCGCGCTCTTAAATGCATTTAAGAAGCTAATTACGTTTAACATCTTGCACGAGGAAAATTAAGTCGCTATTACGCTGCCGCTAAACATGTTTATCTTGATAAACGTGATTAGCTAAATAGAATTAAATCAGATTGTTGTTCAAGCAGGCCCAAGTTTTTAAAGTTTTAAGTTTTAAAGTGTTTTTGTGGGTAATTTAGTTTAAAAATTCGCTGTATGCATATTTTTACATTACATTTTTTGAAAGCTATAAGTATTCCATCAGTCATCTGGTTCCCATAGTACAAGCTCTGCTTAGTTTGGGGCTTGAGGGTAAGCCTAATAGCAACTTAATTTTCCTTGTGCAAGATACTAAACTTAGCTTTCTAAATGCATTTCGACGACCGATGTGGCGCAGCGGGCGAGTGTCCGCCTGCGACGCAGGAGGTTGCGGGTTCGATTCCCGCCTTGGGATAAATGTTTGTACAATCTGCAAATATTTATTCCAGGTGTTCTGGGTATTTTCTATGTATAATAAAAAATATCTATGCATGTTATATTGTATTGTATTAAGTATATCAGTCATCTAGTACCCATAACACAAGCTCTGCTTAGCTTGGGGCTAGATGATGCTGTGTGGATTGTCCAGCAATATTTATTTATTTATTTATTTAGGTGTTTGCTAAATACATTTAATGATCGTTTTGCGGGCCTTTGTGTAAATCTACCAAGTTTAAAAATATCTCAAAACTTTTGACTTAGGTTTTTCTCTAAACCTCAAATGCTCGATCCAAAGTAAATATTATTTTACTTGTAAATTGAGACAGTTGTATTATTGCGTCCACAATCTACGAGTATGTGAAAAGTTCATGAGAACCACTCATATTTTCTGATTCCTATCGCAATAATAGAGGACGCCCTTTTCAGGGACATTGTTTATTCGCCAGCTTTCCCCCCGCCCCTGCTACCCCCCTTCAAATGGAAATGAATGGCTGATGGTATCCGAGTCTTCAGTGCTGCAGACGTTTGATAAAATCTTTATAGTTAATGAAGTCACTTCATGGTCTCTTGAAGGAATTTGCTCAGATTTACAGATCTCTCTGTCAGCTCAATTACCTAGACGAAACTGTTACCGACGCAAATGCATTTTGTTTTATGAAATACTAGCTTTTGCTCGTGGTTTTGATTGCGCGGGATTTACATAAAATATATGTAGATATTATACACAGCACCATCTAGCCCTAAACTAAGCAAAGCTGGTACTATAAGACCAATTAGTGATAGAATACTAATATACGTACGCGTTTTTTTGTATATATAAACAAATGATTAGATACATTGTACCAAGTAGGTACCTATTCAAGATTCTTCGAGGATGTCTAAGGGGGGTAGTCAGAGGTACCTACGTCCAGATAGTAGGTACCTACAATGGTAAGTACCGACATTTTACAGTAGTTAGTATTCCATACGTGACAGGTGGCTAGCCCATCGCCGCTGCTAGAATACTAACTGGTTTCCTCACGATGTTTTCCTTCAGCATTTAGGAGCACTGGTATTGCGCACGTAAATTTTTCGAACAGATAAAATTCTAAAAGATCGGAGGGGATGTCTACCGTGCTTAAGGATTAAATCGTAACGCTGTTTATTTATTTATTTTATAAATATCATACAAAACATCATCTAGCCCAAAACTAAGTAAAGCTTTTACAACGGAAACCAGATAACTGGTAGAACAATAGCATATTCTTATAAACAATACTACACCCAGACAGAGAACAAACATCTATATTCATCACACAAATGCTTATCCTCGGTAAGAATCGATCCTACAACCTATAACGCAGAAGACCGTGTTACTACCAACTGAGCTGTCACCTGAACTATCGCCAGTCATATAAAAGTAAACATTCTAATATGCTAATACACCATGTAAATTTCAAATTACTACGACCAGTAGCTTATAGGTTGTATGTGTCAATCAGTCAGGACAAAGTAATAATGATACTGGACAATCCACACAGCACCATCTAGCCCCACTCTAAGCAGATCTTGTGTTATGGGTACTAGATGACTGATATACTTAATACATTACATACATATATTTTTTATTATACCTACATAGAAAATACCCAGAACACCCGGAATCAATATTTTCAGATCGTACAAACATCTATCTTAAGGCGGGAATCGAACTCGCAACCTCATCCGTCGCAGGCGGACATTCGCCCACCGCGTCACATCATTCGTCACTGTACCTATAAATATAGATTATCTCCACTATAAGTTAAAGTTTGCCACAAAAAGCTGACTATCATTACAAAGTTTTCGGCCTCGTTTGTCATAGCTCCAAAGTTTAGCTATTAACTGAACCTATCCTATCCGCGTCTAAACTTAAAACTAAACTCTTACTTAAGTTGACGCGATCATAATCGATACGCTCGTGATGGCTCGTTTGATTATAACTTAGAAGTATGACAATTAAGGCCTGTATACACTGTGTAATATATAAACTGTGTGTAACTTCAAAACACTGAGATGCCACACGCGTTGCGCAATTTTCCGTGTATGGCAAGATGGCGGATTGTAAAATGTATGTGTTCCTATGTAATACTGTATGCATAGAGTAGTCATAAATATATTGAAGTAATACTTCTAATGCGACTTCCAAAATGGTTGCGTTAAACGTTTAACACTACCATGGAGGGGGTATGAAAGCACTGTTCTTTCTCTCAAAGCCAATTACGTTTCGTATATTAAAGAAATTTTACTTCAGTAGTGTGGTCTATTTTCTTATCTTTTTTTTCTTCTAGTAGTGATAACTGCAACGGGGACTGTGCTACATCGATGCATTTTATTTATTGTCACCATGTAAGTATATGTATTTTACATAGATTAGGTATTTCTGTAGTTTTAACGTGAGTAATGTACCATGTAAGGCGCTGAAAATTATGTATTAAATAGTATAATAATAATAATTATTTATTTATTTATGAACACAAAAAGTAAAAATATTTCAGTGTTGAATCCATAGGCTCCCGAACTAGTTAAAACTGTGTTTCAGGAGCCAGTGGCCCAGAATAAGATAGGTGTGTTTAGTTAAGATAGCATTAGGTAATTAGGTATGTTCGTTAAACAAGTATTCAAAAGAACAATTGTATAAAACAAAATGTCTCAATATGAAATAATAACAAACTCAATTTTAAATACATTAAAATGAGAAATATAATATTATTAAAATTCCTAACTAGTTATTTTCTTTATGCATGACATCGTATATAACGAATATATACGATCGTGTAATGAACGAGTATGTAACGAATAATATAAAACTATGTATGCTCCTATAATTCAAGCGTAATAATGTATTAATAAAATTATAAGCATGCAATGTATTTAGGTACAAAAAAAACGCATTTATGTAGGTATCCTATCAGTCAGCTATGCTTAGTCTGAGGCCTATATGATATTGTTATGTAAAAATGTCCACAAATATTTATGTATCCCACTAAAACGTAGTGTGTAACTGCTCTAAGGAAGATAACTATACAATATTTTTAGTAATTGATTGACGGCCTATCGAGAACGCTATTTCAGGGAACGAAAACTCCGAACTATTTATTTGTACCGTAGAACGTTCTGTTGTCAATTTAACTACTTAAACTCGTCGAATTGAATGGTCTCGAATCGGGGTATTCCAGGTAACAGACCCTGAATAACCCTCCAGCATTAAAATAAGGGAAACCGATATAAAATTAAGTCAACAAGTCCCTCCAAAAATTATTCATAGAAAAAGAAAAGGTGCGAAGTGGGGGGAAAGGTAAAACTTGGATAAGTTCGTTCATGAATTGGAAATGTAATTTGAGCGTGTGGTAACATTGTTTCAGCAATTGTGGCGATGATTTGGGATCGGTGACTTTATGAGGATAGAATTTAGTAGGTAATATTGTCACCGCTCTGTGATCAGAAATTATACTCGCAGTATATTTTATTTAACACAGAGAAACGGGCGTGACTTCGTCTGCGTGAAGTTATTTTCGTGCAAACTTCAACCCGTGTAATATAAGTGTTCAATATAGGACAAAGATTCTTATAATTAGTATCTTTCATAAATAAACCTAGCTACCTCTTCGACAGGCGTCACAGCTCTAGCCCTGCCTTCTGTGTTAGTTATAAACATTTGTGTGATGTACATAGATGTTTGTTCGGTGTCTGGATGTTATAACGTATTCTAAGTACATATTTACAAAAAAAACGTATTTTACTAGTTATTTTACTATCTGGTTCCCATACTACAAGCTTTGCTTAGATTGGGACTAGAAGGTGTTGTGTGAATGTGTCAATATGTAAGCTACTAGCCGACTTGTGCCCACTTCGTTAGACGGTACAAATCTTTGAACTTTTCGGCTTTTCTGTTCTACAATATATATGTATTATACATATAAACCTTCCTCTTGAATCACTCTATCTATTGCTGAAACTGCACTGCATTCGTTGAGTAGTTTGAAGATCTAAGCAAGCAGACAGCAGAAGCGACTTCATTTTAAGCTATGTGAAGATTTGTGATCATTACCAACTTTATATCGCAATAATAATAATAATAATAATGTTGGACCATCCACACAGCATCATCTAGCCCCAAGCTAAGCAGAGCTTGTGTTATGGGTACTAGATGACTGATATACTTAATACAATATATTACGTACATAGATATTTTTTATTATACATAGAAAATACCCAGAACACCCGGAATATATATTTGCAGATCGTACAAACATTTTATCCCGAGGCGGGAATCGAACCCGCAACCTCCTGCGTCGCAAGCGGACATTCGCCCGCCGCGCCACATCGGTCGTCGTATCGCAATTATAAACGAGTGCTTGCCAGAACTGGCCATTAAAATGTGCAGTGAACATTTTGATATCCGTAAATACGCACATAGCTCTAGGAACCTATACGAGGAACGACTTAATAGCTTCTGCCTGTTTTTTTTTAATATAGTTTTTGATGGATCAAGCAGATAATAACACTTAATATCAGGTTGGGCCACTTGATATTAAGTGATTACCATTGCCTAAGTAAAATATTGCCTCGCAAGCCACGTTCGTTATAAATGTGCCCTACAATGTTGATGGACGCCGAGCAATGCATCGTAGGAATGCTTTGTTAGAGGCGATGATAACCACTTAACATCGGGGGGGCTATCTGATTGTATCATTAACGAGTTTAAAAAAGTAACATAAATAGAAAAAATCATTTGTTTTATATTGATCACCTTACGCCAGTTGTTTTGTCACGAACTAATTGCTTAAAGAAAATTAGTAGATTTTTTTATATTAGATCAAAAATCATTTGTTTCGTGACAGTTTTTTTTTTAAATGCAGCCTTCTCAGCCTTTCCTCGAAAAGGCCCCAGAACGAGAAAAACTTGGCGATTTTCCTACCAATTACCTGACCCTCTTGAGACTTGCAACTGAGTTTACTCGACATTCCAAAAATATACGCGAAAAGAAATCTCTGAGTACAGGCTAGTCTGGAAATATGTTGAAAATTGATGCTTTTTTCCTGTAGATTTTTTATATAGTGTTCAGTGATGGTCCACGTGATGTTAGGTAACTATCACCAATAACAGACCATTACCTCGCAGGTCAGGACAATACTTTGTTATAGGCGATGGTAACCACTTAACATCAGGTGGGCCATCTGCTTGATCCATCAGCAAGCTAGATGAAAAAAAAAGATCTGAGGGCGTATCTACCGTGCCTGAGGATTAAAGGCGTAAAGTGAGCTCTTTTTTTCCAAATTGAGACGAGTACCACCTGTGATTCAAGTCCAGCAACAAAACAATCGAACATTAATTACCGGAATTAAATATAAGCTGTTTCGAACGGTTAAATTAACCGTGGACTTTTAATCTGGTATTTACCGGATAAGCCGGGCTGTTGTTTAACTGCAACTGTATCTACAGCCACTGTAACTGTTTTATTTCCATATTGGATTGCAGATTAAAATGGATTGTACGGAGCCGTTGCGTGCTGATAATTAGTTGATTATTTAATTAAATCACGTTTAATGTGGTTTACTTTGGATTTTTTTTTATCATACCCTGTATTAAGGGTATAATAGAGTGGTTAAGCAATTATGATTTTGACTTTGAGGTTTTGAAATGAATGGAATAACATTAAAATAAATTATTAAAATAAACATTTAAAGGTGCCTTTACAAAAGACGTGATTTCTGTTCCGTTTTATTATAGATATTATAGAAACGCACTTGGCCGATTTTTTTTTATTCAGACAATCTGCATCTGTTACAGAGGCAGCGTAGCCTTGCAGTGCTGGTTGTCAGTAGCACCATATAAGAGGCTTAATTGTTTTAGACCGTAAAATGATTATCATAAAGATATACAAAATGGTGTCTCAGGCCAAGTGTTGGGAACGGGCAGGTGTCGCCGTCCACCCATGTAATGGAGTTATGTCGTCAGCATCCTTGCTAAGCCTCGAAGTACCCTGATGCGATCCGATCCGCACCAGTAATTGTTCCAGGATTTACTGATTCTGTTTTGAATAAATGTTTTCATTAGCATTCAGATTGTTTTAAGCTTTTCACGGTTATTTAAGATATGAAAATAATTTTAAGACTTGTGAAGAAATCTACGAGAATATGAGAATTTTAGCAGTAAGAGCTCATTGTGAAAGGCTCGTCCGGGGAAGTACTACCACCATGCCTATTTTTACCGCCCAAATATTTTTACTATTGCCAGTAAAACTGTAGGCACATAATGCATAACGCTGTTGCCTTGGAGGTTGATAGACGCAGGCCAATGCATTGTAGGGCACATTTCTACCGGGGCCCTTTTTTTTCTATATAACTTTCTGATGGAACAAGAAGATGGCACCTAGATATTAAGTGGTTACCATTGCTTGTAGCAAAGTACTACCTCGTAAGTCACGCTCGTGAGGAACGTGCCTTACGATGCACTGCTCAGCGTCCATCAACCTGAGGCATACAGATGTTAAGCCTCGTGTGCCTGTAATTACACCGGCACCCACACCCTTCAAACTAGAGCACAGCAAGCTGCTTGGCGGCAGGAATAGGCATAGTGGTAGTACTTCCCTGGACGACCCCTTCACTTAGAGCTCTACCTACTACTACTACCTGCAAAGCAATGCTTTGTTATGGGGGATGGTTTGTTTGGTTCATTATAACTTGTATAAATAAATATAAGGCAATGAGATTTACTTGTTAACTTTTTATTAAGATACGTATATATACGATATTTTTACAGCATATTTTTGAAGTATGGTATTTGTATTTTGGCAATCTGTATTTTCGACGTACCTACCTGTAATTTTTCGTTACCATTATTTTGCGAAACCTGTAATTTTTCAATATTGTCATTATGCGCAAGTCTATTCTACGTGTTATCTCTATTAAGAGCAAACAAACAAAATAACGGCATTCCACTACTTCTCAAGTCCACGTTTTCCCAATCCCATATATCACAGAACTAGGAAACTGAACTTAAAAACTTTACACATTCGATCCTCACTTCATAATACATAAAACGTGTCGAAACCTTTAGGGTCACAGGGCCTTAGGGACAGGAATATCACCGCATTAGCATATGAATTCAGTGAGAGTAATAAAGGAATAATATGCAAATAGAACCGTCATAATCAGAATTGGCTGAGCAACTGTGTTCAGACATTTTTTAAGATAAATCATAAAACTTTCGAACGTGGGCTTCAAACTTTAATATTTAAACACGCTCGCATATCGAAGATTAGTAATAATCGTGACTATTACTAAGATATTCAAATCATTATAAAAACCATTTGATGTTGACTGTTACAGTGGTTACTGATAGTCCGAAGCTTATATGTTCAGTTATCTATTTATATACCTATTACCTACTTTTTATATATTTACTAATTCAATGAGTTTATTTTATAATAACTAACCCTACTGCGAATGGTTTTATTATATTATGGATCGACAACATTAAAGTTACGGGAAATATAAATAAAAAATAAAATAAGGTGCGGTAGGCGGAGAAAGCTTAAAATTGTTAACCCTGGAAAAATTGCAAAGGAGAATACTAGCATAGCATAGGGACTAATGGTCAATTTAACTAGTTATTTCAAGACACAAGAGTTGCTCAGCTAGTTATGAAGGTTGTACCGCGGCTTTGTTGAAATGCCAAAACAAGGCCATAAACGAGTTGTGTTCTGTTATGATTATCGTGTGTTCGCATAAATCTAGACTTTCCACTTGTTTATTATCCTCTAGAGGTTGTCGCAATGAATTGCCAGTTGTTTAAATGTTAGTTTAAAGGATTAACATAAAAAAACCGCAATACAGAACAAGGTTTGATCGTGAGTATGCGATGTACAAAATTCTGACATTCAACAGTGGGTCATTTAATTATATTAAGGAATGTGATGCTCAGAAGCCTAACTTTCGTATTTTTTTAAAGCTGAGACGAGATTTAAACTAGACTGTTTGTTAGTTTTAAGGGGTTCCGTGCCCAAAGGGTAAAACGGGAACCTATTACTAAGACTCCGCCGTCTGTTCGTCTGTCAACAGGCTGTATCTCATGAACCGTGATAATTAGAGAAATGTTTACAGAATAAAATAGATATTGAAGGAGGATTTCATGCAACAAACGTGATTTGTTTCCTGTTTTTTTTTATTATATAGATAGATAATGGTCCTTCGTGCTCACCTGCACGTAAGGAAATTAAAAAGATTTTATATTATCCCAAAAACTATTACTTCGAGTGGGATTTGAACCCAAGACCTACACTACAGACATACAGGCCGCCCATTGTACTTTGTAAACCTTGTCTGTGTTTAACAAATTTTCCTTGTGTACAATAAAGTGTTATCTATCTACAGAATATAATTGTCAAAATTGGATCTGAAATGTCAGTTTCAAAGAATACTATTTCAAGATTGCCACGATCGAAACTTAAATTTATGACATTTTGTTATGAAAATTGGGCCTATAGTTAAATAATACTTACATATATTTGTAGATATCATATTCTCACTTGTCCCCACATTTCATTCCTAGTAGCTGTCGTCCCCATTTTAATAAAAAATCCTGAGACAAATACCTTTTATATTTTTGACCGCTCAACATAAGATGGGCAATTATTTCTTTATTTATTCTACCTGTACAACGTCCAGTCTGAATAGTGTTTAACAAAGTCTTCCTTGTAGCCAACACAAATCCCGTTAAAAAACAAACAGTCTGCAGTAAGCGACCGCGCGTGAAATTGCCCGCTCCGCTCAACCTCAGCCTCATAAAATATATCTGACACCTAATGATGTATGGGACAGCGCAGACCACCGGAGGTCTGATGCTGTAATAGCTGGATGAAGAGCAACTGCTGTGCTTATGATTATCTTCCATCAGTTTGACAAGGTCATAAGTCCACCTACCTATTACATGAGGAAAGCTTAACCGATAACATACGCACATACATAAGCACGACCATGTCAACCACTCAACATCAAGTGGGGTATTTGTTTCATCAGCGAGTTGTATAAAAAATCATGCTGCAGAAATTAAAGTCACAGAATTATACCTAATCTTTTGTTATAAATAACCAGGTGCCGCAGATATCTTCAAATATCTATATACCAATAATAATATATTGTCCTGACTGACTAACATACTACACAACGCAGAGCCTTAGCCACTGGTTATATTAGAGACTTTAAATTTTCAGGGTATATTTGTCTTGATGCGTAGAGGTGTACGAAGAAAGGAAATCTCGAAATTCAACCCCTAAACGTACAAATAACATCACTTGGACGAACTGACGATGTGAGTGAACTTAGCAGATCATTGTCCAGCAGATCACAAAAAAATGAGAGTTCTATTCGCATGCAGTTGAGTTCTACAGTTCCTGGTACTTTTCAGGAATAGTTCTGGCGTTTAAACCTGAAAAACGTTACTTGAAAAAATGATCTGCCAACTTCCGGTAGCAGATCATTTTGCAGCAAATAAAAAAAAAAAAGGGAACCATTCACATTAGCCTAAGCTCTACAGTTCCTGATACTTTTCAGGAATAGTTCTGGCAATTTCAGCTGAAAAAACTTATTTGAAAATACAATGTACCCAACTTCTCGTAGCATATCTTTTTGCAGTTATAACAATTTAAACAGTTCCAAAGGGTTACAACTAACACGTATCAAACAGATCTGTATCAGAACTACAATCTAGAACTCAATTCGAATCCAGAACTCACGTTCGAGTTCCAGCAGAGCATGCCTAAAAGTTTAAAACTTCAAAAATTATATGTTTAACAGTTTGAGGAGGCTAGAACTATCATGATTCGTAAAGATCTGTATCAGAACTACAATCTAGAACTTAATCCGAATCCAGAACTCACGTTCGAGTTCCAGCAGAGCATGCCTAAAAGTTTATTTGTTTTTACTTGTTGGTTTGTGTTTATTTGTTGGTAGCGATAGCACCGTATTAGAAACATTCCAAATCTTATTTTCGTCGTAGGCATTTGAATCCTCGGTAGCGAAGTTGGTATCGCATCCCCGTATCAAGGGGAAGGTCGTGGGTTCAAATCCCACTCGAGGAAAATAATTTTTGGGATAATATAAAAATCTTCATGCCTAAAAGTTTAAAAAGTCAAAAAATATATGTTTAACAGTTTGTGCAGGCTAGAACTATCATGATACGTAAAGATCTGTACCAGAACTACAATCTAGATTTCGATTCGAATCCAAAACTCACGTTCGAGTTCCAGCAGAGCATGCCTAAAAGTTTAAAAAGTCAAAAAATATATGTTTAATAGTTCAAGGAGGCTAGAACTATCTTGTTTCGTATAGATCTGTATCAGAACTACCATCAAGAACTTTATTCAAATCCAGAACTCTCGTTCGAGTTCCAGCAGAGCATGCCTAAAAGTTTAAAACTTCAAAAATTATATGTTTAACAGTTTGAGGAGGCTAGAACTATCATGATTCGTAAAGATCTGTATCAGAACTACAATCTAGATTTCGATTCGAATCCAGAACTCACGTTCGAGTTCCAGCAGAGCATACCTAAAAGATTGAAAATTCAAAAAATATATGTTTAACAATTTGAAGAGGCTAGAACTATCAAGATTCGTATAGATCTGTACCACATCTACAGTCTAGAACTTAATCCAAATCCAGAACTCACGTTCGAGTTCCAGCAGAGCATGCCTAAAAGTTTGAAAAGTCAAAAAATAAATGTTTAACAGTTTGAGGAGGCTAGAACTATCACGATTCGTATAGATCTGTATCAGAACTACAATCAAGAACTCGATTCGAAACCAGAACTCACGTTCGAGTTCCAGCAGAGCATGCCTAAAAGTTTGAAAATTCAAAAAAAATATGTTTTACCGTTCGAGAAGGCTAGAACTATCATGATTCGTATCGATCTGTATCAGAACTACAATCTAAAACTCGATTCGAATCCAGAACTCACGTTCGAGTTCCAGCAGAGCATGCCTAAAAGTTTAAAAAGTCAAAAAATATATGTTTAATAGTTCAAGGAGGCTAGAACTATCTTGTTTCGTATAGATCTGTATCAGAACTACCATCAAAAACCTTATTCAAATCCAGAACTCTCGTTCGAGTTCCAGCAGAGCATGCCTAAAAGTTTAAAACTTCAAAAAATATATGTTTAACAGGTTGAGGAGGCTAGAACTATCATGATTCGTAAAGATCTGTATCAGAATTACAATCTAGATTTCGATTCGAATCCAGAACTCACGTTCGAGTTCCAGCAGAGCATGCCTAAAAGTTTGAAAAGTCAAAAAATATAAGTTTAACAGTTTGAGGAGGCTAGAACTATCATGATTCGTAAAGATCTGTATCAGAACTACAATCTAGAACTTAATCCGAATCCAGAACTCACGTTCGAGTTCCAGCAGAGCTTGCCTAAAAGTTTGAAAAGTCAAAAAATATATGTTTAACAGTTTGAGGAGGCTAGAACTATCACGACTCGTATAGATCTGTATCAGAACTACAATCAAGAACTCGATTCGAAACCAGAACTCACGTTCGAGTTCCAGCAGAGCATGCCTAAAAGTTTGAAAATTCAAAAAAAATATGTTGTACCGTTCGAGAAGGCTAGAACTATCATGATTCGCATCGATCTGTATCAGAACTACAATCTAGAACTTAATCCGAATCCAGAACTCACGTTCGAGTTCCAGCAGAGCATGCCTAAAAGTTTGAAAAGTCAAAAAATATAAGTTTAATAGTTCAAGGAGGCTAGAACTATCTTGTTTCGTATAGATCTGTATCAGAACTACCATCAAAAACCTTATTCAAATCCAGAACTCTCGTTCGAGTTCCAGCAGAGCATGCCTAAAAGTTTAAAACTTCAAAAAATATATGTTTAACAGTTTAAGGAGGCTAGAACTATCATGATTCGTAAAGATCTGTATCAGAATTACAATCTAGATTTCGATTCGAATCCAGAACTCACGTTCGAGTTCCAGCAGAGCATACCAAAATGATTGAAAATTCAAAAAATATATGTTTAACAATTTGAAGAGGCTAGAACTATCAAGATTCGTATAGATCTGTATCAGAACTACAATCTAGAACTTAATCCGAATCCAGAACTCACGTTCGAGTTCCAGCAGAGCATACCAAAAAGATTGAAAATTCAAAAAATATATGTTTAACAATTTGAAGAGGCTAGAACTATGCTCTGCTGGAACTCGAACGTGAGTTCTGGTTTCGAATCGAGTTCTTGATTGTAGTTCTGATACAGATCTATACGAGTCGTGATAGTTCTAGCCTCCTCAAACTGTTATACATATATTTTTTGACTTTTCAAACTTTTAGGCATGCTCTGCTGGAACTCGAACGTGAGTTCTGGATTCGGATTAAGTTCTAGATTGTAGTTCTGATACAGATCTTTACGAATCATGATAGTTCTAGCCTCCTCAAACTGTTAAACTTATATTTTTTGACTTTTCAAACTTTTAGGCATGCTCTGCTGGAACTCGAACGTGAGTTCTGGATTCGGATTAAGTTCTAGATTGTAGTTCTGATACAGATCGATGCGAATCATGATAGTTCTAGCCTCTTCAAATTGTTAAACATATATTTTTTGAATTTTCAATCTTTTTGGTATGCTCTGCTGGAACTCGAACGTGAGTTCTGGATTCGAATCGAAATCAAGATTGTAATTCTGATACAGATCTTTACGAATCATGATAGTTCTAGCCTCTTCAAACTGTTAAACATATATTTTTTGAAGTTTTAAACTTTTAGGCATGCTCTGCTGGAACTCGAACGAGAGTTCTGGATTTGAATAAGGTTCTTAATGGTAGTTCTGATACAGATCTATACGAAACAAGATAGTTCTAGCCTCTTTGAACTATTAAACATATATTTTTTGACTTTTCAAACTTTTAGGCATGCTCTGCTGGAACTCGAACGTGAGTTTTGGATTCGAATCGAAATCTAGATTGTAGTTCTGGTACAGATCTTTACGTATCATGGTAGTTCTAGCCTCCACAAACTGTTAAACATATATTTTTTGACTTTTTAAACTTTTAGGCATGCTCTGCTGGAACTTGAACGAGAGTTCTGGATTTAAATCGAGTTTTAGATTGTAGTTCTGATACAGATCGATACGAATCATGATAGTTCTAGCCTTCTCGAACGGTAAAACATATTTTTTTTTAAATTTTAAAACTTTTAGGCATGCTCTGCTGGAGCTCGAACGCGAGTTCTGGATTCAAATCGAGTTCTAGATTGTAGTTCTGATACAGATCTAGACGAAACATGATAGTTCTTGCTTTCTCGAACAGTTAAACACATTATTTTTAAATTTTCAAACTTTTAGGCATGCTCTGCTGGAACTCGAACGTGAGTTCTGGATTCGAATCGAGTTTTAGATTGTAGTTCTGATACAGATCGATACGAATCATGATAGTTCTAGCCTGCTCGAACGGTAAAACATATTTTTTTTGAATTTTCAAACTTTTAGGCATGCTCTGCTGGAACTCGAACGTGAGTTTTGGATTCGAATCGAAATCTTGATTGTAGTTCTGATACAGATCTTTACGAATCATGATAGTTCTAGCCTCCACAAACTGTTAAACATATATTTTTTGACTTTTTAAACTTTTAGGCATGCTCTGCTGGAACTCGAACGTGAGTTCTGGATTCGGATTAAGTTCTAGATTGTAGTTCTGATACAGATCTATACGAATCTTGATAGTTCTAGCCTCTTCAAATTGTTAAACATAAATTTTTTGAATTTTCAATCTTTTTGGTATGCTCTGCTGGAACTCGAACGTGAGTTCTGGATTCGAATCGAAATCTAGATTGTAATTCTGATACAGATCTTTATGAATTATAATAGTTCTAGCCTCCTCAAACTGTTAAACATATATTTTTTGAAGTTTTAAACTTTTAGGCATGCTCTGCTGGAACTCGAACGAGAGTTCTGGATTTGAATAAGGTTCTTGATGGTAGTTCTGATACAGATCTATACGAAACAAGATAGTTCTAGCCTCCTTGAACTATTAAACATATATTTTTTGACTTTTCAAACTTTTAGGCATGCTCTGCTGGAACTCGAACGAGAGTTCTGGATTTGCATAAGGTTCTTGATGGTAGTTCTGATACAGATCCATACGAAACAAGATAGTTCTAGCCTCCTCAAACTATTAAACATATATTTTTTGACTTTTTAAACTTTTAGGCATGCTCTGCTGGAACTTGAACGAGAGTTCTGGATTCGAATCGAGTTTTAGATTGTAGTTCTGATACAGATCGATACGAATCATGATAGTTCTAGCCTTCTCGAACGGTAAAACATATTTTTTTTTTAATTTTCAAACTTTTAGGCATGCTCTGCTGGAACTCGAACGTGAGTTCTGGTTTCGAATCGAGTTCTTGACTGTAGTTCTGATACAGATCTATACGAGTCGTGATAGTTCTAGCCTCCTCAAACTGTTAAACATATATTTTTTGACTTTTCAAACTTTTAGGCAAGCTCTGCTGGAACTCGAACGTGAGTTCTGGATTCGGATTAAGTTCTAGATTGTAGTTCTGATACAGATCTTTACGAATCATGATAGTTCTAGCCTCCTCAAACTGTTAAACTTATATTTTTTGACTTTTCAAACTTTTAGGCATGCTCTGCTGGAACTCGAACGTGAGTTCTGGATTCGGATTAAGTTCTAGATTGTAGTTCTGATACAGATCTATACGAATTTTGATAGTTCTAGCCTCTTCAAATTGTTAAACATATATTTTTTGAATTTTCAATCTTTTTGGTATGCTCTGCTGGAACTCGAACGTGAGTTCTGGATTCGAATCGAAATCTAGATTGTAATTCTGATACAGATCTTTACGAATCATGATAGTTCTAGCCTCCTCAAACTGTTAAACATATATTTTTTGAAGTTTTAAACTTTTAGGCATGCTCTGCTGGAACTCGAACGAGAGTTCTGGATTTGAATAAGGTTCTTGATGGTAGTTCTGATACAGATCTATACGAAACAAGATAGTTCTAGCCTCCTTGAACTATTAAACATATATTTTTGGACTTTTCAAACTTTTAGGCATGCTCTGCTGGAACTCGAACGTGAGTTCTGGATTTGGATTAAGTTCTAGATTGTAGATCTGATACAGATCTATACGAATCGTGATAGTTCTAGACTCCTCGAACTGTTAAACATATATTTTTTGACTTTTTAAACTTTTAGGCATGCTCTGCTGGAACTTGAACGAGAGTTCTGGATTTAAATCGAGTTTTAGATTGTAGTTCTGATACAGATCGATACGAATCATGATAGTTCTAGCCTTCTCGAACGGTAAAACATATTTTTTTTGAATTTTCAAACTTTTAGGCATGCTCTGCTGGAACTCGAACGTGAGTTCTGGTTTCGAATCGAGTTCTTGACTGTAGTTCTGATACAGATCTTTACGAATCATGATAGTTCTAGCCTCCTCAACCTGTTAAACATATATTTTTTGAAGTTTTAAACTTTTAGGCATGCTCTGCTGGAACTCGAACGAGAGTTCTGGATTTGAATAAGGTTTTTGATGGTAGTTCTGATACAGATCTATACGAAACAAGATAGTTCTAGCCTCCTTGAACTATTAAACATATATTTTTTGACTTTTTAAACTTTTAGGCATGCTCTGCTGGAACTCGAACGTGAGTTCTGGATTCGAATCGAGTTTTAGATTGTAGTTTTGATACACATCGATACGAATCATGATATTTCTAGCCTTCTCGAACGGTAAAACATTTTTTTTTTTGACTTTTCAAACTTTTAGGCATGCTATGCTGGAACTCGAACGTGAGTTCTGGTTTCGAATCGAGTTCTTGATTGTAGTTCTGATACAGATCTATACGAATCGTGATAGTTCTAGCCTCTTCAAACTGTTAAACATTTATTTTTTGACTTTTCAAACTTTTAGGCATGCTCTGCTGGAACTCGAACGTGAGTTCTGGATTCGGATTAAGTTCTAGATTGTAGATCTGATACAGATCTATACGAATCTTGATAGTTCTAGCCTCTTCAAATTGTTAAACATAT
The DNA here is from genome assembly GCA_947095575.1 of Electrophaes corylata. Lineage (NCBI taxonomy): Eukaryota > Metazoa > Arthropoda > Insecta > Lepidoptera > Geometridae > Electrophaes > Electrophaes corylata. The sequence continues at coordinate 13,415,262 of OX352704.1, forward strand.
ATTTTTTGAATTTTCAATCTTTTAGGTATGCTCTGCTGGAACTCGAACGTGAGTTCTGGATTCGAATCGAAATCTAGATTGTAGTTCTGATACAGATCTTTACGAATCATGATAGTTCTAGCCTCCTCAAACTGTTAAACATATAATTTTTGAAGTTTTAAACTTTTAGGCATGCTCTGCTGGAACTCGAACGAGAGTTCTGGATTTGAATAAAGTTCTTGATGGTAGTTCTGATACAGATCTATACGAAACAAGATAGTTCTAGCCTCCTTGAACTATTAAACATATATTTTTTGACTTTTTAAACATTTAAGGCATGCTCTGCTGGAACTCGAACGTGAGTTCTGGATTCGAATTGAGTTCTAGATTGTAGTTCTGATACAGATCTGTTTGATACGTGATAGTTGTAACCCTTTGGAACTGTTTAAATTGTTATAACTGCAAAAAGATATGCTACGAGAAGTTGGGTACATTGTATTTTCAAATAAGTTTTTTCAGCTGAAATTGCCAGAAATATTCCTGAAAAGTATCAGGAACTGTAGAGCTTAGGCTAATGTGAATGGTACCCTTTTTTTTTTTATTTGCTGCAAAATGATCTGCTACCGGAAGTTGGCAGATCATTTTTTCAAGTAACATTTTTCTGGTTTAAACGCCAGAACTATTCCTGAAAAGTACCAGGAACTGTAGAACTCAACTGCATGCGAATAGAACTCTCATTTTTTTGTGATCTGCTGGACAATGATCTGCTAAGTTCACTCACATGAACTGACGCGGTTCACCAAGCTGTGTTGTTTCTGTAAGGAAAAAATATGGTTCCAATGCAAATATAACCCGTCTGAATTAAATCTTTAAAATATATGAATTTCTCGCCATATTCTAAAATGGACTATGAGAAAAACCTAGTTAAAAAAAATTGTATTGTAACAGATCCTTGTCTCATTGTGTTAACTGCAGCTATGTGTCGCAGTGAAAGAAAGTACATACGTAGCACCTACATTGTTTTACTAAGATAAACTTAAAATTAGGCAGATTTTAAATTTACTTCTTATTTTCATTGAAAATTTCCTAGTAAAAATGGTGAAAAATACATTGTAAATAATCAAAGAAAAGCTGCTTTATTCATTGAAAAAGTCGTTAAACCATTATCAGTGTTTCCTAATTCTTACCTTTGTTGGTTCGCGGTTCGTCGTTTGCATTTTTATTACTTTTTAATTTATCGCACAGACTTAGAATCATTTACACTGTAAGCGGTTTCTTGTTGAGTTTTCATAATATTGCATTTTACAACTTGACTTGCCCAAGGCTTATTCATTGTATCGTTCTTGTACAGTAACAAACAAATAAACATATTTAAAACACTGTTTTTCCCGCTATGTCTTCGAAAAGAAAAGATGTGTGTCTTTAAGGAGTTTTATGAGTAACATACATAAGGTATTGGATGTAACATATTCAGGAATAAATTAATTTAATTCGATTGAAAGGTGATTTTTTCAATATTAGCAGAAACTTGATGAGGTTACGGCATCATTTTAAATATCGAGTAAATATTTTTAATATGTCAGCAACGATATTTTGTGCATACCTATTATAAATACATGTATTATTTGTAGTTTTCTTTGTAAATATATATATTTTCTTTAGATTTTTCTTATCAAAATAAATTTCATAATATAAAATTAAATGCATGTTTTTACCGGTAAACGCTGGTAGCATGCATCAACAACCTGTTTTCTACAAAAATTAGATCTTCACCGGTGTTCTCCAAGTAGTTTGGGTAGGTAATTAAAACAGTCTTCGCCTTGGACTACCGGGAAACCGTGACTGGATTTTTATGATAAAAATTGAAGATTTTCTTACCTCCTGAATATCGCTTCACGTAATCAACACTCCAGGGGCTTGCAGAAGGATGAGTTTATTTTGTTCAAATTGTTTTGATATATTTAGAAAATAATGTAGTTCTAGATACCTTAATACCAGTTTATTGTCTACCAGTCATCCTGGTATTTCACCACTCAAGTAGGTACAGTCGGTTGCACCAAAATATATACTTTCAAAAGTTAGTCACAGCATTACAATTAATAATGATATATAGGTACTCAAATTATAAATATATGAATTCACTTGTTATGATGACTGGTAGCCGACGTTACAGTTGATGATTCTATCATTCTAGATTTCTAGAATCTAGAAAAACTATAGTTACTATGATGACACTAATTACTATGATAAACCTGACTGCAAAGTCAAAATAATGATTTACTTTTAGTACCTATTCCAAAAACTTGAAAACTTGGATGGAACTTGACGCCACGAGTTTTCTCATGGTTGTTTTCTGGACTATAAAAACTCAGTAAAAACTAATACGAGTATAACGTATATGAAAATTAGGAGTTGTTATTTAAATTTAAACATTGAACATTGCTCTAAATTAGCTTCATCTCTGTTTGTTATCAACCAATTGATAAAAAAGCATTTACTCAGTAATATCCGCATCATTTTGAAACGAATTAAAGTTAGGCGAATCTAAGCGCCTGTTCCTTGCGACCAAGCCTATATATATCATTTACAAGATTTAGGGTAATATACTAATTTCAATGCACACGGATCACAGATCACATTACTTAGCTGAGCTAAACTGGAAATCTTTCACCTTTTATGCATCTGCATCTCATCCCGCTCGAAACCCACAGTTGGTGTGCAATCACAAATGCATTATCCACTCCAAAGCTGACCAGTGTGCAAACTTGGCCCAGCCCGTCTCAAGTGGTCCTATGCTAATGCCGAGTTTGACTACGCATTCGCCTGTGAAATAACGTAGATAAGCTTGTAGATCAAACAAATATTGGAGAAGAGATTCGTTTCCCATCTAATGAACCAACTACCATAGCTACTGCAAAATACCCCCCTTAGACATCCTCAAAGACTCTTGAGAAATTACTTGGTACCTACTATGAGATTTATCATGACATAAAAGTCATGTACCTAATTCTTTTTTTTTTCTGATGAACAATGTCGAATGATTTTTTATACCAAATGCACTATCTGGACGTACCTCTGACTACCCCCCTTAGATACCCTCAAAGACTCTCGAGTTAGTACTTCGTACTAGGAGATCTGAGGAGTCATCTGCCGTGTCTGGGAGTTAAAGTAGTGATACTGTTCTGTTTTCTGTTTCTATTTTCTATAGACCATGCTTGGTCCATGGGTGCTTGGTCCACGGGTGGGTAGATTGGTGACCGTAGTGTTAAGTACTCAGAAGCAGCCGCTTATCTCCTTTTGTGATCACTTATAGTAGCCTTTTACGCCATCCACGTGAGGTAGTGTAAGGGTTCTATTCTATGTCGGGACCACTACACCTAAAGTTAAAAGCGTGTGTGATCTTTTCATCTCAGATAGGAAGACAGAAAGCAACGAATCGAACGAAGTTACGTATTGTCGTTTTGAGTTACACAACGCGGCATGTTAGGCAGCGAAAACTTGACTGCAAAACAGTTCGAAAGTCGACCCGCAGTGTATTACAAAACGGCAATACGATACTTCGTATATCGTTTCTAAGAGTAGACCTATCTATCTGCTAATTCAAAGACTTTATCAAAGTCTTAAGAAGTTCCCCCTTCTAGCTAACACCCGCAGTTAGTCTTGATTATAGGCACACGGGCCAATACTTAATCTTTGTGATTTCGCACAGATTGAAGAAAAACTTAGTTTAAAATGTTGGGTTTCGTTTGTTTTGATTTTGAACTTATAATAAACATTTGTGGACATTTTACACAACATCATCTAACCCCAAACAAAGCATCGCTTGTACTATGGGAACCAGATGACAGATAGAATTATATACTTTTTTTTTGTAAATACATACTTAGAATACAATATAACACCCAGACAGAGAACAAACATCTACGTTCATCACACAAATGTTTGTTCTCGGTGGGGATCGAACCCACGGCCTACAGCACAGAAGGCAGAGCTACTACTAACTGAGGCCAGTCAAATAAAAAGTTACCTAACTTTTACATGATCATGATTTTACAAACTTTTACAAACCTAGGTTTGTAAATCACGATATTTTACTATCTGACAAGCGTCTGTCAGTAGGATAAGCCTTCACGTCACTAGCTGCTGTTACAGTGACAGCTTAGACTGGCTAATGAGATAAGAGTTTATCCGTCACGTAGCCCTACCTTCTGCGCTGTAGGTGGTGGGTTCGATTACCACTAAGAACAAATATTTATGTGATGAACATACATGTTTGTTCTGGGTCTGGGTATTACAACGTATTTTAAGTATGTATTTACAAAAAAAAGTATACAAGAATACTGATAGAATAATCATCTGGTTCTTATAGTAGGTACAAGCTATGCTTAGTTTGGGACTAGATAATGTGTAAAAATGTCCACAATTATTTATATTTATTAATTTATTTTATAGCTTTGGGTGCTTTGGCATAAACAGTAAGCCCTAATTGTTTTTTAAGTAAACAAATAAACATGTTATCAACCATGCCTGAGAATTCCTTTGAGTCGAATTCATTTTCAGAGATATACAATTTAAATAAAGATAATAATTTTGGCTTATGACAATCTTGTTATAACTTTAAATAACCATTCCTTGAATCCAATAAAAAATCTCATTTGAACCCAATTGCGAGTGTTACTGTTAGTATCTACGTAAACCGTCGGTTAGTATCAAAAGTATAAACACTCGACATAACCGGGGCTCCCCCAGTGTATTAAATCTTGATTACACCTAATTTTGGGGGACGTTTCTTTAAAAGTTGGCAAGTTTCGAATTCGTATTGTATTGTGGTCGCATCAACGAAGTGGTTAGTGTTAGGGAGGTGTTACATTAATATTTTGTATGTGAATTCATTAAATACTATTTAATATTAAACAAAATTGAGATAGCATGCAAAATTCTTAGTATTAAGTACTCGAGATTCTTTGAGGATGTCTCAGAGGGGTAGACAGAGGTACGGCCAAATATTATATTCGGTACATACCCACATTTTGCATATTAATTTAGAAATCAATATATAAGGCATCTCATACAACCTTATTTAGCCCCAAACTGAGGAAACCTTGTACTATACACTTATAACTGAAATTATCTACTGACTTATAACCTTTTTCCTTGTAAATAAAATTTGTTAAGTTTTTTCCAGCAAGGTACGCTTATTCCAGCATGCTTATTATGATAATAATGATGTAAGTTTTTACGTTTTGCTATTAATTTATCTATTTACACAGGTAGCACATCAATTAATTACATTATTTAAAATATAGATGACAAAAGATGACAAACAAAAAAGTAACTGACAGATTACTTATACACATTTTTTTTAAATCAAAGTCAAAAAGCATTTATTTAGTACCACATATCCAATTAGTCATAACAGACAGATCTTTAATAACTATTTCATCATACAATGTTTGCCCTTGGTAGGGCTCAAACCCATAACCTTTTTTTTGTGCGCTGGGAAACATGCGTTTACGCATCCCACCCACTGGAGGATAAGAGGGGTTCTGGCTGCAACCAATGAAAAAAATTTATAAATTACGTAGTGTTATGAGATAAAAACTAAAATTACGTACGACTATTTAATCTTCCTGCATCGTTGTTATCCTTTTAGCCTTCAAATAGTGTGAAATATCCTTTAAAATAAAGCTATAATGAAGTGTCGAGGCAAATAATACGAATCACCCGCCGGTGGGGTGAACGTACCACACAATTTAAATGACTTTTCTTGCGCAGATGTAAAAATTTCGCAATCGTAAGCAGGACTTTATATTAGGTGGATTTTTACTTTATGGTTGCTAATAAGATTTTACCATCGGTGTTGATTTTTAAGTAGTATTTATAACTTTAAAACAGTTTTTTGATTAGTGTTTACTCTCTCCACGATCACCAGTTTAGTTCTTTGTTCTACTGCCAAGCAGTGTTGCTGTGTGCCAGCACAGATAAGATAATACTATGCCAGTCATGTAACGGTCAGGTTAATGGAAGCAAAGCAGTGCATCGTAGAGCATATTTCTTATAAGCTTCAAAGTCTAAGTCATAAATAAAGTATTTATTCCAAGAAATTAAAGTGATCACTTATAATAAATAGTCTTTATGTGACTCTAGTTGCTAGTTCGCGCGACCGTGTAACCGCTTTTAATGCGTTTTATGCTGTCACTTATCTGTAAAATCCGATGGTATTAGTAAATACTAAAGTCTGGGTCAATCGGAGTAATCTGTTGAATAAAATTAATAAAAATACGATGCTAGCATTTTATAATACCAAACCTAAGTAGAAAAACCTAGAGTACAGAACTAAAACGGCAGTAAATCGGCATTTGCATACGAATACTTCAGTCAAAATCATACAAGCCGCTCCTCAATAACTCTTTTCAACTACATTTCCATGATCTTAAACCTCGCAGAAGGAGTCAATAATAATAAATCCTTCCTATTCAAGAGCGGGACCAATTTAATAGTAAATGCACGGTAAAGTTCAGATGCAGTATATCAGCTTATACTAACGCATTTTTACATAGTGCGTTTCTAATAAACCCGCTGAAACTAGTCAAAATCAAAGACAAAGAGCATTTATTCAGTAACATCCGCAGGGGTTATTTTGTAACGTCTTGAAGCTAGGTGAATCTAAACGCCCGTTCCTCACGACCAAGCCTCGAAGAATAGGCGTGCTTACCGTTTTATTGTATGATCCTTTTACAAATTAATTATTACACACACACATCTTATTCATCAGCACTAAAACGACACTGGACGAAGTAACTGCAAGCGGCGAGCATTTGGTACGGTCGCTTCATGATGTAATATTGTAAACAATGAAGCTAAGTAGTCATAAGCTCGGTTTAGGTTTTGGTCGCCAATACCATCCTGGAATACTGTAATAAATTATACCGTGGTAAAGGCATCGAATCGGCGTCGATAAAAATGCGAAATCCTCTTGCAACGAATGGAATTGCGTATTGGGGCTCAGACAGGGTGTAATCTGCCTGCCTACGGTACCCTAACTGTCCCGAGAGTTCCACGAGTACTCTGCACTTACTGCCATAGACTAGCTATTGAATGAGTGAATTTGATGACACTGCTTTGTAGCCCACAACTAGCGTTTATTCCATACCAATACCATTGGTCGTACAAACTTGAAATTTACAGGGTATTGGTGTACTAAAAAAGGAATTTCCGAAATTCAACCCCTAAACGGATACAGCAGGGGTTGAAGTTTGTATGAAAATAATTTCACGTTTCGCTAGTTTGGAATATAAGTTAAGCACATAGGGCACTTTTTGTGCAAGTTTTTTTCAGAATTTTATAAGTTAACTTAATAAGATATCTATTAGCTCTAGTGCTACATTATAACACAAAATCTGGTCATTGCTGATCAAGAAAATTGACTAGACCTAGTATCAGTATTTCTTCACCTATCTGAGGCCCAATAAATTTTTTTTGAGCTGAGGCGAGATTGAATAGTTTCAATTCAGAATTTGATTGATTTATCTGATGTCAAAATTGAACCTTTCTAAAATTTCAGATTCAAGGAATATCATTTCTCCAAATTGACATGATTCAAACATGGATTTGATGATATTTCGTTACAAGAGTTGGGCCTCAGAGGTAAGAAAATAAGATTGTATCGAAACACTTATTTGTATTCCATAATATAATAATAACAATAATAGCATGGGTATTTTTTCCCGTTCCTCAAAACAAATAAAAAAGGTAAAACGTGATCGCAAAAATTATGAAAATGAAAAATATTATAAGTACCTTAGTTTAATCATAACATAGTAAAGAGTTGTTGGTAAAAGGAATGCACAAAGTAACTTAATGATTTCTATTGAAACGAATCGAAGTGCTTCAAGTAATATCCGAGAATCTGTAGTAGCCGACGCTTCTGTTCAAAGCGTCAGCTTCTCTGTGGGCGCTGCATGGAATCGCGCCAGAACTAAATGAAATTGAAATTAGCTTTCTCTCCCCAGAGCCACCAGCAGAATTTTCCAAAATAAAAGCGTATTATATTTTAAAATACGATTTCAGTCGCCGTTGTAAATGGGAAAGTCCGGAAACTTAAGGCGACTGGGAAGAGATAAAAATGGAGATAACTGACTTTACCCTTTACCTATGGGCTTTAGACCACATCTTTGTTTTTTTTGCAGTGACGTCATCAGCCTGAATAAGCTACTGCTGGGCATAGGTCACCATTGACAGGCGGATTGGTAACCATAGTGTCGGTGTTAAGTAGGTAGGTACTCAGAAGATGCTACTGTCCCCAGACAGGTCCCTACAGGTTATTCACTATTGCAAATCCAAACGCGTTACACAGATACGACGAGACAGCGGCGTGGAATCTGACAAAACCATATTTCCTATGCCATAGTTATCTTTCACAACCGTGACACAGTGCGATATTGGGGCACGATTTGAACTGTTAAATAAACGCGTTCACTCGCATGTTAAAACACTCAGATTAGTGTATTCCTGCATTAGTTACTATACGGATCGTTTCTTTTGAGCATCTTTTGAGGTTATGCGTTGCAACACGTGACGTCACACATTTTGGGCAAGGAATTTCCTATGTCATGGAACTGACTACATTGTTAAGTAGGTAGGTACGCGGTAAGTCAGTGAATAGAGAAGGCACAAAATAATCTCCCTGGAAATGTATGAAGGAGGTCCGGTCTTCTTTAGGTCATAGTCAACCATTAAGTTCCATGGTCTTGACACCGTAGTAAGTTGGGGGTAGGTAGGTACCTATATGCCGTTGTAGGTAACTATGACAAAAATATGATAATTACTTACTTCAGGACAAAGATTCTTATAATTGGTACCTATACAAATAACCGTATGTATTGTGGAATAAATGATGTGCAGGTAGTGCCCCGTGCATATGGATTAGAATATTATAATAAATATTTTCAGATCATGTAAACATTACCGCTGACACGGAAATTGAACCGGATACTTCTAGCGGTTCGCCCTACCTTGCCACGGCAAATGTTTCTCAAATGGAATATTTGCGGGTAGTCCAATAAAATACGCATTGTAAAGGCTTACGGGACATGTTTGCGTTCGGATACAAGCGCTCAAAATTCAGCGGCGCGCATACTTGATGAGCTACCGTGGGAACGAAGCAACGCGCCAACGCGTACCGCCTCCTCGAATTGAGATTTAAATTTCAATGGGCGTTTTTTTGATGAATTTTCTATGTACATTTTTCAGAATAAATATTTTTTTTCGGTTTCAGTCCTACCGTGATAATGGTCCTTGCGTCGAAAATAAAACACAACTATTATATATAATTTCATGAAAAATGTCTTGTTTTTTCACTATAGAATACTATTAGTTAGTAGAGTAAGTACCTACTTGGTACAAAGAGATCTGAGGGCATATATACCGTGCCTGTCTTGCTAGCAGATGTAGATAAAGTTCGATACCTACCTACCTAAATCTATTTGTCGATACGACAACTTTGTCAACTGAAGCTCCATTATCGCACCCCAGAGCTATATGTAGAGGTATACCTAGAACCTTCACGACCTAAATATCTAGTTTCAGCTTTTAAAATTCATCTGGTACCTACCTATGTATATTGCTTAATTTCGTCATCCCCATTAGTGAACTAAGGGATCATTCGTCGTAATCCTGACGTCCAGAGCAGAGAAAAGACCGTGAAATACACGCACGGGCGAGCAGAAAACGCCTGGTAGCCAACCCTTGGTTTGCTGACTGAACGTGCTTCAACGTCAGAGAACTCTGAACACTTGGCTTGGAGAAGGTATCTTGAAGATCCAAGATCATACTGAGTCTCAGTATTTTAAATAAAGATACTCGATTCTATGTTACATGATGTATAAAAAAAATCTCACCAAAAAACATGAGTGTAAAAGACGAGAGCCAAGTTCAAAACAAAAACTATGCTTGGCTGTGGGCTTCGCCGCAAAAAGAATGGAGATCTAAATGAGTGCCAAGCTTTATGCAAATTCCAAATATGTATTTATAGGAACAAAATAACATTATGAACAAGTATTAAACTCTATTTCTTTGCTTTATTGGATATCTATAACAATTGCTATTATTTAAAAAAGTGTGAGATCTTAAAGTAGGTTAGATTTGACTTGGCAAGTTTTTATCAGATTTAAAAAATATATAATGTTGAATAAGTTTATAAAATGACTGATGTAATGAATACGCTACGCTTTCCGTGAGCTATAGGTAAGCTCATGGAAAGCGTTCGGTGATGATGCCGCAAGTTCCATGATTTTTGTTCATCCAAAAAGTGCTTAACGCGCCTAAAAAAGGTTTTACTTCAAAAACTTTTTTAAACGTTAGTGTAAAGCACTCTGTGAACCTAAATTTTGCAATTTAATCAGAAGTCAGGATGGCCGAGCGGTCTAAGGCGCTGCGTTCAGGTCGCAGTCCACTTCTGTGGGCGTGGGTTCGAATCCCACTTCTGACAAAAATACTTTTTGCTCTATTTGTATAATAAAAGTTTAGTTTTTACCTCTATATTTTATTTAGCAGTAGTATATTTATAATTATAAAAACAAAATTAAAGCTACAGACTCACGACAATAATAATAATAATATAACTTTTATTTCAGCCAACTAAGGAAAATTACTTTCTAGGTTCATTATAATAATTTAATTAACCTTAGAGACAAACATACTTACTCATAACATATTTTAAAACTAGATCACAAAAAAAATACTATTTAACTATCACGAATTGACTGCAGCGAGACTCGCACTCTCACCTTAAATGACTTGATGCTCACGTAGTGATAAGTAAACTGCACAACCCTACTGGTGAGCTGCGTCTTCTTTTTTGGGTATTTCACGACCTCCTCGGGCATCATGGCATGATGTACCCGGATCCCGAATCGTGGGAACACAGTACAGTAGTAGTTGAGTTGAGCTCTTAGTGAAGGGTTCGTCCGGGAAAGTATTACCACCATGCGTATTTCTGCCGCCAAGCAGCGTGCTGTGTTCCGGTTTAGAGGTTGTGATGGACGCAGAGCAGAACATCGTAGGGCACGTTCTTAACGATCGTACCTGCTTTGTGCTTTGTTATAGGTGATGGTAACAACTTAACATCAGGTGTGCCATCTGCGTGTTCTATCAACAAGCACAAAAAACCTCAGCACGCCAGGAAGTGCATCATCAGTCGTCAGTGTGGCGGTGGCGATTTCATCGAAGTATTTCCGTTGTTCAATCATTTGATTTCATCGTCAGTTCGTGTCGAAGATGTCGTTCAAGATGATCCCTGCGGATATTACTGAATAAATGATTTTTGACTTTGACTTGACTTTGACTTCGAAGAAAGAAAGTCATGATCACGAATGTTTCTCTTGCTCCATAGCTTTCTTGATTAGATTGTTATCTAAGCTGCCTATTATAAACCATATCCAAAACACAAAACAACTCTTAGCGATTGAAGAGTTAAATTAGTAATATGCTCTGTATTCAGCAGGCGCACGTTGGTTTTTTCTTCGCTTGACGCGTGTTCGTGCGTGATACAGCCTTCTATTGTTCGCAACAAATACCATTAGATAAATAGAATACTGAATGGGTCTGATTATTGTGCAAAAACCCAAGAACACAGCGTGCTTCAGAAATTGAGAACAGGGAAACATTCGACCTTGGAACGTTTACAAAGGTAGGCACTAGGCTTAATATACCTATGCTAGGAACCCCTGGAACCTTCGATAGACTTTATTATTAGTTTGTAAGACATAACCATAAAAACAACGGTATTAGATAGAAAGGTATGCTGTAGCAAAAGCGTTTTGTCTGTTCCTTTAAGCTTTTTCGTGTGGAACTAGGGTCTAGATTTACCAAGTTTTTTGCTTTGCAAATTTTATGGATTCCTGTAATTGGCACATATTTTATAAAATCTTATAAGTATAGTCAAAGTCAATTTCAGAAAATGTTAACTATGTTGTGCTGTCGTCGTTGCCTAATAAATAAATCAAGATAGACAAAATAAATAAAGACATTTCAAAATGATTCTTAAAAATTCACTTTGATTTTCAAAAGTACGAGAAAACTTAATGTTGTTAGTATTAGTAGATTGTTTACGAGAACTGAACAGTTTTGGCCAATCATAGCAGTAGAAACTATATACTTAACTTTTTAAACTATCATGGTTTTGATCAATATTTTGGATAGAAACGGGATATTTACCATGATTTTTGAGTTACATTGTTTCTCAAAAATCATGGTAAATATCCCGTTTCTATCCAAAATAGTTGAAACTACATAATTATGTTTCTTAGAATACTTGCAAGCGAAATAGTTCGCGACTTTGTCCGCGTGAAGTTATCTCTATACAAACTTCCTACTCCCGCTGTACCCATTTAGAGGTTGAATTTCGGGAATACCTTTTTCAGTTCACCTCTACGCATCAAAACATATATACGCTGAAAATGTCAAGTCTGTATGAGCAGTGGTTTAGGCTGTGCGTGCTGTGTTTAGCTTCAAATTAGTTTATTTCGTATTCAATGTATCTTGTACTAATATTTGCTATTTCAAACTTAAATTAAAGTAGGTACCTATTTCCAGCGGCGGCCTTAGGGGGTGGCGAACAGGCTTAGACGAGTAAACCAGCGAACAGGGCAATCGCCCGGAGCCTCGCTCTTGCAGGGGCCTCGCGCAACAACCCAAGCAAATAAAAAAAATATAGATTTATTTACCATATTTTCTCTACTTATTTAAAACTTTTAATTTTGATCACATACTTTTCACGAAGAACACAGGGCCTCGCAAAGACCAGCCGCTGCCCGGAGCCTCGCAATGGGTATGGCCGCCGCTGCCTAGTTCAATATATTATTTATACATGTAAATATAGCAAAATTACACTTTAAAATGGATATATTTAATGTAGCAAGACCGTACTCCCGCAGCTTGGGGTTCATAGTAAAAGAAAGACTTGTTTAACAACAAAAATACATTTATTCAAAAAATAGTAACAACGTACAGACCTAGTGTTTGAAACTCAATAATAACAATGGTTTTTATATTATCCCACAAATTATTCTCTCGAGTGGGATTTGAACCCACCCAGTTAGTTAGCGCATCTCTGTATCAAGGGAATAATTTTTGGAATAAGTAATATAAAAATGTTTGTGATTTCCTTATGTGCAGGTAAGCACTATAAAAACTAAAAAAATATAATTAACAGTGTACAAAATAGGTACAATTACGATCACATTACCTACCTATTTACCTACTTGTATGCGTACACTCGTTCGCTACCGATAAAATCTCTACTAATAAGCATGGCACTAAATGGTTGTTTTGTATAGAAAAAAGTGAAGGATCAAGTAATGTTCCACCTGATGTCGAGCGGTTACCTCTCACTCTCACTAGACCACCATGTTCATTATACACGGTCCAGATAAAAACCTTAACCTGCAAGTATAGGTAATATTACATTTGTTCAAGACAAAAGTTACAACCACAAATATAATTAATTAAATAACAATGGTTTGTTGTTCTATCTACTCATAAGCTTAAAATAATAAATATCATTATATACACACATTTACAGATCTACAATAAATATCTATACTAATATTATAAAGAGGTAAAGTTCGTAAGTTTGTGAGGTAGTAAGGGGTAATCTCTAGATCTAGGTACTGAACCGATTTTGAAAATTCTTTTACCAATGGAAAGCTACGTTAGAAAGCTACGTACGTAAAAAGGGTTAACCGCTCAACGAAGTGAGGGTAGGTTTGTCTTAATGCGTAGGGGTGAACTAAGCAAGGGATTCCCGAAATTCAACCCCTAAAGATGTACAGCAGGGGTTAATGTTTGAATGAAAATATAGCTTCATGCGGACGAAATCGCGTGCTTTTCCACTAGTACTTATGTCACTTTTTAGTATACTTTTTGTAAATCCATACATATAATATACACCCAGACAGAGAGTAAATATGTCACGTAAATGTTTATCCTCGGTGGGGATCGAACCCACAACCTACAGCGCAGAAGGTACAGCTACTACCAACTAAGCTACAGAACAGAATTTCCGATGTAACAAAGTATTCTGTGGAAAGATAAAGTTGCACGCAGCTTTGATAAAGTTGCACAATAGAAAAATAGATGGCGTTGTTACTAATATGCGTGATGTAGTAGATACTAAGTTAACTTCAACTTTAAGCAAATGAGTCAGGATCATGTCAGGCCGTCTTAACCTTCTTATCTTTGATCAAACTAGATATAAAGTACTCTCCAGCTCGATAAGAGGACCTGACAAGGGGTCCGCTGGCTGTGTACAAAAATCCAAGTTCAGCCCCTTTGTTTTCCCATTGCTGGAACTTGGCCGGAGTCACATATTCGAAGACTTTGAGGTGACGTTTCGTGGGCTGCATGTATTGTCCAAGGGTTAGACAGTCCACGCCAACAGAACGGAGATCTGAAAATAAAGACAGAGAAAAGTTTAAGTGAAGCAATGGAATTTCCCGAGCATTTAAGGTAACACTAGTCGGCAACTCGTCGATGGGCGTGGCTTATATGCATGCTATCTCTCCTTACATCGTGAGAGAAAGAGATAGACTCAGTGATAAGCAGTAAGAAACTATTGTGTGCACAAATACTCCCCTTGAGTATACAACCAAAAAATAGCTACAAAAACGGCTGTTTTTGGGATGACAGCTATATGAACCCTATACTCACTAAGTTTTAAGCTGGACTATTAGTATTAATAATAAATATTGATTAATTCATTTTTGCATGTTGCAAGCACTCGCACAAACAAAAATTTTTTTTTATAGATTTTGCCTTTTTTTTTGGTACTATTAGCAAGATTTCAGAAAAATACCTTTAATGTAAGTACAGACTATTCGACAGTTTTATCATAGGATAGATATTAGATTTATCATAAGACAAATAAGATATAATGCTTATTACTTTACCTTTCATAGTCTGCTCAACCTGCTCATCAGATTCTCCAAGTCCCAGCATTATTGAGGTCTTAGTTATAAGGTCAGGGTTGATCTCTTTCGCCGTCTCCAACACCTTCAAGGTTTGTCGGTATCTACAAGACAAGAAATTTAAAAAACGTAAAAAAATAATCTTTATTACTTTTTTTTATAGTAGGTATTACTTGAATGTATTTGAACCCGCAACTATCCCAGAGATGTGGGTTCTAAAATACCACGAAGCATAACTTTAGTGATTTCCTTAAATGTAATAAAGCAAGCATTTTTAAATGTAATAAAGCTCTGTTAATAATATTGTCAAAACTGCCATAAAGTTTTTCGTCGAGTGGGATTAGGCTTTGATGGCGCAAATGGCTAGCGCATCCCCGTATCAAGGAGATGTCGAGGGTTCAAGTTCCATCTGGGGAATAATATAGTCTTTGCAAAGTAAGTTTTTATCTCAAACATGGAATTTTAAGAAAGGATAGTAGGATCTATGAGAATTTGTGTTGTTTATCTTTGGTCAATATGAGAATTCTGAATTATTGGTCATTATGCGTCAGAACCCACTCCTTTACACCGAAATGTACTGTTTAGTTTATATGGAATAAATCAGTTTAATCGAAAGTATCTTTTACTCTATACTACCTACCTAGTCCGACCCGATAGTGACTTATATATATCTTTTGTATCTACCTATCTATGTTTTTTTTACTTAGTTTTATTATTTTTTGCTTTTATTATTTGATGTAAATATTTATGTGGTGGTTTGAATAAATGGTTTTTCTTTCTTTTTTCTTTCTTTTTATATCACTATTTGATGACATTCCAAAGAGTAAAAAATGTAGTGATTTCCTCACCCAGCTCTCGGATCCCGTACGAAAGGAGTCAGTCGTTCGACAGTCTCAATGTTGTGCGCAAACACATCGAGTCCGCAGTTCGCGATTCGCTCTATACAATCGCGCGCACCTCGGAAGTCGGGCACTAGACATTCTACTAAGATTTCTTTGTTTCTGAAACAAAAATATAAAAGAAAAGAAGAAGAATTCGGCACACGAATTAGGCAGCATAATAATCTATCTATATCTATACTAATATTATAAAGAGGAAAGATTTGTTTGTTTGTTTGCATTGAATAGGCTTCGAAACTACTAGACCGATTTGAAAAATTCTTTCACCGTTGGTAAGCTTCACTATCCCCGGCTGACATATTATATTTTCAAAAAAATTAAGGATCCTTACTAAAACCCGTGCAAAGCCGGGACGGACCGCTAGTCACTTGTAAGAATCTTTGGCCTGACTACCTGACGTAAAGACAACGGACAGCCGTAGAGACTTGAATTTTTCAGGGTATATTTGTTTTGGTGCTAAGGGGTGTTCTAAAAAGTGATTGCTGAAATTCAACTTCTAAAAGGGTGCTGTGGGGTTAAAGTTTGTATGAGAATAGTTTTAACGCGGGCGAAGACGCGTGCGTCTCTACTATAGTTTATATATAAAAAAACGAAGTCACCGTCAGTCTGTAGAAGTTCGCTGGTGGACATAATTTGACAACTTTAAAATTAAACATTTATTTGCAAAAAAGTTGGTAGCTATAGTTAGGGATTCTTATTCTAATGTAAATGTTTCACATAAGCCTCCCCTCTACGTTTCCAGGAAGAATAACTTTAAGCCTTCTCCATTCTTCATGGTTTAGTAGATAGGATTTAGGTAAAGTAGGTACTTACTGCTTTTTGATTTCAGAAACAGTTTCAGCTAAATGGGCAGACCCGCCGTCAGGTAGATCTGTAATGTATATTATTAAAGGTATTTAAAAACGTGTGTGCTTCAAGCAACATTTGCTTTTCTCTGTCAATTTCTCGGTACTCCTCTGCAGGTCATATTGTACACACAATCTGGACGAAACTTGGTATAGGTATTTGTTTGTCGTCCGGTATTTTTTATTAGATTAGGGTTACTTGCACAAAAATTGGACAAATATGGGTCTTCAGAATATCTCCGCCTTTTGAGAGCCGATTTCGATGGTTCTTTTTTTATTCGAAAGATAGTAACTTTAAGAAAGAATTGGTGAAATTTTCTACACCTTGCAGTTTTGGAGAGTTTGTAGTGATTGAATGGACTTCTCATTTACAAATCTGACTTCATATATAACTTTTGTTAGATAAAAAGATATGATTACTTATGACAATGTTTACCATCTCTATCAACAGATGTCAGCACAATATACCCCAACCCCCACTGATGGATTGCATGTGCAGTATTGCGAGGCTCATCAGGGTCCAGTGGAGGAGGCTTGCGCGAAGTCTTCACAGAGCAGAACATACAGCCACGGGTGCATGTGTCTCCCATTAGCTGAAAGAGACACAAAAACAGATGATTTTTAAGGGTCTATGTTGTCTTAGCAAAATTTGTATAGGCTCGAATTTCAGATAGTAAATAAATAATAGTGGTCATAGCGCCTACTAGAGGACACAGTGTTATCTAGCCCCAAGCTAAGCAATGCTTGTACTATGGAAAACCGATACTCAGCTGATGTAATAGGCACAGCTCAGTAATTAGTAAACTCTACCTTTTGCCCTGTAGGTTGTGAGTTCGATCACCCCTAAGGACAATCATTTGTATGGTAAATGAAGATGTTTGTTTTTATAAAAAAAAAATTATTTACAAAAAAAAGTATTTAAGTATTATATAAATCATATGGTTTATGCACTTGCTCATGCTGTTTAATAATGTGTGCAAATATTTATTTGATTATTTATAATTCTTATTATACATTTTTTTTATAGAATGGTTTGAGTCTAGTGATGTATGATACTCGGTAGTTAGCTAAACACTTTGAATAATAGGATACCATAATAGTAGCAGTAGACATGCCACTCTTCCCCCCACTCCAGCACTCTCCAATGTTAGGGCACCGAGCCTCCTCACACACCGTGCTAAGCTTCAAGCTACGGAGCTGTTCTTTGATCTCACTGAACTTTGACCCTGGAAGCAAATGGGCATTAATTAGATATGTATGACCTGAGTAACAGAAAATACAGGCACACAAGGATTAACACCTGTAAGCCCCAAGTTGGTGGATGAAGGCCAGTGAATTATAATCGCATGGCACATCCTTCACCTGTGACCTATGTTGAAATACTTGGTAACGGCTCATGGTTCCCACCAAGAGGGCCATTGGCTAGTTCTATCAGTAGGCTATATATATACAGAAAACACGACTTCATTGCACTATTTTTTAGTTCAATTTAAAACATTTGCAGTACAAAAATAGCATGCTTAGCAGTAAAAATACCTAAAATATTTGTTGAGTATCACATTAAGTATTGTATCAGGTACCTATCTGGTTACCATAGTACAAACTTTGCTTAGTTTGGGGCTAGATGGCGTTGTGTCAAATGTATGTCAATATTTGGAGCATAGCAACAATGGTGCCTATATGTGTACTTACCAGATGGAATAGTTGTTTTCAGCCATGGCGGCAGCCTCAATCGTGCAATCTCTCCCTTCTCCCGCTTCAACTTCCCTTCATATTCATCCCAGTTCTTAGGCCGGTCTTCAGTCACAAAGTCGGCTAGCCCCGGCCCTTCTTTCAATTTATCTCGTATGATATCTAACTTGTTTGTGTGTTTACATCTCTGAAACTATAAGATATTGGATTCACAATTATTACAATTATTTAATTAGGCAAGATAGCTTGGAGGAAATCTCACGTTAGGTGTTACTGCAACTGTGAAAATTTATGAAAGAAAAGTACATGATATTTACATTCAAAATAACCTTGGTCTATACAAGAAACTTACCTCATGAGATCTAGGTACTAAATGGGGTTTTAATGTATTTCTAATCATGTTCAAATTGCAGACAAATACTACAAGATAAGCATGCAGATTCTTTATTAGGTTCTAAAATGTATGAATACAAAAAATACGCATATAAGTACGGAAATTGGAATTACGAACGAAATATATTTTTATCAAAACAAAACCAGCTGAGTCAAACAAAAGTCAAATTAAATTCAAGCAATCAAAGTCAGTGTCATACTACTAACTGATAACGCTGAGATGACATGACATTGACTGCAAAATAATAATTAGTATGGTTATCCGTTCAACTACGGTACCTAACTCCTGCAACCTCGACAGTCGATTCCAAACCAATCTTCATTTGGATTGGATTTTCGACACAAATTTTGTATAAATAAAATGTTTTCACGGAATAATTTTCTACGTGGTTTGTTTATAAGGCTGTATAATAACCGGACTCTATTATTTATTTAAGATTATTCATTTGTTTTAGTTGGAGTTTGGGTTTTGTTGAATGCTTATTATGCAGACTACAGCCTAAAGGAGGAGCTCTAGTAATAACAATATGAAATGCAGTGACCCTGAAATGCATAGTGAGCTTTTAGAAAAAAAAAAGTACAAAGCAGCTGTCAAGTCAAGAGTGTCAGTGAAATAAACTAACTCTCAAAAAATTACAGAATGGAAGTAAACAAAATTGTTTTGTGTATTTTAATAAAATGAGAAACGTTGAATCACATCTTCTTGGAGATAAAATGGACGAGGTGGTCTCGCATTACATAAATACGCACCAACAGAGTGATGTAAGTTGCAATATTCATTTTTATATTCAGATTCAGTAACTCTTTGTTTACATAGACTTACGATTGGAATTTCACAATTTTGAATTTACAAGATTACTTTAGCTGAGGTCTAAAGTTGTTTTCCAATTTTGGCTGTGCAGGAACGTATTTCTAAAATGTACTTATTTATTACATTTATAAGAAATGAGATAAAAATATTCTCCGCTCATAAAATCAGCTGGGAGTTCAGCTGCGAGATTATGCGTTTTTTTTATTAAGCAAGTAAGCAGGCCGTTGCTCTATTGTAGATATTTTATGGTGTCACACGATTTTTTTTTAAATTAGGCGTCTGTTTTAGAGCTCTAGTGCATCTATTCCATCACAGCTTAGTGAGCCTTTTCCACAGGAAAGACATGGTCAATAAGCACGGAGCTAACTAAGCCACGGGTTTCCTCTCAATGATTTTTATTAGTAGTTGTGCAATTATGGTGTTTGTACCAGCTTAAATTATCTTTGTCTGCAGCATGTCCATATTGACACAGATGGAATGCCCATGACAGTGCAGGATGATGGGAGTAGAATCACAGTCTTGCACCAACAGACTTACTCTACTCATCTGTGCCGGTAAGTAAACCTATTTCTGTATTGTATTCACTTCACTAACTTGCATCCATGAAATAAAAGGCTCTTATGAAATTGTAAAAATCACCCTTTTTGAGATAGATTTTGTAATTATTTAGAGATTCGCCTAACTTGGAAAGAATAATTCTAAAGCTAGGTGAATCTTGGCACCAGTTCCTTGAAGCCTAGAAGAAGAAGCAAGAAACATACAGCTTGGTTCCTTCGGTTTATGTGGTAATTTTTTTTACAAAATATATGACACTGTAGTGTCAATCCAAATTAGTGAAGTGTATTTAAAGGAAATCATACCGAGAGCACACCCTAAGCAGAGATTAAAACTATTCATAATAAATACAAGAATAATTCAAATTGACATGTTAGCTGCCGATGGCCTCCCTGTGTCAGATAGACGGATCTTCAACAATCTAATCATGAAGATCACTTGAAGTAAATAGTTATATAAACCAGATTTGATGTATAAAACAAGCAATCAAGTCTAGAAAAACTGACAACAGACAGGTTGTTTGGTTCCTTTATGGGTTTTTGTAGCCAAATCATTTTCCAAGGGTGTTAAATGTTCAAATGAAGTATTACCAAATCAGTAAAATCTCCATACATACGTACATGCTAAGTATAGGTTTTGTTTTTAAAGATAAAGATAAAGATCATTTATTTGCTTAGACATGTGTGTAAAATAGATGACAAAATATTATAAGAGGCAACATGCAAAATAATTCAAAATATCCTCAATATACTTCCTAGAGTTCAATATGTTCACACTATTATGTCCTTCGTTTTATTATTTGCCCTCACAGACAAGTGTCCGTGAGTGAACCAGTAGGCGAGGGGCCATGGGGTGAAGAGTTATTGGATCCGGAGGGTCGCATCGCTGCGATAGTGGCTCACCTGTCACAGAACCCGAGAAGTTCACATCATAAGGTAATGGAATAGGCTCACTCTGATCTATAGACATATCTCCTTATGGTGTTAAATGGTAGTAAGGTCACAGTAATTTTCTCAGCAACACAAAAACCTTGACTAAGGTACCTTTAGACACTTTAAGGGTTCCCTTTAGACAGGGCCTTATCACCTTTCTGTTGCTGTAAAAAAAAACTAACAGTTAATGTAATTCAGAAGTTACTGTGGTCCTGGCAAAGAATAGAAACCCTCCATTACCTCCAGGATTTCATGAGATGCCACTAAGGAATTGGACCAGGGGATGGTAGCAGCATCTTCTGAGTATATAACATCAAAATAGTGCAGCCACCGATCTGTCTTCCAAGCAGCAAATCCTCATAAGAACTTGTTATAAGGACATTAATAATGTTTCAGGTGTCTTCAAGCAGAAATGAAGTGGACTCCTCAGTTATATTAGATAGCTCAATAAGATTCAATGGACAACCCATGGTAAGCAACAAGAACGTATCAGATACAGCTTAATTTCACCCATCCATGGTCTGCAACTGACAATATCATGCAACGGTTTGTTTTAAAATAATGTGCACACATAATTCGTATACATAGAGATAGGTGGCAATAATTGTCACACAATTATTTATACTTAGATGGGCATCAAAGTCAAAGTCGAAAAGCATGTATTCAGTAATATCCAGGGATCATTTTGAATCGTCTTAAAGCTAGGTAAATCTAGGTGCCACTTGCTTGTAACCAAGCATAACTGACAGACAAGAAACTTATGGCTTAGTTTCTACCGTTTTTTATGATCGTTTTACAAATTAATAATAATGATAATAAAGCCGTGCAGAGGTAAGACAGAAAACATGTAAATACAATCATGCCAAGAGCATAATATACCACAGAAGATCAAAAGACAGCACACGCTACGCTAAAGCCGCCTCCTTATTACATAACTCGTGTCAAGCCTGCGTTAATAGTTAATAAGTTTGATAATGTTTGTTTTTCTGAATAAGTGGAGATTGTTTTTGTCTTAAAAATAACTAGGGCTTAGCTGAGATGGTATGTTCACAGAATCAACAGTCGCTGTCAGGGTTGCCGCCAATGCAGACATTACCGCCTCTACAGGAAATGAAGCGGTGCCAGGACACAGACTGGTTTACCGATAAGAACAAAAAGGTAGACATTTACCTCCATACTTATAAACGTTATTTAAATACAGTTTAAAATCTCTTCTGTTACTGTTTGTCATTAAATGACTTTAAAATCTTTAAAAGCATACCCAAGGATATTAGAGAACTACCGACGAGACAATTTAAAACTAAACTATGAGTGGCTGGCTACTAAGTGTTTTTATAATATTGATGAGCTTATTGTGTAGAATTGATGACACTGATTAATCATCATTTTTTTTTATCAAAGTACGTAATATGAATATTTTATTGTATATGTAACATCTATGCATGCCCACTTCATTGGTGAAGTATGTGAAACGAATCTACATAATAATAAGCATAATATATTTCACCTGTAACGACCATACTTCAGCAGGTAAACGATTTCATTTAATTTGCCTGTAATTTCAGCAATATAAGTATCACTGAAATAGTTACGCTAAGGCTTTTCTGGACGAACTCAAAGCTCTGCTACCGAATTAAATTACACGATTCCATTTCAGAATGATGCCTTAGGTCAGCTGACAGACTCTGACGGCCCAATGCTGGAGCTATCCAACGGCTCCCCGGCCACGCAAAGTCGCCAGCAAAGCAGGAAGAGTCTACCACACAAGAAAAGGATATCGCGCAAGTTAAAAAGAAATGGAGGCAGCACTCCTCAACAGGTATGGGCTAACTAAGCAAATCTGGGATAAAATGGGAACCAGATAACTGATCGAATACATAAATAGTTTTTTGTGATTACATAATGACACCCAGACACAGCAAGAATTTATTGTCATCACACAATATCAGTTTTTTTTACCTTGGTAGATATCACACTTACAGTGCAGAACGCAACTCAGTACCTCTACCTCACACTCACTCACACAGCCCACTTATCAGTAACCGACTAAGGTGTGAGGACGTTAAAAAACTCGAGGATTGGAGATTTTTGTGCTAGAAGAATTTAAAAGCAGACTTTTTACAAATTCAAAATTTTTTACGAGAATCGACACGAATACGTGGTAAACGAAAAATAATACTTGTTTTATAGGATTTAGTGGTGATCAACAACATAGAGCCTGTGGTGGCCCCGGTCGTGGAAGAGGAGCAGATACTACCGGACAACTACGTCACCGTGCAGCAACCAACGCACCATATATCACACGAGGTATGCCATCATCTCTCTTCTCAGGTCTCATTCGTTTCTAAACGAGGACCTAGCCAAGTCACATTCGCTTCTAAGCGAGGACTTAACCAACTCACATTCGTTTCCGATTAAGAGACTAGCCAAGTCACTTCGCTTCTAAGCGAGGATTTAGCAAAATCACATTAGTTGCTTGTAAAGCGATTCTATTTCGATAGTTCAAAGTTCGGGCAGGAGATAAAAGAAAGCTATACTGTTTATGAAGTCAAGTTACTGTCAACCTACACGAATTATTGTTATAGGTTTGTCCAGTATTTATACAGCGTATTATATGGAGTCGCGTCATCGTTCTAGGTGCGTCCTATATTCATCTGTCAAATCTGCGGTGAGTTCTACGGAGAGGAGCAACTTAAGTTCTTTCAACATCTGAAGCAGCACTACGAGCCACATTCCGCCATCATCATCGACAACCCCGTCTCAGATCTAGTCATGGATAAGGTGAGACATTGCCGAATACCAAATATAAGATTTTTGTCCTGACCGACTGACTAGGTATACACTAGATGGCTGGTCGTAGAGGCTTGAAATTTTCTTGAAAAAGGAACTCCCGAAATTGAAGTCCATGCGGATAAAGTCGCGTGCGTTTCCTTAGGTAGTAGTTTCATATTGTGAAGATAGACCTTAAGGGTAGTAACATCCCTTACAATATGCCAACATGCCTGTAACTGTAAAGTAAGTTCGTAGCACCAGTAGCTTCTCCTAGGTACATAACACTGCGATCACCAATCTACTTGCCAAGTGTGGGATCTACAGCAACCACTACCCTGTTGTGGAGCCATCAAATATTTATTTGCTGTATTAATTTTTTCAGATGTCAAATACTTGTATCGTAGACAATGTGGCCTCTCTCCCGGATTCCATAGTGGAATTATCTCTTGAAGGTTCAGTCCCAAAGACGATGTACCAACCCATAGACAAGCACAACTCTATGCCTCTTAGCTATAACAATATCAAGGTAACAAACATTATACCATGAAGTAGGCCCGAAGGCGGCCTAATAAATAAATAAAACTACTTCCGTAAGTCTGTAATGCCTGAGAAATATTGTCCACGTAAGATCTACTGTAAGCTAGTTGTACTTTGCCTTAAGTTATAAATGTATATTAAAAACAAGTTAAGATCCAATACAATTCCTTGTGGAATCCCAAGGGAAGTATTTTCTAAATAATAGCTGTCGACATAGTCAATTTTATGAATTGGCTTTGACTACTCTAATAGCTGGTAAACAATAACCTTGTACTCCCTTTTTTTTATCTAAGTGATTAAGTAAAATGGACAGCCGTATCCAAGGCGTTTGCGTGGTCTAGAATTATACCTATATCGGCTAACTATGCTGTCTGATAAACTTTATGTAGGTGTTTTAAGTTGATTTCTGGTTTCTCATCTATATTCTCATCACATCATTAAACAACTAATCTTAATCCGTCTTCCTAAGGTGCAGTACTCCATGGCCAGTATGGACAAAGAGAGCGCACCCGTAGAATCAGAGAAAACGGACTTATACGAGACTTTGGACAAACTAGAGTTATACAACTGCGGGAAGTGTAGCAAGACGTTCCGGAAGCAGAAACAATGCGAAGCGCATATGAGAGAAGCACATCCTACTATCACTAAGGTAACCATCACTATGAGTCTGACAAAAGCCTCTACAGAAGATTAAAGCTAAAGAATGATGTCGTTCTAGATCTGTACATCTATCTAAATATACAGTATAACTCAAAGATGACTGACTGACATAGTGATCTATCAACGCATAGCCCAAACTTCTGCACGGATCGGGCTGAAATTTGGCATGCAGGTAGATGTTATGACGTAGGCATCCGCTAAGAAAGGATTTTGATTAATAGGCCGCTAGTGTGCTAATATAAATCAAAACTATTTCTATACATGACATACATTACGGGTAATATGCTCGACCCGTCAAAGCGCACGTTATTGAGCGCGCATTCTATATTCTCATTCAAAATATAGGATAAAAGCACGATTAAAAAGTTGTCTCTGAAATCTACAATAGATGCAAAGTCCTGCTTACTTACTTAGAGTTTAAAGAAAATTAGTAGAATACAGTTCTAATAATTATTAAAACAACAAGATATTCTTAAACTTTTTATAAAGTTTTCGAAGTATATATTTGTAATTGAATACAGTTGGAGGACATGGGAGAGTTCAGTGAACCCGAGGATCTAATGGCGGGTATCCATGTGTGCGTGAGTGAGTACGAGCCCCCCTTGCTGCCACATCTCACCGTCGACAATGGACATGTCCACCAGGATCATACTAGACACTGGTAAGCTTATTGAACACATATTAAGCTCTTAAGATGACATAAAACTGAATAAACAAGACCTTTTTATTAGTTTTTATTGTGCTTACCTGCACTTCGTCCAATATTTCGTCTGTTCCGATTAAACTCTCGTTACCGCAGTTGGTTAGCCCATCCTCGCACCAAAGTCGTGGGTTCAAATCCCACTCGAAGGAATATTTTTCGGCATAATATGAAAACTTTTTATTATTTAATAAAATCACAAATAAAAAAAATATATATTTATTTGTGAACATTTTTACACATCTACCCCAAACTAAGCATAGCTTATACTATAGTATAAATCAAAGATCGTTTTGTGAACATTCGCGTTTATGTCGTATATTTGACATATAAGACACGATCAATACCCGTGTGGTATATACTACGAATATTATGATCGTGTATTACGCAACTCGTTTTCATTTAACTCGAACAAATAAATACCTTCCTATATTTATATTACAAATTGATTCACAGGTATTCTAAGAACGGATCCCACGTCCCTTGCGAAGGATGCAACGATTGCAACAACGATACCTACTGCGCTGGCTGCGATCGCGACCCGGAACCCACACACGATACCCACCCTACACACAACACACATCCCTCACATAACACACATCCCTCACATAACACACATCCCTCACACAACACGCATCACTCACATAACACACATCACTCACACCATTCCAATGAGAGTACTCACAGTACACATACCCACTCAACGCTGTCGACACAGCCGACGCTCGTGAGTCACGTGACGCGCTCGAGTCACGTGACCGGCGCTCACACTTCGCATAGAGAGGTCGCTAGCGAAACCCTCACGCACGTGACACACACGCAAGACTCGCAGCCGCTTAAAGTGATCAAAGGTAAAGAAACAGCCCTTGGACCTATTGTCTTATTTGTTTACTGGCCTCACAACTTAGTTGGTACTTAGTAGCTCTGTATGTTGTAGGTTCGCTTCTCATGTAGGGCTACATTCATCAACATTTTGTTGATGAATGTAGATGTTTGTTTCTGTCTCGGGGTTTTATATTGTGTTCTAAGTATGTATGTACAAAAAAGTATTTAAGTATTCTATCAGTTATCTGGTCCTATAAACCACCAACTGAACTGTGAGGCCAGATTGCAAAGTAGTTGCCAGTAAAGTTTTAACAAAAGAAAAACCGACTTCAATTTGATGCCATTGTCAGAACTGGACCAAATTGAGCACCAAAAGCACCAGCTTTCTAATAAAAAACAGAATCATCAAAATCGGTTCACCCAGTCAAAAGTTCAGAGGTAAAATACATAAAACAAAAGTGTAGACAAATTGAGAACCTCCTCCTTTGAAGTCGGTTAAAAATAGACCCAAACAGATCTAAGAATTCGAAAAAACCGGCGAGTCACTTCAACTTCGGAATTGATTTTCTCATAATTTTAATAACGTAAATTTAAAGAAATCGGTTTTTATTGTCGAACCTGCTTCTTTAATATTAGTTAGAATTGACCTGTTTCACTAAAATGTTATGAAATAATTGAAGTATCTATTTTTCAACAGAGGAAGTTCTACAAAGGATATTCCACCCCGAAGTGCCACTTTCGTACAACAATATGATGCATGAACATGAGCATGATTCCCACGAGCATGATTCCCATGAGCATGATCCCCGTGAGCATAATCCCCACGAGCACGATGATCATGAGCAGAAACACGTTGTGGAAGTGCCTGCCAAGGAGGTCGCCCCAAAGACCAATGGAAAGGTAATACAGTCAATTTAGTAGTATACAATATTGTAGTTTATAGTAATACAAGAATATAATTACAATTGGCTAAGGTATATTTTTCTGACGAAATTCAGATACTGGTGTCGATTCTGGTGTTTATTTTATTTATTTATTTATTTTTTATTTAATTTTTTATTATTACCGTCCATACTGCTTCTGTCTTTTTTTTTAAAAGACGGCAATATTCTCTCTTGCAAGGTAACAAGGTACTTGCTTATGTTTATTTTATTATGTTTTGTTGATTTTTATGCTGAAAACACGGAAAAAACGGACAAAACGTGTTCTTTTTTTCACGATTTTAATATTTTTTGTAATCAGAATCATATTCTGAATTCAGGTCTCAGTTTTTGGAAATATGTAGTCTTATTACTCCCGGTATAAGTATTTTATCAGTCATCTGGTTCCCATAGTATGCTTAGTTTGGGGCTAGATAATGTTGTGCAACAATTTACACACAAAAAAAAATACGTCGTACCGCTTTATTTGGGCATTTTATGTCGCGTCGCTCAGCTCAACCCGTGCTGCAGAGATTCCCTAACACAACTATATTTGCAATTCCAGCGCAAACGTTTGGAGTGCAGCGAGTGCGGGCGCGTGTTCGCGCACAGGAACAGCCTCATGTACCACATGCTGTCCCACGCCGCGCGACAGCACTGCTGCGCGCTCTGCCCCAAGGCCTTCTTCACCGCCGCCGCACTCAAGGTACCCATACACATGCTGTCGCACTCAAGGTACCCATACACATGCTGTCGCACTCAAGGTACCCATACACATTCTGTCGCACTCAAGGTACCCATACACATTCTGTCGCACTCAAGGTACCCATACATATTCTGTCGCACTCAAGGTACCCATACACATTCTGTCGCACTCAAGGTACCCTTACACAAAGTCAAAGTTAAAGTCAAACATCATTTATTCAGTAATATCCGCAGGGATCATCTTGAAACGTCTTAAATCTAGGAGAATCTAAGCGCCAGTTCCTCGCGACCAAGCCTAGAAGAACCGGCAAGAAACTTACGGCTTGGTTCCTACCGTTTTTTTGTATGATCCTTTTACAAAGTAATAATAATGTACATAATGAAATTCCAGTGTGGTGCAAATCTAACTTAATAAGGTGATAGCAAGACAGAAAACCTGTTAAGGCAATCATACCAAGATCTTAACATTCTGTCGCACTCAAGATACCCATACACATGCTATCGTACTCCTTTCCTTGTACCTAGGTGTAGTAGGGCTCCTTGTGAAAGGGCTTATCCGAATGTGAACCACCACCGTACCTCTGGTTTGAAGGGCGCTGGTGAAATTACAGGCACATGATGCTTAACATCAGTATGCCTCAGGTTGGTGGACGCAGGGTAGTGCATTGTAGAACACCTCCCTAACGTGCGTAACCTACACGACAAAGCTTTGTTATTGGTGATGGTTACCACTTAACATCAGGTGGTCCATATACTGGTTCTACCAGAAAAAACTTTTCTAGAGTTGTCGCAAATATATGTGAGAACGTGAAAAAAATACGCAATAAGTATATAATATTTTTATTCTGCCCGCGACCACGACTATTGCAACATAGCCGAAACGTCGGGAAAATAAAAAAAGGTAGTATGCGATAAATTCCCGTTTAATTTAAATGTTCAATATGTGTTCTGATCGTGAAAGTTTAAAAAACTAAGTATGTAATATTTTATTTTGACGACCGATGTGGCGCGGCGGGCGAATGTCCGCCTGCGACGCAGAAGGTTGCGAGTTCGATTCTCGCCTCGGGATAAATGTTTGTACGATCTGCAAATATTTATTCCGGGTGTTCTGGGTTTTTTCTATGCATAATAAAAAATATCTATGTATATTGTATTAAGTATATCAGTCATCTAGTACCCATAACACAAGCTCTGCTTAGCTTGGGGCTAGATGGTGGTGTGTGGATTGTCCAGCATTATTATTACTATTATTATTATAATGTAAGTGTTGGATTATCTAATGAACATGTTTCTATTTAGATCCACAAGCGCGTGCACAATGGAGACAAGCCGTACAAGTGTGAGCTCTGCGGACGCGACTTTAGGCAGTGGAGCGATCTCAAGTACCACACTATATCTCTGCACTCTAACGAGGTAACCATTACCAACACTACATCACTACTAACAACTAACTTACTTAACTACTTGTTAATATGTTAGTAGTAGAGCTCTTAGTGAAGGGCTCGTCCGGGGCAGTACTACCACCATGCCTATTTCTACCGCCAAGCAGCGCAGCGTGTTTCGGTTTGAAGGGTGTGGGTGCCGGTGAAATTACAGGCACAAAAGGCTTAACACCTGTATGCCTCAAGTTGTTGGACGCTGAGCAGTAAAGTTACGAGGCAATACTTTGTTATAGGCGATGGTAACCACTTAACATCAGGTGGACCATCTGCTTGTTCAATATTCACAGTTTAATTAGTTCAATAAACTAGAAATCAGTTTTGATACCAAGGAATTGATCAATATTTTTCATGTATTAGCAAAAAGAACTAAAGTTGTTTTCATAAAAACTTCAACCTTCGCTGTACCTATTTAGAGTCATGACAAATATACCGTTGTCCCCATTATAATATACGTTTTAAGATAGTAATGTTATGTTGGTTGTGTGTACAGAAACAGTTCAAGTGCGATTTCTGCGGTAAAGAGTTCGCGCGGAAGTACTCGCTGAACGTGCACCGCCGCATTCACACCGGCGAGCGCAATTACAAGTGCGACTACTGCGCCAAGACCTTCAGCGCCTCCTCCTACCGGCTCACGCACATGCGCACGCACACAGGTAACGTTACGCATTCGTAGCGCCATCTAGCTAACTACATTATAACTTTTTAAACTATCATGGTCAATTTTGTGTAGAAAAAAAATATCATTACGACTTTAATCCCCTCTAATCTCTTAGTAACAGGATATTTACTATGATTTTTGAGTTTGATTGAATGTTCGACCCGTGATCATGGCGCATGCAACTGTGGCGAAATATCGGGAAACAATCAAACTCAAAAATCATGGTACATATCCCGTTTCTATCTAAAATATACATAACTAGCGGCCCGTCCCAGCTTTCACGGGCTTTAGTAAGGATCCCTAATTTTTTTTTAAATATATTATAGCCTATGGCACTCAGGGATAGTGTAGCTTCTGGAAAATTCTTAACTATCTGTATTATAAAATTGACGACCGATGTGGCGCGGCGGGCGAATGTCCGCTTGCGACGCAAGAGGTTGCGGGTTCGATTCCCGCCTTGGGATAAATGTTTGTACGATCTGCAAATATTTATTCCGGGTGTTCTGGGTGTTTTCTATGTATAATAAAAAATATCTAATGTAATTAATGTATTAAGTATATCAGTCATCTAGTACCCATAACACAAGCTCTGCTTAGCTTGGGGCTAGATGATGCTGTGTGGACTGTCCAGCATTATTATTATATAATATCTTAACTATCTATGTATAAAATTCTGTCGCTATATGTAGTTTCGGAGCTTATTCAATGCAAACAAACAAACAATCAAATTTTTTGTAGAAAAACGTTTTTTTTTTGTACGGAATACTTCTCGCGCGGGTCCAACTCGCACTTGGTTTTTTATCATTATTATTTAATCTTCCTCAGGTGATCGACCGTACAAATGCGAGCAATGCGAGAAATCTTTCCGGTCCGCCTTCGACCTTCGGCGCCATCTATTAGTTCACGATAAAATCCGCAACCGCTTCGATGAAGTCAAACCCAAGCCCAAAGACAAGAAGACCAAACCAGAGAAAGAACCAAAAGTGGAACCCCTCATAGAACCGAAGAAGAAACCCCACACTCCAGCCATCCTTAAAAAAAATCCAAAGAAAAAGTCCCCGGCTAACAAAAAAGGTGCTCCCAATGTAACTGTCCAAAATCGAGATGGATCTTTCAAAAGCAATGATTTTACAAACTCAAGTGAATTTGAAAGACCACAGTTCACGAAGTTCAAAGTGATTTACAGTGATAATAATTTACAAGTGCCGTACAAAAATCAACCTTACAAAGATGGTGATAGGGATGGGTATGCTGTGCTTCGGCCGTTGCTTCGGGAAGAAAGGTATAGAGAAAACACAGATGGTAAGCTACAAATCTTCACTCACGTTGAGAAATGTAAGGAGCATGGTTCCATAGTGTCTAATTCTCAAGATCTGGTGCCTAGAGAGGTTAGGAGTGATGTGAATATGAATGGAGAGGTTATGGGGAATGTTTTTTTTGAAGAGTTCGGTGAGATATATAACTTACCACCATGAAATAAGTAATAAAACATATGTGTAATAGAGATGTAGGAACGCTTGTTGATAAAGGTAAGGCTTGTCTTTTATAGTCAGCAGTCAAAATGTATACAACTCGTTCCTTAAAAAATGGTTACTTTTGCAAAAGAAATTAGCATTTTAATACCCAAGCACGGTAGATATCCCCTCAAATCTCTTATTACCTACTCGAGATTCTTCGAGGATGTCTAAAGGGGTAGTCAGAGGTACGTCCAGATATTACATATGGTACAAACTCACTTTGCAGTAACAGGTAACTTTTGACACAGTAAATAATGGAAAATCTTCGTAAATAAGTAGTAAAACCATGTAAATATTTATTGCAATGCTGACACCATTTTAAAACTTACGGATTGTATACATTCTAGTGCAGCTGGCTGTAAGTACAGTCAGCGTAAAAAGTTAATTACTTTTTCAATATTACAAACTTATTTATCACGGGCTCTTAACATAATTTTAATTTTTTATATATATGACTTACTGATGGAATAAACAGATAACTCACCTGATGTTAAGTGGTCACCATCACAAACCTGGTTTTATTACGATTTGTGGGCAGCCTCAAGTCCGTGATTTTTACATGTACATGGTCGTCGTGTAAATGGTTCATGTGTAATATTGACTAGTTCTCCTAACGCTCGACAGGGGCACTTACCATAGAAAAATTACACTACACTGACCCAAAAACCAAAAATCTCAGACTTGAGGCTCTGTATTGTAATTTCTGAAAATGGTTAAACATTTTCAGAAACTATAGTTACACAAATTATAGTTAAAACCTGGTTAATTTTTTTTTTTAATTTTGTTCCGCAATCATACATAGTTTAAAAAATCAATTAAATCAAAAATCATATTGAATGAACATGATCAATTATGATGACATTGGTATAAAATATAATATAAAAATGTATAAATTTTAAAACTTTTGTTGGGTATGACAAAATGCTCACCATGTAACTTTGCAATTGGATTCGTCATAAGATGTATCCAACTGAACGACACTGGCTGTGATCCCTGACAAAACAACAAAATCGTGGCAAAGGATAAACCCTCACTCAAATTGGTACATTGTATATTGCTTGCTAATTTTTTTGTTGAAAAAAAAAGCACAAGCTGATTACCCAACTGATGTTGAGCGGAATTTGAACATCTAGTTGACAGAACAAGATGGCTGACCTATAGCAAAGCAATTACGTCTATTCACGCATATCAGGAACGTGCCCTACGAAGCACTGCCATGCGTGCATTCACCTGAGGCATACAGATGTAAACCTCATGTGCCTGTATTGTCACCCACGCCCTTCAAACCAATAGCAATGCTGCTATGCAGTAGAAGTAGGAATACTGGTAATACTTCCCTGGACTTGCCCTTCATAAGCCCTACAACTAATCTACCAGATTTAAAACCCATTTACTAAAACAACACTCATGCGTGAGTTACTTTAATTTTGTTCACGAATCACGAGCCTTAGTACCAACAAAGTGGGACCTGATTTACTTAGTTCTCGAAAGACTGATTCATTTACTTCATAATAATTATAATATAAGTTATAAATAAAGTTAAGCATAATGTATGTGGTGTTTGTGCAGCATTATCTAAAACAACTACTTGTAAGCCGATAACAGATTTGACAGCCGTCGCAGCTCAGTTGGTAGTAACTCTGCCTTCTGCACTGTTATTTGTGTGATGAACATAAACTCAGCGGCGCGGAATGTGGCCCAAACATAGATGTAGGTGTTTGTTCTGTGTCTGGGTGTTATATTGTATTCTAAGAATGTATTTATAAAAAAGTATATAAATATTCTATC
This sequence comes from Electrophaes corylata, assembly GCA_947095575.1. Lineage (NCBI taxonomy): Eukaryota > Metazoa > Arthropoda > Insecta > Lepidoptera > Geometridae > Electrophaes > Electrophaes corylata. The sequence continues at coordinate 13,448,858 of OX352704.1, forward strand.
AGCTATCTGGTTTCCGTAGTACAAGTTTTGCTTAATTTTGGGCTAGAGGGCGCTGTGTGAATATTTGTCAATATTTATTTATTTATAACCGCTGGGGTTTAGGTTAAACTTGCACTACACAGCTCGCGAAGTTTACCGAAGTTAGGCGAATACGAGAGACTTCGCTTCACTTCGTGTATCCTCGTCTCGCTTCGGGTTACTTCCGATTGCTGTCAATTTTCGCGCCCGAATCAAAAGACGAATCACTCTCGGGGTTGCACGAGTGTAGCATGCAAACACTACTTAACTTTGGACTTCAGTCAACTTCGACACATAAGAAACTTCGCTAGTAGTGTAGTGTAGGTATTAGATCAGAATCACATTGGATCGCCTCGTGTGTCGTGACGCTATCGGTCCCATACAATGCACGGTTGGTTGGTGCGTCGTTCTACAGGCAGAGCTCACTAAAAATCGCCCGTGTGTCGCGATCCATAGATTGGGAATATCCCATAAAAAAATATTGAGACAATCGACGCGGGTCCATGCGGATCGAGTCTTGTGCTATTCTGCCTTTCTTTCTATCTTTAGTATGTTACCCTTTTTAATTCATCTAACAATGTAATGCCATCATTTTGGAAAAAATTGCTAGTAGAATGTTCTTTTGATTTTTGGCGGCATCATACCTACATAAAAGTATAAATTTTATGTCGATGTATCATGTATAATTTTTGGAGTTGGTTTTTGGATAATGCACAAACATGCTTATGTGTATAATTTATGTATAATGTATATCCTGGTTTCCAAATACGTACTATTTAGTATAGTTAAGTAACGAAGTCTTTCTAAGAACGGTAGTTCTTTTATGTAAAACTATGAATTCCTCAATAATGTGATCACATAAGATGGAACTGATATAGTATCCATTAAAAATATATGGTATATACAAACAACGGCATATTTATTGATGATCACGACGAGAACTGAAGTCACCAGAACGTTGGTTGGTCTCCACCAACGTTCTGGCGACTTCAGTTTTGAAGAAGCTGTTGGCGTCACGTGGGTCTGTCTGCTCTAGTGGGTTCGGTAAAATGTGCCACTTCTTTAGTGCATAGTACTTTAAAAAGAATAGATACTTACACATTTTATACAACTATTTATTTATAATATAAGTATTTACTCTAACGTGATGAAATTGTTATTGCTGACTGACAAAAATTGTACTTTTAAGTAACGGTTGTTTCACAAAAGCATACTTACCTCGAAACGAATACAAATAATATGTAATAGTTTAATAATTAAGTTGTATAAATGCTGGCGTTCGCCAATGTGGTAACGGTTGTTTGACGATGCCTTATTAGCATAATTTTTTTTCAGTATCTTGGTTGGGCTTCCTATGGTTACGATTTGCGATATTAACGTGTTGGTGAACGTCGGCTTAGACTGTAAATATTTGTAATTTATTTATTACATTTCAATAAAATGATGAAATCGTTATATAAGACTTTATCTATAATATAAAAATGAATCGCAAAAAGTTCGTGAGCGCATAACTCAACAACGCCTGAACCAATTTGGCCAATTCTTTTTTTAAAATGTTTGTTGAAGTTTAAAGATGGTTTTTACGGCGAGAAAAATTCGAATAATTGCCGGAAAACCCCTAAAAACAGCCCTTTTCTTTTTCCCATACAAACGTTTTCTAACTAAAACGAGCTTTATTGCTATATACATAAAGTTCATATTGAATTACAAGCACCCACTGTTGTTTAAACAATGTAGGTATGTTCCTAACGTCAAAGAGTCAATTTGCACTTTATTACCTCTGCACAAAGTATAAATTCAATCATATCTATCAAAACAGTGTGCGTTGGAGCACAGATAAACAAAAAAAAAGAAAACGAAATCGAATAGTTCAATTTGGTCGGCTTCGCGATATTATTTCATTTGTTTTACTTTAAAATGCATTAGTTTTCAAGTCATTACAATAGTCAAACAAAACCAGCGTTACCAAAAGTGTTTTATTATTTTAAGTTTTTATTATTTCATATCCTTATTTTAACTCCAAGTCATATCAAATTTAAAAAAAGTTGAAACAACAACAAACTGTCAATGTCAGTGTTTTTTTTTCTTGGATTTTCGGTTACCTACTCTAATGTTTGCAGTTTGCTTTTGTCAATTGATACACGAAACAAATTCGTACCTATATAGTATTTTGTGCAGTGTTTATTGTGACAAAATAATCTATACAAATAAATAAAATTGAAGTGTCTGTTTGTAATATTAAAATAACCGCTTTTTACTACATGCATATGAATGTATATGCGATACATATACCAAAATAGCATTTTTTTTAATGTTTGTCTGTCTGTCTGTCTGTTTGTTCCGGGTAATCTCTGGAACGGCTGGACCGATTTCGACGGGACTTTCACTGGCAGATAGCTGATGTAACAAGGAGTAACTTAGGCTACTTTTTATCCCGAAAAAATAACGTGAACGGGAAAAAACTGACACGCGGGCGAAACTGCGAACGGCCGCTATTTTATGCCGTATTAACGCCATCTGTTGGCGGATGGATGGAAGTGGCTAGCTTTATTCTTTAACAAGTTGTTACGAGAAGAGGCGATCCCGGACGAATGGTGCAACAGCTCGCTGGTGCCCATCTTCAAAAACAAGGGTGATGTACAGGATTGTAACAACTATAGAGGAATAAAGCTCATGTCACACAGTATGAAAATTTGGGAAAAGGTTGTAGCGCGACGGATGAGAGAAGAAAGTGAGGTATCACAGAACCAGTTTGGATTCATGCCTGGGCGCGGGACTATGGATGCCATCTTTGCGCTTCGTCAACTTTGTGAGAAACACAGACGAGTACACAAAAATTTGCATATGGTGTTCATAGATCTTGAGAAGGCGTATGATAGAGTACCCCGAGAGGTTCTGTGGTGGAGTATGAAAGTTAAGGGAGTGCCTGAGAAGTACATACAGCTCATTCGAGCTATGTACGATCGAGCGAGTACTCACGTCCGGTCTGAGGCCGGAGTTACCGCCAAGTTCAATGTGGGTGTAGGCTTGCATCAGGGGTCGGCTTTGAGCCCTTATTTGTTTTTCCTGGTGATGGATGCTCTGACATCAGACATACAGGAAGAAGCACCCTGGTGCATGCTGTTTGCCGATGACATTGTTCTGGTTGGAGAAGATGCGCTTGAGGTCCAGAGCAGACTAGGAAAATGGTGGGATAAATTGGAGAGTGTCGGACTGAAGATCAGTAGAACCAAAACAGAGCATCTGTTTTGTGACTTCGGTGGTCCACCCAATTTTATCCCAATAGCCTTAGATGGTGTATTAGGGATACACCAGTTTGTTCCGATTTCGGTACCTCGGCTCATTGATACAGAGCGACGGCGATATTGGCCGAGACGTGAAGAATAGAATAAATGCGGGATGGATGAAATGGCGACAGGTCTCAGGAACCACGTGTGATCCGAAAATGCCCCTTAAACTTAGGGGGAAAGTTTACAAAATGATCATTAGACCTGTCGTATTGTATGGATCTGAGTGTTGGACATCTAAAGGGACTAATGAAAGAAGGGTACTTGCGGCAGAGATGCGAATGTTGAGATGGATATGTGGAGTTACTAGAATGGACAAGATACGAAATGAGTATATCAGGGGTAGTTTAAAAGTAGCGCCAGTGACGGAAAAATTGAGGAGCAATAGGGTAGCGTGGTATGGGCATGTCATGAGGAGGGATGAAAGTCATTTAACCTTGAGAGCGATGAACATCAATGTTGATGGATATGTGGGTATAGGTAGACCAAAGAAAAGATGGATGAATTGTGTGAAAGATGACATGGATAAGAAAGGAGTGAGTACAGATATGACGGCTGATAGAGGGGAGTGGAAGAAAAGAACATGTTGTGCCGACCCCACATAAAGTGGGATAAGGGCAGGAAGATGATGATAACGCCATCTGTTGGCGACATCGAGTACTACTTCAGTTAAGATTTGTAAGTAAAAATTTTTACCGCCCAACGAAGTGGGCACGGGTCAGCTAGTTATTTCAATAGTTTTATAACTACCTGCAATGAACGGAAGAACTAGTTAGGTTCACATTAGGCGTACTATTTATATTGGTTACTTTTTTATGCAAGTTTCTGATGGAACAAGCATATGACCCACCTGATGAGTTTTACCATCGCCTACAACAAAGCATTGTCTTGTAGATCACGTTCGTTAGGAACGTGCCCTACAATACAATGCTCTGCGTCCATCAACCTGAGGCATACAGGTGTTACGCCTTACGTGCCTGTAATTACACCGGCACCCACACCCTTCAAACCGGAACACAGCAAGCTACTTGGCGGAAGAAATAAGCGTAGTAAGTAAGCGTAGGTACTACCCCAGTCGAGCCCTTCACTCAGAGCTCTACTACTAATGAAGCTGCTAAAAATGGCCGGGAACCCTCGAATACTCGAAAGCATTTCGGATTTAAGCTGGTCTCAAGTTGCGATTATACAGTTTGTAATGAAAATCTGTCTGTTGTCACTTAGGGCGTACTTAAATCTGAGATACCTACGTCTTTCGTTTAAATTCTCCCTTCGAATCGTAGTCAGATCTCCGCCTTTTTGTTTTATTTCCGTAAACACGCGACATTTGCAAATTCGTGGAAACCCTCAGCCGCCGAAAAATGAAATGTAAAATTTTTTACCGCCCAACGAAGTGGACACGGGTCACCTAGTGATTTGTAAAGCGTCAGAGGCGACTGTTGTTTTAATCATGCTACTATTTGCGGGACGCTGTAGTACCTGGGACAACATTTTAAATGGCAAGCCTACTGCCTAGCAGTTATTTCATCCTCACATCGTAGTCAGCCTAATCCACAGGAAAGGAAAGACATGGTCAATACGTGTGGAGCTGACTAATACGTGGGGTTCCTTACGATGTTTTCCTTCACCGTTTGTGAGCACTGGCAATACGCACATACGTTTTTCGAATAGAAAATAATCAAGCTCGTCCCTTTGCTTTGGTCTGCCATCGCCTTTCTTAGTCAAACAACTCACCTAGCAGCAATGACCATCTCAATGCCACTTCAGCTTATCGGCTTTGAGTCAGCCAGTCATATTAAAAAATGTTATTTGTTAATGGCGCCAATACACCGGCCGTTAGTCACACTTTTCTTCAAAAAATGATTACTTTATAACTAATGTTTTGTGACGTCTTTGACATGCGGTGTATGAGTCAATGTTTATGTTTCACATACGTAGGTTATACGCCTGCTCGCTGTAGCTTACATACCGTACCGTATAAACACCAAATATTTGATGGGAACCGTCATTGTGACGACAGAATGATGACATAATTATTATAATACGCCTCTGACTACCCTTAGCCATGCTCAGGATTTTAACATCCAAATCAGACACAGAATGTCTGCCATGAGTCGACCGACCAACTAATGCCCGGACGATATCCTACGAACATCTGTTAGCACTACCTGCAACGGATCGTTGCCTGTCAGATAAACTCACCTCATTGTTCACTCCTCTATGTTTTTTGTACCTACTGTTTTACTCTGTTTTGTGTGTGTTGAATAAATGTCATTTCATTTCATTTCATTTCATTTCTCATTGGCTAAGTATAAACTGACACGGCAACATCCCTTCCAAGTTCTTAGTACCAAGTAGCTACTCGAGATCCTTCGAGGATGTCTAAGTAAGGGGTGTAGTCAAAGGCACGACCAGATAGTACATTTGGTACATACCCTCATTTTGCAGTAGTTAGTGTTCTATACGTGACAGAATGCAAGCCCATCGCCGCTGCTAGAATGCTAACTGGTTTCCTCACGATGTTTTCTTTCACCGTTTCAGAGCACTGGCATTGCGCATATAATTTTTTTCTTTAAGCAGTAAAGACTATAGACTGGTTGATAAAGGAATTTCAGCAAAATAATCGTATTGCTCTAATTCTATTTGACTGTCAGCTGAGTGGTATTCTATAAGACCTTGTTATAGAGAACTTAACACGTTGCTGGAGCATTCGGAAGTTGTCTTATTACCCGTACCTATAGAATCAACGACCGCGCAAGTGACTGGTAGCCCGAAAAAATACTTGCACCTCTGAACGTGCGGCCTACCTTCTTTATGGATTCATTACTCCATAGCTTCCGTGACCGAAAAATAAAACACATTTGCATGTAGGTATGTGCCGCTGGTTAATTATAGAGTAATGCATGCTGCAGTCTACTAAACCACTGAGAATAGACATGATAAGGTGGACATTTTAACCTTTGTTGTACAATGAGGGTACCTAGGCAATCTATTTATGAAATTACAGGCAAATGATGCTACACCTGTATACCTCAAGTTGATGCGGATGCACGCAGTGCGGCGTAGAGCACGTTCGTGAAAACTTTATTGATAGTTATCACTTAGCGGCAGGCAGACTATTGTCAGCCAACTGTATGAAAACGTTCATACAACTATACAGTTCGTCAGACAGATATGTTTATGAGAAGATTTTTTTTAAAGGAAGCCTGTATCCCAACTGAACTAGTCAGCTAGCCTTAGTCCAAAGGTAATTTGTTTGATTGATCAATCACTGCTGCATTTCTTAACGAGAGAAGAAGGTAGTTCGCTGCATTTCAACGTGTTCATTCAGCGCTTCAGTGTTCACCTTGCCTTAATTTTCACAAAGAAAAATATCTTGTTTTGTACGGGTACTCATTTGTGGGGGCGAGTTAATTTCGGAGTATTTACATTCAGTGGAATTTGCTTCTGGTGGAGTGAGTAACAACCAGAAAATGTTAACGTGTGCAAAGGTACCGCGAGAGGGATTTTCCGTAAGTACTCTTCAGTTCTACATAGGTACGTGTACATTTTCCACATTCCTAGTAGGTACCTACCTGTGTCAGTTCACCCGAACGGCAAAGGAAACTAATTATAAGCTTTTTAGGTTTCAGCCATCGGCGATAGGCAACCTATCGTATTTTCATAACATACCTACCTACCTTATATAGGGTATTAGCAAATCACATCGGTGGTGGGTTACCTATATACGTAGGTACTACAAATTTCACTTAAATACTGTGGTAGAGTTACATTTGAGTCCTTCTTGTCTTGAACACTATAGTAGGATGCTGTTTTTTTCTTTACAACTTGACTAAATTTATAAATTTAATGTTCGATCAGCATTCTGAGTTTTGAAAAGGCCATCTAACCGCAGAGCTGTGTGTGTGCTAAAAAACTGACCACATCCGTGCTTCCAACAAGTCCGCTAGGATGTTGGCCCTAGCTGCCTAGGCAGATGCCTTGGCTTTATGTGCCCTAAAATTTCAGGATGAGAGTTTGAACGAACTTCCTTAGCAGCTAATGCTGCTTTTCATAATTTGCACCATTATATACAATGTAAGTCACGAGGTTACTGAATGAACCACGTGGCTGCATTTCTTCAGTTCATTGGCATAGCTAGTAGCCATAAGCTCTGCTGAGGAATGTTGTGATTCAGTTCGCTGTTTACTGCGGAAAAATGCAGGTAAACTACCAAAAGATTTAGAATGCCCATATCTTACAATTCAAAACAATATAAATCCTCCTTGATTGCATTTAACACGTTTGAAATAGCACGTCTGTCAGCGCTCCTAGTGAATTTTCAGTAAATTGGATGTTTGAAAACAAACATGTCTAAATCGCACGGGAGAAGTAAACAAATATATGGCGGGAGCGAGCATGAATCTGCCACGTGGGCCCACGCTAGTGCGAAATTGTAGAGACTGCGGCTAGGGTAGAGAGAAACAACCGGACTTTTTGCTTTTGTCCGGAGGGAAAGTTAAGCTCTGTAATTTTTTTTTGAATGGACATGATAAGCGCCCCTAGTGGCCTAGACGGGCCCTAGCGTATCTATATACAAAATTCGAGCTCGCAAACCGGAATCCGATATCCGAAAAACGTAAACACATAGTCCCACTTTATGTAAAGTGGTAACCATCGCCCATAACAAAGCATTGCTAAATTGCACGCAGGATTGGAGTCAGCGCAGGCCAGCTTCTATCCCAGTATGTAGAGCCAAGGTAGCGGCACAGCCAGCAGAGATTTTGATTAGGGGAGAAAAGAGGGGGAAATTTGCTGTAGCGTTATACATATATCGACGGATTTCAATCAAATTTCATACTAAGGACTTTATTCTACACAAGATGTTGAGAAAAAATCCAAGAAGAGCTAGGAATACAAAGAGGAGAAAAGGGACGGATTTCAATTTTGGGAAAGGGGAAATCTCAGTTATTGTGTGTTATAAGGACTCGCGAGGTCTACTGTTCTCACAGAACCACTAATTTAGTTAATTTTATACTATTTATTTGCTCTGAATATGTTCCTATGGTTTGTCATAGGTAATGGTTACTACTGATTTGTTTTGTGGTGGGCCATCTGCTTTTTCCATCGAGAGAGAGGTATGCAATACAAAAAAGGTCCGTAGTTTTTGTGGAATTTCCGGTTTGTTCGTCAACTCTACGCGCGGTTAAATAAAGACCTATGTTTACACTCCTGTAGACTATTACCGTGGCTTGAACTATATCTGATGCTGCAGTCCAGAAATAGTCTCACGTACGCATCGTTCGCTGTTTAAATATAACATGGCTAATTTGCCTTTTCGGGGTATCTTTCGATCGGAATTGTTACTGTCAATGTCAATGTCAACAGATTGATTTTATTCCTCTACATACAAGGGACTGTTGTTCTTCCTACCCTCAGCCACTGAAAAGCCATATAATAAAAGAAGAAGAAGAACTTCGTCTTCTGAGCTCTACCTACTTCTTTGTTTTACCGCAGTTGGTTATGACGTTTGCTTAGGATATTTTTTTAAAGTACCTACCTATTATGGTTTACTGTCTTGTAGTCAAAAACCACTAAAAGATTGCTGATACTAACGATACAATATATTTTGGTAGAAAGGCCTGACCTTTGTTCTGACTAACTGATATCTTGGTAACGCCTGTGCGTTACTAAGTAAACTGATATTTGTAGAGACTGAGTAGGGTGTACACTAAGAAAGGAATTCGAAAAATTCAAAGCTTCCGCCCCCTTGTTCAATGGGGTGCTACAGGACTTGTAGTTAGTATCTAGGTTTGGTCGTAAGTCGACGTTTCAAGATGATCTCTGCGGATATTACTGAATAAATGCCTAATGACTTTGACTTTGAAAGAGCATTCAGCGAACAAATTCGCTAGCTTATTAGTACAATCATGTTTAACTTGTGCTGATACTGTAGTCAAATAAATTGTTGGTAATTATCTGGGTAGGTACTTAGGTAGGTACCTATCGCTATTTAAGCTAAACTTTCCTACCCTAGCTAAAGATAGTGAGATATTGTTTTTCACAGATTTTTACAAGTAACGTCTCTTACCGGTCGTCGAATTAGTTTCCGACCACATTACACAAATTTATGATTCACTTCACTGAAAGTTATTGCCTTGTCCTCATAAGTATATATTTCCGGTTTCTTCATAACCCTTTGATCTGCCACGCCCTCTGCAGGATCGTCAGGAACTGTTGAATAAACAGTTTCGATTAGGGTTAGGTTAGAAAATATTTTAAATATTTATGTACCGCGTCCGCTCTTTGTATTAGGGTTGGTTTAAGTAGCCCAGGTCAAGAAGAAATTGGTTCAGGGGGTAATGATTTACTACCTCCTCCTATAAAAGTTCAGTAGTCTTTTTTGTTGCTTTCACCTCAATCTGTCGTCTACGGAACCATGCACCTTATATCATGCAATAGGCTACGCTGCTGGTACTTTTAGGCTAGTAGCTGACGCTGGTGATGAAGTTTTAAGGCTCTTTGCTATGATTAAATTTTAGGCACTTATTTCCAGGGCTTTTTCACTTGATTCCTGTAACTTTTTCGGGGTAAAAAGTAGTATATTGGTCCAAGCAATAAGAAATGAAAAAAAAAAAAAGTCGATCGCGATTTTTGATTGGAGGAAAAAAAAGGGGGAAAAGGGGGGAAGTTTGTTGTAGCGTTATTTATCGACGGATTTTAATCAAATTTGAGAGATACAATAAGGGCTTTATTTTTCATAAGATGTTACAAAAAAAATTCCAGAAAACGGAAGTGGAGGGGGGAAAACAGGACAAAGTTTGCTGAATTTTGTTTTTTCTTTTTCGAAAATGTGTACCTACTTACACCAATTAAACAACGCAATCCTCTCCGCCTTTACGAGACAAACCCATAGACACCAGATTTGGCCTCCTAAAACCAAGGAAACGCGAGTCATCGCTAAAACTAATACCCCTATTGTGCTCAATGAAATAGTTTTGTTAAGCCACGGGAAAGTATCGATTATTGCATGGTTATTGACCGAGCAAGCAAAGCGAGCGAAGCATCGCAGTTTTGATATTGACCAAAAATTCTTTTGTCCGTCTGTCTGTCTGTTCTCGCCGACAGGTCGCACATTTTTCAATCGATTTGGACGAAAATTAGCACACAAGTTTAATGATTTATTTCATTTTTTTCAGTCGATCGCGATGTTTGTTTAGGGATAAATAAAAACGTTTTAAAATACTTTTTTAAAACCAATCTCTTAATTACCTACTGTTATTTATTACAGTTAAATATGTCATGGCAAAAAACATAGTTAAAACTTTTCGGCTACCGCAGCACTCTCCACCACGCTCGAAGATACCTAATGTAATGATAACCTACCTTACCTAAAACATACTGAGAGACTTTTTACTGTAATTTGTGTCACGGTTAAATACTGGTAAATGGTTTCGACTACCTCAGTACCAGCCGCCACATTCAAACATACAAAATAGTTTTAACTAAACTCATAATCACAGTTATCTAACTGCACTCGCCGTGATGTTCAGCTAGGCTGTTTCACAGTCATTTAATTCTGTTATACATGTCATGTCTAAAAATATTCAGTAAAAAAAACCAGATACCGCCACATTTCAAGATACGATAAGTAAGGGGGATGTGTTTGTTTGTATTGTATGACGACCGCTGTGGCGCGGCGGGCGAATGTCCGCCTGCGACGCAGGGGTTGCGGGTTCGATTCCCGCCTTGGGATAAATGTTTGTACGATCTGCAGATATTTATTCCGGGTGTTCTGGGTATTTTCTATGCATAATAAAAAAATATCTATGTACGTAATATTGTATTGTATTAAGTATATCAGTCATCTAGTACCCATAACACAAGCTCTGCTTAGCTTGGGGCTAGATGATGCTGTGTGGATTGTCCAGCATTATTTATTTATTATTATTTATTCTATAGTTATAAGGGCTCGCGAGGTCTACTGTTCTCACAGAACCGCTAGTTTATAACTAAAATCGAGTTCACAATTTCGAAGCATGGTGTAAACGGAACACCGTGTAGAACTGCCCTAAACACCATTTGTAGGTAAGTAACATAAATAGGAAAGCCGAGTGCAAACCACGAACCAATAGACATCGCAATGCGAAACAAGTCCAAACATCATAAAGCCCCGATTGAGGAAGCTTGTAACATCTCCAGATATTGCCCGGAATCCGCCGTTTCCGCTTGATGCGTGGCCAACTATTCAAGACATTCCCGTTATTCAACACACAAATATTAAGGAACACATAAATATTAATTTTCACAGGTTTTGATTAGTCTGTTAAATCTTTACCAATTGGGGTTTTGAAAAAAAATATTGATTTTTTTATGTATTTTAAAACAGTCATATTTATTGCAAAAAACTTAACAAAAAAATTTTTTCATTAATAATAAACAATTAAAAATTGATAAAATTTAAGTTGTGACGTCATAATATTATAGCTATTTAATAACAGTACAGCGTTTACGGCCATTGCAATGAGTGAAAACTAACATTATGACGTCACAACCGCTCGGGTTTGCTCGGCGTGTTTTCGGCACTGGATTCAAAAATTAAGTTTTATTTTGAAATAACTTTTGAATTAATGCGAAAAAAAATTAAAAAAATAGTTTTGTTATAAAACATGTATGATCCTTCCATTTACCGCAAAAAAAAAATTCAAAACCCCAATTATAAGAACCTTGTCCTGACTGACTGACATATAGACAACGCACAGCCTAAACCTTTTTAGGGAGTATTCATCTTGAAGCTAAGTGCTGAGTATGGCTCTTTTTGACTCGTTAATGTTGGTCGGCATCCACACCTGCTTTGGCAGAGACAACACTGAGAAAAATGAAAAGCCAAAAGTGCCGGCGAATTTGTTCGTATGAAGGCTAAAAACCGACCAAACGTAACAACGAACAGAAACGCCTTATAAAGTTGTTCCGGTCGTTCTGTGATAGTGTAATAGACAGTATCATTTTGAAAGGTAAAAACTAAAGTAAGCGTTACAAACTCGCCCAGCGTAGTTACAATTCCACGGTGTCAGACTTTTTTAACCTTAGGCTCGAAATCCATTTTTCTCAGTGCAGTTATCACTCTAGTAGCGGCGGGGCATGTCTGTCACGTATGCACTAGCTACTACAAATTGTGGGTTTGCTCTAAGAGATCTACTTTGTAGGTCTAAGAGATCTACTTTGTAGGTCTAAGAGATCTACTTTGTAGGTCTAAGATATCTACTTTGTAGGTCTAAGAGATCTACTTTGTAGGTCTAAGAGATCTACTTTGTAGGTCTAAGAGATCTAAGGGGATATCGTCCGTGCCTAGGGTTTGTTCTACGCTATTTCTGGTGGAACAAGCATATGGCCCACCTGATGTTAAGTGGAAACCATCTCCTATAACAGTGCCTTGTAGTTCACACACGTTAGGTACGTGCCCTACGTGCACTACCCTGCGTCTACCAACCTGAGGCATTCTAGTGATAAGCCTCATGTGCCTGTAATTTCACCGGCACCCACACCCTTCAAACCGGAACACAATCGGACCATCACTGCTTGGCGGCAGAAATGTGTACGGTGGTAGTACTTCCCCGGACGAACCGTTTTACAAAAAACTCTACTACTACTAAACTAAAGTGTTAAGTTAAGGTTGTTTCTGTATCATTATGATATCGGCAGGTGACTAAAAAAATGGTCGCACCAACGTGTTGAACCTACTCATACGTCAATGGTAAGTACCTATGTCATGAAAGTAAGTCCCTATGTTATGAGAGGAAATATCTATGTCATAAAGGAAGTATTTATGTCGTTTGAGGAAACCCCAATTATACGTTACATTAAGTATAAGAAAAGTTTTCTTTGGATTAGCCAATAGTCTTAATCCATATCTCCAGATCCTTGTAAAAAATTCGCTATCAACAATCATCTTTGTGTACTTTTTGCACAAATTAAGTGATCTTTATCCTAATGAGTGTAAATACCAATTTTGCATGTTCTGACTCACCTAACGATCTAAACCACAAATAGGTAACAGCAGACGTCTCAATCGGATCTCGTGCCGGATTTCAAACGGACGGACTAAGGGAAGGGTCATGGGGGGCTCACTTTTATTTTATTTTTTCTATGGAAAACAAACTTTTTATTAGTAAGAAAAAAAAATAAAAAAATAGTAATAATAAATGAAAGGACACAAATAAGTAGAATTGAACGCCTTAGATAGTTTTCGCTTATAGTACAGGAAGTAAGCTCAATATATCAATTTACGCTTAGATTGGGTTTGGGATTTAGGCATAGACATAGACTTTTGCTACAAAAACAATACACACAGATTAAAAGTGGAAGTAAATAAAAGTTAAGATATAACAAACTCTATACAATTCGTTCAAACATACCGATGTTAAACCTCGTGTGCTTGTAATTTTGTAGACTCAAGGTACCTAACTTCGCTAGTCATGTCTGCCCCAAAACCCATAATTTGACTCCATACTTGCCCCTGCTAGAGCTTCTAGTCAAGTTTGCCCCAAAACTGATTCTCACTACACCCTCGGCTAGTTTACACAAATAGTTACCTACTCGCCATAGTTTAAAATGCATTATACCTTACAAAAACTAACAAGGCCACCCAACGGAATTACCTGGTACTGATCCGGTGGTTGTGAGGTAATTGTGCCTGTAGGTACATCAACTAACAACTTATGCGAAATTGATACCGAGTGGTTACATACTGCTGGGCTGTACTATCACGGTTTATTGCGATTTTAAGACCTAGGTTTCGTTTGGACAGCTGAAATGCCTTGATAAGTAGGCTGGTTTCCACAGCTGGTTTCGACGACCGATGTGGCGCGGTGGGCGAATGTCCGCCTGCGACGCAGGGGTTGCGGGTTCGATTCCCGCCTTGGGATAAATATTTGTACGATCTGCAAATATTTATTCCGGGTGTTTTGGGTATTTTGTATAATAAAAAGTATCTATGTATATAGTATTCTATTAAGTATATCAGTCATCTAGTACCCATAACACAAGCTCTGCTTAGCTTGGGGCTAGATGATGCTGTGTGGATTGTCCAGCATTATTTATTATTTATATACCTTCAATATTTATCATCATCATTATCCTCGATTATCCATGTTCATTGTCAATACAAAATCTTTGAAATCGCTTGCTACGCCGTAGCTAGCAGCGTAGCACTCCCGCTACGCGTATCCAATGAATTTCTCAAGAAACTTTTTCCCTTACATTTTATTTAAGAAAATGATATTTGTCATTTCTTGTCACTTTATTATTATTTTTTTCAATACAAGAAAAAATTCTGTTAAAAAAGAAAAAGAGCAAATGAACATTGTCTAAACATCACATACGGTAGGTAAGACACAGATTTCTTGGTGTTCTAGATAGAAGAAATATCTATGGAAAAATATATTTAAGGCGGTTAGATCTACTAGATTAGCACAACGATGCTTTCGGCTTATACCATCACCATACCATCTAAATAAAGTTTCCTTTAAGAGTATGGTACGTTTCTTATAATTTCACGCAAATAAACGCTAGTAAAAATGACACAATTTTGCATAAATCCTTTCATACAAAAAAAACATACAGAGCGTAGATATCGTTGAATTTTTTTTTCACATTGGTTGAACAATTTATTCTTTTATTTATACCACTCATTTTGTAGATTATCGATATAAATACCGAAGAATAACATGGTGTTTTTTTATTATGTTTATTTCTCGTTGAGGTTAAGGCTTCTGCGCCTGGCTGATTGGTTGCCTTAACGGCCTTAAAATATATAATTATAAAAGCGTTTTTTAATCTATATCTATACCAATTATAAAAATCTTTGTCGTGACTTTACTGACTGACTGACAAACAGACAACGCAATGAGGCCCAATTCTCAAATTAAAGTTTCAATCGTATCAGTCTTTAAATTATAATATATGGCTGACATTTTAGACAGGCCCAATTGTTAAACAATCAAATTTTAGTTCCAATCTCTTCAGGTCCAAAAAATACGTGAGTTGGTACTCAGCTAAAACCACTGTTCGTAAAGACTGAAAATATTCAGAGTAGATTTTTATTAATGCGTAGTAAGCAAACCCCTGCAGCGAGGGTTGAAGTTTGTGTGAAAATAATCGAAAGTCGGACGCGTTTCCAATTGAAGGCAAAAAAAGGTACTTTACCTACTTCCGTAAGTATAACCCAATTAAGTAATTACTTCAATTTCCAAGTAAAGTGTTGCGGTCTAGCATCTTGCCTTCTATCTACAATATACCAGGAAAAATGCATACCTGCTCATACCTGATAAACTGAGGTCAGGATTATAACTGCTCGATAAATTATAACCATTAATTGGGGTTTTGAATTTTTTTTTATTTTGCGTAAATGGAAAGATCACATATAAGTTTTATAACAAAACTATTTTTTGAATTTTTTTTTGAATAATTCAAAATTTATTTCAAAACCAAAAATTAATTTTTGAATCCAGTACCGAAAACACGCCGAATAAACCCGAGCGCGTGTGACGTCATTATTTTAGTTTTCACTCATTCAATAGCCGCAAACGCTGTACTGTAGGTATAAAATTATGACGTCACAACTATGGTGATCAATCATGGCGCGTTTCTAGTCACGTGATTTTTTTCTAAATTTTATCAATTTTTAATTGTTTATTATTAATTGATTTTTTTTATTAAGTTTTTTCATTAAATAACAACATTATTAATAATAATGTTTTTAAATACATCAAAAAAATCAATATTTATTTTTTTTCAAAACCCCAATTACTGATGCACAAAAAACTACTCTTCTAATTGTATTCGAAATATATTTTTATTCACGTCTACTAATGAGGTGCATCGTGGCGAATGTTCTTAACAAATGTAACCTGCAATACTCCAATTTGCTAGATGATGGTAACCATTTAACATCAGGTAGACCATCTGCGAGTTCCAACTGCAAGATGTTAAATTGCACCGGCATCCCTTCATATACTAACTAAATAGTGGTCTTCATCCACGGTCAACTTTTCGCCCGCCGCGCCACATCGGTCGTCAATTTCGTCAAAAGTTAGGACTATCTATACCAATTATAAGAATCTTCGTTCTGATTAGCTGACTGGCATATACAACGCACAGCCTAGACCGCTAGTCGTAGAGACTTTAAATATTTAGGCTATATTGGTTTTGATGCGCAGAGGTGTACTCAGAAAGAAACTCCTGAAGTTCAAGCCCTAAAGGGGTACCTACAGCTGTTGTTTTTTGCAACAGTTGTTGTGTTTGTTCAATAGTTTATTTTGCAATTACTGTACTATTCTCTAATTTGAATTCATTAGATTGTAAACATTACTGTTAGTTGAAGCGTAGCGTGCTACAAAAAAACAGTAGGAACCAAGCCGTAAGTTTCTCACCAGTTCTTCTTGGCTTGATCGCGAGGAACTGGCGCTTAAATTCACCTAGATTTAAGATGTTTGAAGATGATCCTTGCAGATATTACTGAATACACGCTTTTTGACTTTGACTTTGTAGAAGTTTCTATAAAAATAACTTCATGCGAGTGAAGTCACTGGTGTTTTGCTAGTATAATAAATCACACGCATTAATTTCTATAACACTATTAGTTAGTTTGTAAATCATAATTTTAATTTTGTTGCAAATTAAAATAGTAATTGGCGTCTTCCTAATAATTTTAAAATAAATAACAAAAATATAAAGTTTTCAACAATATTTTATTGTTTGATTTAATAATTAAAAGTAAAAAACTTACACTAATCATGTCCATCACTTTAGCTTTTGAAGCTTGAGTACAAATCAATTAAAATAAATTATTTAAATAATAAATAGTAGAACTTGAGATTCGATGCCTTTGGCACTACTATTACTAGTCCTTTAAATTAACTAGCTACAGGATAGTCGACAAAATGCACGTTTAAATAAATAACTTATAATAGAGCTTAAAGAGAGCTTTACACAAATCCAAGAATATTTACAAAACTGAAAATTTACAAACGTTACTTAAATGTCTCCTGTCACTGTTTGTCGGAACCAAAGAATATGGATTAGTTTCTTATTCTATGGTCGGAACCCATTGATAAGAGATGACAATAGATTAAACATCTATCTATTGACATTTTTTTATAAGTCAGACCATTAATCTATTTTAACAGTGTGTGAATGCCAGACAATTGCGTATCCAAGCGTTTGCATCAACCACTAGGCAAATGGGGATGATTTTAATTTTAACAGTGTTTGTGATATCATCTCCATTCATGTACTTAGCGCTTGACAAGGTTAAATAGACGCTTGTCTATTCTTAAGCATCCTTATTTTTATATGTTACCTATATTACATTATAATTTAATTAGTTATCGCTTGACTAGAAGCAAAACTTGCCTTGCCTTATAAACAGACATACCAGTAGGTAGTATGGCTAGCAGGAGTTGTATCTACCTATGTATATTCATAGCCTACCTACCATTGTCATGTAACCGACACGTCTGGTTTCTAATAAATATTAAATTTTCTGAAAAAAATAAAAAACTTAGCAATCTACACTTAATTATTAAATGCTTAACTATTCCTTAACAGTACTAACTAAAGGTACTAATTATGGAATAATAGTATCACAATTTAGGAATTGCGTAAATTTTATTTACGCCAACTTAAATTACACAACGAAAAATACTGAAAGCGATTTCAAATTAATACAATAAAATACTTATAAGCATGTCTATTAAGTACGTTTTTACTATAAATTATTTTGAAGCATATTTTGATAGAGACAATAAATACTTACTGTGAGACGGTGAATCAAAACTAAATAGTGAATCAAATCATGGATCAAGCGAGGTATTCACAATAACCTTTGGCCCCATCGTTTCACTAAAACTAAAATAAATAACTTACGCCTATAATACTGTTCAGATTCATCGACTAACTTACACAATAATAAGACACATAGCTCAGTCGTCTGTTACGTATACTGTCACGATTTTAAGTCTCTAGTTTTCACAACACTTAAAATACGTCTCATTTTTCTATGAAATTCACTAATTCGAAATTAACTAACCAGGCGCTTCAGTCTGCCGCATATTTCACTTTCCACTTGATTCTTCACTTCATGAGTTGCCGGTAAGACAGTTCTCACTAGAGTCTGTACTCCCGGTATCTTCTACTATCTCAATCTTCGTACTCTCCGTTCAGAGAGAGCCAGAGTTACTGTTAATGTTGTAATTAACTGGTTAGAAGATTTCATTAGCTGCGCATTTTCTTTCTCTCTTCGCAGATGCATTTAGATCGATTCCACCTCATATTCAGGTTCTTCTGTAACAATAAAAAAGGAAATTGCAAAATACGTTCAAAGCAACCAATATTAGGGAAAATATTGGTTTAAATATTTACTGCAATCGAAAAGTTAATTAAATAAATAAATACGTAAACAATACTAAAACTAAAACACTGCAGGCAGTTATTCAAACGGTCTAGCATGAAAAACGATGTACGCAGCAACAACAACGCAGCTTTGGAATAGTTAGGGTCTGTTTATACACGCAAACTGCGTGGCGGCCGCGTGGTTGAGAAAATCAATGTGCGTGTCCACCAAGTATCGTCTGTACTCTAAGTGACAACATACAATTTCCTGTCATGTGGCCAACCGCGCGGCCGCCTGGTTGGCCGCACATCAACCGCGTAGTAACAGCGGCCTTTTGACGGGAATTTGAACATAGGTATCTAGTGTCCGAGAGACGACTCTCGGTATAGATTTTGTTAATCGCGCGGCGACCGCTCGAAGTCTTTCGCGCTATCTATGCAAACGCGTTCTTACTGTGTTGCCCGCAGTGTAACTAAAAATGTCAACACGGGTCTTCATCTACCGTTTTTCATGGTAGACTTGTAGGGTACTTCACACACTCAGTATCTTAAAATCTTTATAAACGAGAAACAAAATACAACAAAAGCAAAGTTCACAAGACAGTGGATGTCAGCAATCGCCGTCAGTCGCGACTTTTAGTTACAACATGCATACAATCAAATAAGAAAGCGTTTGTTAACACAGTAAACAGGCATTATTCAAGTGAAGATGTGACAGAAAAGTTAATAATCAAGGTTCACTTCAGTCGTGCGTAGATCACGCATGATCGTAAAGTTTTTAGTAAGCAGTGTCACATTTATCGCGGAATCAAATTGAAACAAGGTGCTGACGCTTTCAAGACATGCATTAGTGCGACATCCATCGTCTTACGAACCTTTCTGAGGCAATCTCTGCGCTCCTCCAAGTTGGGACATTGACAGGTGCACTTACGACGATTGAAGACCTTAGGAGGCGCGCACTTCTCCGGCTCGAGCGCACAGCAGCCACAGCTCACGTGCTCTTCCACAGGGTACATGGCGCAAGACTCCTTGTTAGTTTTAGAGTTGTATACTCTTATCTGAAACAATAGATATACTCGTTATGTCATGAAGGGCCGTCCTTACGCAAGTGTGCAGTAGAACTGTGTCAAGGTTACGTAAGATAAACATTGGTTTGTTTGGAATTTGGTTTCCGACATTTTGGGAGGAAAAATATGATTTATCTATAAGTTATGTTGAGCAGTTTCTAAGGAATTTTAAACTATTATTTGAGATCTTAGCATCAAATTTTAAGCAACTTTAATGAAAGTGTTAATATGTAATTTCCAAATTTCTATGAATGATAGGTTAAATATTAAATGTAAAATATTTGTATATGTGTGTAAATTACATCCGTTATAAAATAAATAATTATAAAATAAGTTTTTCCAAAACTTAAAAAAAAACTTGATAAACTTGACGTGCTTGACAGCCTTGAACCAGCCTGGCAATTGATAAAATAATACCATGATAATTAAAAAAATTGTATGAATGTAAGGGCGCGTTTATACGGCGTGAAACATTTCGCACCGCATAAACGCGCCTTATAGATCTAAGATTTTGAAAACTCTCCAAACAAGCCTAAAGTAGGCGATGCTCGAAAACTTTCGCATTTCTAAATGGTAAGTAATGTATCATGATAATTCGAAAGATCGTCCGATGAATTAAAGGAATAAAGAAATACAGATGAATGCGACGTTTACCGGTATATGTCGTGTTTTGGTCGCCGTGGCGACACAAGAGCCGGCGGTGTCGTACTCGCAGAGGCCGACGCATCGCTTGACCCACACAGCACCCGGACTCACCTGGGGAATTACACACTCATTAATACCTGAACATAAAATAGACAATGCTGTACATAGCGGATTTTCTCACGCTAATGAGTTTTACGCGGATGTAAACTAGAAATTATAATATTCAAATTGCCAAAACCCAAACGCACTTGTTCGTTGAAGGTGGTTTTTTTTAAGTCAATTAAAAATTTATTTACTAAAAAATTATAAAAGAAGACTCAATCTATACCACTGACTGTCTGACTGACATAATAGGTACCGCACAGTATAAACCATTACATTGATCAGACTGAAATTTTTCAAGGTATATTTGTTTTGATGTGTAGAGGTCAAAGTCAAAGTCAAAAGGCATTTATTCAGTAATATCCGCAGGGATCATCTTGAAACGTCTTAAATCTAAGTGAATCTAAGCGCCAGTTCCTCGCCAGGTGTATTAGTAAGAAAGATATTTCCGAAATTCAACCCCTAAACGGATATAGCAGGTGTTAAAATTTGACGAAATAACTCTACGCGGACGCAGTAAGCGCTAGTGTTTTTATAAATTAAAAAAAAGTCGGAGTCAGGTTACATACTAAATATCATCTACCAAATTGTGTGGCATGGCAAACATGTGATATTACATTTGTAAAAATACAATAAGGTCTTTTTAGAGTAGATCAAACTGTAGGAGATTTCATACACGTCTCGTGAACTTGTAGTGTTGCAGGGGCGTAGCTACCGCCGTATCTGCCGTATCAATTATACGGGGCCCCCATGCCACGGGACCCCCGATGTGCATAAGCAAAATTTCAGAAATGACAAAAAGCAAAAAGGCAAGGAGAGTGTATATTTAATTTGAATTGTTTGTAAAAATTTTGGAAAAAGTTACATAGATAATTATGATGAAAAAATATTTCTTTTAATTTTATGCCAACATTTTTTTCTTTTGCGAGAAATCTTTACCCTTCATAAGGGCCCCCAAACAAATTTTTATACGGGGGCCCGCCACGGCACGCTACGCCACTGAGTGTTAGATAATTGATTGATTTCGATATGAGTAATGAGTGTTATAATTAGACTTCGTGTAATAGGTAAGTCGTCCCGTTTAATAATGATAGAAGTATTCGCGTCAGTTGCCAAATCGGAACTTTGTCAACGGTCACACTTTTAGTGACCTACAAAAGACAAGTGTGTGTTTCTTTCTAGTTATAAAAATGAGGTAATATTTCATTGACATATTTACACAAAATAACCATAGCTTGTAGTATGTGTACCAGATGACTGGAATAATACTTATATACATTTTTTCTTGTAAATGCATACTTAGAATACAATAACCCATACACAGAGCAAACATCGATGTTCATCACAGAAATGTTTGTTCTCGGTGGGAATCGAACCCAACACTTACAGCGCAGAAGGCAGGGCTACTACGAACTGAACTGCGACGGCTGTCAAGTAATAATTTCACAGTGATATTGTAAGTTGATTAAAGACATGGGTTCAATTTACGTTTGATCTTTGTCAAAGAGGTCATCAAACTTTATTTTAAAATCGCCAATTATTCTAAATGCGTACTGATAGTATGAGACGTGATTTTAGTCAACGAGGTTGCGAGATAAGAGTATTGCATTATAAGTAACAATTAATTAATAATCGCCTCAATTCATTGAATATTGTTTCTAATCTAGATTGCCCCTTCAATAACCTGAAATAGGTTAATTGGGCCACAGCAATCATGTAAATTATAAGTTTAGTGACTCGCCTTTTCCACGAACAAAAAATATGTAATATAAAAAAAAGAATTTTTTATTACGACGACGACGACTATGGTGGAATTAACAGATTGTCCACCTGACGTTAAGTGGTTATCATCAACTATAACAAAGTACGTCTATTCGTTAGCTTCGTAGGTCATGCTGGTTGGGAACGTTCTCTACGATGCACTGCTCAGCATCCAATCTGAGGCATATAGGTGTTAAGCTTCATGTGCCTGTAGATTTACCGGCACCCACACCCTTCAAACTATAACACAGCAAGCTGCTTGGCGGCAGAAATATGTATAGTGGTAGTACTTCCTCGGATGAGCCCTTCACTAAGAACTCTACTATATTGCTAAAAATTTAAACATAAATGTTTACCTATGCAATGCGTTTACCGGATTTTCTAAAAGTATCTCAACTTTACTTCTAAAATCATTACCTGCTCATGGCCTGATTTAGGATCCAGATGCACAAAGACCGGCTTCGGTTCACCACACTGTGACTGTTCTATTATTTTGTCCCTTTCTCGAGCGTTGTCAGTCCCACAGGCAACTGAGTATAAAACATAAACTATTATTATTATATGAAAACAAGGTAAATAAAAAATATAATGTACTACTAATCAATATTTGTATATAGAATAAAGTGAACAAATAGAAAAATGTCAAAGTCACTGTCTCCAAAATCAACAATATCGTTTAAGTAGGGCAAGAATTGCATCATTGTCATCACATGCGGCCAACACGAGCACCGACATTGTCGGTTATCCATGATATTCACCTTTTCTATATTCACCTTTGAGCCCGGACAAGGGGTTACTGTACTCTTCACTTTTAGGAAACTTAGGGTGGCGTTTGTGAGCTACCACCACAACCGCAAACATCACAATGCACAAAACAAACTTGGCCATTATAATTTTTAAATTCACTTTCAGTTATTTATTTTAAAATGTTCCAAACAAACTCTCAAATTTCGACTGTCACTTTCAGTTGTGTTATCACTCAAGATCACTATCGGATTCACTTATCACGATCACTTGGTACGTGTTACTGGACCGGGCTTTGGTTGTGTTCTGTTCTATGTGGTAGCGATTTGGTAGTATTATATGTCTTGGTCCTGACTCAACCATTGGCACGTGTGTGTATAAATACCTATATACGCTAGTGTGGTGCTGGTGCCGGAGGCTTGCCTTTTGGCGTGACGTCACTGCGAGCGCGTCGCTTTCATGTTTGTACAGCTGAATGTACGTCATGATGCGAGGCATATCCTTCATAACTTCAGGGAATGCTCGGGTGTGTTCACTCCATATAAGGATTTATCGTTTGTACATTTTTGGAATCGCATATTTCACAATATTTTGATTTCTAAAAGCTGAAAGACGACATTTAAGCTCAGATATTTACCGTTATCATTTGAATGGATTTTGTATCTTGAGGTATTTCAAATACCTGAGTTTTATCATATATTAAACTCTTGATTGAATCACTTTGGAAAATCCGTGTGATTTGTAATCGCATACCAAATGATAGTAATAGTTATTATCGTATATTATAGCCGAATTTAATAAGTTTGATAACTGCATACCTATCTATATGTGACGGGTCATCAAGTTAAGATAAGATAAGATAATAGGTACCTACTTGAAGTAATCGTAAACTAGCGGCTCGGGACGGCGTCGTCGGTGCCTCTGAATGATAAGTTATCTCATAGTTATAATGAAATAGTTCCTAAGATTATCATGCCATTTAGAGTAGGTATAAGAAAACCACTTGCTGAATTGGGTATAACGCCAATATTCGCCCTGTAAGATGCTACAAAATGTGGATGTAAACCAAATGTAATATATAATTATGGAGTAGGTACTTGGTACTAAGAGATCTGATGGGATACCTACCGTTCTCAGGGATTACATTCGTGATGCTGTTTATTATTTATTTATTTATCTACCTATTGCCTGTCAAAAATATACAAAAAGGCTACACATTATAACGGTTACTTAAAACTAGCATAAACGAATCAGTTGCCTGCTAAATCTATGCTCAATCACGAACCTAATAACTACGTTTATAAGAATTATATTGCATTACATCTGACTTATAAAATGAACCATCTTAATTGATCCTATCATGAAACTTATCATAATAATATATTTCGATAAGTATACGTAGCTGAACCTAAGATCATCGACTTATGTAAAACCAGTCTGAGAAAATAAACACTTCTGAAGTTTTGTGTTCCGAACGGCCACAAGAAATTTAGAATAGTTAAAATAGTAAAATTGTTAACAGGGGTAGTCGCATTTAATAAATTCATTTGTTAGGAAATAGGTATAAAAACATAGTAGGGTGCTAGTAGTTTTAAGAAAATAAACGATGGAAATCAAAGTCGTTTCAATTGTAGGGAATTAAATAAGTAGATATCCTCCCATAAGGATGATATACAGGTATACATAATAGGCATAGCTCAGTTAATAGACACTTCCTAGTAGGAGCAATAATACTCAAATAAAAGTACATAGGCAGCCTCTAAAAATAGTAAGCAAATAATAGCAATTAGACACATATATAGAATCAATGTAAAGATATAGTTCAGAAATAAAATTTGCGCTTGCTCGGAGGGGCACCTAGCGCGGGGTCCGAGCACTAAATATAGGTAATGCCAAAAACAGCTAAAAACAGTCTGGAAGCATGGTAAATAGAAGAAAAACAGCAAAAGGAACAGTAGTAAGAAAAAGTAGTGAAATAGTAGTGCCATCGGAACCCCAAGCTGGAAAACCGTCCGCCTCGAGCCCCTGTTATCAAGTCGACCACGTTGTTTCATTTCAAGCCCTACAGAATCCCAGCTACGCTGTACACAGCGACCGGAGAAGGAGCGAAGCCGGGATTGCAAGCAGAGTTCATACAGTCCACTCAGAATAGACACCCGGGTTCGACTCCCGATCCCGTACATTTTATATAATATACACTGAAAACACACTTTGGTTGAATTTACAATTGCCCCGACGGTTGACAGAATTTACGAAATTAATCATAAAAGGTACTAAATCTCGGCTGTTCGAATCACAAAACAATAAAGGTTGATGAATAAACAAAAGTTTACCAATAAATACAACAATTGCTATGGTTGAATTTACAAAAGTCCCGACAGTCGACATAATTTACAAGAGTAACAGTAAAAGTTACTAAATCTTAGCTGTTAAATTTATAAAACAACGAAGGTTGATGAAAAAATAAAAATTTTACTAACTTTTTTTGTGATTTTAACAATTCCACTAAGTAATTTTTACTTAAGTTTATAAAAATATGGTATCGTAACATATAAAATCACAAAAAAATCTGTATATTATACAAAAGTGATAGTTTATTACAAATAACCATATTTTTGTTGCACTTTTTAAATTATTTTACGTTACATTAATCAGAAAGTATTGTTATAATTACGAGTTTAATTAGGTAGAAAACTTTCATCTTTAACGCAGTGACGCATTGTTTCTGTTACGTAACATAGAGTTAAAATTACAAAATAATAACGTTGGTTTTATAAATTTTTGGCCAAAGTTTCACAGAGTTATTAGTATCATATAACTTTTATACATTTCAAAGTTTTCAAGGTTAAATCTACGCGACAAGTATTGTCAAATTTACTTGTTAACGTAAGTAGAAAAGTTCCAATAGCTACCACAGCAAGGCGCTGTGTCCGTAACATAAATGGACGTTGAAATAACAAAATAATAGCGTTAATATTACTATTTTTAATAATAGTGAATACAATTATATAGTATAGTAATACTATTGTATAACTGTTGCACATTTCACAGTTATAGGTTAAATCTACACCAAAAGTAAATTTAAGTTAAGGAGCCCACGTTGGTATTTAAATTGCACTTATAATGTCGAAATTAAAAAAATAATAATTAGTAGTTTTAAATTATATATTTGAGTTTTTGTATGTTGAAACTACCCTATATTGTATAACAAATGTTAAAATGACAAAAAGTTCAGAAGATTACACCAAACTATTAGCTTATTAGAAATAGCCATGTTTCTGTTATACTTATAGCAGATTTTTTTACGTTAAATAGACCTAATAGTATTTGTTTAGGCTAGAACACAGAGACGCTCCCTATCCTTTGCGTTTTAATATGCAATCTATATATCTGTCCCTGACTTACCCTTTTAACCTGTGATGGTGAGTACCTACCTACAGTGCATCGAGATGTGAAACAATATTAGATGAAAAAATACGTGTGTGCGTGCTCCAAATTAAAAATAACGGTGAGTCTTCTCAAATTTCTGTTCCCTATTTTCTGTATCTTTGTTTTGGAAAAAATCAACATAATAGTAGCCAGCGCGGTAACAGTATTGTTATATTACAATACTATACAGCTAAACCCCCACTCACTCACTGACTCACTCACTCATTGACATGCTCGATTTCGATGAAGGAGTAGAGTTGGGTATGGATGATGTTCTAGGTTTGTGTTCTAATTCTAGAGTTGACCTAGGGAAAATTATCGGCTGTCAAAAAAAAACAAGATGGCGGCCGCGCCGATTTGCAAAATCGCAAACCTTGACCGATTTCGTTCGTTCAAACGTTGAATCCGGATAAAAAGTATGAAAATTTTACAAAAATTTAAAAAAAAAAATGAAAAAACAAAATGGCGTCGTTTTATGTAGGTTTGAAATTTTTCACTTTTGGACCCCTCCTTTGGCGAATTACTTTGTTCTACAGACTTGCTGAGGTGGCAACACTGCTTATGCAGAAAGATGCCGTACATGGCTGGCATTTCAGGAAAATTATGACATTTCAAAAAACAAGATGGCGGTGGCTGTGGCGGCCATTTTGAAAACTGGTGCTTTTTTTTACACTTTTCAAAACGATTTTTCAGCAAGTTGGAAACATTTGATCGATTTGCGATGTATGGGTCGGTTGCGTGTTTCAATGAGGAGTGTTGCCTGGTTTAGAAAAACTCCCCGTTTTTAGGGTAAATTTCCAGATTTTCCCCAAAAACATGAAAAGTAGAAGGAGCTACATTTTGAATGGAGATTTATAATAGCTGGCAAGACTTTGTCGGCCCACGTGACGTTTGACTATTTTCATTCCTCTTGGCTGGCAACCCCACGAACCATGGGTGCTCTAATTTTGAGGACCCCTTTCGACTTTGGTGATCGACTTTGTTCTACGAATGTCGAGATATGTCGACCGTTCCACCACCGTCAGGGTGCTTGGATCCTGGACTTCTAATGTCAGTTTTGACATTTCAAAAATCCAAGATGGCTTCGGGTGTGGCGGCCATTTTGAAAAAAGTTGGGTTTTTTCCAATTTTCAACTTGAAAAAGGCGCCTGCTGGCAACCTCCGACTTGATTGAGGTCTATGGACCGATTGCTCAACTTGACTGGGGGTGTTGCCTGGCGGAGAAATCTCCCCACCTTTAGGGTAATTTTCCCAACTTTTGAGTGATTTGGTGATTTTAGGGCGTTTTACGACTTTTTTGGGAACCTTGACCTGTCAAAGTGTTGGGAGAGCCTCGCGAGCTGCGTGCAGCGAGCGCAGCACCCAAAAAATCACCCCATTTTTAGGGAGATTTTCCCGAATCGGCCTATTTTGTAATTTTAAGGCGTTTTCAAACTGGATGTGGACTTTGAAGGCATTTTACGACTTGAATATGTTGCCTGCTCATGAAATTTTCCCCATTTGTAGGGTAATTTACCCAACTTTTGACTGATTTGGTGATTTTAAGGCGTTTTTCGACTTTTTTGGGGGTTGGGATTTTTTAAAGTCTAAACCATAACCCACGCGAGTTGCTTGCAACTCGCGCACAACGCAACCTCTAGTTTACGAATATACTTCGAAAGAAAAGTTCTCATTTACACCGCATCGAGGCGCTGTGTCCTTAACATAATTACAAGTCAAAATTACAAAATAATAATATTGTATTTACATTTTTTTCTTTAAAGATTTGGATGATAAACAATATCATATTATTACTTGTGCGTTAAACAGTTGGCAAGGTATAATTACAACATAATAACGTTGCTTTTACAATTTTTTGGCCAAAGTTGCACAGAATTAATAGTAACATATAACTTTTATATGTTTAAAAGTTTTTAAGGCTAAATCTACGCGACAAGTATTGTTAAATTTACTTGTTCACGTAAATAGAAAAGTTTCAATACAACAATTAATTACAAATCAAACAATTAATTATTATTATATTATTATTATTATTATTATAATGCTGAAGTGATAAAAACTTCAGTAGATTACTCAAAACTATTAGTTTATTAGAAATAGTCATGTTCCTGTTACACTTATAATAGATTTTTTGCGTTGAATAGACCTGATAGTATTGTTATATTCACGAGTATACTTCAATAGAAAAGTTCTCATCTACACCGCATCGAGGCGCTGTATCCGTAACATAATTTCAAGTCAAAATTACAAAATAACAATATTGTTTTTACATATTTTTCGTGAAAATTTTACGTAATAAACAATAAAAATTATGACTTTTGCGTTTAACAGTTGGCCAAGTAAAATCTACACGAAAAGTATTTCTAAATTGACGAGCTCACTTTGGGGTTGTTACCATAGCGAGGCACTGTAATTGTACAATAAATAACAGTTGGATTCATTATAAAATAAGTTATAAATATACTAGCAAAGTGTTAGTTTTTTAGAAATAATTATGGTTTTTGTTACACACTTTACTTATTGCAAACGTAAAATTGACCCGAGAGTACGGTTGTATATACAAGTATATTAAGGAAGGATATTTCCAGTTTCTTGTGCATTGAAGCACTGCGTACCTAACATAATTTCAAGTTGACTTAAAAAATAATAACGTATTTACAATTATTTGTGAAAATATATTTACACTACAAATATTGTTAATTTTACGAGCTCACTTCGCAATTTTCACAAAATAGCGAGGCACTGTAATCGTACCATAAATAAAGGTAAAATACTACAGTAAAATAAAGTAGTTCATAGAAAATAACCAGAGAGTATGGTTATATTTACGAGTATATTTAGGTAAAAAAGTTCCCCTTTTTTACCGAATCGAGGCATTGTGCTCGTAACATAATTTCAAGTTGAAATGACAAAATAACAATGTTGAATTTACATTGTTTCTGTAAAAGTTTCACGTATCTAGTAATTAATATCTTGCGCCTGGCCCATTTCTACGCGCAACTTATTAATGTGGTCCTATGTCAATTCTGTTTACTGATTGACTTTGCCATAGGCCTGCATGAGGCCAGGAAATTGAACATTACGAAGTTAGTTTTCGTACTAGACTGGTGCTCCCTCACCCACATACCTAAAGATAATAAAAATTAAGTAGGTAAGCATTTTTTTTTTAAATCATTTGTGTTTTCTGTTGTTTTCGTAGATAGGCTAGGTAGTCGGCTTGTTGAAATTTAGGTAGGCTAATAAGCTTATTGCTTTAATCATGT
This sequence comes from Electrophaes corylata, assembly GCA_947095575.1. Lineage (NCBI taxonomy): Eukaryota > Metazoa > Arthropoda > Insecta > Lepidoptera > Geometridae > Electrophaes > Electrophaes corylata. The sequence goes on from OX352704.1 coordinate 13,478,540, forward strand.
ATTCGAAACTACACGGTCCAGAACACAGAGTTTGGTTAGTGATCAGGAAAATTTGGATCCGATGAAAGAGCGTCAAAATTGGCTTAAAGTAGCTTCACGCGATTCCATAGTCTAAATACAATTTATAAACGCAAAAGTGTATCTTTCTGTTTATCTGTAATGCTCTCACAACTAAGCCGCTGAACCAATCCCGATAAAATTTGGCCTAGTGATAGCTTGCACTCTGGAGGTAGGTAATAGAGTACTTGTTTTTGTTATACAATCGATGTTTTTCTATTAACTTACAAAATCGATACCTCCTCTTACAGTCTAACACTACCGATACTTACATTCTTCTAATGCATTCATTCTAAGGTCCCGGCATCAGCAATAGACGACTGGTTTTGAAATTTGTTATGAGTAGACGAAGTCGAGGGTTACAATTAGTATTCTTTAAATCCATTGGTATAACCAGCTGGATTGAAACACATGACGTGGGTAGGTCAAGTTTGTACTAGATACGCATAGCTATACTTAGGTACTATAAACATAGATAGATAGGTGGGTAGGTAGGTATGTGACTTCAATTGATACTACGTTGATACCTACCCTAGGTAGGTAGGTAAGTCCCTTCTCTAGATAGGTCCCAACTAAACAAGAGGTTCTGTAAAAACAATCCCTACATCTGGCAAGCCATTTTAACCATGCAGTATGCATGCCTTTTTTAACCTCTTTTGAGGTTCCTTTCGCACCTACATCTGTAGCATAAGAATGAAAGAACCAGTGAGGTGAAGCGATTACCTAAAGCGTGCTTCAGAGTTTCCTTTCGTGCACGTCTTGTAGGTAGATAGGTAAGTAGGGTTCTAATATGGGTCAAAGATCGTTAATGAACGTTTTTTTATTAGGTTACCAAAGTTATAGTAGGAACCATCCAAAGTAGGTATCTAGGTAAGTACTTAATTAGGTGCTTAGCAGGTAGGTAGGTAGTGGATGGTACCTACTATAACTTTAGTCAGAAGCCCTCAGCCACTGCACCAACTAGGTAGGTATTTAATAGGTCTGCTACCTACCTAGAAACGTACTTGACGTTGCCCACATTAAGCTATTTTTCATGCAAAAGTCAACCGTCGCAGCGGCTATCTAAGGGATGCATTTTAGGAATTGATTTCATAATACACCTCAGGTAAAACAAATAAAATAAAAGTACGTTGTTGTTAAAAGATGGCAGTCAAACTCGCTTGCTAGCATACTATTAGCTGTCACGCGGTTTCAAAGCAAAGGTGCAGCGGCATGGCGCCAAGTGATGAGTGAGTGAGTGAGTGGCCAACAAATGAAATATGCGATCGCGCCATGTTGTGCCCGAGTTTAGGAACGAAGCCGAAGCGAGCGAGTGAACTTAATTAAACTTTCTTTTCCGTTGCGACCACGTCGCGGTTTAGTCGTTTGAGCTAATCATTTTCTAGTAGAGTAAAATTCTGTGAATAAATCATTAGTACCTATTTATTACAAATATATCGTGCGTTGTGTTTTTATGGACCTACATATACGTGATTCATTTAGGTATTTCATGATGTCTGGGTCGGAAGTGGAGGATATTATACCGGCCAATTTTGTGGGAGAACTACTGGAATCGTGGGGTGTTTCTAATAAGATACAGGAATTACTTAAGGGTTAGTAAATAGGTACATGCATACATAATAGCTTTATATTTCAGGAGAAAATAAATTTGTCTAGCTAAGTACCTTTACCTAACGATAAAACACTGTCATTTTATTGTTTTAGCGCAAGATATTGATTTATCATGTTTAGATAAAATAACGGAAAATGATATTCAATTTTTAATACCCGCTGATAAAATAAAAGATGGTATTAAATTCAGGCATGGTTTGCAAGAATACAAGAAACAAAACCACTTTTGCGTAAGTAAGATTTCTACATAATAATAATAATAATAAGTAATGTTACAATTACAAAATAGATTATGTTAAAATTACTAAAGTAGTCTGGTAGTTTTTCCACGCTGCCGCCACCGTCAGTCTTGAAGTCGCGTCGTCGGATTCAAGTTCAGACATGTAAATGAACAAGTCTTATTATTATTTTATACTTTACTTTTCTTTTACTAGATCCGCTCAACATAAAGTAGCCGTTTTTATTCATTTAATAATCAATTAGTTTTTATTTTTGTTTTTTCATTTTTTATTTGATTTATTATTATTTTGTTTTGTTAATTTTGTTCTCAGTATTTTCTATGTAAAATAAAAAACATCTATGTACTTATGTAATGTATTGTATTAAGTATATCAGTCATCTAGTACCCATAACACAAGCTTGCTTAGCTTGGGGCTAAATGATTTGTAGTAATTTTTTTAACTAGAAGTCTAAAAATCGATGATTTATTAATTTTTGAATTTCGTTCAATTACAGAAAACTTACTATATACCGAATCATAAATATGATCATGGTAAATACATTTTGCAAGAGGTAAATTGGTTGATAAGTACAATAATCAAAAAAGAAAACTGCGTAGTATTGGCATTATCGAACCAAAAAAAAGGCAACAACAACCGGATTCAGTAAATTGGATTTTGATGACCATGAGAGTAAGTTATAAATTATCTATTATTAGATAATTAGTACAATTTATCTGTCCCTTTTAACCTCTAGAATTACCGCCTATGAAATATGAAACTCCTTTGGTTTTCCGCAAACTGTACAAAAAAAAAAAAAAAAAATGGCGGCTGAGGACATATGTTCACTAAATTGATTACCACGCAAAAACTATGGCACCAATTAGAAAACTGTTTGTATTACAAGAATTTAGATGAAATTTCCAACAAGACTCTTTTTATTTCAACAGGCAAATCTAACTGGAATTGATGACGTTATGTGTGGAAAAATGGCGATGGTAAAAAAACAGAGAGAGTTCAGAAAATTTTATGTTTTAGTTATTTACACACGCTTTATAAAGAAATAATAAATGCTATTATGTTTCTCAATAATGCTTTGATAATGTTATCATGTAGTTTTATTTACTCCCCATACAAAAATAATAAATTATTGGATCACGAATGTTCTGGTAAGGTCAATGACTTTTTCGGTTGCAAAATTATGTAATTTATAAAATAACACGATAGCTGTTACACTGTAGTTCTTACGTTATAAGTATGAAAATGTATCATAGTATATATTTCAATACACCATACCTTCCAGTCCTGACGAATATTGTAAAAAACAGCAAACACAAGACATCACACAAAAAAGCCCTTGGCAACGGCATGCCCACTTCAAATGCTCATAACACTTAAATTTTATCACTCCACTTTAAGATAACGATCACTAGGCGTTGTTTACATATCCAATAACAAATTACAACACTTTATTACTACTCTTTGCACATAAAATAAACAAATAAATCGTAACGCGAACTTTGTTTACATTTCATACAGAGTACAAAGCGACACTGACGTCACTCACTACTTTACCACAGAAATAAAAATAATTTTTCTACTGTACCCGTAAAGTATAGCCTATCAATCGACAGGTAATTTCATTTCTGAACTATCCTTACCCGCACTTGCAACGTATTCTGGCTATCAACACCACAAACTTGAAAAAATAAATGCAACTCGCGCGAGGACGCATATGGCCGCCCGCGAATTGACAGTATGTCGCAGTATGTCGTATTACGGACGCAAACGCCCGTACCGTATTTTAGAGGTTAATCAGCTTGAAGCGCTCATGGCGCGGCCTGGTGTCGTTCATTGTTGATCAACTAGGCTAGGTCACGTTTGGCACAGCTCATTGGATGGGTCTGTTTCTCGTGTGTTTGTCTGTGTGTTTATTTTTAGTATCCCAAAGTAAAATATTCTGATATTAAGAGGGTCAATCAAGGTATAAAAATTTCATAGCTTAGTCTGTATGAAACACTCATGTAAGTACGTACTTAATTTACAGTATCGAATGAAGAATTTGAGGAGCACAAAGTTTGGCTGAGATTTAATAAAAAGCCACTCAACGAAATCCTTGAAAAGTGGAAGAAAAAATCTAAGCAACAAATGGATGTTAAATCATCAAAATTCAAACAAATTTGTCAGTATTGTGGAAGTACTTGAAGAATGGCCTTCATATAAACTTAGCTGGTGAGTTTTATGTTCTTAATCTATATTTATTAGAATTACTCAGGATGAGAGCACCGGTGGTCTAGTGGTAGTGACCCCGCCTTCTGATCCTAAGATCGTGAATTCTAATCTGGTGGTGCACCAACGGGTTTTTTGTTTGAAAATTTTATGTGCGCAATGCAAGTGTTCTCAAACGGTGAAGGAAAACATCGTGGGCAAACCAGTTAAGCAGCCCTTCTTGAATAGTCTATGGTTTTGTATAAATGTGATGGTTCAATTAGATTGTGTATTATTTTTCAGATTGAAGTGGATTTCAATAAAAGATATTCAAAACACGAGATATTGCTTTATAAAAAGTGACCCGAATTCATTGAAAAAAATCGTTCCAAGGTTTCAAAATATAAATGCAAAGCAATAGATGTCAATACACGAAGATCACCTAAGCGAAGGTTACTATATTTTTTTTGTATGTATGTATAGTATATATAAAGTGTACCTATGTATAGTATGAAGCGCTCGTGACAAACATTGCTTAGGCATTAATTATAACTGATAAGCTAGGTTAAGCAACGGCCGACACTTTACTATGAATGGTATTTGACTGGCATCACAGTTCAGTTGGTAAGCTATAAATAAAAATGTTTATTTTGTTTCAGAATGACGGCGAACTAGTCACCAAGTTGGACAGTTCCCACTGTTCAAACAAACTGCTGTTGGAACAAATTGCCTCTTACAGTGATTGCAATTAAGCTAAAAAGCCAACAAGATATGATTACGATTGATTAAGAAAACTAAATGATTTTCAAAATAGCAGCTTCTTTTCCTATACTATAATTTATAAAAGATTATTGCTAATACCTTAATAATAGTCGGTGTAACTTTTGGTTTCTACTCTAACATAATATATTGTTTTTTTTTAAATAAATGTATGAATGTTTTCTAATGTTTCTTTTCTAGATTTCTTCTTCAATCAACTTTTTGTATTTTTTACGTCAATCTGGGTTTGTTTATTGATTATTATGTTTTGTGTTATCGATTAAGCTACATTTTTAATATTTATTTCAACAGGTTATTCTACTTTGAAGCTTTGGTAAGATTTTTTTAGTGAAGCGTCTCTAGTGGCATCATGCTTATATTTTTGTATTATCTATTAAAAACAAGTGTTTAAGTCCAAAATTATGACGGAGCATAAGTAAAATTAAGTAGATGCCACTAAATGCGTTTTGTAGAAATTACCAAAACTCCAAAGTTAAATCTAAAATAGCTGTTATGTAAATATTACCAATGTTATTTAATGGAAAATACAAGAGTTGGTTAGTAAAACTTACCAGAGTTCAGCGTAAAATCTACAAAAGTAATTGAGGTACTTAGGTAGATATTACACAAGTAATCTAGTAAACTGTACCACAGTTCATAGTAGAACCTACAAGAGTAATTTAGTAAATAATGCAATGTGGCTTAGTAAAACTTACCAGAGTTCACAATAAAATCTACAAAAGTATTTTAGGTACTTAGGCAGATACTACACAAGTTATTTAGTAAACATTACCATGGTATATAGTAGAATGTACAAGAGTAATTAAGTAAATAATGCAAAAGTGGTTTATTAAAACTTGCCAAAGTTTATAGTAAAGTCTGCAAAAGTAATTGAAGTACTTTGGTATATAATACACAAGTTATCTAGTAAATACTACCACCTTTTATAGTCAAATCTACATGAGAAATTAGATAGATTATGCAAAAAGGGTTTGGTAAAACTCATCGTAAGTCATATTCAAATCTACAAAAGCAATAAAAATACTTAGATAGATAACACAAAAGCTGTCTTGTGAAGATTATCATAGTTTATGGTAAAATTTCCAATTATACAAAAGGAGTTGTGTAAATAATACCAATTAGTTCAAAGTTGCTTAGCAATTATACGAAAGTTATTTGGTAAAATATAACAAAGTTTATGGTAAAAAGAACAAGATCAGTTAGTTAAATAATATAATTTTATATGGTATTCAATTAAATTTTACTTTAACTATTGTAGGTAGAATGTACCAAAGCTGTTAAGTAATTATTTTACCATCTTTAATGGTAGTCAGCCAACCGTCGCCGGTTTGTAAAATCAACTTAAGTCAGCGGTAGGTCCTCATTTAAACGGTTTGTTTGTTTGAATTTATCAGGAATTTGATACATTCAAACAAATTTTGTCTTCAGTGTATGTTTCAACATGATACACGAATATGAGCTAGGTATATCTACATACAATCATAGTCTCAGTAGGATTTCAATTCCTGTTTGAATCGACCTTACGGTAAATTTGATACTTATCTGCCAAATTCCTTGTGGTCTAGTTAGCATGAACTTTCAATTTTTTGTCCTAATTGTTCGACGAATGCTCACATATTATGAAAACTTCCTAGAAAGTAAAACAAGCGTCATAGTTCAATGAGGGTTTAACAATTCAGAGTGATGTCACCATGACTGGTGGTTCAACCACCACCTCCATGCTTAATACTTAGCCTGAAATATTTGTGGTCCAATTCACAAGTTCGCACCTGCTCTATGGGCGAATGATATGCGAATTTGAATGCTGGGTTTTTATCAGGTACTTACAGTTTACTGTATTTCGTCATTCTTATGACGTTACAAAGTAAATAACTACTTCCTCCATGACTTGTAATTGTGCTGAAGTAACCTTAGAATACCTGATCATCAATATAGTTGGAGGAAAGAGAAAACGAAGACGGTAAATATGATAAACAAGAGTCAAGTAAAAGTTTAATTCTCTGTTATTCTACGTGATCTGGTAAAGCATAGATAATTTTTATTTGATTGATAGACGAAAGTTTGTTTTCTATAAAAAATTCAGGGAGTCAGGTGTTTAACGCAACGCCAAGAAATCTCCTATTTGAAGAAGAAGGAGAAGAAACAACTCCATAAGAAATTACATTTACTAGCACAGATTTGTTTCAAGGAGGTTTTCGTCAGTTCCTCCTCAACTGGGTCACTGATGTTCACCCAGAAATAATTAGTTTGACTAAAAGAGAAGAGAAACGACTAAAAATCAGTTTTTAATTTGGCACGTAAGATTCTTGGCCATGCGAACTAAGTTTGAAACGTTAGCCGCACGCGTGTTTGCATAGTCATTTATCACTCCCAGTTTCGTGAATGGAGCTATCAATCAGTATTGTCACACGGCAGACGGTGTAACAGCACATTATCTACTGTAGTGGCCTTGGACGTGTTTTAAGAAGTTTCTAGATTGCGTCATGCACTTGTCCTAGAAAAATTGGCCTGAATTTTAATTATCTTCGCGACACTGCTGATAATACTTTCTTTTCCTCCTTGTGAAGTAGTGTTGGGCTATGGGTATTCGCTCAAAATGATCTGTGCTTTCTCAGAGTAGTTATATAACATTGTGCAATACCATGAAATTGTAAATGAGATGTAATAATATACTATTACCTACTAGTTAAGTATCTGTTTCTTTTCATTGGTTGTTATCTTATTAAACTTCTTTAGCTATTTACCGTTTTTGTTTCTTTAGCTACATAATTCTTTATGTATAGCTATATGTTAGGCCTTGCTGAAACATCTTTCACTGAGAAATATTGCAAATATATTTTCCGGTAAAGCTAAGCACATGGCCCACCTCTTGTACTTATAATTTCACCGGCGGCACCCACAACCGTCAAACCGGAACACAGCAACAAACACGAGCATCACTGCTTGGCGGCAGAAATAGCTACGGTGGTAGTAGGTACTTCCCCGGCCGGTACTAGCCTTTTCACAGAGAGGTCTACTACTACTAAAGTTTTTATTAAATCCGTAATATTTGTAAGAAAACCTTGCAAACATGAGGATGACCGAACCGAAGTGTGTGCATATAATTCTTATAATGCATATTTCACAGACGGATCTCTCTTAGGAAGTTATCTAGCGAGTTGTCGCTTTCGTCACTAGTTTGCACCTTGCCGTATCCTTGGCACACGATCGACTCACAGCTATGACGTAGTCAGCGGCCGGGGCCGCCGCCGCCGCCGCGTGCTAAAGCAACAGTTAACCGTGACGACACGCTTTCAACGTTTTTGTGGCTTCACGGAATGTACAGCAGGATATCGATGACCTAATTACACGAAAATTCGGCCGATCTATCTGTTGTGTAATGCGCTGATTCTCTTGGTAATAAAAATGACTCAACTTATAAAACAGCGGCACTTTTTCAACTCTATAATGATGGTTTTTCCTTAAAAGATAAAAATTGCTATGAGAACATTTTATTATGACATCAATTTCAGTTTTGTCAATGACAAAACTCAAACAGAATAATTGAGCCTTGGTTATGAAACCAATTCATCTCTAAAATTCCAAAAAACCAATTCATCAATATAAAACTGCACAGTATCCCTAGACCCGAAGTAAAAGCGTTTTTACCAATATTTGAGCTACAGGTGAACAGGAGATGTAAAACTACTAACCCCATCAAGGTTTATTGATAATTTTCGGTTGACTTTTTTAGGTAGAAACCCTACGTCTCGATGGGGTTTCCAAACTTTTTTTTTATAATTAATGTGTGATCACAATCTTCATGTCCTCAACCCGCACAAATTTATATAACTTGGTATATTATTTACTTTAACCAGTTGATTCAATTATATCAACTAAGTAAGGTCAATACAGCAGGTGCTGCATCCACTCTCTTCTTTCACTGCCATCACAGTACTCACTCCTTTATTTACCCATGCCATCTTTCATTCAGTCCATCTTTATATTCTTTGGTCTGCCTCTACTTTTTTAACCCCGACCCGTTTATTCATTTATAAAAAAATTTTTGCGGCGAACAGTTATTTTTAAATTTATTACAAAATAAAGTCCTTATTTTAGTCCAAAGAATGTTAATTCATGGCGCCTGACTTTTCCGCGTTGTGCCGACACGGCCGCGGCCCACGACAAATAGTTTAGTAATTTTTGATTTACGCATTGTCAATAAAAGACGTCGCATTTCTCCAAGATTACTCACTCTGATCACGCTCCAGAATGTTCCTTCCTAAACGAAATCTGATAAACATTAACTTATTTGGAGATGGCTGTTGTAAGTTACGATAAAAACTCTTTGAACCTGTATTTATCTAGGTATGGTATTACTACGGTAGATTAGGTACATGAACATTTATTCCTATAGAAAATTAGAAGTAGGTAATGGTATTTACAAACTACATCATTATGATAGCGTGCGTTGCAAACGATCTAAAGATAACGTGACTGATCCACATCAGAACCAGTCGGAAGAGCCTCTAGACTCCCTGTCCTGTATATTATATACCATCGTGTCGTCTCTGTGTGCTGTGTGTCAAATAAAAACCTGCTTTTATTCCTTTGTATCCGAGATTTCCACATCTTGAGTCAAAACTTGAAGCCCTCGGACAGGAAGCTCTTATGAACCTACCTGATCAGCGATAGCTACAGTAACCTTTATTTACATATTATCTGAACAATGACTTACTATTGCAAATGACTGCGCCGTGTTTACTGAAAGGCGGGAGCAGAAATGGGTTATTCTATTTGCATGCATACTTGCGTAATTTTAATTTTATCGTCTACCCGTAGTGATCAAAAGATTCTTTGAAGGTTTGCTTGATAAAAACCCATGGCTATTCAATAACCGACTTGTAAACAAAATGCAGGAGTGAAATACGAGGAGTGTGGTCTGTGAGGGTCTGCGCCAGCGCTTGTAAATAACCGCCCATTCGGGTATTGCGTGGTGCTCTAAAACTACTTTTTATATAGGTATAAACCAATTAACATAGAAAATATGTACCTACTTGCTTATGGAACAAGCAGATGCCCTACCTAATGTTAAGTGGTAACTATCACCAATAATAAACAAAGTATGATGATGATTGATAGAAATTTTTAGGCACCTAAAGGCATCTGCCATTGCCTAACGATTTCCTACCTACTTTTTGCCCATATTTTTTATTTTTAATCTCACCAATATTCCAAATTCTATTGGGTTGCAATTAGAACTGAGTTAAGGCAGATGAAACATGATAAAATTATTTTTAATTTCTGCGACGCAAGTCCTTCAAACAAAATCGTTGTGGGGTAAACCAAACGGTGATCTACATAACCTCACCTACTTAATTCGATTAGAGGATCAAAGGATCCATTCATGACTTTGCCCGCCTGCAGTTCTAAATCGAGACTAAGGAAACTAGATTATAAACTACGATGCGTGTTTGCATAGAAGGATTCCCCAGTAAACCATGACTTCTTCAGAAGCGGTAGCCATCTTTTGACACTGAAAAATAACATTGCAAAATCATTACAGGAATATTTTTCAATTACCGCGGTAATCCAACGGTATTTTTTAGGTTTTAAAAACTACGGCAGATCACGATAATCTTTACAATTCGATCTGGACCAAATAACAGCAGGGTGCTTTTTTTTTATACAACATGCTTATGGGCCACCTCACGTTGAGTGGTTTGCATTGCCTTTAGTGCAGGATAAATCAGGACTGTATTTTCAAGCCTTCACTAGTCCTTACGGCCGTCATACACGGTCGCATTTTTCCTGAAAACTAACACTGAATATTCTCGGGATTACTCGTAAGTCCGGAAGGCAAAACCCGGGCAAGGCTTGTCCATGTACCTTTAGGTACATGTATGCCTGCCCTTTAGACCTAGAAGGTAATCAGTTAAAATACACAAGCATTAGCGATCATTTAGCTACCCATCTTGTTATTTTACAGACCAACGAACTCTATTTCTAAAAGTATGCCATTACAGCAATTCTTTCTATTTAGGTACTGTCCGTTTGACGTGGGTCTGAATCATGTCACACACCAATGGATTTTTCTTTACGATTTGCCAGTGCTCTGGGACGGTGAATTAAAACATACTAAAGGACCAGTTAGTATTCTAGTAGCGGTGATAGTGGTGGTGAAAATAATAAATATGAAACCAGTGAGCAAAGACAATAATAGACAACAAGACGTAAGGTTCTCGAGGCATCTTTATGCCCGAGGTTGAATGTTGTAAAGCATGGCTCTCAATATCAAGCTGTAAAACTTGAAAGCTGACATGAAAGACAGCGTTAGTCCACACTAGACTAAGTAACAGACCCACTAGACTAAACTACACCATTTTGAGAATTACAACAAAGTATCATTATTCTTCCTTCCTAATGGTATACCTACCGGTTTATATACAGGTGTTATAACTAATCACACCACGTAGGCAGATATCTACTGATTTTAATCACAATGTTAAAAAATGTCAAAACTGACGTCGTGCAACTGACGATTATGTTTATGAAATACTAGCGGTCCGTTCCGGCTTCGCGCGGGTTTTAGTAAGGATCCCTAATTTTTTTGAAATATAATATAGCCTATGTCACCCGGGGATAGTGTAGCTTCCTAGCGGTGAAAGAATTTTCAAACCGGTCCAGTAGTTTCGGAGCCTATTCAATGCAAACAAACAAACAATCAAATTTTCCTTTTTATAATATTAGTACAGATATAATGCCCAGGTGTAAAGGACAGTGCCTGTTTAACAATGTCTGATATCAGCATGTGATATGTCTTATCCTACGACTGTCTGTTAATAGTACTTCTCCAGTGTCAAGTGAATTTAATAAATACTTCATAATCAAGTCGAGTCACTAAAAAAAGTAAAGTCAAACATTTTCGTTCTAATCAGGATGCCACATAATACTTTAATTTTAACTGTTCACACTTGTGCTAAGACCTCAAGTAGGTAATATTACCATGATTCGATTGATCGGAAAGGCTTAAATATATTTTTTTTTGAAGCGGTCAATTGTAACACGGAAAAAAAAATTTGCTATAGTAGTAATACTACTATAGCCAATCATCCAAAAAACAGAGAACAGACTCCTACCGTGAGCACTTATAGCAGGATTGCAAACTGTCAGAAACGACACCAAAAGTACCGTTGGTATCGTGCATTGTTTTCCATTTTTTGTACTAGATTCCAGATTTGCATGAAGACGCCTTCGTATCCATTATTCGGGTCTGTTCGGGCCTGTTCGGATTGAGCTCACGGTACAGATAATTAAGGCAAATAAACGTTCCCCTTCAGAAATAAATGATACTTAGTGTTCTTAGACTACGACATGCCAGTTTCATAAAACAACGAAATTAGGTATCATTTACAAAGGTAATTTGTTTACAAACAGTTTAGGAATCAAATAGATTTATTTTGAAACTTGTTTGATTCTCAAACTATAAACAAACCAGAGAGTTACGACGACTAATCGCCCCCAACCCGTCTATCAAAATCAACACAAGATTCAATGTTTTCTAACACTATCTTGGTTCGACGTCCTTCAGCCAATCGGTTTGACGTCTCTCAGATGGTATGATGCATCTTTTATTTCTGGTTTGTTTGGGTGAGAGCTGTGATTTTTGACATCATTTGGTGGGAGTATCTACTTCTAAACAAACAACATGAAACAATAGTATTGCAAATAAAAACCAGAGGGGCTACCGTTAAACTCGGTGGTTCGCTTGATGAATTAATTACCCGTCAGTACCGTAAGCGTTTAACATTTAGCTATGCGTTTGATGTACAACATTATTGTATTACTAGCGGCCGCTCGCAGCTTTACCCGCGTGGCAGTTTTTTCCCGTTCCCGTTATTTATTCGGGATAAAAAGTAGCCTATATGTTAGTTCAAGTTATAATCTATGTTTATTCCAAATTTCATCCAAATCGGTCTTCTGGTTATAGCGTGAAAGAGTAACAAACATCCATCCAATCATCCATCCATCCATCCATCCATCCATCCATCCATCCATCCATCCATCCATCCATCCATCCATCCATCCATCCATCCATCCATCCATCCATCCATCCATCCATCCATCCATCCAACCATCCAGCCATCCATCCATCCATCCAGCCATCCATACTTACAAACTTTCACGCTTATAATATTAGTAGGATATAGGATGAGACCCGAATAGGCTCGAACAGGCCCGAACATACCCGAACAATGGATACGAGGGCATCTTTGCACAAATTCAGAAAATTGTCTTATAGCAAAAAAAAATCCAATACAATCATAGAGCACAAAAGCTGCGCATCGTTTTGACAGTTTGGAGTCTACGAACAAAAGCTGGCTGTGCGTTGTTTGTGTCTGTCAGTCGTGATAATGTTTAGGTATAAGTAGATTATTGCAGGCATTCTAAAGATGTGTAGATGACCTCATTTTATTACCTCATCGTGATTTTGAATGATTATGTTAAGGTGAAGGTAGTGAACGAAGGTAATGGATATATTTTTTTAGTTAATCAAGCTACTATCAAGTGAACAAGCGAGTTGACGGTAGCCCCCTGGTGTCGTGGTCAAGTCTTTTTGCGATTACTAAAGTGAATCGTTCCGTTTGGAAAGATCTGATAAATAATAGGCTCATAACGCATCACGCATTTGTCACCTAACTTGTCCAAACGAAACCATTCAGTTTAGAGCTTGAACCAAATGAATCACAATAAGATGTGATAGTACCACTCCTGTTATGTTGTCAATTAGATGTGTGATAGTGTAGGTACGTGCGCCCTTTTTTTGGAATTTTGAATCCCCAGTTACTAGGAAAAATAGAAAACTTTCTTGGCTTTTTTTCAGTAGCAACTATCAAGTATTACTGTAACCTGTTTTATTGCAAGTTCCCACGCAATGGCACGTGTCCCGTGCAAATACCAGATGGATTACTCATTTAATAAAATAAATTAAATAGTGTTTCTACAAGATTTACTACCGGAGAAGCTCTGGAAGGAATGTGGTGAACGTTTGTGATCTATTACGAAATGCCCTATCAAATCTAATCGGATACTGTGGTCAACTGGCTTTGATAAATCACAATTTCATTAAAATTTTTAGACAGATTCTGAGATATACATTTTCTATTGAAATCAATAATCCCCGCTGTTTCCGTTGCGGAGTTTAATTTTGAGAATTCCTTTAACGCACCAAAACGAATATACTCTGAAAAGTTCAAGCCTCTATAACCTTGGCTTAGGCTGTGCGTTTGCCTATGAAATACAATAGCAATAATGACGACCGATGTGGCGATGCGGGCGAATATCCGCCTGCGACGCAGGAGGTTGTGGATTCGATTCCCGCCTTGGGACAAATGTTTGTACGATTCGATTTATTCCGGTTGTTCTGGGAATTTCCTATGTACAATAAAACAAATACCTATGTATATAATGTATTGTATTAAGTATATCAGTCACCTAGTACCCATAACACAAGCTCTGCTTAGCTTGGCGCTAGATGATGCTGTGTGGATTGTCCAGCATTATTATTATTATATAATGCTGGACAATCCACACAGTAAAATTTTATTGATACGTGTTATCGTGATATCGTGATATCGACGTAATACGTACGATTTTGATTTTTTTCTTGTAATCAGAATCATGATGTTGTGTATGCGCAGTTTGAGTTTGAGGAAGTATTTTTATTACACCTGGTATAAGTATCTATGTTTTTGATTTTTGACGGACATCCTCCTGAAACACATAAGTGGTTTATGTCCACCAGTGGATTTCTTAGGCTGTTGATGATGTTCAATTTGGCCTTCAGCTTTCTTAGAAAACTCATTTTTTTGACCTTTGACCTTGAATAAAAAAAAATCCATACAGGGGAAAGATGGGGAACTTTCAAATTTTATTTTTAATCATATTTTAAACAATCATACTGATTTTCAGCTTGCTGGGAATTAATGCAACTTTACTCTTATTTTTTGGTTTAATTTGACCGGACTATGACTAACGGCACCCATTAGTGAACGCAGTCAAAACATTTACACCTGATTACTGTTTAAATAACAAACCTATTAATAGACAGTAGTTCAAAGATATTCATTGTGGAGCGGAAAGTCATGGAATGTACTTATTAGGTGAACTACACACTGAAGGTACCTAATACACACATATAAAACAGTCAGTGGAAGCATACAAAAACAGTCTTGTGATAAAAAAAAATACTGTATTGTATAAGTAAACCATTCTCCACGAACAGGCGCAGGCGAGTGATTTTGTTTTTCGATGCATACGATGCGAAATATTTTGATACCTAGATCTCGAGATATGTGACGTCAAAGATAAGCTAAGCTTTTTAAATTAAAGAAAAAAATTATTAAACAAGGCCTAAGCTCAGCCTTTTAATAACTCCGAATAACGGGCACCATTCTTCCTAAGAGCGTAACAGAACGCGTGTTTTTCACACTTCAGCCGATGCAATAGCAATACTGGTACTGTCGCTGGAAGTCAAAATTAAAACCACTTCCGAATTATCTGCAAGAAAATATCTTAGAAATAGTAGAAATGTTGCAACAAAGACATCTGAGCATGCGCTCAGCTCATTTAGATAAATAGTATAGGCGATGGACTTGAGACAACTGGAGGCATTTTCACATGAGTGCTTCCGTGTTTTAGATAGAAAATCCTTCATCTGAGTTGGCCAATAACAGCTCATGCTTGCAATTTGCTTTTCGCGAGACGGACATATTTTGGTCGGATTCGAAACCACAACCTTACTGCTTATGGATATTGTCTTGAGAGATCCAGCGCAGTATTAATTCGAATTCGTAAAACTTCTTGTCACAAATTTTAGTCATTTAACGTTTGTTGAAAACAAAACCGTTGTAGGTAGTGTAATAATTTAGTTCTCTGTCGCCTAGATGATTACCACAATTATTGTGTTTCTACTTCTAGAGTAAAATGTGTAATAAATATTTGCATGTTGGATTTTTCTGGTGAAGTGTGTGAATAAACTATTATATTTAAGTTCTCAACATTTTATTTCATTAGTATCAAAAGGCAGGATTGCTTATGATGCTGACAGTATACTAAAACAATAGGTACATTTTGTATCTGAACGAGACCAGTAAATTTGAACTGCTTCACCTAATTTGAGCATTTAAGGTGGAACAAGTCGTTACTATTTACAAACGCTGTAACTGAATATCTCTAAGATTTAGAACTAAATCTTTCGACGCTTGTAACTTTTAAGGTAATCTGATTTAGTGTAGAATATAGGGTAACGAGCCTAGATAACGGCAAGATAATTCAGTATCAAACTTAACTTCGGACGCACGTTAATAAATAGTAGATATATTTAGTTACAGCGTTTGTATGGAAAT
Source organism: Electrophaes corylata (assembly GCA_947095575.1). Classification (NCBI taxonomy): domain Eukaryota; kingdom Metazoa; phylum Arthropoda; class Insecta; order Lepidoptera; family Geometridae; genus Electrophaes; species Electrophaes corylata. The sequence goes on from OX352704.1 coordinate 13,494,801, forward strand.
AGTAACGACTTGTTCCACCTTAAAGCATTTGGGTACCTTACCCATATAATTTTCAGGTTGAGCCACCGCCAGTCACGGCATTACCCTGACTCAGATTCCAAGAACCAAGTTTTACAGGTTTCAGTGTTAGTTTGTATGGATTAGGGTTGACTCACTCTCTCGCTACCTACTACACTAACTAGCCCATAAGCTTATCATAGAATTCTTTTTATCGGTCATCACCTAGGTAACCTGTATATTATGTGCTTGGTATGTTTTCTGTCTTGCATCCATCAAGTCAGTTAGATATATTATCCTACTATACCTACCTAATATTATAAACGCGAAAGTTTGTAAGTATGGATGGATGGATGTTTGTTACTCTTTCACGCTCTAACCAGTGTACCAATTTGAATGAAATTTTAAATAAACATAGATTATAACTTGGATTAACATATAGGCTACTTTTTATCCCGAAAAAATAACGGGAACGGGAAAAACTGCCACGCGGGCGAAGCTGCGAGCGGCCGCTAGTATTAGATATATTCGTTATATTTATCGATCGATATGGACAGTATGCGTACCTACCTACCTCGAAAAACCTTTAAAAATGCGTGATCTACGAGTTACCACAACACCAAAAGTAGCGCTATAGCCTTGAGTCGTCATACCTAGTGCCGAATTAATCATCAACTGGCACCACTATGCTGCGAGGGTGGTATGTGGTTTCGCTACTGTAACTTAGTTCTATCATTTATTTCATTTGTGGAAGACTTTGGTAAAGTAGAGTAAAGGCCTTTGTATCTATTTTAGATGATTTATGATTTATACAGTGTGGGAGGCAGCATTTCCAAACGTGCCTCTATTTTCTATAAGAATATGGCTCACCTGATGTTAAGTGGTAACCATCACCAAAGGCATTGCATTGTAGGGTCACGCAAGTCAGGTACATGCCCTACGATGCACTACGCTGCATCCACCAACTTGAGGCATAGTGGAACACCACCATGCCTATGCCTGTGTTGTTTTTTCTCTGTAACGTCAGTGAAATGGTGGTGCGATACATATTGCTTTACTTAGTAATTCTTACTTGCTTAATAATAACTTGCAGGTAATTTCCCCGGCATTGCTGCCCTTGAAGCTGTATGCAGGTTTTTGTGACGAACGGGTAATTCCATATAGGAACCTATTCCCCTGCACTGATTGGCATACTTCCGGTTTAAATATAAAACTCTACGTGACTGTAATATGTTCTACGGTAAATTACAATAATTATTTATCTAATTTTCTTTCCGTTTAAAGGTTGCCTGGAAGAGATCGCTTTCAGCGATAAGGCCGCCCATTGTTTTACCTAATTATGTATATTTCCTGTATTATGTTTCTGTGTGGTGAACAATAAAGAGTTATCTATCTATACTTAATATTATAAAGAGGAAAGATTCGATTGTTTGTTTGTTTCTATTGAATAGACTCCGAAACTACTGGACCGATTTGAAATTTTTTTTCACAATCACATCGGATTCAAACCCACAAACTTAGGATTAGAAGGCGGAGTCACTCCCACTAGACAATAACCTCGTCATAATAAATAAGTAATGAGAAAACCATTTAGTTAATCCATAGCATCCATTTAGCAAATACACTTAGGTTACAAACAGTCATTGCGAACAACCCAATCATTCTTATGAATGAAATACCGATCTTCTCAACTGCTAATTGTTCATATTTCCTGCCAAGGAAAAAACTACTTTAGAAACCTGTATTCACAGTTAAATATCTCTTAAAGATTTTAATGTCTGGTTTGTGCTTGCATTTCATGCGATTTTCAAACGTTAACGGACGAGATAAGAGTGATGTTTGCATAAAGTTAGGATTGTGCTAGTGCGGTGAGACACGTGCCATAAGCGTGCGAATGTCATTGGTCTTGCTAGAAGTGGCGCATCTTTGAGTTCGTTTTTTTCTCATTGATAGACTGGCTTCTATCCTGGATTTGGCTTCCATCTCACTTGGTAGTAAATGACCATGAAGCAAGACGGTCTAAAAGACACCTAGGTATTCACTCTTGCTTTCCGGATGTGCCTCAACGGAAATGGGTAGGTAACTCACTTTACTTTTTTTTAATCGTTCTGCTGACGGTATCTAGTGAAAGTGACCCCACCTGATCCTAAGGCCGTAGGCTCAAATCCGGCCGTACACCAATGGATTTTTCCCTTCTAAAAATGTATGTGCTCTCAAACGGTGAAGGATTTTCCTTCACCGTTTCAATCGTGAGAAGATCAGTTAGTATTCTAGCAGCGGCGATGGGATTGCAAACTGTCACGTATTGAATAACAACTACTGCAAAATGTAGACCTACCTACCTAGAGGTATGTACCGTGCTTGGGATGAAAGTCGTGATGCTTTTTATTTTTCATAAATTGCGATCAACAAAAATGTTTAATAACTCAAGTTGTTCCTTGAGTGCCAATTTTCGATAGAATTCGTTGGGAAATGCGACCTGTAGGCTTATCGCCAGACAGCTGGACAAAAGCATTTTTGGCCAATCTCGAAACTGAGACGCTTCGCTCGCTTTGCTCGCTCGGTCAATTAGATATAGGAAAGTACTTACTTCAGACAGTAGGAATGCTGGTGACATTGATCTTACAAAACAATCGTGACGCAATCTTCCGCCGGTTCTCAGCTAGCAAGGTTGGGTGAAACTATCAACTAAACTGTGCTAAATGTATGTCAAAATAGTTCTATTATAGAAACTGTTGGTAACTCTTGGATCTATCAAGCATGTGCTGATGATGAACGCCATGTGTTCATGTGGCCGAGGGTTATCAACAGCCTGTAGAAGTCCATTGCTGGACATAGGCCTCTCCCATACGTTTTCAGGAAGAGCGATTTTGAGCCCTTTCCATCCATCGACTTCCCGCGATCCTAAAAATGCCCAGTCCATCGTCGGATAGGAGGGCCGAGGCTACGTATGGTGGTTTTTGAAGGATCAGGCTAAATCCTGCTAAACCAGGGGTGATTTTTCAGGGTTGGAAGTTAGGTTTTATAAAATAGATGTTATTTCTATACCTACCCAACATCGGTTCTTTCACCCGGAACACTGCTTACGTAAGTATAACTTGCACCTTGGCAAGACTGTTTAGTTCTAAGACAAGATAGTGATCGAGTATGTGTACGCTCTTGCATCAGACTGTGAAAGTGATTCTGAGAACCTGATGTCACTCATCGAAAGATCCGAGCAATTTGTATGAGGAAAACATTATAATATCCAACGGTTATTCATTTTTATAAAAGAAAGTAAAAAGTAAACTCACAACACTTTGTTTTAGATCGTTAGAGGACATGTTTTAGGAGACAATTTTGGTAAATTTTCTCCCCTTCCTTGGTGAGATGTCGTGAGATGGTGTAGTATTATTTCCAATCAAATTACGATTAATAATTAATTATTTTTGAATTATTAAACTGCGATTTATTATTATTTATGTTTATGATTCAGTCATAACTTAGTGGAGAAATAATTTTTACTTAATAAACCCTAAAAAAACCGTGATATCGGCCGAGACCACCCTCTCCCCCACGTGTTGACCCCCTCCCCCCTAAACACTTTATGGAGGCCCCCTTACACATCACGCTATAATAATCAAAACACAAAAACAAAGGTACATCGAATCTTTGTCCTCACAAAAAACGCCCCTGCAAGGAATTACTGCAGTTGAAGGTAATGAGATGAAGGCCTTTTTACAGATTACTAATTATAATGATGCTAGTTGGTGCCTGAGGCTTTCCAACGAGGCATAAAGTGAAGCTCCATCAGATATCTCATATTATTATCATTGAGATCTGCACAAGAGTTTGGGAAAAACTCACTACAATTGGTTTTCTTATAAATCGAAGAGAGCAGTGCACGTTTCGATACGGTTTAGATAATTAGCACGTACACAGATAATGAGACTGTGAACCATTTATTCTTTATCTATCTGAGTAGATGACAATCCGGGTAATACCCCTGACAACTATAGGCAAAAACTATGAACAAAGCCACACAGCTCAGTTCGTAGTAACCCTGCTTTCTGTGCTGTAGGTGGTGGGTTCGATTCCCACCGAGAACAAACATTTGTATGATGAATATAAATGTTTGTTCTGTGTCTGGGTGTTATATTGTATTCTAAGTATGTATTTACAAAAAAAAAGTAAATAAGTATTCTATCAGTCATCTGGTTCCCATAGTACAAGCTATGCTTAGTTTGGTGCTAGATGATGTTGTGTTAAAATGTCCACAAATATATATATATATATATATATATTGTATATATAAAGGGTCGATACGCTCGTCTCCATGCCCAAATATGACAATAGGTAGACGTGGTAAAATCCATGAGTTCTATATGGTAGAGACGGTTGAGTAAAATACTAAATCAGCATATAACAATAGAAAGCATAAAATAAAATTAGGCTAGGAGGGCGTCCTGGCAGGCGGCGACGGACTTGCAACCTGTCACGTATGGAATACCAACAACTGCAAAATGTGTGAATGTACCAAATGTGATATCTGGACGTGCCTCTGACTAACTCCCTTAGACATCTTCGAAGAAACTCGAGTAAGTACTTGGTACTAAGAGATCTGTGGAGATATCTACCGTGCTTGGCAATTAAAGTCGTGATACTATTTCTTTTCACCACACTTTTTTTCAGTTGCTCAGTCTGTATGGGTGAGTTTTTCTGAAAGCTCCATTTCACACGGTTCTCAGAATTAGTCAGATCATAGGATCATCTACTCCCACCAGACTATTTTGGGTGAGACAGTTGGGCGTCAACTCGACACCCATCAATAGTTACATACTTGATCTCGTCATTGTGTCATGCATGACTGAATGATATAATCCAGTATTTTAAGATTTGTTTTGTAGGTTAACCTTCGTGGTGACGTTCGGAAATTGGAAGATTAATAAGATTAGTAGCAGTAAAGGTATTATGGCAGGAAAATTTAAAAAAGTAATTATGTAGGTAGTTGGTTTATTTTTTTATCTGTATTGATATCCAGCGGTACTGTATGGTTACATGTAGCATATTATGCTCTGCTTTTTTTGTTCAACTTGCTGATGGTACAAGTAGATGACCCACCTGATGTTAAGGAGGTGGTATCCGCCAACGAGAGGTTTTCTCCGTGTTATTTCTCTTTGATGAGTGAGTATAAATGTCCAAAAAAAATATATATAGCTTATTAAAGACTAAATTTTAATTTGAACAATTGAAATAATTCTAACTATATTATTACTATATGAAAAAAATATCCAAAGTGAAGCAATTTTTATTTTAAATTTGGTTATTTCTTCTAAACGGTATTGATTTTTAGTATTTTTTTTTCACACAAATATCTGTCAAAGTATTTATCACAAAGTAAACAATTGGCAGTTCAAACTAATAATTCATTAGGCTACAAATAATTATTTCTTGAATGCGATATGAAATGGAATGCGCGCGGGTGCCCTTGCGGGCGACGGGCGGCAGTGCAACTCAGTATGGACAGACTCCTCAAGGTCGTTGGCGAGTACCACCGCCTTAAGTGGTTACCATCGCCTACAACAAAGCGTTGCATAGTAGGTAACGCTCGTTAGGAACGTGCCCTACAATGCACTGCTAAGCATTTATCAACTTGAGATACACATGTTAATCCCCATGTGCCTGTAATTTCACCGGCACACATACCTTTCAAACCGGAACACAGCAAACTGCTTGGCGGTAGAAATAGGTGTGGTGCTAGTACTTCCCCGGACGATTTCTTCACTAAAAGCTCTACTAATACTAAAACAAAGATATTGAACTTTCTATAGCGCAATTGGTTAGTGCATTCTCGTATCAAGGGTAGGGTATATTTTTTGTAATGATATTATTTTCTCGCCAAACAGCGATGTTGTGCTTCGGTAGGAAGGGTGCGGTTGACGGTGAAATTACAGATCTATCTGGTCTTAGGTTGATGGACACAGGTTATTGCATCGAGATGTCTTTCCTAAAACTTACTTAAACACTCCCAGTTGCCGTATGATCCTGCCGTGAGCACAAGACGTAGATCCGATGAATGGTTTCCCCTGCGTCGCTCCGCCACCGCGTCGCTCATGAATAACTATTGTTATGCTAATTTAAAATTATGCTAATTATTGCCTCGGCGTCGCTAATAGCAAAAGTACACTCAGCCTTCAAAATCAAAATACTTAATCGTTTTAAAATATTTATTTGTCGAATAAAATCACAGTAAATACAGCTATTTATTACAATCTAACATTACAAAAGAACATAAAATATTTTTACTACCTACAAACTTATAAATAAAATGACATTCATAAACAAAACAAAGTGTAAATATTAAAAAAAAAATAACTTCTTTCTTATATATTTTTCAAAAAATTTTTTGGTTCACTATGTATGTTACATAGGTTTCAATATTACCAAAGGAACTTAAAAAAACGATTTTCCTAGTTCTTACATGTATAGGCTAGATACTATCTAAATATTGTCGCAACTAACGTACGTACAATCCACGGAAAACGTGAAATTAAAATTTTGAGACGACTGTACCGATGGCCTTGAGGCGAGCGAGCCAAGAAGCGACGCGGTGGCAGAGCGACGCAGGGGAAACCATTCGATCCTAAGGTCTGTAAGACAGAGCCCCGTAGAACTGCTCTTGCGGGTCGGCATAGCCTTCATATTAGCTCAATGCTATACAATAGAGCCAACCTTCTTCATAACATTTATCCTCTTACCTTTCAAAAATGCAAGACAAAACTATTACCTTGGCTTCAATCTCTATCCTATGATGAGACCGAGGATTTAATGAGAGTTATTACCTAACCACTTCTTTTTTACTTGACAATCACTCACTGCACACTTGCTTTTTTGTATGGAATGTGCGCGGAAGCATTCCTGTGAACCCCAGACTCTTAAGAGACTGGTGGTATCAGGTTGCCCCGCGCTTACACTCCGTGCACATACCCTCCTCTCATTCACCCCCCCCACACACACACACACCCCACACACCCCCCCACACCTCCCACACGCAACACACACATACACACACACCCCCCCATTTACTTTAGTTCTAGATATTTGTAGAGTATTTTTTTTTTTTTTTTTTTTTTTTTTTTTTCGCTGGTCCCTCTAACATAATCAGAGTCCTTATATATCGTTCTATAGTTATTTACTCCGTTTAAAAATACTTATTTTGTATTGTGTATTATTATCTTTACTTTTATGCTCAATAATTTATTATCTCGTGAGAATGTATTCCCTTACTGTTTCGCTATATATGTATTATGTTGTATCTAAATGGTGCTAAGTTTACTAAATTTGTGCAATATCTAATTTTGTTACAGACTGAATTTATATTTTACTTTTTCTTATATACAAGAAGAAAACTAGGATAACTTAAATCTATTTGCATTATTTAACAGGTTTTACTTAATATTAATAAAACTATGTCTATTATCTACTGTTTTCTTAATATTATCTAAAACTAAGCTTATTGTCTACATTTTTTATTTGTTTTTGTTGTTTTTGTGGTTATTTTACTTATATTTCATCTACTTTATTACTAAACTACACTGTGTTTTACTTATTCTATTTATCAATATAAATTAGCTGGTTGTTATATATATATACCAATATATAAATCCAACAAGACTTATGTACTATTTCTATTTAAATTATTTGCTAACTTGTTTATATTTTTAATACTACACTACAGTTAGTGACCATTGTTGTTTTTGGTTTGTCCAAGACATAGAAATTTCCACCGAGTGTTCTGTTTTTCACCTTTCAGGGATAAACGGAAGACCATGATTAACATGGTCTAGGCCGTTTATTTGGACAGCTACTTTTTCTCGTCGGTGGTTTTGTCTGGAGCTGCCCTATCGATGGTAGGCTATGGAGGCCCTAGCCAGTGCGTCCCACTTCCTCCTGATCATGCACTCCAAGCTGAAGGCATTGTGGTCTACCTTCTCAGCCTTGGCGTGCATGCAGTTGCAGCAGGAAGGAGCCGCACCTGCCAGCCAGTCCGCGCACTCCGTCCTCATGTGAGGTCCCCCGCAGTGGCTGCATTTGACAGTGGTCTCCACGCAGAACCGTCGACCATGGCCGTAGCCGAGGCACAGCGAGCACTGTACCAGTGGCGACTGGTCAGCCACCTTGACTCGCTGTAGGTCTATTACGACGGTCCCAGCGTGGACCAGACGCTGCCAAACTCCGGGGGACACCCTCATGATAACGTGTTGCGTTTGGTTATTTTTAGTCTTCCTCTTGTACATAACCTCTATTTTATTTTCTATCCGGTCTAGGTTTTCAAGTATTCCTTCATTTTGTATCCAGATAGCGTCGAGGATATCTTGGTCGCTATTGTGCGTGAAAACATTCTTCAGGATTACCAGCGGGTCCTTGTTTTTCATTTCTTCTACAGTTAGGTACTCTTCTGCTCTCTTTAGCCTTTCCTTAACTTGCTGTCTTTCTTCTTCTGTCTTGCACCCCACAATAACCTTCCTGTCCTTTGCTTTTCGGATCCGTTCCACAGATATTCCTCCTTCCTTTGCATTAATCGTTTCCCTTATTCTCTTCAATATGTCGTCTCCTCTTTCCTGGTCGTCCTTGGCAGTAACCACTACGGAGTATAGCGCGGTCTGCTCCGGTAGTTGCCTAACGGGATGCGCCGCTGCTACACTCGCGTAAGTCTGCTTTTCTATTCTATCCTGTTGCAATTCCAATTTTTCCTGTAACATTTTCATCCTCTCATTATTTTCACTAATGAGAGTTGAATGTTCTTCCATTTTCTTCATCAATACGTTTTCAATCTTCTCATTTTCACTGTCTGGTTCCTTTTCCTTTTCTATTTTCCTTTCCTTTTCAGGTTCACTCGAATCCTTCTTTCCTTGTTCTCTCTCAAGTTCCGATTCCTTCACCAGCTGGTACAGTCTTTCGATTGCTTGTAATACCTCTGTTTTGATCTCCGTTTTGATGTTACGAGAGTTGCCGAGGTTTAGTTTGGCCTTAGTAAGACAAGCTTTCGCTTCCGCTAGCCGGCTGGTGTATTTTGGTTGCGTCGGTGGACTTCCCGAAGCTTCAGCTGGCACTCTTGTCACCACTCTACTCCCTTGCGAGAGTACCTTTTTCGGCTTCTGGATTTCCACCGGCGCAGCCTTTTTTGGGGTGGTTGGGGTAATTGGGTCTGTTCTTCCAGACTCCCATTCCCCAATACTTCTTCGCACAGTTTTGTTCATTTCGCACTCCTGCATAACTGGCGATATCGAGCTCCGAGAAGCTTCGTTCGAAGGCTTTGCTCGTTTTGCAGGTGTGCGAATACCAAACATTTTAAGGCTTAGTCAGAGGGACACTTAACAATCAAACTTAAAACTAATAAAAATAAAGTGTAAAATTTATTTGTCAGTTTGTAAATATAAATCTATAGTACTTAATTCTAACTCTAACCTAATAAATAAAATGTTCCTGGTAAGAACTTTGGTCCCCGTCACGGGCGCTGAGGTAACTACCTGTTTTCAGGTAGATAAAAGGACTTTACGGCAAAAAACCATAAAGTCTTAGTCAAATTTTTAAACAGTCCTTGTGGAGTCTGTCCGTTACAACCAGCAAAAAGCCTATTAACGCACGAGTATTTTGCTCAAAACCGTGTCTAAAAATATGGTCAACTTTAAAAGTTATGGCTGTTTAAAAAATCACCCAAAACACACTAAAATTACAAAAAATACCGGAAAATTGCAGTTTCTCGAAAATTCTTCTATGACAAGTGAATACGTGCACTCGCTCAGTAACTAGAGCGCGGCGAGCCGCTTTTTATGATGTACTACACGGCTATATTCACTTTAAGTTGGAGTCAAGAAAAATCTTTTATCGTTTTTTCCTTAAACAAAATGTCGTTTTCGAGTGCAAAACGGTCAATAATTTGACTTTTTACTATCGAAACGACACTCTGCAGCTGGGAAAACAACCGATGCAATAGACTACAATTTTAGAAATAAACAGAAGCTAATAATTTGGAATACAGAATTTATAAAGCCGAAAATTAATGAAAATTTTATAAGTTTTTAAACAAAAAATGCTCAAAACGTCGAAAAGTCAAAATTTATGTATAAACGATGGGTCGTAACAGAATACGATCGTAATATGGGCACCGAGACGCTTAATTTGATAGGTCGCACGCGACTGTATGTCAATAAAATAATTTCAGTTTTTATCATTTGTAGAGTATTGTTAGTACATAGTTTATGATAATTTTGTATAAATTAGTTTATTTTTTCCTCTTTATTTTTATTTTTTTTATGTTAACGTAGGCAACGTACTTTAGTGTATTAAGGAACAATTGTACCTAGTTTAAGGAGGCGGGCGTTGATAACTGCGACACAGTCTAACGACTACTGTAGTTATCATCGTTTTCCCATACATACTAAACCACTGTTAAAGTTCCGAAATAAACATTTATTATTATTATTATTATTATAAAACTCTGTTAAAGATGCATCAAGTGTAACATCTGCTTATTTCATCAGCAAGAACAACGCAGAGGAAATCAACTAAGAGTTGAAAGGTTTACAAATTACCCTTGAATCAAGCTATAAGTTTCTTGTTTGTTCTTTTAGGCTTGGTCGCAAGGAACCAGCTTCACCCAGCCCTAAGGCCATTCATGATGATCCCTGGATATTACTAAATGCTCTTTTACTTTGACCTCACATATTTTTAATTCACAAAATCCCATTTCTCAAAAATTCATAGTTGCAAATAGGTGCGAAAATTACCTGATATTCTGGAAGCTTGATTTACCTCGAATTTGTTATAAAACCTTGGTTGGTTAGTCATGGCATTGTTCTTGTAATAGTTTGTTTTAGTCACGTGAAGCTCAGCCACGCGTTGTGACGTAGTTTTATGACGAAATGAAAGTGTGCTTGCAGAAGAATGTACCTACTAGCTTATTCCGTTTCCAAGCTGGTAAGTTTGTACCACAGAAAATTTATTGTAACTTAATTGTATCTTTAGGTACTAAGTAATAATAATACTAATATTATAAAGAGGAAAGATTTGATTGTTTGTTTGCATTGAATAGGCTTCGAAACTACGTGACCAATTTGAAAAACCCTTTCACCGTTGGGAAGCTACACTATCTCCGGGTGAAATAGGCAGGGTGACATATTTTCAAAAAAATTAGGGATCCTTACTAAAACCCGTGCGAAGCCAGGACGCGCCGCTAGTATTGTATAAAAAGGTAAACAAGTTCCTCAGATTACGCCAAACTGTGACAGTTTAGGTTGCCGTGGCAGTCCTGACTTACAATAGCAGGGGTCATTACCATCCATACGTCGTAAGGGAACGCACTAGGACTAAGAGATGTGCAGCAGCATCACAATCAACTCAAAGTCAAAGTCAAAAATAATTTATTCAGTAATATCCACAGGGATCATCTTGAAACGTCTTAAATCTAGGTGAATCTAAGCGCCAGTTCCTCGCGACCAAGCCTAGAAGAATAAATACTAAATTGAGAAGAATATTACTGAATACTAAACACCGACACTGTGGTCATCAATCCGCCTGCTAAGCGTGAAGACTATGGCAAATCCTCCGTGAATATGAAGGGAAGGAGGTTTATGTCCAGCAGTGGGTTTATATAGGCTAAAGACGTGACGACCCAAAGGTATTTTTAATGCATTTGGTATGTATCCATTTTTTGAAAAATCTCTAAGTTACATCCAATTTAGCTGTTGCTATGCGTTTTTTTTAATAAAAACGTGATTTTATTTATAAATCACATGTGGATAAGTATTATACTCGCCTTTGAACTCATAATGAGTCAGCTATGCAGATTGTAATGTAGTGTGGTGTAATTCCGAAAAATATCTTGATAAGTAGCGGTACCTATAGAAATTTGACTTGACTTGCCGATAACCTTATGACATAACAGTCTAAACCCAAAACACGAATATTTTATTATGAGCCTGCAGGTGTACTCTTAGACACGATTAACGAAGTTTCTTATTGTCGTTTAGAGATACACTACGCGGCATGTCAGACATTGACTTGACTGTGGAACGACTACCGATTGAAACCTTCCATGGCCAGTTTGGATGGGTTATTCCCGTTGAGTTACACCCTTTCAGTCACACTGTGACACAATGGGACGAAAAAGTTTCGTTGAGTTACACCTGTTACACATTGCGACTTTTATTTTCCCATTGAGTTACACTGTTACCCAACGGGGAAAAAAAAGTGGCGTTGTATCACAGGGGTGACTGAATGGGAATAAATAAATAAAATATGTCGCGTTAAGTCACACTAATTAATTAAAGTTAAATTCTTAAATTCTTTATTGTACACAAAATGTTTACAAAATGGTGAACACAAAAAACATGTACAAAAGCGAGCTTAATAAATATTTTCTATTTCTATTTCTATTTCTATTTCTATTTAATACTAAAAAGAGTTTTCTTAAAAAAAATTATATGAACTTTATTAATAAAATTTTAAATGAATTTGTTAATTCTTGAAACATTTTATTATTTGTAGAGAATTATCATTTTATTCTATGAGTATGTGTTTCTAATAATTATTATTGAAAATTTTAAGAGTTAATTATTTGGACATTTTTACACACATTTTATTTATTTTCATCGTGGCAACCTTAAATATCTGTTTTTCTCTGCAATGGCAACCTTTAAATCTACTCAATATCTAATAGTACCTACTCATTATCTTAGTATATTTATTTTCATCAATAAAACTGTTTTATTTTTATACTTTTGTAATCAGGTGTGGCTTATTGGGAAAAAAAAGTTTCGTTGAGTTACAGTGTTACTCAACGGGCACGTTTTCTACCCATTGTGTCACACCCTCGGTATCAGTGTAACTGAATGGGAATAAAAAATTCCCGTTGAGTAACACTGTAACTCAACGAAACTTTTTCGTCCCATTGTGTCACAGTGTGACTGAAAGGGTGTAACTCAACGGGAATAACCCGTTTGGATGACAGCGGACAGCTAGGTATAGGAAACGACCACCACAAAGAAATCTGGTCGATCGTCGCCTACCTGGGTTTGTCCTCTGTGTAACACTAAACCAAAATGTGGTAATAAAGACAACACTCCATTGCGTTCACAGAGTAATGTCACCAACAGACCTCTCAAGAGTAGTGTTGCATTCGCCCCCTAAGGGTGACTGTGCACTGAGTCGTAAGGACGTCAGAGAAGTAGTGCAAGATTTATTTATCACAGAAATGGAGAATCTTTTTACTCGCCTTGGTCAGCAAATCAGATCCTCGATAGCTGCTGAACTGGCCCCAATTAAGAAAGAAATGTCGGAGTTAAGGTCAACTATCGAATTTCTTAATGAACAATATGAAGATGTTATCGCGAATCAAAACGGAGTAGCTGAGGAATTAAAAGAAATCCACAAGGAAAATGCTTCTTTACGTAAGGAAAATATGAATTTATCTGCCAAAATAACTGAACTGGAACAGTACGCAAGAGGAAGTAACGTTGAGATCCAGTGTGTACCGGAGAAGAATAGTGAAAACGTAATTAGCATTGTCCGAAAAATAAGTAATACTATCAACTGCGAAATCAAAGATGACAACATCCTGAGGTCCTGAGGTGAGTTGAGATCCAAAAAGTGCAAGGCCCCGGTCCATCGTGGTCCAGTTTAACTCGGCAAGGGTTCGTGATACATTTTTGGCATCATCCATTAAGTTTAATAAATCAAACCCAACTAACAAGCTCAATAGTTCGCACATTGGGCTGACTGGTGAAAAGACTCCAGTGTTCGTCGTGGAACATCTTTCTGCTTCGAATAAAGCACTTCACTCGGCGGCCAGGCTGGCAGCTAAGGAGAAAGGCTACCAATTTGTTTGGGTGCGCAATGGACGGATCTACATGAGAAAAACCGAAACATCAGATCATAAAATCATTAAGAACTTGTTAACACTAAGCAAGTTAGATTAGTCTGAGTAACCATTTTTTTTTATTTTTCTTAAATAACCTACTATTACCTACCGTTACCTATTTTTTTTTGCCATGTTTGGCTTTGACTATTATTTGGATTTTCTATTTTGTTCCTTTTCTCTTAAGAAGTACCTTACCAGTTGTTACAAAACAAATCACCTCTTCTAAGAAGTTCTTACTACCTACTTATTTTGAAGCACCCAATGCATTTTTTTTTTGAGAACCTTATTTATTGCTTGTAATAGAAACGCCCACATTTAACCAAGATTACTGTGCATGCTGTGTTTGCCTGTAATTGGTTTCTCATGTAGCTTAAGACATTAAAGTTTGTTATTTTATGCTGTAATCATGTGTAAACTGTTGGCAAACCTAATAAATAAAATAAAATAGAGAACAGGCATATACATATACATATCATATAGATACAGCCTCATTCTCCGTTCCCCTCTGCAAAATAGAATGAGGGAGCCTGTCGAGATCCGTTATTAGTTTATTTTGACAGCCGTCACAGCTCAGTTCGTAGTAGTTCTGCCTTTTGCGCTGAAGGTAGTTGGTTCGATCCCCAATTAGAACAAACATTTGTGTGATGAACGTAGATGTTTGTTCTGTGTCTAGGTGTTATAATGTATTCTAAGTATGTATTTACAAAAATCTGCTAATAGGACGTTACGTAAATGTGTGTCAGTATTTATTTATGACTAGCGGCCACTCGCAGCTTCGCCCGCGTGGCAGTTTTTTCCCGTTCCCGTTATATTTTCGGGATACAAAGTATATGTGAACCTAAGTTATAATCTATGTTTATTCCAAATTTTATCCAAATCGGTCTACTGGTTAGAGCATGAAAGAGTAACAAACATCCATCCATATTTACAAACTTTCGCGTTTATAATATTAGTAAGTAGGATTAAAACCAATAATCGGTCTCTCCTACCACAACACCTGCTCAAGGGGCTAGCCTAACTTAATAGAGCAACAGACTCTACCTCTATGTAGGCAAGGCCACCATGACTAAGCAGCAGCCTTACGGCAAAACGTAACTTGTTTCGACTTGCGTGTCACCACTGGGTATTAGTAGGGTAGGTACGGTGGATATCCGCCTGATAAGAGGCGTTACAAATCAACTCGTTGCTAAGTGTCCGTATGCGACACGACCTTCTTACGTCATTTACAGTCACAGACAGATAACTAGGTATTTGAACTCATACATCAGTTTGTCACGCGTTTATTTTTATATACCTATTCAAAGACATGAATGCTAAGGTGAAGATTAAATTAGGTACCTAATTAAATGAAGTGAACTTGGGGAACTGGTATTTATAGGCCAAATAAAAGATCTACCGCGTGGCTCTGATATTTCTACTCTGTGGTTCTATCATTAGATGAAAGGAACTTCTTAAAATAGTTCATTGATATAGGTGTAAATTTGCGGAAGTATAAAATAGACGATACATACCTAATGTACAGTGTTCCGCAACTTCAATCCCTAAAACTTCAAAAAAAGCCTATATTTGCAACTGTAGAAGTGGCAAATATAGACTTAAAATTTTTAGCACCTGTAATAACTCTTTAAATTCTACAAAGGGGTCCAGGGGGGGTTGACGTTTGTATTAAAATTGTTTCAGCAAGCGAAGTCAAGCGCTGTTTTATGATCATCATCAACCATTGCTATCCTACAGCTGGACGTACCTATAGGTATTTCCCAAGGTTCGCCACTGAGCCCGTCTCTTCTCATCCATTACTCGTCGTTCAATCTTACCGGAACTTTTCTTTTCTTCAATACAAGTTCTATGTTAAAATGTATTACATTAACCTAGTCACTGAAAACTGAGTTTCAACGAGTAGGGAGGTAGTTTTACCTCGGAGTTTGGTAGGTACTTATGTACTTATACAGTATAAACACACCATGAGAGATGAGTAAATTTCTCATGAATATGTCATCGACCTATCAGTTTATGTAGTTCCAGGTAGGTTTTTGGAAATACAATGCCCGCATCAAGAACACGTTGCGATGTCGTGACGTCATTTCGCTGAGGCTTTCCATCCGGTTAGACCTTCAGGGTAATTTTATGAAGTCATTAAAAGGCTTGGCTTGCTCGAGAATTTTTATAATTTCCCACCTGTTTTACCTGTCTATATAACACAAAACATAACAATTATAATCGGCTAAGGGAAGTTTTGGACGTTTACACATTTTGGAACTGACAGTTTTGATCTATCTAAGACATCTCGCGACTTACAATTTCACGGACATGTTGGAGTCTGCTAATACATACCACAGTAGGTATACCTGTGACTCTAGCGCCTAGCAGGCAACGTACAGTTATCTGGAACACCCACCGGAATGAAGACCGTAGAAATTGTAAAATTTGTAGATTGTAGACTTGATGTATGCTCCAGCAAGGCTGTGAACAGGTTTGGTTCTTGAATATATGCTCAATACTCTAGACGAGGAAAGCCAGAAGTGTGGATTGTACATGAACGCAAATAAGACATTCGCTATGACAAATGACGTGGAATACCCTATTGCAGTCCAGTCAAGAAATATAGAGTATGTGGAAGAATATCCATACTTAGGGAGAATCATTTCGTTCCATGATACTACACCCCGAGAAGCAGAGAGACACATTAAGAAGGCATGGAGTGCATATTGGTCGCTTAAAGAAGTGTTTAAGTCAAAAATATCGATTAAACTAAAAAAGAAAGCAATGGACACCATAGTCTTACCGACGCTACTCTACGGATGTCAAAGCTGGGCTCTTAATAAAAGCACCATCCACAAAATTCAGGTTTTCCAAAGAGCGGCTGAGAGAAGCATGTTGGGACTGAAACTCAGTGACAGAAAGAAAAACAGCGACATACGAAATACAACCAAACTAATCGACGCTGCAGAAATGGCATTTAAATTTAAGTGGCGATGGGCTGGACATATAGCGCGAACACTGGATGGAAGATGGGGTGAAAAAATAATTCACTGGTACCCCAGGAACAACGTCCGCGGGGAAGGCCAAAACGTCGATGGCGCGATGACATTATGGGCATAGCTGGTGCTACCTGGACACGTTTAGCCCAACAAAGAACTGTCTGGAAAGGGTTGGAGGAGGCCTATGCTCAAAATTGGGCAGCCCTACAATAAAGAAAAATAAAATATATATATTCATTAATAAATAATAAACAATTAAGTGATTAAATAAGTGATAAATGTATGGTTTTGAATATTATTATTATTTTTAAATGAATTTTGTTAATATTGAATTTTATGTGTATGGGAATAAATGGCTTTTATTATTATTATTATTAGACTTGATGTAACTTTCCTCGATGGTGTAATGACCTTAGTACCGATTGTCGATAAGACAGTTAAAGTCAGTAGGTCCTTAAATAAGTAGTATAGTAGGTAAGAATCGTTCCTTCCTGGAAACGTGTGGGGGGAGGCCTATGTCCAGCAGTGGACTTCTATAGGCTGATGATGATGATGATGGATGATATCAGTCATCTCGTCAGTCAGCTAGTCATCAACACAAGCTTAGCTTAGTTTGGAGCTAGATGATGCTGTGTGGATTGTCCAGCATTATTTATTTATTATTTATAACCTAGGTAGGTATAATACTCTAACGTGAGACCAATATGAAAGTAACGAACTGTAAGTAAGTGTGCATACAATCTCAATGCTGCCGACTGTATAATCTGTGTCTAAATATTTACTGGTAAAAATAATCTAGCAAAAATGTGTAAAGACGTAAATAGCACACGGAAATTAAATAATGATTCACTTCACCTGATTTAGAACATTGAAAACATGCCTACTGCTAACGATCTTCCACTTTGATACCTACTCATTTCTTTCTTGTTTCACGATAATTCTTACTGCACCTAGGCACAGATTAGATAAGTAAGGACCTAGGTAAGGTACCTACCTGGGATTGGAATTCCGTCCCAGACTAAATGTGGAAGTAGTGGGTGGGTGGGTAGTTGGCAAGATATGTGTAGGTCGGTGCCCTACCTAGTAAGTTCGTTACGATCTAGCTGTGGTGGTAATTACTTACTGAAAAAAAACATGAACCCTGATGACGAAGTTTTAGGCCATGGGCCGAGCAGTACCTAGGTAGATAATGATGAAAATGTCACTATATAATAAATTATCGACCACCCATTTGCAAATGGTAGTAAGTTCAGCGGCGATGAACGCAGTTAGAGCACACACAACGCAGTTAGACGCGACGCATGTCTAAGGTGGTAGTTAAGTAGGTACCTAGCTAGGCACATGTCGTAGGAACGTAGGTAACCGGCTAGGTAGGTAGGTATGTACCTACCTACTAGGTATATCTAAATCTAGCTACCTACTTGGTTACATCTAATGTAACTTGGAAAACGATTGCTTTTAAACTTCTAACTTCAACTAAGTACCTAACCTAGCTGGAAGAAAGTTTTTATATTCAAGTTTTTACTCAGATACCTACAGATAAAGTTCTGCGTCCAACATTGTACTACATTTTTTTGTACTAAACATTTCAAACAGCGTAACAGCGACATCTAGCCGTCAACTAAGTAAAGCAGCTCGTTTTTTTTTAAACTGCTACGTGTAAATAAAAGCAAAGGTCAAAAAAATAATATTATGAATCAACAAAATCATAAAATTGTGAAAAAAGGGATCAAGTTCAATACAAACCACGACGTTCAGGGTTAATGGTGCTGCCGCTGGAAGAGTTATTTTATCAGTGAGTGAAACTGACAGTTACAAACGCTAAGGATATGGCCAAAGGAACATGTATCCAAACACATGTTGTGCAGTACTCTGTACTCTTTTTACAGATTCTCTACACGTCAACAAAACGTCAATCATGAAATGAAATCAGAAATGAATAAACCTGTGTTTTTTGCTAAAATGTTCTGTATTTATCGCTAAAAGACGTTGTCTCAGTAATTTGGTGCATATAACTTAATTTACAGAAACGTGGGCTTTCATTTTATGCATAAAAGTGGTACACAACATTCCGTATACTTTGTAAGCTAATGTATTGAAATAGGCCTAAACTTATCAGAAAATGGGTGAGTTGGTTTTCCATCATTTAACGTATTTTACCAGATGTTTCAGTGTTGTGTCTAATGTTACTGTTTACTGTTTTGAAGGTGGATTATTCAGTTACTTCAGAGGCTTGCTGGGGGCACGTGAAATGAGAATACTGATCTTGGGCTTGGACGGCGCCGGAAAGACCACAATTCTATACAAACTGCAAGTAGGGGAGGTGGTGACCACAATCCCTACAATCGGCTTTAATGTAGAACAAGTCACGTATAAAAACCTAAAATTCCAAGTGTGGGATCTTGGTGGGCAGACAAGTATTAGGTATGTGAATGTCAATAGGCATTAGCTAGGTTATGTTGGTGCTATGCTTGATACTGTTCAATTGATGATAAGTATTATAAAACAACTAGTTTTAATAATACCTAATAGGCCATGCATTTCTTAAACATGTGTGACATATTCCATTTTGTTTGTGATAGGTATCAACTTCATAAATATTCTGTGGAAGACGTAGTTTCTTAGACCACCCCTTGTACTCCCTAATAATAACAAAGTTTTACCTCGTAAGTCATGCTTGTGAGGAACGTGTCCTACAATGCACTGCTCAGCGTCCATTAACCTGATGTATACAAGTGTTAAACCTCATGCCTGTAATTATACTGGCACCCACACGTTTCAAGCAAGAGCACAGTAAGCTGCTTGGCAGCAGAAATAGGCATGGTGGTACTTCTCGGTAGTATTTTTCATTTATTCATATTGAAAGCTCCTTCTGTCTATACACAGCCATTAAAGATTTTGTATCATAAACTTTGATTGTACTAATGCCCCAATCACCTGCCTAATTAGTTTTGTTTAATGAGTAATAAAAGATTCAATGTTACTTTCAGGCCATACTGGCGATGTTACTATGGGAACACAGATGCTATAATTTATGTAGTAGATTCAGCAGACAGAGATCGAATAGGAATATCTAAAGATGAACTAGTGCACATGCTACGGGTAAGTTATATTTGCATTTTATTACAATTGATGGTTTTTTTATTCCTTTCAATTATTAGGTTTTGTGTTTGATCCCCACGGAACACAAACACTGTGTGATGTACCTTTCTGTAACATCCATGATGTTTGTTTTGTGTCTGGCTATTGTATTGTACTATCAGTCACCTAGTTTCCATATTACAATCGTTGCTAAGTTTACAACTAGATAGCTTTTCATAAAGTATTTATTTCATTTATAGAAACTCCATGCCTACTATTCAGAAAGTCAAAAAGCTTCATTTATTCAATAATGTCATTAGAGTCAATTTAATAAAGGGTAAACCTAGGACCTCAGATTACTTACAACTGGCTTAGAAAAACAGCTGAGAAAGACCAAACTTTCTATTACCAAAAAATAGTTATTAATTTTAGCATAGCAAATCCACAAAAATGATATATTACTAAGTTAGGTTTCCCTTTGTTAGGTAGTTATTATGAATATTCCCTGGGCATCACAACACCTCGATCTAGGTTAAGGTGGTCTATGAATCGGTTGTTAACTCTTGCATTGTATGCGTTTTCAGGAAGAGGAGCTAGCAAACGCAATACTTGTAGTCCTAGCCAATAAGCAGGATATGGCCGGCTGCCTGACTGTAGCTGAGGTGCACCAGGCGCTAGGGCTGGACGCGCTGCGCGATCGAACCTTCCAGATCTTCAAGACATCAGCCGTGCGCGGAGAGGGACTGGACCAGGCTATGGACTGGCTCTCCAACGCACTACAGGCTAGAAAATAAATACTTATTGGTAAGTATTACAACTGCTACAATCACTACATGAATGATGATCTAATCAAAGTTGATTGTTAGTAAAATGGTTGGGTGCAGGTCGCACAATTCCTTTAGCCAAATGATATTTACCATTGAAATAATTATGCTGTAACATTAAAACTGTTTGTTTCTGGCTTTGGCTCAGTAGTTTCGAGAATACGAACTTCCAACAAACGAATTAAGATACGAACTTTTTAATATATTTTATATTATCCCAAAAGTTTGCCCATGAGTGGGATTTTTGTTAAAACTTTAGATATGCGCAGTAGTACCAAAAGAGTACTTTGTTGAGTAGAATTAGATAATGTTGCAAGTGGTTATCACATCTCCGTATAAAAGGGAGGGTCGTGGGTCCAAATTCCACTCGCGGACATAATTTTCGGCATATTATAAATCTCTTTACTATATCTATTCTTACCAATTATAAGAATCTTTGTCCTGACTGTAGACAACGCACAGCCTAAACCACTGGTCGGAAAGACTTGAAATTTCAGGGTGGATTATTCCCTTAATTCAACCCCTAAACGGGTACAGTGGGGGTTGAACTTCACGCGTACCAAGTCGCGCGCGTTTCGCTAGACTTTTATAAAAATCATTGTCCTAACCTAATTGCAAGAAATTATATTATAACGAAACTTAGGATAGAATACAATACAATGTTAGGGGTTAGAAGTTAATAATAAGATAATAATAATAATGCTGGACAATCCACACAGCATCATCTAGCCCCAAGCAAAGTAGAGCTACCAGATGACTGATATACATTACATACATAGATATTTTTTATTATAGGTACATAGAAAATACCCAGAACACCTGGAATTAATATTTGCAGATCGTACAAACATTTATCCCAAGGCGGGAATCGAACCCGCAACCTCCTGCGTCGCAGGCGCATATTCGCCCGCCGCGCCACATCGGTCGTCAACAATAACATACGAGTAATAACAAATCATTATTGTTTCAGGTTAAATACAATGGGGGAGAAGCCTTATGGCCCGGAGGTCCGGGACGAGATAATAAAGATAGTCATTGTACGGTTTTATGCCATTAGTATACATAATTTAGAGTCGTCGCTGGTTTTATAACGTTTAGTTATTGAATGGATCATATCGAAAGAAGGTTTTGCATTATACATAATGTTCGGAAAGGTAAAATTGTAACTTTTGCCATTTGAAACTATAAATATAATAGATAGGTTCTTCAGGTACATATTTTTTTTAATCTTTTGCTCAGACTCTTGTTTAAATGGCGTAGTCAGAGTCACGTACAAACTAAATTTGGCAATATGCTCAATTTTTCAGTTAGCATTTTACTTAAAATTGGGAAGGTGCATTCATTTTTAGGATATTTTTCTGAAAACGCAACAAAAATATACTAGCTACGTTCCTTAAATTTATTTATTTTTACGCTTAGAAGTGCAATATTGCTGGTAATGTCATTTAAAACAACACAGGTAATACATTAAATATATTTTCTCTTAAAAGAAAAGTTTTAATGAAGGAAGTAAGGTAATCATCATTATCACAAACAATTACAACATTTCTAGATATCTAAGGCCTTCGAAGGTCCCCGGATGACAAGTCGTAAAATACATGGTCACTGACTTGCACCGGTCAGCTAAGCCCCGGACGCAGTTTTAATTTTCCGGTACATTTGTTTTATTAAATTACAGTAAATAGATTTTTGTTCTATTGTTATTTTTGAGATTGGGGGGCGCCGGCTATAAAGCGACCAAAAAAGATCGGTGTATAACCTGCAATAGCTGCCTATCTATATGTATAAAAATCTATTCCTGTGCGTTAGTCTCGCTAAAACTCAGAAACGGCTGGACCGATTTTTTTTTTGTTTTGTTCCCTGAGACTCAGGGATTAATTATATATAAAAAAAACGTTGGTGATACGAAGTTCATCGGTTCAGCTAGTTTCAAATAAATTGATGATCGTATGTAAACAGTATTTATAAATTAATATATATTCCGGCGACGACGTAAAATGTAATGAAATAAAACAAATTCTTTAGAACGTGAGAAGGATGGATGTACCTATACATAGGTTATAATTACATATTAATTAATATATATTTTGTAACAGTGACGTTCACCAAGCTATTATTTTTAATCTACTGCGGTAAGAGAGTAAGATTGTTCTAAATACAATATCATGTATTAATTTTAATGAATTTCTTATTTATTTCATGACGATGCAAGTACCCTGCGCTTAGCATTTTAATTCAAAGTAAAGCCAAAAATATATTGATTGAAAGCTTAAAAGTACACTTAGTGAAGTGTTTGTAAAATAGAAATATACAAAAAAAAATAACAATTTAAGAATTTAGAATAGATTTCTTTTTTGATATATTTAGAAACTTATTCTTAGTATATATCATCGACTGTAGTAATGTGTAAATAGGTATTGGCGGCTTCCTAAAATAAAAATATTGTCAAAACAAATTAAATGCTCATCCTGTTGCGTTTTCTCTAAAGATTGTACAGTACGGTGCTCAATAAAGGCACTAGTTGTAAATTTTTTCATACAGACGCAAAAGTCCAAAACTAAGCATGGTAAATATCATAGTGGTTAAAAATTACTTCCGAGTTAGCGACTTGTGTCTCCTTAGAGGATGGGCAATGCGCCTGTGTTGCCTCAGATATTGCAAGAGTCCATGTATAAAAAAATAATATATAAGAAATTATAGGAACCTTTGTCCTGATTGACTGAGACAAACGCACAGCCTAAGCCGCTGGTCCTACATACTTAAAAGGGTAAATGTATGAAAATAGCTTTACGCGAAGACACGCACGATTTCAGGAGCTTTCACGAACGGAAAAAAAGAACAATAATTATAATATTTATCTAACTGAAACAGAAACGCCTAAAATACACTTGAAACCGAAAGTATCCATTTTAAATAAGTAGTAACTGATAATAATGATAAATTTATAATCCTGATATATAGTAAATGTTGCTAGTGTAGTTACTTAAATCGAATTAAGGAGCCCCAAGATTTATTTTTCTTTATGGGCCACTTTTGCTTCTTGGGGTCTAATGTGGGGCAGTTATTACTCCGGGATGCACCGAAGAACATGCTGATGACGTAAAGAAGGATTCCAGCGCTCAGGACCAAGCCACCCAGTAGTGGCAGCCAGGAGACGAAGCCATTACCGCTAGTAGCTCCCGCGCCTGCTGATAAAAGTATAAAGTCATGACTAAAGATTAGTCGTGGGTGGTCCCCGGTATAGACTCAGTCATTGTCTATTGTAAATGTTGTAAAATATGACTAAGGAAATGCACTAACTTAGGACATACTCCTGAGCACCTAAAACCTATACTGTGGACACCAAGCCGCCTGGTCTGCTAAGTGTGGTGACAAAAGCATACACTTCCAAAAGGTCCAGCAGGGGTTTCATCAAGCTGATAATGATGATGCCTACGTAATCCTGATAGTAATAATGATAATAATGCTGGACAATCCACACAGCATCATCTAGCCCCAAGCTAAGCAGAGCTTGTGTTATGGGTACTAGATGACTGATATACTTAATACAATACACTACATATTTAGATATTTTTTATTATACATAGTACCTAACTCTTGTCCTCTCGTCTGTGTGAACACAAATTTGGACAAAGAGAATCTATTGTCTAAACCACCACACTCGCCACAGTCTAGCTAAAGGTTTGTATTTGTAGGTAGATATACTCGAACCATAACGAAGTAAAATGAAATAGGCACACCACTATAATCCACCAAACAGTTGACATTCACTTGAGATTCTTTGGTGTCTCACCCTGTAGACATCCACGTCAAAGATCTCCGGTATCATCTCAGAAGAATAAGAAAATGATGTAAAACTAGTGTAGGTAGTTAGTGCAAGATGAGTTATTTCACGGTACCCCTTAATTTATCAGAATAGCAATTAGCAACAGCGTAAGAAAATGTTTTAGCAGGCGCTAAGTTCTGTAAAAGTGGCCTGGTTATTTCGTAAATTCCTAGTTGCCATTGGCATATCCTTGTCGGTTCCGGCTTAGAATAGGACCTCTCCATTGCCATCCATGGATGTCGTAAGAGGCGACTAAGAGAATGCACCAAGATCTGGCAATCTGGCCATATGGCCAGCAGCATTTCACGTGGACTAAATACTGATACTGCGGCCACCAATGTGCCTGCCAAACGCGATAACTATGGCATAAGATATCTTTAGGTAGATTTAGATGATTTAAACAGAGCAACACGTTAGTCCGACATATGGTAGGCTGTTCTACCTAGAATAAGATAAATACTCGGGAAATAATTATATTATCCCACTAAAAGAACTCTAAACATTACACACCTGAATTACCCCGGCCTCTGGCGGGCGGGGCCGGTTTTTTTGCACTCATTAAGAGCTCTGTATGTTTAGGTATGGTGCTCCAAGGTGCATTATTCTAAGCTAAGATCATTAGACATTGTTGGATCTTGAAGAAGAGAATTTAGCTAACTGGTTTTATCTATTTAGTTTCCATTTTTCGTCCATGACAGACGGTTTCAGAGTACTTTTATATAAATCAAAAGTACCTACCTACTCTGTGTCTTATACGCTTTGCTCTGATCGAGCTCTCACAGAATACTATTATTGCTTTAGTTATTATTCTCAAACCCTCTTACCAGAGACTGTCTATCGTCCTGTTGTTGCATGTGGCATGAGCATTCTATTCTATTCTATTCTATTCATCCAACAAGAGTTGGAAATAAAAAAACAAAAGTTTAGAATCCTAACATAGCCTCTTAGAAAATAAATAAAGAATCTTGTCTTTTTGTATTCCTAGAAATATTCTATTCCTATTTCTAGGTCTTAAGGTTAAACAAGTCGGTACGTTGTCCATACAAACGCTGTAAGTGTAAGCATCGAAAGATATAGTACTAAATCTTGTAACGCTTGTACCTTTCAAGGTAATCTGATTTTACTGGTAGAATATAGGGTAACGTACCTAGATAACGGCAAGATAATTCAGTATCAAACTTAACTTCGGACGCACGTTAATAAATAGTAGACATTAAACACTTACAGCGTTTGTATGGAAAACGTACCGACTTGTCTTAGACGAGTAAACCACGGGACACGTTACTAAGCCGTTCTTGCCTTTACCCCTCTTGCCACGTATGGTGCTTATAACCCATGGTAAACGAACTTACCCAGTCAGTGTAACCACGGTTCCTGAAGACAACACAAGGCGAGAAAAATGACGAAATGCACCGTACTTATTTGTTAAAACTATAGTGGCCGCACAGTTGATGTTTCTTATCAAAGATGAGTACAATTTTATGCCACCAAAGCGGCTATTTTTTCATAAAACCCAATAAATGCGATACGATCACTGCAAACAGTACACCATTTTAAGAAGCACTCCTTTTTTAAGGTATTGTAACCAAAATTGACGAACAACTAAATAAGTCGAATCACACTGTTCATTTTTCATTCGTTCCTACGTTCTTCTTCCAAATAGGGCTTGAAAGTATCGATAAAAAATATCGATGTAAATGAATGAACAATTCAACACGATTTTAGATTTTTAACTAATCTCTTACGGAAAATAGAGTGGATGAAAGCAATTCGTAGAGAGCGGATATGGATCCCATAAAACAGAATATGAAGTTTGCATTTTGAGCCAGAGTGCTATAATACAAATTCTAAGAAACAGCGAAAATTATATAAATCTTTATATAATTTTCGCTGTTCCTACATTAAATTTTCCTGAATTTGTAAGTAGAGCTTAAATTTCTACATTCAGCTCTATAATCATCATCATCATAATCATCATTAACGAGTTCTAAAAGTCTGCTACTTGAAAAAGGTCATTAAAAAACCGAATGCAATGGCAAACAATCTTGAGCTACCTACAGTCATCGACTTTCTTCGGCCTCTGCGTTTGCCGTCAACGTCAACCGGTATGGGTGCGACACGAAGATTAGACAATATGATTTTTGTTTTTTTATTCATTTATTTCCTTGGCTTTTATAGTGAAGAATGAAACTGTTGTCGTAGCATCGTAGTTATAGCAGATTTTATAAGTCATCATCATCATCAACCGATCGCAGTCCACTGTAGGTAGGTAGGTTTCAGTGCTGTATACGCTTAACAAAAATGTATTTCTCAGCAGTCTTCGCACTATACAAGAATGTATCGTGAAGACCAGTTATGTTACTCAAAAACCTGAGCCAAAGAGTGATTATGAACAAATAACATGTGGTTTGGATATACTGTTTGAACATTAGAATCTTCTACAAAGCCCGATCTTCGGCTTACTCATTCAGTTACTGCCAGCATCCTACACTACATTTGCCAAAGACATAAACGGTGCCACTTCAGCTTGCTAGATCCTTGGGCATGTCATCTAAATTTATCATCATCATAATCTTGTTCCATGAACAATTGATAGTGATGTTGTTTTACAAGATGGTTGTTAGTACCTATTATAATTATACATCATTGGAAAAGTAAATGATTTATGTACTTATACTTTCACTCACATGAAACGAAAAACAATGATATGAATATATCACACATGCATAGTCCGAAAGTACCGAAAAATTACTCGGATGAAAGTACTCCAGTGTGGCTAGAATAATCTTAGATATTGTCAACATAAAATGTTATAGCAAGTGTATTTATTTATTTATTTGGCACCCTAACGATTTTATTGGAATATAACTTATGTGGTTCAAATTTCATTTCAGACCAGCAGAATAGAATTGTTAGATCAATGGCTTCAGATACTTGTTTCTGTTGCTTTAAAGTAAACGTGGCGTATTCTTTTGAGGTCTTTTCGACGACTTGATTTAGTTTAATTCAGCTGGGCTAAGATGTGCAACGTGAGATATGTCGGGCTTGAGACGAACGAGATACTTTTTCTATTGATTGACATTATAAAATTATTGATAAAAAACTCACAGATAGCTAAACATTAGCATAAAGTCTTTATTTGACAGATCGAGATAGATTTTTGACACTGGCATATTAGCACAGGAAGATCTAAAGAGATATCCAAGAAGATATAAAATTTTGTCGTATTATGAGTAGAAAAAAAAGTGCAGTTTAGCTTAGTTATCTTCAAAACATGTGCTAATAAGTGAAAAGGTATGTTATTGTAAGATACTTGATTACTTGAGACATTTTTGCAAATGACTTGGTAGAAGTTTCTTTTATTGTACTGGCAATACTGACGGAGATTGACGGTAGTTTGCTTGACAGACAAGATGGCTGACAGTCTGACGTTCAGATAGGAAAGAGCGGTAGGAAACGTCTTGTCTGTCTTGGGATCGGATCGGAGTCGTTCGATAGTTTTGTAAAGTAAAGGAAGTGAACATAGAAGAACATAGAACATAGAAATGGACATTTTAGGGTGGTGATGATAATTATGAAGTAGTAGTAGTAGATCAATTTAGATTAAACCATATAATTTATTTTAGGCTCTACTGATCATGTCGTAAAAGATAAATAATTTCGTAATTTATGAAGGTATTTTAAAAAAACACCATAGTACTTTATTACAAGGTAAGAACGATTTTTTTAATAATAAAAAACAGCACGCGTCTTTCTCTATTCATACTTTGACGGAGTGAATGATGGAAAATCTATCATTCATTCATTTATTTCATCGATTGCATCAAGCACTAGTCTAAATCAGCAGGAACTTTTAGAAAGTGACAGCGCTATCTGTGGAAGTAAAGCAGAAATAAACCCTCCCTCCCGTGCTCCGCAAATATTGGTTGATCGTGATTTCATTAGATTTTCGAGCGTATCGTGTCCCCTGGTTTACTCGTCTAAGCGACTTGTTTAACCTTAATTCTTATTTTTCTGATGAATGCTTCCTGTCATAAAATAGTACCTAAGACTACTCTAGTTTTAGTTAATGAAAATTGACTAATAATACGCGCGCGACTTCGTACGTGCTAAGTTATTTTATACAAACTTCTACACCTGCTGTACCTAGAGACTGTTTAGGGGTTGAATTTCGGAAATTCCCTTTTCAGCACACCACCGCTACACACCAAGACGAGTAAACCCAATTATCAAGTCTACGACCAGTGGCTGTGCGCTGTCTGAATATCAGTCAGTCAGGATTGGGTACCTATATAGATGAGTAATAAAAAAGTACTCTGTGGTATACTCTGAGGATGACCCGCAGACGGATTGTGACATGATGCAGGAATGCTCGTAATTTTCTATGGAATGACGTTACTAAAAGAAGTTCACACGCTAGTGAAGGTTTTACTATAAAGAAATATAGATCTAAGGGAAAAAATCTACTTTGCTGTCAGCAAAGTCAAAACAAAAATATGGCTACAGATTTAACATTATAAAATTCTAAAGTAATCCATACAAACAGCAAAATCTATACAGTCTAGGGCTACTAACTAAACTAAAAAACCTAAGAAACAACAAAAATCCAAGATGAGCTCCGGAGATAGAGGCGATGGAGTGGGTGCCTGGCTACCTGTCATAGGTATGTGCAACTGCTTTTCTCAGCTATCTGCATGCTGTCTCTGGAAACTTACAGGTTTCCCTACGTTTCTCAACTTTTTCATCGTTTGGCAAGTGTACAGTCCGTGAGTGTGCGAGCTAGTTTTACGAAGGTGTTTTGTAAGAGTCATGTTTAGAACTGTAGCGACTCTGCGAAGACAGGCTCACATTATAAAAAAAGTGAGATTATGTTGAGAAAGTTGAGATTGGATTTTAATTCACATAAAGTCATTTAAAACTTGTAAGTAATTAAATTTACATCTGTAACCAGCAGGTGTATAGCATTGCACACCTTGTTCAATCGTACACCCATTAGACCCATTTGACCCCAAGTAACACAAACTTTACTGCTAAGTAGATAGGTAGGTACTTAAGTTAGTTGTAGGTAATGTGTTTTTTATTTACCTAGTTTACAGTGTACCTCAGCGTGCACGCCCTGCGTGCAATTTATGTAATAGTAGGTATTTGCATCTATTGTAGGGGTTTTATGCAGCGTCAGGCCAGCTTTATCACTCATACCCCTATTTATGGGTCGCTGTAGTGCTTGGGACAGGGTTTTTAGATGGAATAGGCTTGCCCGGCACCTATACCATCCTCACATCCTAGTCGGCCTAATCCACAGGCAATTTGTGTACCTGGTTTGGGGATAAATAGACATATTTTCTTTCTTCTTTCTATAATCTGCAGTAAGAGGTTGCCCAAACTTTTTTAACTGCTGGAATGAGGACCTTTTAAATTTTAATTACTTATCTGTCGTGCCGGTGTCCTCCAAATGACACCCATGCACACCACTTCTGGCATAACTGTTCCACCATAAACGCGACATTCCAACGCAAAGCAAACTGTCACATTCCCGCTGCCAGTCGTCAAAGCCTACTGTAAGGACGCCCCCACACTGAGTCTGTCCGCTTTCAGAAGTAACTTTGCAGTCTATTCTAAAATACAATTTAAGGCAACAATACTATTCCGTTAGTCTGAGTTATTGCTAGCCGAGACCAGAACGATTTCGAGCCTTTTCTATCAACCGACTTCTTACGGTCCTAGCAATGTCTTCGGTGTATCGGGTTGCAAAGCGTAGGTAAGTACTCGTAGGTTTTCAAGTTCGTGGTCGCTATTTGTTTTTTTTTTTAATTCGCTATTTGTTAAGTGCATTGCTTCTAGTCAATGAAAATGTTTCGCAGAGGAAAAACACCTTATCGAGATGTTTGATTTGTGGATTCTGGATCATTAGGACTGCACAAATTTGCTTGTGCCAGGGCAATACACCTCGCAGGCGGGAATCAAACCTGCACTTCTCGCTTAGACGACCATTCTGACAGCGCTTTGAATAACGAAGGTGACCATCATCCAAAGTCTTCGTCTAATTTGAGGTGACAAGAACCGTATGGTAGTCAAATGCGGGTTCTCGCCGAGTTGGAATTGACTCGTGCCGCAGTTGTGTAACGCATCCTCGCGTCAAAGAGACACTTGTAGCTCAAATGGTGACAACTTTTTAGACGTTTAAAAGGTTTGCGATAAAATATCAGTGCCAATTTGATGACCGATGTGGCGCGGCGGACGAATGTGCGTCTGCGACGCAGGAGATTCCGGGTTCTATTCCCGCCTTGGGATAAATGTTTGTACGATCTGCAATTTATTTCGGGTGTGCTGGTTATTTTCTATGTATAATAAAAAATATCTCTGTATGTATTGTGTAATGTATATCAGTCATCTAGTACCCATAACACAAGCTCTGCTTAGCTTGGGGCTAGATAATGCTGTGTGGATTGTCCAGCATTATTATTATTATTAATTTCGGAATCTCGTCTTTATCGAACTGGGTATTTACATTACTATGGTACTACCGATAAGTAAGTAAACAGGCAATGTCATCTGTGAAATATGCAGCGTCAGAATAAATAATTCTGACGCTGCATATTTCACAGAAAGTTTTTTATTCCACAGTGTTTTCCTTCACCGTTTGATGGAAAGCACCTAATTTCCCGTTTCGAGTAAGTATTGGCTTAGTTTTACTTCAAATCACGCTGGGTTTATAAATTTCAATAAATCTACCTACTTACCAGATTTTAAACATTAAACTAAATCAGACCGAACCAGTGTTATGACAAACCGAAACGTAGTGTACTTCGCCCTCATTATTCCCGGGAATGCCTGTAGGATGACGTGTCAACCGGTCACAATCACATTCCGACATCTTCCGACTGTCCAATGCCCATAAACACAGATTGCCATTAATTGCCTCTTCAATTCCATTATCAGTTATATTATATACCTTCAAACAACGAAGTGAAACTTTGTAAGGAAACCCACGTATTGGCAATATATTTCAGGATTCAGGACATGGCTAAGAAGATGTGAATTGTTACATCATTTTGGATGCTGTTTTGTAGCATTTAATTTTTTTATTTAAATTTCACATAGTTTTATGCTTTGCTAGCTAGTAAGTTAAGTTACTAGAAGGCTAATTGGGTACTGCTACAAATACCGCTTTTAATTAATAATGTGGCGCGGTGGGCGAATGTCCGCCTGCGACGCAGGAGGTTGCGGCTTCGATTCCCGCCTTGGGATAAATGTTTGTACGATCTGCAAATATTTGTTCCAGGTGTTCTGGGTATTTCCTAATGTATAAAAATTATATTAAAAAGTATGTATGCAATATATTGTATTAAGTATATAAGTCGTCTAGTACCCATAACACAAGCTCTGCTTAGCTTGGGGCTAGATGATGCTGTGTGGATTATCCAGCATTATTATTATTATTTCTTTTAAGTTTTGTGAATAAGCCGTAATCTTTATGTCATTTTGCTCTCATAGTCATTATAAGCTTAAAGAGATCTACTGCTGAAAGTATTATACGCTACATGACCCACCTGATGTTAAGTGGTTACCATCACCTAAACATTGCCTCGCATGTTACGATAGAAACGTACGCTATGGTACAATACTCTGCGTTCAACCTGTGACTTACACCCTGAACACAGCAAGTAGCTTGGCGACAGAAATACTCAGACGAACTCTTCACTAACTCTATATTCACACAGGTTTTACAGTTTTACAGGCACTTCATCTGTGTGACCAACGCCGAATAAGCCATGAGACATCAAAATGATTGGCATAAGCTAGATCGATAACTAAAACTGGCATTTCTAGGAGGTATAGCGGTGGGGGCCGGCCTCATAGCGCTGATCTACAAGATGTTCTTCGGAAAGCAACCCTGCATCACCCAGGAGGCGCAGACGCGGAAGGCCACCTGGCCATGCCCCCGCGCCAAGGCAACCCCTTGCGAGTCGTCTCCTCGGTGACCCCAACATGATCCTTCACCCTTTAATTGACTTTTCGGAACTGCTCTTTGATTTTGTTAGTGCTTTTTATATTATTTTATTGTGCATGATTAAAGTTTGATTTGCCAGTCTCTTTGGTTTTTGTCTTGTATTCAGGTTATATACTTCTTGCATACAAAGTCACGAAGGTTTATTGTAGCTCTGTAAATGTGCATCCAGGAAGATCTTTCAGCAGTTTTTGTGAAAGGCCATAAGGCTTTTTTTTTATACAACTTGCTGATGTAACAAGCATATGGTCCACCTAATTTTAAGTGGTTACAATCGCATAAAATAAAGCATTGCTTTGTAGGTCACACTCGTTAGGAACGTGCCCTACGATGCACTACTCAGCGTCCATCAATCTGAGACATACAGGTGTTAAGCCTTATGTGCCTGTAATTACACCGGCACCCACACCCTTCAAACCGGAACACAGCAAGCTGCTTGGCGGCAGAAATATGCATGGTGGTAGTACTTCCCCGGACGAGCCCATCACAAACAGCTCTACTACTACTAAGGTTGTATTCGCTGTGACGACTTTAGAGTAGTCAGTACCTACTACTGTGCGGAGATGTACCTACAATTTGACCATCTCTTAGATAAATGAGCTTTAAAAAAATAGGGGTAGGTATTATGGTAGACATAAACTAAAACCGGAAACAAGGAAGAAACAAAGACACAAGAAATGTAGAAGGTAAAATGATTCAGAATGTCAGTTGCCAACATAGCTCCTGCCTATTATGTTTACTGCTGCTAGCTTATTTAAACACAAGCCATGAAACACGGGAAAGCAGTTCCGCAGACCACTAAACCAAATTAACGACCCAGACGTTTCAAAAGG
Organism: Electrophaes corylata; assembly: GCA_947095575.1. NCBI lineage: Eukaryota > Metazoa > Arthropoda > Insecta > Lepidoptera > Geometridae > Electrophaes > Electrophaes corylata. Next base: position 13,528,248 of record OX352704.1, read on the forward strand.
CTGTCATTTGTTGAAACTGCAATATTGTGTGCAGTTGCAATGATTGCGTTTCGGCAGGTGCACGACTACCCCCTGTCCGAACTAGGCCTTATACCCCGCGGTTAAGGTCCACAGTTGTCCGAATTCGATCAAATATGTAGAGAACCCTGCAAGGCATGTCTTGTACGAAATAGCTGATGTGACTCTACCTAATCCCAAAACGAAGGACATACCAATTATTGATTATTGATTTTGAATTGTAAGTGGATCCGGTAAGGTTCGTTTTCGGGTGTGGTGAGTAAAGTTTGGGCCTGAAGTATGCGGGAGGGGCAGCATGCGGTCTGACTGGTTGCCCGATCGACGACCGGAGCCTGCGAGGTACAGTCCCGCGCACAACTCCCTAATTAAAAGCCACGTGGTTGGTCGGCACATTATCTTGATTCGGAGGAATTTTGAACTTTGTAATCTTTCATCTCGGGTTCGTGCAGTTTTGCTAAGTTTTCGGAAGTATTAAACTTTCTTTTGGGCGTTTTCGGTGGTCTGAACACTGTCGGTTTTTCCCTCTTGTTTTCGTTTAAGATTTAATCTGAATATTTGGTAACAAGTTCTTTTACGTATGTTTGAAACGAAGCTATTACAAAATCAGGTCGTTATATCTGCTTAGGTGTCATTGAGTATGTATACATACTATTATGTTTATTGTATTACAACCTGGGCTTTCATTGCATTTTATAGCTCTACTATAATTTCCAAACCAAAATGACTGTTTTTTCTCACATAGAACTCTTGAGAATTCATGCCAAATTATTATTATTGATTTATTATCACCATTTCCCTACTTGTACAGGAGCACCTAAAACGAGAGCGTCAGCGTAATTACCTAACATTAATTGGACTAAAAGTCAAATCCAGAACAATGTCAAATTAATATTATACAGCCACGTATGCATGAATTAAATCAAAACTAACATATATCTTATTGAATAAAATCAAATGTATCAAATCCCCACCACAAATCAGTAATGAGAGGCAAAGGGCGCACGCGGCGCCGTTTTCCTCACGAGTGTACAGGGCCAAGTTCTGGGCACGAGTCTTGTAAAGAATTTATAGGAGAGGCGGGCGCGGGCGCAGGCCCACAGCACAGAAGTGGCTCGCACATGCGCATCGCGGCACGCGCCGCCCAAACCCGCGGAAAGTAAAACTTGTGCGATAGTGCAGTGCAGTGTTAGTGTAGCAGCAGTGAGCACTGGAATGGATGGCTAGGTAACCATGCCGCCGAATAAATACTAGCTGATGCCTGGTCGCACGCCTCTGGGAGCTATTGTCCCGGCACGGCGAAAGTCTGCGACGATTTTAACGTCATTGTTGATAGTTTAATTTGGTATTGTTTGCTGAGATGCGCAGGTTTGTTGGGCTTTTTACAGGTGCTTGTGTATCATACGTGCTTCACTCTGGACAATCATTTCTACTTTATCTTATCTTACATTTTATGATATATCATTGCATTATAAAGTTGCATTGGTAATATTTTTTGCAATAAAAAGCTTGCAACAGAAAGCTGGCCATTAAATGTTAGATTGAGTAGTTATTGTTTTTAATGCATTAGGTACGTTACGATTCAATATTATTTTTGTTTCCTCTGGATATATTAAAATGAATGGTTATGTTCGGATACTGACATACAGGGGAGATAATAGACATGGTAATGTACTTAGATCGTCGACTTAGAAACCTATAGAGAATTAAGCTTGAACTTCGAGGGTCAAAATTTACTCCGAGTTATGTAAGTTACTTCCAAAATTAACTCTTATCATTCCTATAGTAAATTTCTTTGTAAAGGAAGTTGGGTATTATTTGGATGCTGGATGTTTAAGATGCTATACAAAAAAAATGTCATTTAAGAATATTTTTGATCTGAAGATATCAACAGCTGTGACTTATTATTCAAGTTAATCTGATATTCAATCTATCAAGTTAAATCTATCTTGTGGTTCTGTTGATGTCATCTCCTCACCGGTTTTTAATGAACCAGAGGTAATTACGTATTATTATCTACTTGTTGCTTATAGAGTGAGTACGGCATATTTGGACCACGTACGTCATGACGGAGAATTACGGCCGAACACTTACACGCAACTTTGATTTAATCACGTCTCAAGTGACGAATTTTTGACAGACTTTCATTGCAAACTGTCTTTAGCTACCACGCTACCTGGCGTAAGCGTGTAATTTACGTGTGTAATTTACCAACAAGGCGATGATGAATGTCTACGAGTATTTATTAAAATTGTTATCCGGGTCACAATCGCGCTTATTTTTAAGTTAACGCCAAATCAAAATAGAAGACGTTAGGCCACTGCGTCCTACTGGTACGTCATCCTTACTTCCTTACTTATATACTTATATATACTTAATATACTTATATACTTAATACTTATACTTAATACTTAATACTTTACTTGTCTGTCTATCTGTCTGTCTGTCTGTTACGCTTTCCTGCTTAAACCTCTCAACCGATTTTGATGAAATTTGGCACAAACAATCTTTAGACCCTGAGAAAGAACATAGGCTAAATTTTATTTTGGAAAAAAATAGCGTTCCGTAAAATATTTGGGTTTTTCGGACACAAGGTGTAAAAAATAAACCAGAAAAGTTACTTATTTTGCGTACGCTGCCTAAACTATAAAAGATAGAACCATAAAATGTTCTAAATAATTGTAGATCTTCGGCACACTATACCTATCTATGTCGAGTGAGGCACAACAACCATTTTTTTATTTAAAAATTTTACTCATACTATTAATCTTTATCGAAATAAATTATTTTATCACTAAGTACAGTTCATGTAGATAATATTTGGTCTTTAAATGATTAGAATTGGACGTTTGGTTTTGAAGTTATGGCGAAATTAAAATATTACGATTTCTGCTGCACGGCCCGTTGCGAAGTGAGCGTCACCAAGTTGGGAGTGCGCGTGCAGGGGAATAGTTTAGATCTATGAGTAAGGTACCCGCGCGGCTCCGACGCGAGGTCGGCTCAGTCTATAAAAAAGTACTCTGTGGTCGGCTCCCTACCTACGCAGCTGTTTTATAAAAAGGACATTAATTCATCTATACATCTATACAAATAAATAAAATTGAAGTGTCTGTTTGTAATATTAAAATAACCGCTTTTTACTACATGCATAGGAATACATATACCAAAATAGCATTTTTTTAAATTTTTGTCTGTCTGTCTGTTTGTTCCGGGTAATCTTTAAAACGGCTCGACCGATTTCGACGGGACTTTCACTGGCAGATAGCAGATGTATCAAGGAGTAACTTACTTTTTATCCCGAAAAAATAACGGGAAAAAATAAAAGGAACGGGAAAAAACTGCTACGCGGGTGAAACTGCGAACGGCTGCTATTTTATGCCGTATTAACGCCATCTGTTGGCGACATCGAGTACTACTACAGTTAAGATTTGTAAGTAAAAATGTTTACCGCCCAACGAAGTGGGCACGGGTCAGCTAGTGAATCTATAAAACGGTAGCAACCAAACGCGTTTTGTTAGATCATTGTCAGAACCGGTAAATAGGTCGACTGGGTCCCAATTCTTAAAACTTAGAGAAGTTCGCTAGGCCACTTTTTATCTAAAATGTAACTATAATATTTTTAATGTTTGAATTTTATGACAGTGGCATAGAATGAATTTGGTTCTACGCCAATGTCATATAATTTCTGTGGTGGCACCCGATAACGCGCTTAGTCCAGTTTTGGCTATTTTACTCTAGGTACTACACGCTACATGCGTGTAAGTACTCTGAGAACTGTATAGTGAAGAGGCATGTACAGACTTGGAATTATAGAACATACCTACTTATTGGAATGTTACTTTATTGCGTATGTCGTCCATGAAGCAGTCTACCGTTTTCTTTATAATCATCACGGAAAATGTGTATTTTTTTTTAATTCTTTGTGTGTTATTGCGATGGGCTTGCAACCTGGTTGGGAATACAAACTATTGCAACATTTGGATATAAGTTTTAAGAATTTTGGCCTAGTGTAATATTTGGACGTGCCTCCTTAGACATCCTTAATTACTCTTGAGCTGTGTCTTGCGTGAGTACTTAGAACTAAGGGTTCTGAGTGGATATTGTAAATATCCACTCAGAACCTTGGGGCTAAGAGCTTGGGGATTCAAGTTGTGAAGCTCTTTCTTTTACTGTTTACTACTGTCGGCCTCCTTTAGGTTTATGGGGGTTCGCTGTAGTCCATGCTTGGCAGGTGAATTGATGACCTCATTCTTGAGGGGGATTGCCCTTGGTACGACAGCCAAATTGGTAACCCCCATTTTAGTATTATGTGCTTAGGAAATAATGCGTCACGGATACAACAATACAGACGCTAGGTAATAAGAAAAAACAGCAAAAAAAAGCTTAAATTGGTTGGAAATATTGGTACATTATAGAGACTAAAATAAAATAATCTAATCCTATTGGCTGAAAATTCTCTAAAGACTAGGTATAAAGCCTATAAAACCTAGGTATAAAGTGTATCCACTTAAGTATTAACCTAGAAGATCTATTTGACAGGTTTGAATTCGCTATTTGGCCTACTTTCAACACTTGTAGCTTTTCACCACTCTAAGTACCCACCCCAGTAATACTACTTCAATTTACGAGTTACAACACCTAGATTCTAGGTGATTGTTGTGGAATTTGTTAGTAAATTAGTGTACCTAGGTAGCATTCAAGAACTGCATGGCTTTAACGTAAGACTAACATTTATTCGGTGCCTTAACCGACTTTTGTAGACCCTTGGAGGCGTTTACTAAGTCATCATGTTTTCAGGTTTTTAAAAGTCTCACGTGTCATAATTTCACCGGCACCCACACCTTTCAAACCGGAACACAGCAAGCTTGGCGGCAAAAATAGTTATAGTAGTACTACTGCAATCAAATGTAACATTTCCTTTCTTTAAAGTGTAAGAATAACCTATCTGTCTCATGTCCATTAATAAATAGATATTGATCCGATGAGCAGGTTACGTCACCAGTGGAACGTTCGTTGACCTCATCACATGGATGAACTTTAACCATTCGAATCACACTACTTATTCAATGTCTACGAGTAATAAGATACAGAATTAGACCACGAAATTATTCTGGGTGTGATCATGGAACTTTGGTCGACAAACTGATTTTATCTATTGAATTTTATCTACACCCGCTAGTACAGAATTAGCCTCGGAATATTTTATCGAGTGGTTTCCCTGAGGACAGCTTGTCGATAAGTTCGCTAAAACCCATCGAATTAATCGACCTTAGTGTTAAACTACGTTCCATGCTATCAATCTCAATAAAACCCTGTTTTATCGAGGGTGTATGTCAAATTTTATCTATCGACCGACCATGTTTAGGCACCGACCATCTAATTATCTAACTATGCAGCCATCATCATCACTGCTGGGCAGACCGACATAGGTATGCTTATTATTGTAGTCGCCACACTTGGCAAGTGGATTGGCGACCGCAGATTTGGTGTTGGTACACAAGGAATACTGCTGACAATCCCTTGGTGCGTTATCTTACAACATCCACGGGGTATGATAAGGGAATTAAACTCTATGTCGAAACGCAATACTCAGAAACACACGCACACTTAACGCACACCAAAAAAGAGCTTGTACTGGTACGACAAAATGCAAGATTTTGCCCGACTACCGAAGAAGGGTTATGTTTTTGTTAGCTCGCTTGCTAATGCGCTTTTGATTAGCGCTGAAGTCCAAAAAAGTGGGTGTTGCGTAGCTGATGATTGGAGGCTTTTTACAAGCTCCAGGCTCCAGGTTATTTCAGGTATATTTAAAATACATAGTGGTTGTTCGTTGCGCTGGGTAAAAAACCAGACAAAGCCGCAAACAACCACTTAACCCAGTGGATAATAGCTTAAAATAAGTTATATTAATAAGTAAAATATATGTGGACATTTTTACACAACGTAAACCGTAACCCCACCGTAACCGTAACCCGAAAATAACATAAGTTGAGTTTACGTCAAATAATTACCAAGACGCCACGAAATTTAGCTTAAAAACAATGCATAATGGAGGAATTATACTATAAACTTTTTTTAGATATTTATTTTAATGAAAAAACAATCATACTTATCAAAACTGTTTTTTTCTATCGTTTCACCGTAATTAGAGCCAAAAAAGAGCGCATTCTCATTACAACAATTTAAGTCAGAAATTTTCATACATACATAAGATCACGCCTGTTTTCCATGGGGGGTAGGCAGAGATCAAGGATTTTGACTTACTACGATCCTGACATACCTCTTTTGCTTCATTCACATACATGCGCGTCGGTTTTGGGTGCTCTTGGCCTGGCCTGCATCTAAAACGTCTTGTATCTGATTGAGAGAGATACGTACGCCGAGGTCTTCCCCTTCCAACAGTCCCATTCACACTTACCTGATGCACCTGTTTCATTAATCTTCTTTCATCCATCCTCTCTACATGCCCAAACCATCTTAGCATACCTTTCTCTACTAGAAAGAAAGAAAGAAAGAAAATTATTTATTTGCCACATTAAACACTGATACAGATACACCACAATACACCAAACATATAATTAGGCTAGACATGAGCGAGCACAGTAGGTAACTTACTAAAGTTCTTATTCTATGGTAGGTATAACATCTCAACGTACAAAAACAAATACTGAAACTAACTAATTAAAAATAGATACTTAAAATAGACAAGGCTAGACAATGGGCACAGTAGATATAACATATAAAGTAAAGAAAACAAATACTGATGTTATACCTAATAAAAATAGATACCTACCTACCTACCTAACTAAGTACCTACACAATTTAAAAACTGTAAACGGTGTGTGTGGATATCGACCAGCATTAGCGAGACAAAAAGGGCCCTACTCAGCATGAAGCTGCTTCACCTAGGGTGAAGCTGCGCTGATTTTCAGTAAGGACCAACGAGGGACCTCACGGCTGCTATTTTAAGAAATGAAATATAAATAGTAATAATAATAATAATATTCAACAAACTTTACCTAAAAAATCAAAATACGGTTGTTGCTAATATAATAATAGATACCTACACAGTATAAAAACATAATACAAAAGGTATAACCACATAATATTTATAATCGATGACCACATATTTAAAAAATATTTACTCTGTGCAACGGCACGACACGACCCTAGAGAGCAAAAGCATTCTATGATTTTAAGCACTCTGTGGACTCGAAAGATGCGAAGAAAATTAGGAAATGAAAGAAAATGCATACCTCCACCTAAAACAGAACTCTGAAGAAAAAATAAGAAAATACTGCCAACAATTACCATTAAATGCGGATTATTCGACAGCGGTTACCAGATAGGCACTTTGTGATGTGCGCACAATCCTGTGCAATAATTGCGTCCTCTTGTGATGGAAGGTACCCTGTGTTTAACAGGGTATAAACAGTGCAAGACGTGAGAAGCGCAACTATACTTTCTGCAGCCACACACGAGAGTCAGAGTAGTCAAAATGCAACAAACACGCGCTGCGTACATTCAAATTAGGTGAGTGAAAATGTTTGAGAGGAGGTACCTACCTACTTAGATAGGTAGCCACCTAGAGGTTAAGGTAGAAAATGATCATGAGCACTTCTGCAAATTGAGAAGTTCGTTTTTGAGTGAATATTTAAAAGTGCCAATTGTTTTAAGGGCACGAACTGGGGGAGGCAGGTTATTCCAGCACCGAGTGGCAGCATAACGGAAGGAACCACGAAATGCCACCAATCGGTGTCTTGGTGTCAGCAAAGCCAGGTGAGAACAAGCTCGTTTGTTATATCGCGAACCATCACTAGCCCATTTTAACTTTGTAAAAAGATATTTGGGGATCTGCTTAGCAGTAAGACCAAAAAGCAAAGTGGCCAGATGGAGATGCCGGCGCGCCTTCATTTTCAGTAAATTTGATTTGTTTAAAAACGGCGTTATATGAGTTCGCGGCGGGACATGAAAACAAAAGCGCGCACAAGCATTCTGGACTCTCTGTATTAGCCTTTCAGTTCGGCTCAAAAGACATGGGCCATAGACCACATCACAGTAGTTTAAGCGAGAAAGAACAAGGGACTCGCACAACATTATGCGGACCTCCTCACTAAGGTACGGTTGAATTTTGTAGAGGAGCCTTAGGCGGTAGAGCGAGTTACGGACACTCTCAGCCACATGGGTTTCAAATCGGAGATTACCATCGAATGTTACCCCGAGGTTTCTGGCTTCAGACACACATTCCACTAAATCTCCGTTTACCCGTATCTCAATTAATTCATCAGAAAGTTTATTTAGGCCCATCTTCGTACCAATAAGCATATATTTTGATTTACGAGGGTTGAGAACCAATGTGTTTGTTTCAGACCACAGAGATATCTGTTTTAAGTCCTGGTTTATTTCCATTACAGCACGAGCACAGTCTAAGGGCAGGAAGGACTTGTAAAGCTGCAGGTCATCGGCATACAGATGGTATCGGCAAAAAGTAATATTGTTCACAATGTCCGCGCTATACAAGATGAAAAGGATGGGGCCAAGTATTGAACCTTGGGGAACCCCTCGAGGAACCAGATTTGGAGAGGATCTCAGTACCTTCCCATTAGGTAGACTTAATTCAACACATTGACTCCTACCATGAAGGTAACTTGAGAACCATTTTATAGCATTCGTATCAAAACCATAAAAAGCGAGCTTAGACAGAAGAAGAGGAATATTTAAAGAATCAAATGCCCGGGAAAAGTCCAAAAGGACAAGGATACTACTCATCCCCTCATCCTGTGCAGCTAAAAGATTATCCACCACATCAAGCAAAGCAGTTGAAGTACTATGACCTTTGCGAAAACCTGACTGAGATTGAGGAAGTAGCTGATTGTCCTCCAAAAACTTAATCAACTGTATGCATACAAGTTTTTCCAATATTTTAGAAAGACAAGGAAGAAGGCTAATTGGTCTTAAGTCATTCAATGAAGAGGGTTGGTTGCCTTTAGGAATCGGCTTAACCACAGCCATCTTCCACAGCTCAGGAAAAATACCACTGCATATTGATGTATTGATAATAGCTGTAATGGTGGATAGAGATTGTGGTAATGTCATAAGCAGCATATCTAGGGAAATACCATCTATGCCCTGGGCATTAGATTTAAAACCATCAATAATTTTATGCACAGTGAAATCACTTACAGGTTGCAAGGAGAATATTTCAGCATTGTGTCGATGAAACTCAAAGTATGTGAGTAGTGATAATGGTGCGTGGTTGACTCCTGGCACACTGAGAAAATGCATGTTCATAGCATCCGGGTCATCAAATTGTGGTGGAAGGTCAATTGCTTTCTTATCAGGTATAATATTATTTTTTAAATTTTTCCACAACTGCTTAGGATTATTAAGATTTTTGTTTATGTTTTGAGTAAAGAATGCCCGTTTTTCACTATCTACAGCTGATATAACTAAAGCTTTCATATTTTTGTAAGAAACCTTAAGTTCATCGGTCTTATGTATTTTGTACTCCTTGTGATAGTCGTCTCTCACTCCCATCATAATTTTAACTGTATCCGTTATCCATGGGTGGGGAGGACCTTTAAATTTTGTTGTTTTGATTGGAGCATGTAAGTCAAATAAAGTCTGTATGAAATATGTAAAATTTGATACCATATCATTGATGCTGCTAGATGAAATCATGAGGGGCCAGTTAACAGAGCTTATGTCAGCATCAAATAATTCTGGGATAATATTCCGTAAGGGTCTATATGTCACAAAACGTGGCACAGGTTTATCTTTCTTAATATTAAACTCAACCACCAACATTGCATGACGACCCAAATCGGGAGTGTGTTTCGTAGCCACTTTTCGTACTTTCGTGTCCGTACACACCAGATCAATCAAAGTTAAATCACCATGCATGTTTAAATGGGTTGGGTTGGTGATTATCTGGTCAAGGCTGAGACATTGCAGAAATTGTTTCAGTTGTGGCAGCTTCCTATTAGTGAGATCCAGAATATTAACATTAAAATCGCCCACTACTATTAAATTATCACATTTAGGGAAGGAAGTGATGGACTCAGTAATGGTGTCTAGGAAAGTATCCAAATCTTGCCAGGGGGCACGGTAGCCAGTACCTATAATGATAGTTTTACCCAACACACTTAGACGCAACCACAATTGCTCCACAGAAGAAACAACGGGGTGGGGGCAAACGCGCGCATTAATACCCCTCCTTACATAAAATGCGACCCCCCCACCCCGCCCCCCCTTGATACTGCAATGTCGAGGCTCAAATATAATTCGAAAATCTGGTATTTTTGGTGCCTTAAGAACCTGCCCGTGACCAATCCATGTTTCATTGATGGCCAGGATATCCGGACTAAGTTCGTTGACCGCTACAAGAAACTCATCTTGCCCAGTATTAAGTGACCCAGCGTTGAAGAGACCAACTTTCAAATGTTTCAGAGGAAGTTTTGATATTTGAGCGAGTGACCTCTGACCATGATAACAACTATTAATACAAATATTATGTTAGAGCAACAAATATAGATATGCACCAAACAACAAAAATACATATAAAATAATAATGTGTATACTTTACAAGGTTTATTATCATAACATATTATGGATAAAGACTCAAAATATATTAAAATTACTTCAAAAATTGAACTACGATTTAAAAAGCTATTTTTTATTGAGAAAGGACCAGTTAGCTCCCACACACCCTTTACAACAAAAACTGAGTGAACAAATTGTACATATACTCTATATACTAAAGAACACAAAAGAGGTAATACAAAAACATTAGGACAAATAACAACATAATTTATACAACCACCGAAATACATGCTATAGTTAATACTGGTTTCAGGGTAATAGATTAAACGGGGGCAGGCCCAAAAACCCTCTCTACATCGGCCCCCGACCGGATGGGGAACGCGGACTTGCCGTCGCTCTGCCTCACATAGATACGACCCCGGCGGGTCCACGAGTACCGCCAACCAGCCCGCCGACACTCCTCGCGCACGCGGTAGAACAGCTGGCGGTTGTGCCGCGTCAGCCGCTCATTGACGAAGATGCGCTGGCCGGGGGGCGCAGCACTGCCTGCGGCCGCATGTCCAGCGTCAGCGGCAGTCAGTGTCCGACGCACGCGCGCCCCTTGCAAGATCTGATCTCGCAGGTGGCGTCGTATCAGACGCACGACTACGCGACGCGAGCTAGGCGGGGGGACCCCCGCCGCGCCGGCAAGCTGCGTGACTCCAATCCTCTCGGCGAAGACGATATCCCGCTCGTCCAGTGCGACCCCAAGTTTCGCAGCAAGCACGGTGACGGCGTGAACGACGTTCTCCCTCTTCTCTTCAGGAAGATGCCCGATCTCCAAATCTGACAGAAGCGCTTCCTGGTCGCGATCATTCAGCTCCTGTTGTAACAGTGCCACCTTGCACTGTAGATCGGCGACCGTAGAAGGGGGCTCCTCCTGCCGCTGCTCAACCGCCACCAGACGCTCCTCGATGGTGGCAACTCGTTCAGAGAGGCCCCTGACGGAGGCCCGAAAGTCGCTCATTTCACGGCGGAACTCCCGCATCTCTGACATCCATTCGGCGATCTCCCGGTGCATATTCTGCAGCTCGCAGGCAGGCGCGGGGGGCGCGGGGGACGAGGCGGGGGTGACCCGCTGCGCGGCGACTCGCGGTGCCAGCGCGTCTTGTGGGGCTGCTCTCACGGGAGTGTTGTCACCCTTCCGAGTACGAGTGGTACAGCCAGGACATACCCATGACTCGCTGACCCGAGATGTATCAAGAATCGATACACATGCCTTATGAAATAAAGCTGCGCACACGCTACAAGTAGCGGCACCTGTGGACGACAAGTATTTCCCACAAGCATTGCAAGACTTCGCCATTGTCGACTGTAGTAGTAGTTCGGAATTAGTACAAGAAGATGGCACTAGCGAAGAAAACACTACTCGCTAACAGATGGCACTACTAAACAGTACAAGTTCTGCTATCCACCAACAGATGACGCTACTAAACAGACTGTTCTCTATAACAAAAGTAATTGTAGTTTCGTTGCGAGTGGCTACGACTACCCGCAACTGAAATTATGAGAGTGTAATCAATGTTTTAATTACCGAATTAATAGCGTCCGATAGCTTTTTCAGTCGCACCAACACTCTCTCACGCGTATCACAAGATAGCCGAACTAAAGCACACACTCACGGGCCGAAATAATATGAGTTTGTATCGTAAATAATTAAAATGTTACGGACACAGTACGCGCAGTTTCGCATCCGTGACGTCACTCTGACTAGAATTACTATGTTTTCTTTCAATCCACATTTCTCATAAATTTTCATGGTTAGTTATTAAGCAAGTTCTAAGGAGTCCGCAAGAAACACAGTTTGAAAACATTAGAATCCATTAGCCGGGTCACCAAAGTCAATGTCCTTTGGATAACTAACGTGACCCATTATCATACGAATGGCTGTTTGTGTCAAAATGTTATCACCAACGGACCACATTCAGACCGTTTATGTCCCTATATCACACCGCACCACTAACATGACAGGGGCCGTACCTTACTGCCATCAATTCTTAATGCGATTTCAGTTCAAGAACAGATTCGATGACATTTATTTCGTTGTGATACGGTTCATATCGTGTCATCAAATCTGTCAAAACGGGATGGTTCAGTCTAAGAATCGAAATTTGATGGCAGGTGACATTTAGTTCAATGTTGAAAAGTTCACACAAGCTTTCTACAGTCCTATAGATATAATCTCTAACTAACTGTCTGACTGACTGACACAATCATGTACCCTAGAAACATGATATTTTTGAGGAAATATCATCATCATCAGTTTGAGAAAGTTAATTTATGTCCACGGTTGTAATCTCTGGGTATGGTAGATCAGATCTTAGCAATCCCGCCAATTGAATATAATTAAAATAACTTCCAAAGTAGTTTTTAAGAATGAAGTTAAAAGCTTGCTTTTTTACAGAAGGCCTACTATAGTATTCAAGATTTTTTTCGTGACAAATTTGATTCTTGACATCTGCTATCTTTTTTTAATAATTGGATATTTTGACATTTGTAATTTTTTTATTACTTATTTTAGCTCAATCCAAAGGGCAATGTTTAATGCATCGTGAGATCGGATAATGTCGTATCAACTTGAGTGGGTATTAAGCATGCCTTGAAATATTTTTAATGCATTTTGTGAGGCACCGATGGACTGACAGACATTACTAATTATCATACGGAAGAGTAAATACGACTGATTAGGTACAGTCAGCTGCACTAGAATGTATACAATTCGTATATAGAATGTATACTGTTAATTAGTCGCCGGCGACTGTACCTAAGCATGGGTATAGTATAATTTATACTTTTTATGCAAAATAATTGTCACATTTTCTTGTGGGAACATGTACAGCAAAAAGCATGGGATGTTCTCGCTCGGAGAGTGAAAGTTTACAATACCCTAACTACAGTGTTGCGTTGCCGAGTGATAGGGTCGAGATACTCACTGTGTTTAAAACATACTATTTAAGATTAAAGAGATTATTGAGAAAAGAAAAAATCTCAAAAAAAGAAAAAACTAGACGACTCCAGCTAGGATGAGTTGCTTTTGGAAACCTAGAAACTAGACTAGATTTCCCAAAGCCTTTTTAAAGAAATAAATATTTACAAAACCCCCTTTAGTCACAAACTGAGCAATGCTTGTACTTTGGAAACCAGATAGCTGATAGAATACTTATATACTTTTTTTGTTAACACATACTTAGAATATATATAAACACAGACACAGAAAAAACATCTAAGTTCATCACACAAACGTTTGTTTTCGACCTAAACCTACAGTGCAGAAGGGAGGGCTACTACGAACTGAGTTGTAACGGCTGTGCGGAGGGGTGTGTGTGTGTGGTGTATTTATTGAATATTTTATCTGAGTAAACATTCGAGAGTACTATCGTCAAAGAAATTGAAATAAATTATGTTTATATTTAATCATCCTATTGGGAGCTTTAGATCAACTATATACTTCCGCTATTTAATTTTTTATTTTGATTGCAATGTATATAGATAAGGTCAGTTGCTGGAATGAAGTAGTATGCGTGAAGAAGAGGCCCTTGGTCCATAAAATAGAAAAAACTAGCTTCACTAATTAAATCCCCAGTCATGGTAGAAAGCCCCTCAGTTCTCTTAGTTTTAGTATTTCCAAGTACCTGCTCGCGATTCTTTGAGGATATCAGAGGTATGCCCAAACATTATATTTAGTAGATACCCACATTTTGCTGTAGTTGGTATTCCATACGTGACAGTAACCACTTAACATCAGGTGGGCCATCTGGTTGGTCCATCAGCAAATTTGGTTTTGGTACCCACATTTTGCAGTAGTAAGTATTCCATGCGTGACAGGTTGCAAACCCATCGCCGCTGATAGTGGTCTTAAAAAAACGTTCCTTAGTCCACCCGCAACAGTAGGTTCATAATTGTGTAGATACCATCTAATGATAATTTAATCTGTGGTATTACGCTCTCCTGCCAGAGGGATGCGTAAATTGTCGATCGTTTGTTTTGTACTTTTTTGAATGCCTTTCTGGCAGGTTCAGGTAAGCTCCGCTGTACAGAACACACGGGAATTTAGAAAGTATTTTAAAGTCTTACAAACCTTCAGTTTACCTGTCATGAATTTAGGTATTTGTCTTAGTGAGAACAGAAATGTTTGATTTAAAAGTTTGCTCCGCGAGCATTTTAGCAGTTCTTGGGAGTTTTTTTAAAGGACAGTAAGACATGTTTCCTAACGGCTTTACTGTTCCCTTTCGCTGTTTATTAAATCAATATTTGTGGTCATTTTTACATTACGACCAAAGTGGCGCGGCGGGCGAATGTCTGCTTGCGATGCAGGAGATTGCGTTCCCGCCTTGGAATAAATATTTGTACGATCTGCAAATATTTATTCCGGGTGTTCTGGGTATTTTCTATGTATAATAAAAAAATCTATGTTTGTAATGTATTGTATTAAGTATACCAGTCATCTAATACCCATAACACAAGCTCTGCTTAGCTTGAGGCTAGACGATGCTGTGTGTTATTATTATTACATCATCTAGCCCCAAATTAAGCAAAGTTTGTACTATGGGAGTCAGATCACTGATAGAATAATTAAATAAATACTTTTTTTTGTAATTACTACTTAGAATATATATCTAACACCTTGACAGAGAACAACAGTAATGTTCACAACAGAAATGTTTGTCCTCGGTGGGGATCGAACCTACAGCGCAGAAAGCAGAGATACTATATACAAACTGAGCTGTGAGCCAGTTCGATTGGAATAACTACTATTTGTCAGTGGGTTATCATAAAGACCTATTTCTATCATTTTTAGAATTTTTTGACCAATACTAAGAATCTTAGTGCAATACCACATAAGGAATGTTTTCGTTTTTGTAAACGTGCTCTGTGATGTAATGAAATTATTATAGAGCGAAGTAACCGCTGAACATCGGATGGGCGTTCCATCACTTGTCCCATAAAAGTGGATGATGACAATGATTTGCGTATATAGACAGTTCCTTCCACTATGACAGGTTACCTTTCAATCATTCTAAGAACTTGATCCAGTTAAAAGCTTAGAAGCTTTCTCGAATTACCAACGTGTGATAGAGCGTCAAATTAACCTCAGACTAGTTGTTACTTGCGACTTCGTCTGCGTGGACTTTTGTTCTCCCGTAGCAGTCACCATTTAGTAAAGATGTGCTTTTGGAAAGCTACTTTCGTTCTCAGTGTTTTATACCTTCCAAAGTTTGAGTTACTGGGACCAGGGGCATACCATCATGCGGAATTTTTCCGTTTGGAGAGATTCAATGACATTATTCTGCATTATGCAGCTCATGTTATAATTATTCAGTTAAGGAAACGGTCCCAGTAGCTTAGGTTGTGCGTTGTATGTCAGTCAGTACTTGGACTTGTAAAATAATATGCTACTAAATTTGAATTGCATCACGCAAAAGGTATTCCGTATGCCACAGAGCTATTCAGCTTGTTACAAAAACAACCGCCACATTCATAATCGCGTGGTAATGTCATGTTAGTTATAAAATGTTTATAGCATGCGTTATTTTGTTGGAGAAATAAAATACTAGTGTTAATGGTAATTTATACATTTATTTATGAAACATGGGTTACAAAAAGGTGATAAACATAATGTAAATTGCAATGTTTAGCTTGACCTTCGCCGGACTCGCTAAAAACGATTCTGAGGCCTAGTAAAAATACATAGAATAGATATTTGTAGAGTTAAATTGTTATACCGACATCCTACCTATATACTCTAGCAACCAAGTACCTAACACTCTTAGGTAACACTCCTGAGTTGAGTTCTTCTCATAGAAAAAAAAACGAGTGTGCGTTAGACCACACGACTGAAGTAAAACTTCTAACGTAACTGGCTATGAGAGAAAGAGAGAAAGAACAGTGTTTTCATACCCCCTCCATGGAAATGTTACACGTTTAACGCAACCTTTTTGGAAGTCGCATTAGAAGTAAAAAAAAAATTGTCTTGTGTAAAAATGTCCGCAAATATTTACTTACTTGTAAAAAACATCTGTCCGTCGTTCGACAGATTACTTTTCCAGTCAAGTCAGTTAACTGCAATAGTTTTTGCTCAAGTCAGTCCAATTCTGTCGATTTTTTTCATAAATAAAGGAATCATTTTCTTTAAAACCAAGAAGCAACAAATACACTTTCATTCCAATCGTTCACTGCGTTCAATGCTGCGCAATGCAATCCAAATGTCAAAGCGATATGCCTACGTCACAAATGTCAAATTTACTTTACATAAATTTGACATTTTATAACAGTTCCTATATGTACGAGCTCTTACTTAGTATAAAAAATAATAAATAAGGCTGTTAGATATTGATCAGTGTCGGATGTCTAGCGAACACGAGAGGCTTAATTAAAATGTAGATGATAAAAAACTAGAACCACACGACTTGCCCGTTGATCAACACAATCTGAGCACTATTTTATAAGACGCGGGGTTTCCATTTTACCAAATGACCATACTGAATCGCTAATTTATACGAGAAATAATCCAATTTTACGTCAAACTATCGTGCATTTGTACGAAACTTCCAGTTTGATACGGTATTATGTAAATAGTTTTAGTGGAGCCTATGGTCGTTAGTTACCTGCCCTAATTAATATAAATGTAGTATAACTAGCAGACCTTGCACACTTCCTTGGGGCGGTAAACATTATTACTTTTAATTTTTCGGGTTAATAATTATATCCTATACCTAACACTCACAAATAACGTGGCTTTCTATTGGTAAAATAGTTTTCAAAATTGGTTTAGTAAATCCAGGTATAACCCCCCCACAACCTGACAAACTCACAAACTTTACCTACCTCTTTATGATAATTACTTATTGTAACGATGGGACACCTGAAACTAGGCGCTCAAACGGTGGATGAAAACATCGCGTGGCAGCCCGCTTCTTAGTCACTTCCGCAATTTTCGACCTTGACTTTTTTCATGTGAAAAAGCGGACTAGATTGAACTGATAGTATGGGTAATAGGCAAGCCAAGCCAAAACAAACTTCAAAAATATACCCCAGTGTCAGCGTCTTTAAAATAGTAGCATGTGTGAAACAGGTTCCTCCTGATGCGAAGGTTTGATTGCTTTTACTCAAGCTACACTTTCTTTTATGCTATAACTGATTGAATAATCATATGGCCCACCTCATGTTAAGTGGTAACCATCACCTATAACAAAGCATTGCCTTGTAGGTCTCGCATGTTCGCACGCTTCAAACAGGAACACAGCCATGCGAATATCACTGCTTGGCGGCAGAAATAGGTACGGTGGTAGTACTTCCCCGGATGAGCCCTTTCACAAATAGCTCTACTACTACAACAGTTAGTGCAAGCTCGGTACAATCTTACAATATTAAAGAAATAATAAAACGTTATCGACGTAAGACAATGGTTGGTTCAGCGACAAATGGGCGCGTGTAATAAGCGGCACGGCACGACACGGGGCACGGGGCACGGGGCACAGACGCAGCCTCCGGCGCCCGCTGATTGATGACGGGCCTGCGCTACCGGTCACTGCGCTGCCCCCAGCAGGACTCACGGAATGCCGACCTTTTGCATAACAGCTTCCTAGTTTTACTTACTTTGTTTGATACGTCCGTAGGTACTATCTTATATAGATTTCTACACAAACTTACAATGATATACCTATCAATTTATTATATTAGTGGGTACTATCGAAACGCGTTTGAATTCGTCCGTATGTAGTTATCTTTATACATACTTCAACCCCAGCTGTACCCGTTTAGGGGTGGATTTTAGATAATTTCTTAGTACACCTCTACGCATCAAAACGAATACACTCTGAAAATTTCAAGTCTCTACGACCAGTGGTTGAGGCTGTGCGTTGCCTATATGTCAGTCAGTCAGTATAAATAATAAATAAGTTAGTAGGTATATTCTTACACAGCGATTGCTGAAAATCAGTAAACCATGGCTGTTGGTAAAAAAATCTGACTACTTATAGTAAATAAACATTTGTAGGCTTTACATACAATACCCTTAGCTCTGAATTAAGCAAGGCTATGGGAACCAGAAAGCTGATAAAATACTTAAATTATTATTTTGTAAATATAACCTTAGAACACGATAGACTGAGAGCAAACATCTGAGGCCCAATTCTCATAATATTTTTGAGCTGATTATCAAAATTGGGCCTGGCTGATATGTTAGTTTTAAAGAATACCATTTGGAGATTGACACGATCAAAAGTGTTCATCACACAAATGTTTACTCTCGGTGGGGATCAAACCCACAACATACAGTGCAGAAGGCAGAGCCACTACCAACTGTGAGAGCTGTCATGATTATTCCAATCATTTAAACCTTATTCTGATGACTCTATCCACAACCTGTACCCCTTTTTGCTCTGCGAAGATTAAAACCTTCGCAGATTAAAATAATTCTACTTAGAATGCAGCAGCACAATCATTCAGCAATTAAAACATGGGATCCCGATTTGGTAGCTCAGACTGGCTTGATTGAACTGGACTGGCTAATTACCCTGGCAAATAATTATCAACATAACCTGATATCCAAAGTTCTTGGAACTACCGCCATATTTACCATTCAAAAGGCTCTTGCTTGTGAGCAGTATCACCATTTAATCTTGATATCTGCTACAATTGGGACTAAAGCACTCTTTACCATAAATGAAGTTCTACATAATCTGGTCATACAGCTTATCATGCTAAAGAGTTTGAAAACATGTTTGGATGCACCAAATTATATTTTAGGCCTAAAATGTATGCGGTTTAGTGGCAACAGTATTAATTTTATCTTTATTATCAACGAAATACGAGAAAGATGAACGAAATTTCGGTAATATTCTGATTTTAAAGATTAAGCATACAAAAGTATCAGTAACGTTATTAAAAATCAAGTCTCTGTCTACTTTTTAATGATGTTAAGTGATAGTAGATTGATCCAAAACGATGTAACGATGTGTATGTATTTTGGCTCTGTTTAGGAAAAACAAATACAAATAGACTCCTTTGGTTGAAATTAGTATCATATCTTCCCTATTTCCCCTGGCTATACAGGCTTTGAAGGGCGTGTGAGGAAGTCGCGCCTACTTGCCTGATGGGCCGTGGTGAAAACAATCGGAATCAAACCCCACGCCAGTCAGGCTTCGTTGCCTCCGTTTCACTCGGCTCTTGAACTTCAATTTCTACTATCATTATGTTGATAGCGACACTGATAGACCGTTTGTTGTTGCGATAAATTCCACTGGTGAATTGTCGACCTCAAACATCGGAACTTCACATAGCGTGGCTGGGGCATATTTCTGGCACGTTCAATTCGTTCAAGACATATCTTAATCGTCGGAATAGGCCTGATTTTGTCTACTGCTGACTGCTATAGGTTAGGCCTTAGTTAATGCTTAGTTAGTCCATTATCAGTAGTACCTGGTACCCAACCAATAGTATACATGTACACAGAGATAAACACAGCGGCAACCCTCCCATCCCTCGTCAAGGTCAATATAATCTCCTTGCTTACGTAAGGAACCAAGCCGTAAGTTTCTTGCCGGTTCTTCTAGGCTTGGTCGCGAGGAACTGGCGCTTAGATTCACCTAGATTTAAGACGTTTCAAGATGATCCCTGCGGATATTACTGAATAAATGCTTTTCGACTTTGGCTTTGACTTTGACTTCTTATCATCAAGATTATTATCATGATAATAATGAACATCAGCCTCAGGTCAAGGAGGGTCAAGATATGTTTTTTTTATATGACTTGCTAATGGAACAAGCATATGGTCCACCTGATGTTAAGTGGCTACCATCATCTATAGCAGGTCACGTTCGTTAGAAACTTTCCCTACGATGCACTGCTTTGCGTCCATCAACCTGGCTTATAGACGTTAGCCTCATGTGCCTTCACTCACCCACACCCTTTGAACTGAAACACTGGTATGTTGGTAAAACTTCCCCGGACGAGCCCATCACTAAAAACTCTCTACTTTTTTTTTATACAATTTGTTGATGGAACAAGCAGATGGCCCACCTGATGTTAAGGTGGTTACCATCACCTATAACAAAGCATTGTCTCGTAGGTCACGCTCGTTAGGAACGCCACCGACGATGCACTACTCAGCGTCCATCAACCTGAGGCATACAGGTGTTAAACCCCTGCTTCCTGCCTGGTGCCTGTAATTACACTATCGTCATGGTAATGTAACTTTTGTTTAGTTTCCAATATGGCTATGAAGAATAATGTAAAAACCTTCTTTCTGTTCAGACTGTGCATCACTTCGTAAGATAAAATGAAATAAGACTACAGCCGTGCCCTATCTCTGAGTTACGGCAAGCCCATAAATATATCTACCTTCCTTTTTAAGGTCCGAATAGATATTACGGTATGCAAATAAGATCTATATTTTGACAGTTATTTATTCATAGCGACCCGCCGCGGCATGCACGAGTAGCCAATATTACTCTTTGATACTGTACTTGTATTGGTGATATAATATTTAAAAGGGGCAATATTAAGGTTAAACAAGTCGGTACGTTGTCCATCAACTACTAAATCTACTTACTAAATCTACTAGTTTAGTACTAAATCTTTCGCCGCTTGTAACTTTCAAGGTAATCTGATTTTACTGTAGCATATAGGGTAACGAGCCTAGATAACGGCAAGATATTTCAGTATCAAACTTAACTTCGGACGCACGTTAATGTTTGTATGGACAACGTACCGACTTGTTTAACCTTAAATCTATGCACCGGTATGGGCTAAAGTGAGTGACCTCGCTTTCCTACTATTAGGCCGCGGTTCGAATCCGGTGGTGCACCGATGGATTTATCTGTTCGAAAAATGTATGTACGCAATACCAGTTCTCTAGAGCGGTGAAGGAAAACATCGTGAGTAAACCAGTTAGTAATCTAGCAGCGGCAATGGGCTTGCAGTCTGTCACGTATGGAATACCATCTACTGCAAAATGTGGGTATGTAATATCTAGACGTATCTCTGCCTACCCCCTTTAAACACCATCGAATAACTTCGAGACTTGAGAGAGATCTGAGGGTATAACTACCATGCTTGGGGATTAATGTCGTGATGCTATTTCTTTTTTCTTTTTTTAACAATCTAACAAGTTTCTGTATTTCAATTTGAAGGGTGTTGGTGCCGGTTACGGATAGGCTTGAAGCATGTACAAGTTGATGGGTTCTACATTGTAGGGCACTTTCTTACAGACCTGACCTGCGTGTTATCATCAAGTGAACAATCTGCTTGTTCCATCAGTAACGTAGTTAAAAAAAAACAGTAAAACTCGGTCAGAGCGCTTGCAAAAATGCAGTCCACATTAGCTTTTATAACCCGCTTTATAAAGCAAGGAATCTTAATATCACACGTCGCGACTCTGCATTCCATTCCTTACCAGTCTCCTAATATATACTTACGTGCATCGGTATAATTATCTGTGTGTTCGTTCGTCCGTCCCGGAGGATGCAACCCACTTTGATTGTAGGCCTCGACTGTGTGTTAGCAGAGCGTTCAGTTGAGCGCTGTCACTGAACACTACAAAAATATTGAGTAGCACGGATTGTTTTACACTTTGACCACTATGAAAACCATTGTATCAGGTCTCAATACGCTTACAACAATGCAGTTTGGAACATCAGCGCAGTTCTATTGTGGTCATGTGCGGTATAGGTACCTACTGCATATTAGGTCACGTCACGTCACTGACGTCACGGCCCAAAGTACCTATATAATGTAGGCTACAAATTAATTAGTAATTACATTAGTGATTTTTCTGGAATCTAATCGTTTGATCTTCATATTCCCTAACGCGTTCTTTATATTATCTTCCTGAGCTGTGATTCCAGGAATTAAACACTTGTTCTATGTTTATAAACCGAGAATATTTTACTTTTTCTGTTGTCTTTATTGTCAATTGTTCTCTACATCCGCGTTGCCATCTCGCTCCGCTTATCGTTCCGCTCATGATACAACATAACCTACATTCAATCAGGCTCAATGCATAAGGGTACCATTGTCCAGAACCACACGTGCTGGATGCGTAGCCTCAATGGCATCCATTGAAAAACCGTTTAATGTAATCTTGGGATACGTACCTAAGCTTAGATATCGGTCTGGTTCAAGTGCTCGCTTTTGCGTCAGCTCCTAACATAAGTTTCTGATCTTTCGAGCTGTGTATCTGTCTGTACGTAAATATTTTACATTCACACACATTCACATTCACAACAAACCACATACAAGTAAGGTCAGTGCAGGGACGACTGTTTAGACAAGTCTAAGCACTGAGCTTTTTGACAAAACGATTGAACCTATACATTTTCTGTAAAATTTACTAAGTTTATCGCCACTTAGTTTAGCTAAACGAGAACATGATGCTTTTCCTTTAGGGGAACGAACCTTAGTCACCACGCCTGGCACGTTGATTGGTGACCCCAGTAGTGTTATGTACTCAAGAGATGCTGCTACCCATTTCTAAGTACGTTTCCTTAGTCGTCCCTTACGACATCCACGGGAGACATATCTACATACATTCTCTTCAATCTAAAGTAGCCTGAATTATTTCATGTAACCGAAGCGTACTTCTTTGTATTCAGGGACTGAAGTTTTGTTTTGGAGTAGATCTGCTAGGTATCTAATCTGGGAGTTTCTGATAGTTGTATCGTTGTTGCAGTGAGGATGCGTCCACGCCGCGTGCGGAGGCGGCCCCGCTGAGCGGCGGTGGCGGCAGCGGCGGCGGTAGCGGCGGCGGCAGCGGTGGCGGTAGCGGCGGCGGCAGCGGCGGCGGCGGCGGGGAGGAGCGCGGCTGTGCTTGCGCCGCGTGGACGCCGCGCCGGCAACCCGCCCCACACGAAATTCTGCGACCTAAGCCAAGGAGGTAGGCTCTCCTTTCAAAATAAATAATATTATTCCAAAGCATTATTGGCGAGATTTAAGGAACTATATTTTGGATAGAAACGGGATATTTACCATGATTTTTGAGTTTGATTGTTTCCCGATATTTCGGCACAGTTGCATGCGCCATGATCACGGGTCGAACTAGGTACCCACCTATTTTTTTTTAATTCTTAAAAAGGTACTTATGATACTTAGATGTAGCAGGTCTACTCTCAGCAACGATAAACGATGTTTCGTGTTGTCGTTTTGTAAGACACTGCGGGGCAACTCGGTAGCTGTTCCACAGTTAAGTTGTCACTACCTGACATGCCGCGCTGTTTAATTATAGTTTAGGTATAGGTAAACATTTGTAATAATAATTTGTAATAATTGTACAAAGTACGTGATTAGCGTATCCTCTGAAGCTAAGCTTCCGTATTTACAGCCTACAGAACAAAATGCAGAGCAAGTCTTACCACAACTGAATAAATGACACAGTTTAGCAACTGTAACTACCTACTAGTTTAGCATATATGAGATCAGACGGAACCACAAGGATCTTTAGCCCTGCTTTTTCACCGGTTTCTTTTAACTGCAACGAATGCATCTATAAGCAGGTTAACTCTCGAACGACGATAAACGAAGTTTCACATTGTCGTTACACTGCGCGGCACGTGGGCAGCGATAACTTGACTGTGGAATGGGTTACCATACCAAAGCCCCGTAGTGGAACCCGAAATGATAATACGAAACTTCGTTTATCGATTTCAAGAGTAGACCTGCAGTCATTGGTTGTGAAACGAGTATAACCTCTTTAAAATAGAGTTGAGAATATGATTACCTATGTCCTGGCGCAATGACGTCCCCTATCCTTCGAGTTGACTTACAATTGTATAATAGAAGTTATTACCATTTTAGATCGAGATCGCTGTCGTCACAGGAAATACTTCTTCAACGAGACCCATCAATTGGTCTTATGCGTTTTTAGGGTTCCGTACCCAACGTAAAACAGGACCCTATTACTAAGACTCCGCTGTCTGTCTATCTGTCCGTCTGTCACCAGGCTGTATCTCATAAACCGTGATATTTGGAGAGTTGAAATTTTCACATATGATGTATTTCTGTTGCAGCTATAACAACAAATACTAAAAAATAGAATAAAATAAATATTTAAGGGGGTTCTCATATAACAAACGTGATTTTTTGTCGTTATTATAGATAATGGTACGGAACCCTTCGTGCGCGAAGGGTCCTGTCGCGAAGAAAATGTCGAATAACACTCGAAATTAAACTACAAAAAAGAAAGAGAGAAAGTACATTTATCAACAACAGAAAACAAAAGTAAGAACTAAAGGAAACATCAAATAATAAGAAGAAATAATAATATAAAACATGGTTAGGGTTAATTATTATAATACTTACACAATATTTTTTTTTTTTTATAAATTTTATAATAGTTTTGATACGACTAGTAGAGTTTTTTATGGTTGCTCTGGGGTAAGTTTCGCCATATTTCTTACCATCCCCCGCATTTTGCTTCGTGTATTGATAAAAAGTATCCTAGGTATGCCAACCCCCAAATATTCTTGAGTACTAAACACCCCACCAGCGGCCTTGTGACTACAAACCCCCTCAAATTTGGGGGCAGCTTATGTCCAGCAGTGGACTTACTAACACTGATGGCATTAATAATGGTATAGCACGCTTAAGTGCTACACCGTCGACCGTCAGATTTGTTGCTAATCTAAGTTCTCGGAAAACCAGATAGAGGCTTTAAGCAATAAAATCGGTTACAATCCGATCTGTATATGGGTCAAGTGACCTTGGTCGTAGCATTCCGCTCCGTTAGATATGCATAGTGCTGTCGTACTGTCGTAGTCTTTAGAGTTTGCGTTTAACTGCTAAGAAAATATCTAAGAAGGAAAAATACTTTATTGAAATCATAAAATATATGAGAGCCCCCTTAAATATTTATTTTATTCTGTTTTTTAGTATTTGTTGCTATAGCGGCATTAGAAATACATCATCTATGAAAATTTTAACTCTCTAACTATCACGGTTCATGAGATACAGCCTCGTGACAAACAGACAGACCGACAGTGAAGTCTTAGTAATTCTTTAGGTACGGAACCCTAAAAAACGCACCATGCAATAATTAATTTCTTAGTATTTTTGTAACCTAATTCTCTTAAAACAACACATCAAATAACTCCTTAAAAGCGCCTTCCTGTAAGCAATCACTCAGGCGCGCGGCAGCATTTGCACAGAATAGCAACCATGATGTATTTGACGGCTGATCCATTGCCAATGAGCAAGCTGCGCTGAGCAACAGATTTACTACTGACATTAATCTTTAGTACTTGAATGCAGGTAGGAGAAGGTAAAGGCTGGTTTGTTGTTTAAAAGCTCGTTGACATTTTAATTCAATAAAATCACAAGAAAAAAAAATAATTAAGCCTCATATCCTCCCAGATATCTAAGTACCAAGTAGTACCGACTCACGATTTTTTGAAGCTGTCTTATAGGGGTAGTCAGAGGTACGTCCAAATATATTTGGCACATAGCCAAATTTTGCAGTAATTGGTACTCCATACGTGACATGTTGCAAGCCCATCGCCGCTGCTAAAATACTAACTGCTTTCCTCACGGTGTTTTCTGTCACTGTTTGAGAGCATCTGGCATCACAAGGATAGCTGTGAAATGTCATGAGTCTAGGCGCCAGTTCCAAGCCTAGAACAGGAACTTACGGCTTGGTTCTTAACGTTTTTTGTATAATCCTTCTGATAAAACACATGATGCTTCAGTTTGCCTCTGGTTGGTGGACGCAGGGTAGTGCATCATAGGGCACCGTAGGTGATGGTTACCAATTAACATCGCGTCTTTTATGATTTGTCGCGTTACACATCTTAGCCCGACAGACCTGCGTTGACATGTAGGTAAATTATCTGATAATATCTCAAGTCACCCATTAATTACGTATTACAATATAACCGGTAACAATGGCTCCCGAGTTGCTTTTTACCAGCGATGGTAACTTTCATTTACGAGAAGGCGATTTCATTCATCATTTGAGAATGCACAATGGGTTTTCTCCGGCGATGTTTCTTTTAGCTAATGTGGAAAGACATTGAAATAGGGTAAAGGTATAAAGATTTATGTGAGGCTAGCTGATGCGCTCGAGCTTCGCTTGTATTTTTCATACAAGTTTAATTCCTTTTTACACCCGTTTTAGGGATGACAGCTCAATAAAACCAATACTTAGTTTTAAGTTGGACATAACCTAGCTAATTCTGCAAATTGCATCAACATTCATTCAGTAGTTTTTGCGTTAGATAATGGTATGGAACCCTTTGTGCGCGAGTCCGACTCGCACTTGGCCGTTTTTTTAAGTACTTTTAGCAAAATTTCAGAAAAGTATCTTAAATGTACAGACTTTTCGACCTCTACAGTTTTACTATAGTAATAGATATATATGTAGATATAGACGATGGTAACACTCAAACGATGAAAGAAAACGTCCTCTACAACATCAAAGTCAAAGTCAAAAAGCATTTCGACTGTGGCTTTGACGGAGCTCACTACTTAGTTGCTGAGTACTACCTTGTGCACTGTAGGTTGTGGGTTCGATTCCACTGAGGATAATCATTTGTGTGATGAAAGTATATGCTTGTTTTCTGTCTGGGTGTTTTAATGTAGGTATTCTGAGTAGGTATGTATTGATAAAAGCAGTAAACAATATCTTGCTGTCGAAGGCATCAGACCAAACTGCTAGTGGGACCAAAGCTTAAAACTCAAAACGTATGCATACCTTTTTTTTTTTTTTTTCCTTTAGTTTAGATAGTCATGTTTTTTTAATATTTTTTTATTACCAAATGATTTAAAAGACTTGCACCGCGTTAAATTATTGCAAACAATGGCTTAAATGAACTTAAGGTAAGCATCACTTTCGCCGATCCCACTGGTTCCCACCCGTGGGATGGGAACTGAACGGTAAGGAACAATACCCACCTGTTACCATACTGTTTTATGCAATGAAAGTATCTTATTTCACATCTTCGTATCGTTTTATTATCGTCGAAATGTCTATGCTTAATTTACCTATTACGCAAGTTTCGTTGGCATAAGTAGACATAGACATAGACATACATTTATTTGTTACAAAACACATACAAAACAGATCAACCAGTGAAGAAAAGACAAAAGGAAGGACATAAGCAGTAGGTGCCTGTCTGCTACAGCAGCAAAAGAGTCTCGCCTCAGCGTATGCCTCACCACTATTTTTGCCTAGTGGTTAGGCGCTGGTATTCTGTAGGTCAGTCACCTTTAAGATTAATGCAAGATAGGTCTATATTAATAATCTAGGAATACCAATTTTTTTTTGTCCTGAGTGGCTGACTGACAAATAGACAAAGCATAGCCTAAACAGCTGGTCGTAAAGATTAAATTTTCGTGGTATATTTTTTAGTGCGCAGAAATGTTTCAAGATGATTTTCCAAAGTTCAACCCCTAAACGGGTAGGTACAGCGGAATTGAAGTTTGTATGAAAATAACTTCGCGCTGGTATTTATATTACCTAAAAAGTTGAAGCTCCAGTTATTCTTAGTTACTAGGCTCAGAATACCTACTTTAAATCTTTTTTTTTATACAATTTTTTGATGGAACAAGCATATCGCCTATAACAAAGCACTGCCTTGTAGGTCACGTTCGTTTAGAATGTTGCAATACACTGCTCAGCGTCCATCAACCTGAGGCATGCAGGTGTTAAGCCTCATGTGCCTGTAATTACATCTTGCTTCTTGAACTCAAACGTAATTAATTTTTACACTGCTGAGATACCAGAACCACTTATCAATGAACGCGGTATCTACAAATATAGAGTCCATTGACTTGAGCGGCGGCGGCGTATAAAATTATTATTAGTTTGCAATAGCTGTGCGGTCATTAAAAGCTGCAGCGGAAGTGCATAGTGCCTCGGTGATAGCGACACATCAAAGCGGACCCCACCACGGAACCACTCGATAATTTCATGTCGATGGGTTTGCAGGCGATTATGATAAGCTTAATATCAATTTATGATGTCCACACAGTATGCTCACTTGCTAAAAAGTTCAATATCAAAATCAACTCTATTTTTACAATTGCTTAATTTTTTTTAAAGCGTGTGTCGTTTATCGGAACTTATTACAGCCATTACTCACAAAAGTTATAAAGTATTAATTCGTGTAGTATATTGCTAGTTGGTGAGCCATGGTGTAAAAGCAAGGCAACATACACAATAGTTTGTATGTTCACCAAGTTCGTTACAGGTTTATAATAGGAGGTTTTTGAACGATGTCCATAACAAATTCAACTGTATGGCAACGCTAATCCATTTTGTGGAACAATTGAGCACGTTTTAAAATAGAAATAAACAATTTGCACTGCCCACAACGTCTAGAAACAAAACTCTTAAAACCGTGTTTAAAATTGTAAGCTTACCCAATAAATTAAAGTGATATTGCAACCACACTGCATGTCGATTACAAGCATGTTATTACTCAAGTGATTCACTAATAGCCCCCCGAGTGAGTACTCTATATTTAGCTACTACTTATAGTTACGTTCACCTCTCAGATATAGGCGTAATGTGTATGTTTCTGGCAAGTAGGTATGCAGTTGGTATTATTTTTACGACAACATGTTACAGTTACCCGATAATGTGAACATCTTAACAACCATCCGACATGAACAGTTGGACGTTTCTTGTTACCGATCTCGTGACCTTTCCAAATACGAGAGGTTTTGCGCGAACGGTATCATAATCCGTGGAGAACACGCGTGCCATCGCCGTAGCGGGGTAACAATGATTGCTGGTAACGGGCGTCGCCGGCGGCGGAGCTGCTCAGTGCGGCCGGCGCCTTCGCACAGTCATGCTGTGCCCGGCACGATGCTCTTGCTTCCTCTGCCGCGAGCTGCAGTCCTGCCGCGCGGCTGACGCGAGGAAACCCCCCAATAAACACAACATGTGCGACAACTTCATACTTAAGAAATCAGACGCTTGGGAGCCGATGAAGTTCATCCGCGGTGCCGCCAGACTATCAGTTCGACACTGGCAGGGTCGCGAGCCGCTTAACTCTAACAAGTCAAGGATCACTCCGCACAAATCCACCAGCTGTGAGCAGTTGTACCCCACTGAGAAGGACGAAGGACCTTTTGCAATGCGTAGAGCTCCCAGCACAGACAGGATGAAACCTCACTCTGAAAGTAAACCCTTATTCAACAAGCTTCTCGGGAATTCGCGTAGTAAAAAGGTCACCGATCCTGAATCCAAGGTCCGGCGTAGCGTTCTTAACTTCTCTAGGAAGAATGACTCGCCTAGTTCCAAAAATGTTCACGAAAAATATATCCCTTTGCCGCAGTCATCATCAGAACACATTTACAGTGAGCCGAGGCCCTGGAGCTCTCAATTTGATGACTGTTGTCGACCCCCAGTGTACCAAAGTGTTGAGAAAAAGAAGGAAGATAGCAAAGCATCTTCGAGTGACAAGAAACTGTACAACAACCGACTTCCTTGTTACGAGGAACTGACTCAACGGCTTTCACAGGAAAAGAACAAGAAAGCTAATCAACCTCTGAACGAAAGTGGATTCGCTAACAAAATAACTCAAAATAACAACAAAGTGGTTATTTATTTTGGTGATTCTATAATTCGGAAACACAACGAACAAAAAAAGGAAGAAAATGAGCAAATTGCTGAAACTGCTGAGAAGGAAGAGGCGATATACGCAAACAGACTCTTGGATGAAACTGAAAATTTGGGAATTAGAGGGCATAATAGTGGGGATATAGCAATACCTGAGGTACAAATCACTGAAGCTATATACTCAGAAATCAAATCTGAGGATACAGATATCGTCACTATAAACGATACAACTTACAAAAAGGATGTTTTCGGGACAGTGAGTTCTGATGGATTTTTGGTGGTAGAGTTTGAAGGGAACTTTGAAAGAGCTCGTCAACTGGTAGATTTGGTGCATGGAACCAGTGGTGTGGACCATCATGAAGCGAAGTTACTGGACGAGGACGAGCAATGCGACTGGAGCTTTATCCAAGATTGGAGGAAACGGTAAGTACATATAAAACAAAACAGGCTCTGTTGCTTATAAAGTTGTATACGATTATAGAAATACCATCATAGAGGTTAGCATACCAAGGTACAAACAAATCATGACAGCTGTTTATCTTGTATAGCAAAAAATTCACCTGTTTTTCCAATAAAGAGAGGAAGATAAAAACTGAAGTGTATAATTTTCAAGAATTAACTAATGGCGGTGCCCGCGTATGTGAGAAAATAGGAAGTACAGCTTCTAAGTTATCGTAATGCTGTTATGTCTACAGACGACCTGACCTGGATCCCATCCGCTTATGATCACAATATTCATAACGGTGTGAGCTTTGAGCTTTAATTGTCAATTGTTGAGAAGGCAAAACAATGTAT
Organism: Electrophaes corylata; assembly: GCA_947095575.1. Taxonomy (NCBI): domain Eukaryota; kingdom Metazoa; phylum Arthropoda; class Insecta; order Lepidoptera; family Geometridae; genus Electrophaes; species Electrophaes corylata. The sequence continues at coordinate 13,559,194 of OX352704.1, forward strand.
AACATAACGTTATCTCATTTGTGTTATTCTTTTTACTTTACATTGATTCCAAAATGCTGCTTTTTTCAAGCGTTTAAGTCGCTATATCAAAGCAAATGAACCAAACTTATAAAACATTACTAATAAGCCTGGTTGATTAGATTCGTCTTCGCGTGGTCGGGGCTATGTGTAAGATCATCTATCTTAAACAGTTGTAAGGTGTAAAAAGTAAGATTTTTATAATCTAGGTACCTATTTTTCTCAGCATCACCATTGGTTCTTTGGACAAAACCCAAATTTGCAAATTTTCAATGTTATTCAAAGATATATCGATACGGGCTGCTCAAGTGTCTACATCCACGATTGTATCACGATAAACGGTATTCCCGAATCTTAGAATGCCATTTGCATTCCGTTCGGCAGTTTAATTAGACGTTTGAGGGTTTTCTGCGAATCTCGGCATCCGGGAAGACACTCGCATTAATTGCATAGCAATTTGCTGATAACAATCACTGGTCGATGAACCCGTGCGAGCTTCTGACTCTTCCTCCCGATACCATCTATCAGAACCAAGCCAATTTCAACCGTATTACTTTACGTAATGCATTCCTCGGAGATGTTTAATTCTTATTATAAGAGTCTTTAAGTTGCTTTAAATTCTTTTGTGCTGTCTATCAAGTCACCGTTTTGCCGCCTTGCTTCCTTGAGAGTATTTTTCTTTAAATAATAAAACAGGCTTGTTTCATTTACATTGTGAAATTACAATTACTAAATTTGAATAGAAGTAAATGGTTTTGCAAAGTCTCAAATCTTTTTGGCTATTAAAAAAATTCGAATAATAATAATGAATTATTCTCTTTTGATGACCCAAGTTATGCAAAAGAGTGTCTTCCTCAATTAAGGAGTTTCCTATTTTACTGGCACAAATTTCGTAACTAATAAAATAAATAAATAAATAATGCTGGACAATCCACACAGCATCATCTAGCCCCAAGCTAAGCAGAGCTTGTGTTATGGGTGCTAGATGACTGATATACTTAATACAATACTATTTTACATAAATAGATATTTTTTATTATGCATAGAAAATACTCAGAACACCCGGAATAAATATTTGCAGATCGTACAAACATTTATCCCAAGGCGGGAATCGAACCCGCAACCTCTGCGTCGCAGGCGGACATTCGCCCGCCACGCCGCATCGGTCGTCGGTAATAAATGTATAACAACCACAGAACGTGCACAAAACAAAAACGCTTTCGTAACAACATTTACCTAATTACTATGTATCTTTATCTTGTCGTTTATTATTTTCACTTTCTTTTTTAGCTACCTAAGAACCATGATAATTAATTACTTTACGATTTTCTATAGAAAGGTAACTTAGTCTGCAGCTAGCACATTTTCCTCTGTTGGTCTCTTATAATATACTTACGTACAACCAAACAATAAATGATTTTGGATTCAATGTCTTAGAACTAAACAATAGGACCCCTCCATCAACTCACGTGGGTGTCGTAAGCGGTGACTAAGGAAGCACACTAGTAGGTACACTAGCCAGCATCTCCGGAGTACTTATCAGCAATTCTAGGCTTGGTGGCTTGGTGGTTGGAGGAACAGGCGCTAGTCGCTTAGATTCACCTAGCTTTAAGACGTTTCAAAGATGATCCCTGCGGATATTACCGAATAAATGCTTTTTAACTTTGTCAATACTGCGATCACGAACCCGCCTACCAAGCGTGATAACTTTATGGTAAACAAAAAGTTAGTGTCTAAGAATCTAAGGCATTGCAAATTGAACTACAAAACTACGAGTATATCTATTTCAAGCCATGTATGTACAGTCAGCTGCTCGGAATGTATACAATTCTTATCTTTTAAAATAGCGTCACAACGTAACAGTTAATATTTTCAGGGCAAAAATGCAAAAAATAAGTGAACTCATCAACTGATTACATGGTATTTGAGTTTCTAGTGTCTAAAAGTTTATATTAATGTTGTGATAGCATTTTAAAAGTTAATAATTGTATACATTCTAGTGCAGCTGACTGTACCTTATCCTAATGTAAGTTATATTTCCAACAGAACTCTCAAAATCATATATCACCTAAGCGCTTTATTTGCTAACGGTAACTTGTAAATAGGCAAAGTAATTTACATAAAGACTAAACATTTGAAGAAGACTTATCCGACTTAAATGAAAATGAGGTGTTTTAAATAGTCAAAATATGAAAAAAAAACTGGAACTTAATGACAAGGCCAAGCCTATAAACAAATTTTTTAAAAATGTGATTCTATAGTACATGAAGTTTAGGTTCAAAGTTGAACCAACTCTATTTCGACAGTTATATTTAATGGTTACCGAGCCAAAACACCACATTGTATTGTGTTCAGGCGAGTGTGAAATCATCAGCCACTGATGATGGGTGTTGCAGAACATATTAGTTTTTTTGCAAAATCAAGTTAGTAAGAATAAGATAAGAAGTAGGTATTTTATGAGAGAAAGTGACGTAACAAACAGATGATCCGAAGCATTTGTGACTGATGTAGATGATTTAGAGAGAGTCAGAGGCAACTTTCACACACCCTATTCATAGTGATTTAAGACTGGATTTTTAGATGGATTAGGCTTGCCTAGCACATATACCGTCACAATTTCGCCGGCCTCATCCACACGAAAGACATGTCTCGTATAACAAGTATTTTCTCACAAAACAAAAAAATCCTATTTCTACCGCCAAACAGTGATGCTCGCATTGCTGTGTTCCGGTTTGAAGGGGGTGGGTTATTATTTCCTGTGTATTTATTATGATCTTATACCCAGTTCTTACATCCTACGAGCGTCCGTTAGTAGTACTATGGGTTGTATGTCCAAAAATTACATACATGCCTTTTGTTGGCAATAAACATAATCCTAAATTATCTTTAAAAGAAAAAAAGTAACATAACCTAAACTCAATTCATTTCATTATTTTTAACTTTTTTTTTAATAAATTTTTGTTTTTTAATATTATACCACCCATATTAAAAAAAAAATATCTCGAAAATACTGACTGATATGATGATGACAAATAGGTACTTGTCATCATCATGATTAGTCTAAATAAGTCCACTCCTATATTCGGACAGGTTTGCCATAGTCACCACGCTTGGCCTCTTACAACATTCACGGAAGGTGATGGAGGGGTTCCATAATATGCCGGCACGACCACAACCTCTTACAGACACCCTTAGAAATATTTAGTATCCATTTATGTCATTTTTGAATGAGTCTTTTGCGTCGAAGCGCGTTGAAGTCTTTTCTTTGTATCAGTGCAGTGAGATAATAACAAAACAATAAAATATATCTGGAATAGAATACACGATAGCTCGCCTCTCGTCAGTTAAAACGGTTTCTACATAAACGGTCATTAATCAGAATAATCCATTCGCTGCGTCCACTGCATTCGATACGGCCACGCTTTCTTTAGTCTCGCCCTAAAGAACGGCTGGACCAACTACGCAGCTTTTGATCTTATGTCATTATCATTTCAAATGTATAAATTACTTATAATGCATTGATTTATGGAATAAACACCGTTCGTTTAGAAATATTTTTTCGTACCATCTCATCATCAACAGCCTGTAGAAGTCAACTGTTGGCCATAGGCTCCCTATTATCAGGAAGAACGATTTTGAGCCCCTTCCATTCGCCGACTCTCCGTAATACTGGTAATACTGACTATCACCGGTCTTTTGGGTGGGAGCAAAGAATATGGACTATATTCTTATTCTATGGGTGGGAGCGTCCTACGCTTTATCTTCTAGTTCGAAGTTGCCATTTGAGAAAAATCAAATTACCCACCTGCTGGTGAATGGTTAACTTTTTGTCTTACATTGCAACACCTCGTAGAGCACGTCCATCGAGGAGTGTCCTATATGTTTGACGACCGATGTGGCGCGGCGAGCGAATGTCCGCCTGCGACACAGGAGGTTGCGGGTTTGATTTCCGCCTTGGGATAAATGTTTGTACGATCTGCAAATATTTATTCCGGGTGTTCTGGGAATTAATCTATGTATAATAAAAAATATCTATGTACGTAATGTATTGTATTAAGTATATCAGTCATCTAGTACCCATAACACAAGCTCTGCTTAGCTTGAGGCTAGATGATTCTGTGTGGATTGTGTAGCATTATTATTATTATATATTTCACTACATCCATTAATCTAACAAATAAAGACGTCAAGTCTCATGTACCTATAACTGGCCCGGCGTCCACATCCTTCGAAAAGACAGGAAACATAAAAAACTGCTTGGTGAACCCTGTTTGTTCTTCCACAGACGAACTCTTTCACAACGAACTGTTATCGTTTGTAAAAAGCTTGGTAACAGTGGTGACTCAGTTTACAGGCAGCTTAAAAGCTTCTGGCATAAAACAAATTAGCTAGAACATGTCGGTCGTTAGCTTTCCCTTTCATGCTATACTATGTAATGTATACAATATGTGACTTATCACATTATCACAATAAACTTACCTTGGTACTATTAAACTTGGGGCTTATTATTTTACCAATAGAAAGCCACAAATTAAGTTTTACTTACTGAGGCTAAATGAGGCTGTAAAATGTCCATCATTCGATAACCTTTGCTTCCGGATGGTGGCACTACGAGCTAGATTCAGCTCGCTGGCAGTTTTTTTTTCTTTTTTTTTTATACAACAAAGTTGGCAAACAAGCTTGCGGCCCACCTGATGGAAAGTGGAAATTCAGCCTTAATTCTGAGAGCTATGTCAATGACCTTTGTTCTTCTACGGATTTTCTCGGATTTAATCTTAGTGAAACTCCCAGCATAGCTCTCTCCATGCAAACCCCGCTATACAACTTTCAGCTAGTGTATTAGACATAAAAACACAGAAACACAGAAAATTATGATACTCAAACTGGGATTAAGAGCGAACAGATGACAGTTCTACTTAGGTATACCGTATTTATGAGGCTGCTGACACTGGACCAACATCAGTCACGCGTTGTAGATGCGCTATCAGCGGCAGAATAAGTGGTGGCCTTAGACACAGGAGTAGCGATAAATAGAGCCACTTGCATTACAACTGTGATGCTAGTCACATTGTCCTACTATTAGTCACCAGTTGTAAGTGAGCTGAGGGGTAGAATCAAAGTCAAAAAGCATTTATTCAGTAATAACTATGAATTAGAAAAACGGGCGAGAAACTTTGGCAAGAATCAGAGATGAGCTTTATGTAATCTAACTTAAATTACTATAAACGAAGCGTAATAGCGTAAGAATAAGCATATGCTTTGGCTTTGGTGCGTACCGACCTATTTATATGCTTATAGTCAGATATAATAATAATTCATCATTGATGTTTACATCAGTTAGATCGAAAAACCACTTTTCTTATGTTGCCTATTCATTGAATGTAGAAAATGGTTCGATTCATATATCGCTCGTCGCTATGCTCATACAAAAACGCTGCCTATAGCCCTACAGACAAATTACAAGCAGTCATCCGTTACGAAGGTCACAGGTCTTCGCAAATGGAGTGTGCCTGATCGATGTACGTGGGAGGGTTCGGATCTGCTGATTTAATACCTACTGTTTATTTTGTTTATAGATGTTTATTTTGCATTATCTGTCAGACACTTATAAATACATTTCAGGGCCTTCATTGGCTTTGAAAAACGTTTCTTCATTCACATTTATTATTGTACGGGGACATTGCTTTTCCTATACAATATACTGATAGTTGATGGGACCGGGGAAATGATTAAAACGACCGCTCTGTGTTAATGAATGTTTGCTACTGACTTTATTCCAAAGAAAAGCACCTGCTTTGCACAATGACTGCTTAAATGCTGAATGTGCGGGTTGGCCCGTAAAATTAAATATAATTGACGCCGTGTAGGATGGAAAGGGATCAAACCCGTTCTTCCTGGAAATGCATGGGGGAGGTTTATGTCCAGCAGAGGAGTTCTATTGGCTTTTGATGATAATGATGACACAATAAGCGCCCGTGTCGGCCGTTAGGAAAACTTATTTTGCTAGTCAACATTACACATGAATCACAATCAAGCGATGCTGAGATTTTTTGTTTATAGCGAGCTCGATTTTGGAGTAAATTTTGCATGAAAACCTAGCTCACATCACACAAAAAACAGTGAATTGAAGTCAGAATCGCAACACTGACTATTTTCATGATCGCTTCAGAGGTTTGTTCCACGCGCGAATTGGCCTCCTTGCCTTAGAAACTGGCTTGAGTTTTTTTTAACAAGGTGATGTATCGTTCCGTAGACCGTCGAGCGGGTGCCGTCCGGCGGAGGAGGGTGGATGGTGCGGCGCAGTGGGCGGCGCGCGTGCCCTGCGCGTGCGCGTGGCGGGCGCGGGGGGCGCGGGGGGCGCGGGGGGCGCGGCGGGCGCGGGGGACGCGGTGGCGGCGCACGCGCGGCGCCTGTCCCCGCCGCCGCCCGCGCACCGCGCCACGACCCCGCCGCGCCCCGCCGCCACCGCCGCCGCCACCACTGACCCGGGGACCAAACGTATGTATGCTACTCCTCCACTCTACATCTCCCCCCGTTTACCGTGTAGAGAGGCACTCTTTTTGCTTAAGCTTGTTGCAGCGGTTCTGATGAAATTAACCAGCTTTTAACCTATTGAAGCTGATCCTGCTTTTGAAGTAAACTCTGGTATGATTGAAGTTCGAAGTAAGCAGAAGAGCCTCACGAGGCTTAGAGCCCGCTCACGGTCGATAGCCCCTCGGAACTCTTAGTTCCAAGTGCCGACTCAAAGTAATCCAAATATTTACATTTGGCACATTCCACAGTTTACAGTAATTGGTATTCCATACGTGACAGGCTACTTGCTATCTCTCAAGTCCATCGCCGCTACTAGATCACTAACTGGTTTCCTCACGATGTAAATTTTCCAAACAAAAAAAATCCATTCGTATCCGGTCGTGCAAACCGGATGCAAACCCACGACCACGATCGTAGAAGGGCGGGGTCACTTCCACGACATCAGTGATCTAGTAGTCAGTATGAAATAGGTTTGACAAATTCTATTGCCTTTCTGTTTTAATAAAAGTATAAAAAGTATATGCATTTATATTCAAGAGATCTCTATCAAGAGAGCATAGTCTAAGATTTTGGAATCACTTGAGATGACATCTAGGCTGGGTAATAAAACTACTTTCAAAATGCTTCTAAACAAAGTAACATTCCCATCTTATAAGATAGTATGAGATGAATCCTCTAAAATTATTGATAACTGACTCGCTCGCGATTTCGTCTGCGTTGTTCTTTGAATCTTTCATACAGACTTCATCTCCTTTTTAGATATCACATACTAAGTTTTAAGTTGGACTAAGTTAATTCTGCAAATTGCATCAGTAAATTTTTGCGTGATGCGCGTACAAACATACAAACAATTTTTTAAGTAGATTTCGATTTTTTGCTTTTTTTAAAGTGCCTAAGTACAAGATTTTAGAAAAATATCTTTAATGGACAGACTTTTCGACCTCTAAAGTTTTATTGTAGTATAAATATAGATTCAGAATTTACAATACCTTCTCAAGGAAGCACATCTCAGGTTTACTGCCCTCATTGAAGTAAAATCGTAATCTCCATTGCATATAATTGAAAACACTCCACATCCATTTACTGAATTGTAATTTACAATCGGCTGAGCATCCATTGTATGGACTGCAGTCCAAATTAGACTGAATTACTTTCAAGATTTGCAAGCAACCTGCCAGGAATCAACACTTGAAAATCTTCACCGCGATGGATTTATTTCCTCTTGGTGAATTAAAAACAGCAATGCAAACGGTTGACTTAATATCTTTTAAAATAAAACTAATGCACTCAGTCAAAGTAATAGGTTGCATACTTAAAAAATATGTTATTCGTATCTCGAATTTAATAAATAAATTATTTGGACAGTTTTTACACACCATCATCTAGCCCCAAAATAAGCATAGCTTGATAGAATAGAACTTGCGAAATGCTAACGACTGGAACTTTTGCCTGTTTGTCCTGATTGCTATTAATCTGAATGACATGACAGATGTCTTCTACTCTAGACCGTTCTGCTCCATGATTCTCACCTTTTAAACCATCCTTGGACCTTTGATTAAGCCTTGGACTTTACAAATATTTCAAAACCAAAATTAGGCAAATCGGTTCAGTCGTTCTCGATCATCGATCAAAGAGATTTTGTGAGACTAACAAACGTCAATTCATTTTTATTTTTATATGATTTTTTTTATGACGACCGATGTGGCGCGGCGGGCGAATGTCCGCCTGCGACGCAGAAGTTGCGGGTTCGATTCCCGCCTTGGGATAAATGTTTGTACAATCTGCAAATATTTATTGCGGGTGTTCTGGGTATTATCTATGTACAAAAAAATATCTCTGCATGTAATGTATTGTATTAAGTATCTCAGTCATCTAGTACCCATAACACAAACTCTGCTTAGCTTGGGGCTAGATGATGCTGTGTGGATCGTCCAGCATTAATATTGTTTTTATTTTTATAGATATTTAATTTGTTCCACAGCTCAACTAGAGCAGTTGGGTCAGGCGATGGCGGAGGTGAGCACGGCGCAGCTGAAGGCCGTGAGCGGCGTGTCGCAGCTGACGGCGGCCAGCGCGCCCGTGCGCAGCGCGCCCGCGCAGACCAGCTACGCGCTCGAGCGCCGCCCGCCCCACGACCACCACCATCGACCCCTCGAACCTCTCCTACAGGTGACAACCATCAATATTGGCTACACATCACATCTCACTACCGAAACCAACCGAGCAAAGCTAATATATTATTATGAGATAGCTAATCGACCTCTGGTAGATAGATGAATAGAAAACTCTGTATTATACCTACAACACAAGGACAATAAGTTAGAATCATATTTATAGCAGCAAATTTACAGCGAAGTACAATGGGCTGATAACTTTTTTCTATGCGGGAATCTTCTGTGATCTTATGTTTCTGTGTGGTGGTGATTAAAAATCCAAATTCTAACTCTAAGCGGGTACCTAAGGCGCAGGATAAAGTTTGTATGAATAGTTTCATGCAAAGTTGCACGCGTTTTCACTAGTTATTTAAAATATCTACCTATATGTTTATTTGAAAGCTTAATAGCTAACTGTAGTGTTGGTACTTAGCTCTGAGCGCGTGGTCAAGTGAGTGATAACTGGCAGGTTACGAGCACATGTGTGTTTCTCGTACGAGTAGACACACCACAACATTGCGGTTTTATCGAAACTATGTCGTAAGCTGTGCTGTTTTTCTGCGGTCTCGCCTAGTTTGTCGTTTGGTGGTATGAATCAAAGGTTCTTGCGGTTCTTCTAACTTTACAGTTGCCTGGACCACAGATTAGATAAGTATGGACGTAGCTTGCAATATTATGGTCATGTGGGCGGTTTCGTAATACGAAAGGAGCTTGAAAGATGTGGTGTTAATCTGTGTAGTACCTACCAAATCTGGTATAGATAACTTTTAAAAATGGGGAATGACTTAACATTTACACATGGCTGGCTGTGACTTTGAAGCAATTTATTAGCCAGTGTTTGAATAATAATCTTCCTATGTCTCTTGTTTCCTAATACCTGCATAAGGATAGAGCTTAACAAAACTTAGGCAAGTCTATATGTGCCACAGTCAGCAGTGGCCAAATACAAAAACAATAGCCTATTACCTACCAGAAACTCGACAGATGATGAGTCTGTGAGTATGTTGTATCTGTGGCGTGTTTTTGAAGTTTACGTTCGAATTAAAGTTAAAGCTCGTCGACATAACCCATAAACTGTTATTGCTATAACAGAGCCTCCGGTAACATCGCTCGGGCCCTCATTTCATCGTTTATGGACTCTTGAGTGCCGATTAGCGTCTTTTACAACCGTAATTTTGACACAGACTATAATTTATAAACACATGTCACCGGCTCCCAACGGATTCGGCCATAATATTATATTATCTTATTGGCCGTTTGTGGCACTTGTAAAAGCTCTACGGTATTTTACTACGTTTTTATAGGGTTTTATGGTTTGTGGCGTTATAAAATAGGTTTTGTTTGATAAATGGGCTTGTGTAAGCGCAGTAGGTAGATACAATTATTGGGTCAAAACTGTGTAGGTTTTGATAGGCGGTAAAATACGCATTTATCGCGGTGCGGGTCACTGGCAACTTAAAATATATGGTCTGCCCTACAAATTACTTATTTAAAACTTTGGCATAAATAACGAATACTTAATACAAACTATAAACGAACGAAGTATAGAAAAAGAAACTACTGTAATAATGTAAGTACTTAAACTTACTTTATATTTATGAACTATAAAAAAATATCAAAACTAGATTTTGACCACCCATTAGTAAGAGTAAGAGATGCGAAAACTTCAAAAATTCAAATAGTTTTACACCTAGTGGCGTAACACAGTCCATATATTCCATGGGTAACACCAACACTATTACAGTCACTGCCACCAATAGGTACCATACTCACTAAGCATAGTGCCTACAATAAATCCCCAGCTATGAGAGGGAGGCCTCTGCCCAGCGGTGGTCACATCAGCTGATGATGTATTTGTTATGCAGATACAATACAATAATAAGCGCAGTTAACAGGCAATTGAAACAATAGCAATGAGTAAGATCGATGTCATCGGGTCGTCGTTAACGGCTGCGTGCGCGCAGAACACGCGACTCTAATGTCTGTTACGGGATTTCGGAAATAACAACCACGGAGTGGAATGAATTGTACTTACCTACCTGCTGATCTAGAATATAATACTTGCGTACTTAAAGGTAGGTACATGTAGGTTATTATATCAGATATACGCCGTATTTAATCTATTGTGTCCTATACCAATAATTATAAGAATCTTTGTCCTGACCGACTGACTGACAAGTGACGACGAACAGCCTAAACCACTGGTGACCACTGGTCGTAGAGACTTGAAATTTTCAGGGTAGGTACTTATATTCGTCTTGATACTTAGAGGTGTACTAACTAAGGAATTCCCAAAATTTAACCCCAAATAACTTCACGCGGACCAAGTCGGTAAGACCAAATTGGTATTGAGTATCGTCTTACAACAGGTAAATCTAGGCACCAGTTCCTCGTGACCAAACGTCCTACGTAGGAACCAAGCCGTAAGTTTTGCGAGATTTGCGGGTTTTGTAAGAGAAAAGAGAAATAATATAGCAATCTAAGTGAAATGTAGGTAGCTATGTAAGATTGAAGTATGATTAGGTGAGGGTTCCTATATTATCGCCACACATGAACGTAAGTCTTTACCAAGGAATATGCTGGTATTTCTATCCATTTGTCGTATCCACTAATTAGTAGTGATCGCATCATGATAATTGTTCGAGCAGTGAAAGTGTTGCCAGAAAAAATAAATAAGCATTGTCTTTGCCGAGTCCCACGATCTCTTGATAGGGAAAAGTAATTTGTGGGAAGTTGAAAGCGAAATTGTCGACGACAATGGCAACCAGTTGGTAATGTGTCTGTTATGTCGTAAGATTAGATTGAGGAGTCTTATACGGACGGTAAGACTTCTCTGTGTTGTGATGTAATGAGAATTAAGCAATATACCTATTATCCAAATTGGTACCGATTGAGGAAATCCACGGAAAGTCTCAAAGATCACTGTCAGCTCTCATGCAGATTTAACAAGTTAAAATGGCAGTGGCCTTATACATACTTAGCTCGTAGAACGGACATCCGCTGAAAATAAAATATAAATAAATAAATAATGCTGGACAATCCACACAGCATCATCTAGCCCCAAGCTAAGCAGAGCTTGTGTTATGGGCACTAGATGATTGATATACTTAATACAATATATTACATACATAGATATTTTTTTATTATAGATAGAAAATACCCAGAACACCTGGAATAAATATTTGCAGATCGTACAAACATTTATCCCAAGGCGGGAATCGAACCCGCAACCCCTGCGTCGCAGGCGGACATTCGCCCGCCGCGCCACATCGGTCGTCGATATATTCTCGAATGGTGATCTCCACACCAGAAGACAAAGTGTAGAACGATCAAAGTCAAAAGTCAAAGTCAAAAAGCATTTATTCAGTAATATCGCAGGGATCATCTTGAAACGTCTTAAAACTAGGTGAATCTAAGCGCCAGTTCCTCGCGACCAAGCCTAGAAGATCCTTCGGCTAATAGACCGACGACATTGTGAAGGTCGGGGAAGTCTGTGTGTGATAAGAAATAGCCTATGCCCAGCAGTAGACTTCCTAAGGCTATAATGAGCTTTGTTGTGTTTATTTGGGGTTAGTACCTAATCTATAGTAATACATAGTGTTAATTTCCAGAATGGAGTACGAGAATGCAATAGCAGTTCTGATGAGAACAGGTCGTCCGGGCACGCGTCCATGTCTGACAGCGGGGGAGCGGAGGTGGCGCGGGACGAGCCCAGGAGGAGCAGACAACAGCCGCATGCCAGGAACAAGCATCGACCTCATAATAAGGTAAGCGCGCGTAGATCTGTCTCATGCAGACAATGTAACGAGGGAATTTATGGGGATAAATAGGGACATGGTATATACTGGCTACTCCTGCTAAATGACCTAAACATAGATCTAAGGTTGTGACTTTCAGTTACAGTCTCCATGGCCTGGCGGGGGAGGGCTCGAAGATATCAGATCTGCCATCAAGCAGCTGACCCTCCGTTCTCGAGACAGTAGCAGCACAGCCACCAGTGGAGCCTCGAGTGCTGGCGGCGGCAGTAATGGACCACCAGGTATAGCCCTTGTCACGTAAGACGAGCGTGGTGGAGGTGTGTCTGAGAAACCAATAGCGCGTTTGCAAACTTTACCCCTCCGTTACGCTTCACTTCATACCGTCCAGTCAGATCAAACGGGGTCAAGCAAAGAGAGACGTCTGGCGACGCAACACACAAAACTTACGCGTTAACCCGATTGTACCTACCTGTGGCTAGTCGCCACATCTCCAAGCATTAGTTGTAGACCGCATTTTTGTGATCGATCCAAGTCGACTCTAGATCTAGACTTCTTGGTCGTAATTTTCTTTCGTTGATTATTTGCTAAACTTTTCTTTATAGAAAGTGGTAGTGCGGCCGAGGCTCGCAGACGCCGAGCGCCGCTGGTGCGACAACCTTCTCTGGACACCGTCTGCACCAACGTCACCAGTGCCGATGAGTTCGTGTGGGTCGACTCACATAACAGGTACTAACCTAGAATACATTCGACTAGGCACAAGATGGCACACCAGGCCAATCCACTTTTCTTCACGGTTCTCGCTGACCGTCAACATGAACTCTTTTCCAGTTTGAATGCTTTCCTCAGCAAAGACATAATTTAGTTAGACTTTAAAGAAGTTTTGATGAATCGAGGTTCAGGCCAGTGATGTAGAGGGAGCGGCAGCCTCTTGGAATAAAGTACTGAGCGAACGATGATTATTGGTTTACGTTGTGTTTGCGGAATGGAATACTGTTTTGGGCTGTTAATACTTCTATGCCCTCGTTTCCAGCGGTAAAAATAGTTAGAGTTGCTCTATGTTGATATATATAAGGATGTGTGGATGCGCAGGCTGGTGGAGCTTCGTTGCGTGCCGTGGTCCGCGGCCGAGGTGGCGCGCGCGCTGCAAGGCGGCCGCTGCCGGGAGCTGGCGCCGCGTCTCGCGCCTGACGCGCCGCCCAGGCTCGCCTATCTACTGCAGAGGTAACCTCGTCTTTCTCTCTCACCTCCACGTCGCATCGACGGGAGTTGATGTATACAGACATATAATCCACAACCATAACCATGTGGTGCCGGCTTAGAACAAGCGACTAAGGTAACGCACCAGGAGGTGGGCAGCAGCGTCTCTTGAGTACTAAGCTTCGACACTGCAGTCACCACTCCGCCTGAAGTATGTCGGAGGCCAATGTCTAGCAATGGACTTAGGTATGAAGTCTGGTGACGTGGAAAATTCCCATTCGATCGAGCGCTCACGTGTTCTTGTGCCCTCTAAGTGAATGTATTAAGTATGTCTACGAAGAATATTCCAGTTTCGTTAATGTTACATAATATTTCAGAGCTTTAGTCCGGATATCGAGGGAAGCGCAGCGCTTGTCTCACAACTTCAACTTCTGTTCGAAGCATGAAGTCGCTGGCGCGTTCAGAGTCGTTCTGAGCACGCCACTAGCTGATGCATGCATCAAGGTATTACTCGTATCGACTTTGTTTCATTTTTCGAAGCTGATATAATTGACCATAACATTTTTATTGCCATTTAGGTATGTGTTCGTTCCAAGAAACGGCAACATTTTTAGTACTTTCAAATTAGGCTGCGGCTGCGCATACAAAATGTAAAAATGTAAATCCTAGAAATATATCCCGTGATTTGTCAAAAAATGCTAGGCAATGGACCCAATGTGTTTTTCAATTTTGTGAAATATATCAACAGCGAGGTAGGTACGCCTTTGACATATTTCATGCGTACCTATATGCAAACGATTATCATTTGCTTATGTAAAAAAGTGATAACGTAGCCAAATCAAGTGGTAATTTTAACAGGCGTTTAATTGGTGCGATTGTTCAGGGTTGCCAGCGCGCAGCGACGATGTACGCCACATCTGGCGGCGCGGCGCGACGGCTAGGCTCGGCGGCGCGCGCTCGCACCTGCCTCGCGCCGGGCCGCTTCCAGCGCTGGATGCTAGACGTGCGCGTCGCCGGCATAGTGCACGAGTGAGTACCTACTACATATCACTGAATCAATCAGATCACTCTGAGCAAGATCCAGGCTGATGAGGATGTCGTTATGAAACAGTTCTCAGTTACTTCATTGATTTTTGTGAGCTCTTAAGAGAGCAAAGCTAGCGCTATGCTACCTAGCCTATGTCACTCACAAATAACGTGGCTTTTTATTAGTAAAAGAATTTTCGAAATCGGTTCAGTAGATCTAGATCCCCAGTACCTCCTAAGTATAACCTAACACTGAATCCATTAAATTCGTCCACAGATACGCAGCAATCTACCTCTGCGCCGGCATGGAGACACTCCTCGAAGAGATAGCTCTGATAGCGGGCAGCAGCGCTGGCACCGCGCCCATCACTCCTGCCGTAGTCGACCATGCTGTGGCTAACTGTGCTGACCTGTGGGGGCTTCTGCAGCCTTATAGCCATCTTAATGCGGGGAGAGTCGCATCAGGTACCTCTATCTACCACCTTATACCTGCAAAGCTACCGAGCTTAAGAGAGCGAACGTAGAATCGGCGAAATTCCTCGCTTGCTCGCTTGCTCGGTAGCTTTGTTGCATTCGTACCTATGATAGTATCGCTTCAAAATCGCAAATCCCATATTAGGAAGTTATGGTGAAGGCCTATTTAGCGTGGAATTATGCAGGCTGACAATGATGATAATATTGATCTCAACAAATCGGTATGTAAGTAGGTACACTGAAATCGAGGCTCTTGATCACGCTTGGATTCACGCGTTCTAGCCTAGTTCAATTTGGGAGTTACTCCTTTTGTGAGCGATAACTAATTCATCCATGATTATGTTGTAGGTGCCCTCTCGTTGTCTCGTTGGGAGTCTCTGAGTTCAGTGGGGTCCGGTTCATCCTCAGGTCTGGCCCGCCCCGAGCATCGACAGCTGGGACTCAGTCACGACTCCGGCATCACTACTAACGGATCTGGTGAGAAAACATTGCTTATTTTATTTTACGATACGCGCTAGACCACCATCAAGTGCTTATGGTCATTGCTGTATTCTGATATGCTGGTGGTTGGAGGTTTAATAAAACTTTTACGTATCAGAGTGATGCATGCAGTGAAATGCCACTTGGTAAGTCCTCGATGGACGATGCATTTGCAGAACTCAGATAATTTATCTCTCACTATCTAGAGCATTTTAACTGATGATTTTTATTTCATAGATCATTACTTGTGACTCCACTCTATGACGGCGATTGATTGGAGTCCCCTTTTTTGCAACAATAAGAATCTTCTCGTATTACATGACACGAGCTTAAAATATACTCCAGCGCAAAGATGAATAGTTTCGGAGAAGTAACATCTCCTTGTCTCACTCCCTAAGCAATAAGATGGAATTTGTGTGGTCTCACCCTGGAGTCTAAAAGATATGGTGACATTACTATATACCTAGACCTTTCAACACTTCGATACGATACACTGATAGTCGATTTGGCACCGCCGATGTGACCGCATACACTGCCCTATTCGACCAAATCAAAGGTTTTTTTCACAGTCCACAAACGTCCAAAACAAAACGATTGAGCAATTATGCTCTTTTCTGTAGATATATGTTATTTTTATTTCGGAACCCAGCTTGTCCGGGAAATTGGAAGTCGTCGAACTCCTGAGTGAAATGAGTGGTAAGTACTTTCAAAAACTGCATAAGTATGTTATGTGGCTCAGCAACAAGAAGGGCCTGTAAAATTTTTAAAGAGTCGCTAGTCGTGCTTGTGGTAGGACATTGCGCTGAGGTCTTCGAATTCGTAGTCTACACCATCTAGAGATGCGAGATCAGCTAATCAGTGAATTAAAATTATTCCCTTATTTTCCTAAAGATATACGTTACAAAGTATGTGATTCCAGGTGGATCGGGCACCTCTGCCGAGTCGAACAACAGCTCCGGGTCAGCGACATCGGGTGCCTCCGTGCTGCTGACGACGTGTGCCGGGTCGGCGGGCGAGCTGCGCGCCGTGCTGCGCCGAGTGCACCCGCGGCATCCACCGCTGGCGCCGACGGCTGAACGAGCTCTCTACTACTTCATGAGATGCTCACAGGTACAGCCTTCGACGCCAGGTGCCCTTGTGCTGCTGACGTGTGCTGAGCTTGGGGAATCACGGAGTTCTTGAAAGGATAACCTGGTGCCTAGGATACGTATTACATAAGTACCTAGCTGCACACTACTTTGAATTCGCTGTAGATTCCTAATTTACAAATGTTGGATAGATGCAAATATATATTTTTGAATGGGAACTCACCGCGCGTTATGAAATGCTCGACATCTCAAAAATTGTAGGTATATAAAAGAGGTGCGGCCTGCGCGCAACTCGTGCGCCCTGACGTCGGTTGTAACGCTGCTCAGCTGAGGCTGCCATAGGTAGGTAATAATGAGGTTATTGATAAGTTTAGTCCACTCTGTCCGTCAGTTGGAGCACAGCGGCGGCGGTGGCGGTGGTGCTGGCGCCGGCGGGAGCTGTGGGGGCGCGGGGCTGTGGGGGGAGCGGGGCGCGGGCGCGCTGCCTCCGCTCGGGGAGTGGGTGCGCGCCGCGAGGGCACACGCCGCGCTGCGCCCCCCGCCTGCCGTGCCCGATGCTGATGACGTCATGCAAGCAGCCCGGCTGCTGCTACCGCATGCTGACTGCCCACCGAGACCCATCACGTAAGTTATTATTTATGGAAAACAATCGCGTATGCAGTTCTCTCTGCCCGATCCCCACTTTGCCTGATGATGACGTCACACAGACTGTGAGACTGCTGCCTTTACGTTTGTATTTCTACCTGAGCTCGTTGCAGGGCGAGTGCGATGTAAAAGGACCTTGGATGGAGGACTCTTACATGTGAAATGGAATTTCACATGTAAGAGATTACAAGTTACGAGTCCCCTCCGGTGCTGTTCAGCCTTTTATGTAGCGCAATGTTGAGCGATCCTTGGACGCTGTTGTATTTCCTCATTCCTTATAGGGATTTACTACTTTCTCTAGGTTAGAAGAGGCTATCGAGCCCGTTTGGTCCCGTTGCAGCAGGACAGCGGACGAGCCGCAACGCGCAGCTCTAGGGCTCGCCCACCGAGCACTCCTCAGCGGGAGACCGGAGCTGGTCGGAGGAGTGCGGTCACTGCTGCCGCCTGCCGGGCTGGACGCGACAGATGCTACTGGTCTGACGGCGCTGATGAAGGCTGCTGCTGTTGGTGATGACCAAATCGTTGCTGTAAGTAACGCTCGTAATCCTAAAGACCTTATAGCCAAGTCACGTTCACAACCATCCCGCTATGTCGGATGGGTATCATTTTACGGCCTTACCAGCTACCGGCCGTTATGTCTACTGAAATATTCTAGGACGCCTAAACAATACGAACATTAGGAATTTTAAGTTTTTTGCGGCTGATCATCTTTCAGAGTGGAAAAAAAACACGATTTCACAATAGATGTGCTGTTTATCTTTGATTTTGTTGTCACCACCAGATGCTGTTAGAGGCTGGTGCAGATCCCAACATAGAGACGGGCGGCACCGCGGCCGCGCACTGCGCCCTGCCGCTATCCCCTCGCGCCGCGCCCGCGCCTCCCGCCGCTCCCCTCTACACACCTCCTACTGCTGGTAACTATACCTACCTAAGTACCTTCTTACTAAAGGTAGAACATAGAGATGAATAAAACAAAGCTGGTGATGGAGTTAGAAGAAAACTTGAGTTAGGTACCCTAACAATAACCCCGATATCGAACCTATTACAAAGTTTCTTGATAAAATGTAGGTACTGTTTGGCAGGTTGGACGGCGCTGGTGTATGCAGTGGCGGGAGGCGGGGGAGCGGAGTGCGCGCGCCGCCTGCTGGCCGCGGGCGCGCGGGTCGACGGCGCGCCCGCGCGGGGGGACGACGTCTGTACGCTGACGCCGCTGCAGGTTAGCTATACATACATAGGTACATACAAGTGTATGTACGCGGAAATGGGGGACAGAATCAGTAAGTTTGCGTTTGCTTGCCTTGGCGCCAAAAGAATTTGGAATAATGGACAAAGAACTTTGATTTACTTATTTTGGCGATCGACCCTAGCAAAGTATTCTGTGGACCCTAGCCTTTTGGCAAGTTCTATTTGACAGACGTCAAACCGTCAACAGACTCAAAATTAATGTTAACGCACTGTTTTTGAATTTCCCAATAATTTTGTTTTTGATTGTTATTCATAGGTGGCGTGCGGTCTCGGAAACCTCGAGCTTGTGCAACTATTGCTGTCGCACGGCGCTGATCCGTTTCTATCTACACAACTCAACGATGCACTCTGTTATTCAGCAGCTGCTCAGTATGGTTGTTACAGGTGAGCACATCACTATATTATGAATATTATCTTGGTCGAGTTTGCTTTTAGCGGTTATTTTCATTTTCAAAGGATTTAAATGTATTTAGGTACTTTTATTAGTGTGGAAGAGATCCCTACCTGCGATAATACCTATTGCCGATTGGATGACAATAACCTTGCACTTTTTTTTACTTCTTACTCATACTGACATCAATTAAGTTTATTATTTATGAACTAATTTATACTAACTCGGTATACTATTACCACAGCTTACAAAAAAATTTATTAAGTTATTAAGTACCTATTTTGATTACTTACTTACCTACATTTTTCTTTTCTAAATTGCAATAATTCAGTGCGGTAGCTGTATGCTGTTCCCATGGGCGTCGTGCTTGCCTTCGAGCAGCCGTGCGAGGGGGTGCCAGGGGGTCCAGTGCAGGCGCAGTCTTATCACTAGAAGAAGTGCTCGCAGAAGGTGCTTCTGGACCGACCAGCACGGCTGGAGGAAACAGACCGCCTACATTCACAAAGCAGCAGCAAAGGGCATTGCAAGACGCGATGTATTGTGCCGCCGAGACTGATCATTTGGGTAGGAGGATTCATAACACCTAAACGAATAAGTATATTGCGGCGTGACCGACTTATATTCGAGCTGTATTAATATTTTCAGATATTACATTAGAATTACGAGGCTTAGGAGTACCATGGTCGTTGCATGCATGGACGCTATCGTTAGCGGCAGCTGCTGATGCTGCACTGGACCACGTTATTGATCAACTGTTACAAGATTTCCTTCAGGTAACACGATGTCCATTTAAGTGGTTGTGTATTATATTTAATATTCTTCATTGTATTATCATAACATTTTCGTGTTCTAGGTTTGTCCGTCAGATGATAGCCACTACAGTAAACAATTTATTTACGAATGTCTTCCTCTGCTGTTCAACATTCTTCGATATAGCAAGGTACCTATTAAATTTTTTGATGTAATTATTTTTTCATAATATATTTTTCTGCTATTCTTTCATTCAAAGATTGCGACGACTATTACACAAAGATAATTGATATGAATAAGAATAGCATGTGATGTGTATGTTCAGAAGGAGGGCACGGTGCTACTGCTGGCAGACATCCTGTGCGCGTGCTACGGGCGCGAGTCGGTGCCCGGCGTGGCACAGCCAGCGCCTCCTCCCGCACCCACCCCTGCTCGGGTCGACCCATCCTATGTCAACAACCCCTCACTTGCTGACGTTACATTCAGGTAGCTTGTATATGTATTCTATAAATCCTCTTTTGGTGCCGATAGTACTTACATCAATATTTCGTGGTGTATCTCTCCAAGGTTCGTTCGTATTTCTACAAAGTAGTCTTCGTTTGAAATAATAATATCCTATATGCTATCGAACTTATAGAGTATTTTTATTTCAAGTTTCATTCAAATTTGTCCAGCAGTCGTTGCCGCCGCCGCCGCCGCAACATGACTCGTATCGTAACACTAACATCCAAGCATTTATCAGAACTTTTGCATATTTAAGTACATAATTATAGGATTATAGTTGACAAAGACTATGTTCATCAGTATACCTCCTGCTAAAAGCTGATAATTATTTGGGCATAATAAACTGGTCTAAGTGAAAACAAAAAAGAGAAGGAGAACAACAACTTCTGGTTTATGGTTTTATTTCTGTCCCAGGGTCGAAGGTCGTCTTTTCTACGGACACAAGATTGTGTTAGTATCCGAATCAGCGAGACTACGAGCGATGTTGGCGCCTACTCGAACGTTAAATGAAACGATATCACCGGCGAATACTGCTCCACCACTTGTACAGATTAATGATATAAGATACCACATATTTGAGGTTGGTTTATTTTGATTATGCTGACGATAAATGCACCTACCTACCATGGGTTTTAGTAACATTTGATAATGGTTGACTTAGCTAGTACCAATCTTGACTTTCACTATGAAATCTTAATTTTACAGCAAGTAATGAAATACCTCTACTCGGGTGGCTGCACGGGCCTCGATATACCAGAGACGGATGTGCTGGAAGTCCTAGCAGCAGCATCCTTCTTCCAGCTCTTACCACTGCAGAGGCATTGTGAGGCACGAGCTGCTAAATCTGTAGATCTTCACAACCTTGTGTCTGTTTATATTCATGCTAAGGTAAAAAAATTATAATAAAAATACTTATTCAATGTTCGGTTTGTCATAATTACAAACGACCATTTAGTAAAAAAATATTTTTATGATAGATGCTGAGTAGATACTCAATGTGTGTATTTTTCAGGTGTATGGTGCCACACAATTATTAGAGTACTGTCAGGGGTTTTTACTCCAGAACATGGTGGCATTGCTCACTTACGATGACTCAGTGAAACGACTGCTATTTGGCAAACGGTTACCCGGCCACAACGTCTTGGGAGCTTTACTCTCAACATTACAGAAACGAATTGAAGCTCGTAAAAGCCAAGCGAAGCCTAGGTAGCAAAAGTACAACATAATATATCTGTATTTTAGAGTATCTTTTAGAGTATTTAAGTATTTTATTATTGTACATTTCATTACAAAATGATAGGTGACCGTATTTAATTTAACCATTTTGCATAGAGTACAAAAATGTTGATAAAATATATTCCTAAGTTAAAGCCAATGCATGTCTATTTTACGAATCCAGACATCTGATTCTTTATAAGTAGGTATCATTGTATTTTGGGAGTTTTGCTGAATATAGATCATGTACCTAAGTAAATGGTATAGTAAAAGTAAATTGTTTAATGGTAGACTAACAAACACAACAAATAATTTATATTTTGCTTCTAATCACAAATTATATTAATAAAAAAAAACAGGATAAGTAAGTACTTATATATGTAGGTATGTAGATAAAGATATTAGATGATCTATACAGAAAAAGCTATATTTATTTGTGAATTCACATTACCTGCAATATTTTTATTGTTACTTGGTAAAAAATAAGTCGATAGTAATGATTAAGTACCTAATTACATTAAAATTCTACATCTACCCCAATATTTTGTATGAGCTTTGTAATTACTTAGCTATAGTTATTGTTAAAATAAAGCTTGTGTTATAATTTGGTATTTGTATTTTTACCTAGATAGAGGCTGTCATTTTTGTTCATGTGCAACTACAACATACCCACGAGAGCAATTCCTCAAGAATTTTATTTTATTTATGAAACAAACAGTAGGTAGGTACAATAGATCAGTAAAAAATTAAAACATGTAAAACACATAGACCAGCAAAGTTTCCTCCTTTAAAACACAGAGTAGTGGTAAACAGAAAAAAATGTAGGCAGTTATAGGTCGATCGGCTAAAGTTACACCCACTTTTATAATCAAAAAAGTGCCACGTAACACATTAACCCCTTAACTTGGTCTTTATGCGCCTTACACTCGAGATTCTTTAAGCCTAAGAGGGGTAGTCAGATGTACGTCCAAATATTACGTTTGGTACCTAGTTGATATTCCATAATATGTGACATGTTGCAAACCCATCACCGCTACTAGAATACTAATTTTTCAACAAAAAATATGTTTATAAAGGCCGAACAGGGCGCTCAGGAATGTGAAGGAACAATCTGCACAATTATCATTTTATGAACTCTTAGAATATTTAAAAATAGTAAAAACGTTTAAATAAGCCATTTTTTAAAGTAGCACAGCTCTCACCTGTTCGTTGGAGTGAAAATGTGCTAGTTTATAATTATTTTCTTTCATATCTCTTAGTTATTTTGAGTGACGCAGTTTCATCTAAACTTTATATGAAACTATTTCACCTTTAGATTCTAAAGATTATAAAGAATAGTTCTAGGAATTGATACCAAGTAGGTGTGTACCTACTTAATATACTTGTAACGCATCGATTGTTACAAACAAAGCTCCTATAATTACAAAAAAATGTAGTTAATCACTTTCAACTTCTACCTACATGCTCTGTAAAGTCATTTTATGAAAAAAGTATTAGATATGGAGTGTAGTGTAGGTAGGTACTTAGGTTATTATAAGTAGGATTCGATAGCAGCTTAGTTTTGAATTCTACAGAAAAAGTCAGTGGGCCAGCACGCCAGTAAGTATAAATTGCTTTGCATAATATTCCGCTACCTAGCATCCTAGTAGTCTGTGGCTACCTACCTATATCTTCTACTAGTTAGATTTAAACCTAGATATTACCCCAATCGCCGAAGTATAAGGAAATTCTACCGAGGCAACATTCTTGGCATCCTTCTATTGTCTTTTATTGACTGACGTTAACGCTGTCAATGTCAGCGTTGCGTTGTCTTGTCTATTACCTATGACGTGATTGATAGACTGACATGAGTGAGTGAAAAGTGGTGTGATGTGTGATGTGATGAAGTTTTTTGCAATATTTTAGCTAAAATTGAATAAACTATAGTAATATTTCGTGTTGTACCTATGTGTAAAGTGATGTCGTGACAGTGAACATGCAGTTCTTGAAGGAAAGAATACTCAACGCTGCACAGTTAAAAAGACTCAGTGAACACAAATATTCGTGCACCAGTGCCAGTCTTTTGGATGCATGGCTCCAACCTTGGTGGTGCTGGCTGGTGTCTAAAACTCCTCTATGGCTCGCGCCGAATCTCATCACAATCCTAGGTTTAATAGTTAATATAGCAACCACACTTATTTTAGTATGGTGAGTGCATTCTTTTTTTACATGGGTTATCAAAATTCCGTAAAAAAATTGGAATTGTCGTGGGTACTGTATGTAACGACTTTCATTTTTTGTTTGTTATAGCACATTCTAAATTAACTAGCGTACTTTTGCGTACCGACACGTTTGAAAAGATGTCACTATTTATAAGGTGAACTTCCACACAACCACGCGATCGGCTGACTGAATCGCGCCACTGTCTCATGATAAGATAACTGACAAGAATACGTATATGTCGTACTTTCATGCCCATTACAACTTACAACTTAATTTATGATCTCTCATTATTATTGATAAATACTTTGGAAAGTTACTACTTATTATGAGCAGGAACAATCTGCAGGCATAGCGGAAAATCAACAATAAATAGATTTATTATTTTTATAACTAATCTTCTTCAATGATCTTATCTCAACAAGATCATCAATAAGTGTTTATATTTACCTAGGTACTATGGCAGTTTGTTCTTTACTAAAAAAAGTATTAAAAAAAATTGTATAAAAGTCAGTGTATTCATTTGCCGAATTACATGTATAGGTACCGATGTCACAGTATTGTATTATAGGTGCAATATAGAAAAAAGAAATAGCATCTATTTCATTATTTTTTTATTAAGGACCGCCAAGAAATATTACACAAAACTTAGACTAAACTCAAGCGAAAACATTGTCCCGCCCTGTGTTTATTCACTAAATACAACCACAGCTAACACAGGTAAGTATTAAACACTCAAAATAATATAACGGAAATTATAATAGCCAGAGGCGGATTTGCAGTCTCGGCTGCCCTAGGCCCCAAGCCATCAGCCGCCCCTTTCTCAGCACCCACCATATACTGCCCTACGGTCGGGGCCGCCCCTAAATCTGGCCGCCCTAGGCCCGGGCCTACGGTGGCCTTAGGGTAAATCCGCCACTGATAATAGCATAAGTTTATTGATTAATGTTAGGTAGGTAAATAATAAAATTAGACTAAAATTCATAAAGTAATGTCAGGAAGGTAAATAATACAGTTGAGGTACATTACAAATTAAGAAAATTTCAAAATCTTTAAAAATAATAATACATTAAAACACAATAAAACAAAAAAAAACAAAATCATTTTAAAAAAATCATCAACATGCAAGAATTCAAGTAATAGTATCACTACTTTATTCCCCAAGTTTGTTATCTTGTATTGGGCTCCTGTATCCGGATTTAGACTCTAGAGTGGTCCATTATGTGTGAGAGAGTTCTGGCTACAACTTGCAGCCAGCCTAACTCCTCCCAAAAGCACCCCCCAAACATGGTAGATATCCCCTGTGATTTCTTAGTACCAAGTACCTACTCGAGATTCTTCGAGGATGTGTAAGGGGGTAGTCAGAGGTATATCCAGATAGTACACTTGGGATATCAACACATAAATGGAGTAGTTAGTTAGTATTCTATACATGACAGGTTAGTATTCCATACGTGACAGGTTGCAAGCCCATCACCACTGCTAGAATACTAACTGTTTTCCTCACAATATTTTCCTTCAATGACAAATATTTATTTATTTTCTTCTCCGAAACGAATATATCAGATAAATGTATGTGATTAAATGATGATTTTAATGAACTAAATAGTTTCAAAATTAATGATAAATAATAATAATTATATTATTTTGTTTACTATTCTGGAATGTGCTTATCTAGGTCTATAATCAATAATACATATTATTTACCTATCTATCTAAAATAAACTCAAAAAGGCGGGCGGCGGCAGCGTCGCCAATTTCGGAGCATATTCCATACTTACTGTTAGAAACAGACTGATTTTTCCGGACACTTTACCTAGCTGATTTTGCAGGTATAGCCCAGATGCGCGGCAGGACCCGCCGCGGTGGGCCTGCGCCCTTTGCGCACTCGGAGTCTTCATCTACCAGAGCCTGGACGCCATTGACGGCAAGCAGGCGCGGCGGACAGGCTCACAGTCTCCGCTGGGCGAGCTGTTCGACCATGGCTGCGACAGCATTTCAACAGTCTTCATAGCGCTGGGGGCTTGTATAGCGGTTAAACTTGGGGAGTTCCCTACGTGGATGTTTTTCCAGGTAACTTCGCTTAGCTGTAAAAAGTTACTATGTACGTTTTCATAGCTTGCAAGACAAAAACACGGAGATAAACAAGCGTTTATAAATGTTACTAACTTAGTAGTAGAGCTCTTTGTGAAAGGGCTCGTCTGGGGAAGTACTACCACCGTACCTATTTCTGCCGCCAAGCAGTTAAGATTCTGTAGCAGATATGCTGGGAGCTTTATGAGAAAAATTTTCCTGAAGGCTCTCTCTCTTGTCTGTCAAATTCGTATATTTATTTCTGCAAATAAACGATTTGACATTGAAAGCACATTAAAACGGTGTTCAGTCCCCGCGGAGCTGGTGTGTCGGTTGGCATTCAGTACGAGCACCGGCGGGAATCAATATCAGTAGGCAATAGCGTAATGTGATGCTAATGGTTCACGTCGCGAGGGGATTAGCAAGTGTTCAGACTGATACAGGTTCACATCGTTCCGTCGCCAGAGGGAACCTACCTATTATACTATACATACATCACTTGAGGTGGTTACAGCGGTCAAAGGTAGTTAAAAAGCTGTTTTTTTCTTACCACGCATTTGTATAATGTTTTAGTCGTTTTATCATACATAAAGACCCCTAATTTCCTCGTAATTACACGCGTCGAGATAAATCGTTATAGGACTCGTAATGTAAGCCATATGTCAAGAGCTGCATAGGTAGCTGTATCAGCCCTTGGTCAGAGATCTACTTGTTCTATAGCTCGCTTCTTCCTTTTTCGTTCTTTCATTTGAGAAAAAAAAAACGCTAAACGAGTGATAAGCTATAATGAAAACGGTTAGTTGGCATACACAGATGTCATTAACTACGCCATTTCACGGAACTACCATCGCGCCATCGTCGTCTTCAAGGTCGGGAACTTGTTTCTGCAATAAAATGAGTGTTATCTATTCATACATACAGTTGTAAACGCGATTTACGAAATCTAAGCCGAATCAAGATGTCTCCTGAAAACGATAAACGAAGTTTCGTATTGTCGTTTTGAGTTATACTGCACGGCATGCCAGGGAGTTTAAACTGGACTTTGGAATAATTTACCGACGCCCCGCAGTGTAACTCAAAACGACAATACGAATCTTTGACTAGCTGTTTTTTGAGTAGAATCTCTGATACTGGTTTATTTGTTTGTGTCCAGTCTTAGCTATTAATTTGGGTTTTGTGATTCACTTCCATTTTCTCGGCCACGAGAACAACCGTTACTTAGCACTTGACGGAGGCGTTTAGAGCTCTAACTGGCTCATAAGTGCTATCATTTTACTAGTATAGGTTTTGTAACCTATACCAATCACAGTCCTGACTGTCTGATTGCCAACGCACAGCCGCTAGTGTGTATTTGTTTACATTCTTGAAATTCAACTCCTAAAGGGGTACAGCGGAGGTTGAAGCTTGTATGAAAATAGCATCATCCGGGCGAGGACGCGTAGGTACCTACTTAGCTTTCGTTATGATTATGACTAGTAGAGAAACTTGACAAATAGGCACAATTTTCATTACTTTACTAGTAGCACATACCAATAATATTCTATCTAGTATGTACAATCAAGATCATATTAAATATTAACAAGTAAGTGTAGATGTCATATCTATGGTAATATTTTTGCATGACGAAACCAGATGAATGTTTAATTAATAAGCACCTAGAAAACCTTGAGCGTTACCAAATATTCAACAATGAATTTCTGAAGTTGTGTTTCCTAGTGTTAATTAATCTCAAAAAGGATAAAATTTTGTACATTCTCGTAAACAATGTCACAACAAACAAATCATTAGGTAGGCACTTCAAACATTCGAACAATGACCTACGTTACGTTTCTAACCTTGAGCATAGAATAAATAATAGTAGGCTCTTGAGTCAGATACTTTTGCTAGTAGGTAATTTCACCAGCATCCTGTATGGTGACTCATACATCAAGATATGGTAGATACAGTAATTTAGAAAGTCTTTTAATAACACTGGGTGTTTCGTTCTTCAAGATTATAAGATAAGTAATTTGTTGATATTTTGCAGTAAGTATGCTTAGTTTAGTTATGCGATTTTTATAAGCGTGGTAGTTGCTTACCAGGTGCTTGTTACATTACTTTTGTCATTAAAATTAAAGTTAACCTACTGCCTATGAGTATTCAATGAAATCTACGTCGGGAAAATCGGCGACTGAACAGTTTGAGTTTTTTAAACTATTCTTCATTCTGTTATTTAGGTATATAGTAACTGTACCTTGAAAATTACTATGAGCAAAGCAAATCATCAATTAAATAAATAATAATAATAAATAAATATTGATACACATCAACACAACGCCTTCTAGCCCCTGTACTATGGGAACCAAATGGCAAATAAAATACTTGTATACTTTTTTTGTAAATACATAACATACTTCGAATATACGTAAAACACTCAGACACAGAAGAAACATAATAATAATGCTGGACAATCCACACAGCATCATCTAGCCCCAAGCTAAGCAGAGCTTGTGTTATGGGTACTAGATGACTGATATACTTAATACAATATTATAGTACATACATAGATATTTTTTATTATACATAGAAAATACCCAAAACACCCGGAATAAATATTTGCAGATCGTACAAACATTTATCCCAAGGCGGGAATCGAACCCGCAACCTATGCGTCGCAGGCGGACATTCGCCCGCCGCGCCACATCGGTCGTCAAACATCTATGTTCATTACGCAAATGTTTTTTCAAATGTTATTATAATTAATGAGATACTTTCAATACAGTCAATTTTACTATCAAGTCTTTCAATTGATTGCTTGAAGTTTTATAAGCATAATACGATAATAGGCCCTCAGGCGTGTCACCATTACAAATCTATTGCTCTGTGTACAAGCCGTTACGATCTACTAGTTGCATGTATGTCGTCATAGCTACACGATTACTTATTCGCAATATTTCCTTTACTTCAACCACAAGGAATTAGGCCATCGGATACTGTTTGTAAGCAACAAATGTCAATAACACGAATAATCGATGCTAATTCTGGAAAACGATTTTCCTTGGTATGTTGGATCATTTCTTTGGTACAGTCTCGATGTACACAATAAAAAGACAATAAATTGCCGTTGTTGTAACCATACCTATTTCTACCGCCAAGCAGCTTGCTGTGTTCCGGTTTGAAGGGTGTGGATGACGGTAAAATTACAGGCACATGAGGCTATATGCAATTGCCAATAGTCGATAATAGCCACTTAACATTAGGTGTGCCATTTATCGTCAAAGCATTATAGAGCCCTTCCGAATCGAGCTGTTTCTCGAATGCAACATTGCAGGCCTCCGACGTTACTCGACGATACTCTCCCGTCTCCAAGATTTTTTTATAAACCCTTCGTACGGCCGATCGATTGAAATTCAATCTTCTTGCCACATATCGCTGATTTAGACCTTCGCGGATGAGGGACTATGGGGGACGCCTATGTCCAGCTGTGGACTTCTACAGGCTGATGATGATGATGGATGAGGCCCACAACTTGAGTAGCTTTCACCTCGGTAGTAACCATATTTTGTATCAAACTTTTATTAAAATGGTTACTTATACAATAATTTCGCAATTTAAATGAAAAGCAGTCATAAAATGTATGTGCCCGTGTTAAAAGTTCGAAATAAACTAACCGCGTAGTAAATGCACAAAATAAGGAATCCGTCAGGACTTCACAAACGTTACAAGTACCCACTTAAGTATTTTTATATATATAAGACAACGTCAAGTGCTTACAAACTTATGTTTATAAAAAATAAGCAATAAAATAAAATTATCTCATCAAATACTTAAGATACGTGTTATGTAAAAAAAACGACGTGGTGGGTCGATTTTTTTGGCGGCCAGTGTATATTTGGTTCACAAAACACTCCAGTAGATTATGTAAGTGAAATGCTAACTTGCGTATCAGAAATCGGCTTGCAAATGTAATGAGTTTTCGGAATGTTTCCATCGTACGATTTTATCGCAAATATGGTTCGGTACTTGATAATGTTTATCAGTAGGTACTTGTTCTTATTTTACTCTTCCTTGTGACCTTGTGGGTCTAACGGTGTAAGTTAGTTCTACTTTTCAGTATAACTGTACATTGTCTTTAATGTTTAAAAAAAAACAGGACCCAAACCTAGTACATATTATTAATTATGTCGTCTATTTACATTCGTAAATTTAAAACTACGTTATACAAAGTAACTACCTGCTTACGTACCTAGGTATATACCTTAAAATAAGTGGCGGTAATGAAACAGTTTGGTGGGGTCAACTAGGTAACAAAACAACACTGGTATTACGTACTGGTAACGTGGATGGCGTTTACCATAATTATGTGGAAACTTGTAATTAGCCGTAAGTTTCTACTAAGTAGGTACCTATTTATACTTTACTAGCGGCTCGTCCCGGTTTAGCATGGCCTGTACTAAGAGAACCAAATGACTGATAAAAACATATGTTTTTTATAAATACACAGAATACAATATAACACTCAGACACAGAAAAAACATGTATGTTCACCACACAAATGTTTGTTCGAACCCACGGCTGTAAAGTAGAAGTAATACTGCATCTGTTGTAGATTATTTAGACAGCGTCAAGGGCAACTATTCATTCATACCTCTATTTACGGGACGCAGTAGTGTTTGGATTTAAATGAAGAAAGCTTGCCCAACGCCTATACCATCCTCACTGTTTAGGCGGCCTAATGCACAGAAAAGACGTGGTCAATACATATTGACCACGTCTCATATTGACCACCGTGGCGCATTCTAGATCGCCCATACCGAGCACTCTCACCACACTCAATGCTCTCCTGGCCGAACACCCTACTCTCGATGTGTTTGCGGATGAATGGAAGAGGTTTATGTCGGTATGTTTGAGGTTTTGCGAAAGGACTTGTTGACTGTGTTAATTTTATTTATTGCCTATTAATTCATTTCTATTACTTTTTCTGACAAGATCATAGATCTCCTCGTTTATTTAAATTGAATTGCTATTGATTGCTATGTTTTTTTCTGTTTTATATATTTTTTTTTTTGACATGCGAAATATTTAATCTCATTATTTTTAATTTATATTATATTGACATTGTGAAATAGTTAGTGTAAATGGATTAACCCGTGCTAATTATTAAATAAAATAAATAAATATTAAGGTGACTAAGCCCCGGGTTTTTACGGCGCTATCCTTCAACTTGTGAGAAAACTAAAAAACCGTACATTTTAAAACTTTTATATTGTTTCCTAAATCTTTCACAAATCTGTCTGCCAGCGCCTAATTACTAAGTCTTTATTGAAAATGTTCATTTGGGAATTATGCCAACGGAAAGTACCAGCTCTTGGGATGCCTAGCTACCGATCAGACATGGAGACGAGCCAATACAATATTTAGTAGAAAAATGTGAATGAATAATCGCTATGCGAGAACGGCAACCTTTAGGTGAAAACTTTATCTGATAGATGCTCCTCATCATTCTGGGTAAGCCTTATCCGGAATGCGATCTAGGGAGGATTTACTTTTTATGTTTATACTTAATACTAACAAATAGGTTAATGCTACTAACACTATGGGTTTTATGTTGTCCGAAATAAACGAATTTTATTTTATTTATTTTATTTTTAGATGATAATTAGAGAGAAAATAAATATCTTCCCGACTTTAATCCCCAGGTGTGATAGATAGATATCCCCTCAGATTTCTCAATACCACATAATACTTACTCAAGATTCTTTGAGGATGTCTAATGGGGGTAATCAAAGGTACGTCCAAATACTATATTTGGCACCCAGATTTTTACTTTGATCAGTGGTAGTAGTAGTAGTATTATCAGTGGTGACCAGTACCTCGAATGTGACAATATTCCAATCAACATAATAAATACAATTGATCACGATGCTATCTATTCAGTAGCCTTACAGTAATGAATAATAAACACAGCATCAGAGTGACTCGTGAGTTTTTATCTGATACGGACCTACCTGACTAATGGTATTTGTATAGGTTTGCTTAAATGATTTGTAAGTTTCTATCACTCTTATCAAAATATTTGCGGGTATCAGAAGAATATTATAATTTATTGATGAAATTGTTTTTTTTATGATATTTAATAGGTCTCCATAAATGAATCAAGGTCGTTCGCGAGTCTTTGATCTTTTTTTTATACAATTTGCTGATGGAACAGCATATGGCCCACCTGATGTTAAGTGGTTACCATCGCCTATTACAAAACATTGCCTTGTAGGTCACGTTAGTTAGTAACGTGCCCTACAATACACTGCTCTGCGTCCATTAACCTGAGGCATACAGGTGTTAAGCCTCATGTGCCTGTAATTACACCGGCACCCACACCCTTCAAACCGGAACACAGCAAGCTACTTGGCGGCAGAAATAGGCATGGTCATCTCTTAGTCGGCCCTAAAAGGTCATCTTATTGGATTGGAGGTCCACTTCCTTTTTGGCCAGAGATCGTTCGACATGCGCAGACACTGTCTACTGCCCAGTTTAATGTATAGCCAACTTATAGGTATTTGGAATTGCATGTTTTATATTGGAACATTCCTATCAGTATTTTATTTAATCAAGGCACGTACCTGCTTGCTAGGTTACTTCTATCAATTAAAGCAATTTACCTCCAATTGCTCGTTCATCACTTATGAATGACCTTTCTGACCTACAACTGCGTTGTACTTAGAATTGGTACCATAATAGCATTTTGAGTTGGTTCATAAGTGTTGTTCCGAGAAATCTATGAGAGATTTGACGATGATACACTGCAAAATAGACGCGAGCTTACGATCTGCCTGATAGATAAATTACTTTTATTTATTTTGAGGATGTTTTTAGAGCTTCTAATAAATGAACAACTCTTCTGGCATTTCCAGTGTTTCTGCGCAATGACGCTGTTCTACTGCGCGCACTGGCAGGCCTACGTTACGGGGACGCTGAAAATGGGTCGTATCGACGTCACTGAGGCGCAGTACTCCATCATGCTGATCCATATGCTGTCTGCCATCCTCGGCTCAGACTTCTGGGGCACTCAGGTAATGCTGTCTGCACGAAACTTTGATGTTTATAGAGTAAGGATGGACGCACGGAAACACAGCGGCCAATTTTAACTCATTTCTTACTAAACCCATATTACAGTTTAAAAATAACAATCATTAAAACAACTATTGTTGATTTGTATTTCCTGTACGACCTTAAATTTAATCTGTCAATCTGCACCGCACTGACACTGTCTGTGTCTAACTATAGAATTTTTTTTAGTACGAGTACAAAGCAGATCGATGTTTGTTTCGTTTCTATTAAAACACGAGTAAAACCTGGACTTGGCCGCTGTGAAATGGCGTGAGACTGGACATTGAAGAGTAGAAGGAATCATACGAAAAATACCTCTAGGAAGATGGTTAGATTGTTTTTGTCGTTTTAATCAAAATGGTATCACTTCAGTATCCAATTCTCACTGTCTACTGCAAAAGTCCGACAGTCGAATTGAGCAGATATGACGCGTGTAAACTTTTGCAGTAGACTAGCTGCTGTATGTTTTTGAAGTGTGGTCAAGCACTAGATAATGTTTCCACAATCCACAACATGTGACGTGTGTAGAGGCGCCTCAATGTGTTGCAAAACTTTTAAATACGAGGACAGTTTTATTTACAGTGATGTTTAAAAATACCCACATGACTGTAACCAATAACATTTCCGTGTATGTATGTACAATGTACTAACTTCCGAGAATGTTATCCAATGTCCAGTAGCGACTACGATCTCTGTCAAAAATATGTTTACCAATAACTCACTCACACAGACAGCAGAGCACCAATAATAATTAAGACATTCAGCGATTGGGTATTTGACTAATAAACTAGGTGATTTTGTTATGTGTAAGTTAACACTGTAAAAATATCCTTCACACAATAATGAATAATGTAAAAGCTAACTAGGGTACTTAAACCCACATTGCAGATAGTATTCAGAAAAAATAATTTACAAATTCGATACAATACAGATCCGAGAATATATTTAATGTGCCTGGGGTTAAAGTCGAGGCTTATTTCCTTTTTTCTGTATCCAAACATAAAAGTTCATCTCAGTAAAGCATAAAATTGTCTAACATGGGATAGTAGCCTATAGTCGTAAGACAGAAAAGAAAGTCAAATATCCATAGTCTAAAAAGCCTAGATGTGGTAGGTGTCCGGCGGCGTTGAATGGCGGCACTCGCTGGCTCTGTGCGCGGTGGGAGGCGCGCTGCTGTCAGGCACGGCGCTGGCCTCGGCCATAGGCTGCGGCGGCGTCGGCAAGAACGGATCCACCGTCGCTGTGAGGGTTACCGCTTGTAGCGTGGCGGACTGGGACGGTTTAACCAGATAATAAATCATTCACACGAATTACATCTAGCTGTCAAACAAATGTATAGATTTTACACGATGCCTGATAGTACAAAGAAAATCGTAGTTTTGAGTCAACGTTAGACAGTAGCTTAAACATAGATAGATCGTCGTAGTTCATTTAGGCGACGTCAAATTTGACTTGAATTAGAACGGTAACTCGCAAAAGGAATTCGATAATATTATTTACAAACTGATTTATTTGTTAATGAGATTATGTACTTGTACTGGTCAAATGGAGATAACATAATTAATGCAAATGTTTAAGTAATCATTACAGTTTTCTCTTTCTAAAATGTAACTGTAAATTTTTATTTAACTTTACAAATTAATAATTAATAAACACCGTCCCAAGCCGTCACAAAACCCGTGCGTCAAGTTGGGTTAAATATTTCTCTCAGTTTACCGGTTGATTTAACATAGTGTTCGTTTCTATTAAACTCTTTAGTATTTGCGATTTACACACGCTTGTCTCTTTCCTGTTATATCTAAAAACCAATAAAGTAGAAGTGAAAATCACCAAGTTGTCAAATCTTTCACATTATTAATTTCAACTCTGTATTTAAATTATTTTACCTTTGGCGGGATGGGTTAGGTAGCCTTTTTTTTACAACAGCTGCATCTGTCCATTTGTGTTTTAAATAACCACAATCAAATATGAATAATGTTCAGATTTCAAATATGAATGATGGTCAATACGGATAGAGAAAAATAATCTTGATAAGTATAGTTCACAGTGATTAGCCTTATCAAGCGATTTGACAACTTGTGGATTAAAGACAAAAAATATAAACTTATTGGACTTATTTTGTTGCGAGTTGATTTCCGTGTGTAAATGCGTACTTATCCTATCGCTTCTTTGATTGTTGACTGAGATACAGTTGGTACCATCGCTTATCATGTGGGTTTTTTTAATAGCATGTATTTACAATTCCACAAGTACTTCGACACATTGGATTATGCTCACTGTTTTTATTTTGTTTATTTCTTAACATGGAGCATGGTCTAGAGCGGTTTTACTGTCACCTGTAGGTAACTGCCTCCTAGACACGTGGACGCTGACGAAACGAAATGCTTTAAATTAATGAACTCACCAGTGTGAAGTATCCACGTAGATGTCGTATCTTCGACGGCCACATGTACAGAATGGCTAGTATTGTTATGTCTTAGTATTTTTAAGCTGATAAATGTGGCTGGTGCGTCTTTTATTTTGTCCAAACTGCGTGGGTCTTCACTCATTTTACATCAATGGACGACCAGCTGCAAACACCCTGTGATAAGAGTTCATGTAAGACTAATTGGATATTTTAAATGTATTTACATTAATAGCGTTTATTGGCGGCACGAAGAAAGGTATTTTGGACAGTCACTTGATCATTAAAATGTCACAATCTTCTTCCAATTCGGGTTCGGCTCAATCATGAAAAATCATAGACGAAGTGTGGTTGTGGTTTCTAAAACAAATATCACTCTAAAAGCAGTTGTGACTGACTTACACATTCCATTAGGTGGTAGATACGGGTAGCTAGATTGCCCGATACACACGGTTCACTATAAACTTACCGAATTTCTTCCTTCCTGCCGCCACATTAAATCTAAAAACCACAAGAATCAATCTAAGCCATATCAATCTAACCTGACGTTGAGCGGCCTATATACACCGTCGTTATTAAGGTTTGCAGGCTTACTTCCTATAAAATGTTGTGTTAGCTTCGTGTATTTGTAGTAACGGTCCTAGGGTATACAGATCCCGGGACTGGCCGTGCCCTGGTGCCTACTAGTCACCACCATGTGCAATGGCCTGCAGTGTTTCTTTATCCTCAACTTCGCGTCTACCTTCCGTCTTAGGGGATGCGGCAAAAATGGATCCACTGTCGCAGTAAGCGCTGTGTATAAGTCAGATTATGGGATATTGGGATAACGGTGCTGAGAGACGTTTCAGTCATGTTTCAGGTAATGTATTTGCATAAATAAAACGAATAATGCTCGCAATATAGAGTACAGCAAGCTGTCTCCAGGTCCTTCTTGGTAATTTATAATACTCGGCCTGTAAGGACTTCTTGAGTATAAAGGCAAAGCTTCTCGAGTTGTCAATCTCCACACTATGCATGTATGCAATTATAATATAACGGGCTGAAAAACGCGTGACTGATTCGTCTCATAAATAAATATACAAAACTTGAAAATCGCATGAACCCCACGTGACGTGTCTTTTATCACAATTGTAAATAAAGACACAATGAACAGTGTCGTCCATTCATTTTGATACAAAATCAAACGGGGTGATTGGTCTCATCAAATTTCTCATTAAAATTTCATGGAGTTCGATTAAATTGTCACCTAAATTTCGTACCTCGCAGTGATTCTGGCAATGAGTGAAGACAGCACAGTTAATTTTATTTCCAGTCCTAGAGTCGGTTCATTCATCGATATTAATGGCATGTATGTGTTTTTTTTCTCTGTGACGGTCGACGGTCGGGCCCCGGTCATCGGACTAACCGCATGACGTCACATGGTCACCACACGGTCTAACACTACAGCTGCCAACGATAAACATCAGTTTGAGCCTTTTATCCAACTATGCGGTAGTGGTGTTCACGATCTACCTCATAGTGGGATACGCTACCGTCATTATGAAGGGCGGAGTGGGGAAAAACGGCTCCACGGTAGCAGTAAGGATATTTTAGTGTTATAACACAATAACACGATGTAACAGCTGCACAACTAACGGCGTGGCGCTAAGCTCGCACGAATGCCTCGAGAGGCAGGCTGGTCGCGCTCGATGTGACATCTGTCCGTTCTGTAGTGTTGTGCTGTGTGTCAGCCTCACTGGAATTATAAGCAAGTTATTGAGCGCGTCATGGGCACTGGATTCTTGAGTATGCCGATTGGACTGTTGGCGGCTGTTTTACCGAACAAGATTAAACTATGATTTGATAGATAAATAGTAGTGTCGCTCTGCGCTCTATAACTTCCTTTTAGTTACAGTGAGGTATAACCGCATGATCTCTTACTGCACATTCATCTTCATTAGCTTACGCTTCTGCATGTTGTCTTGTGCCGTTCGGCTTGTCATTGCATGGTAGTGTTAGTGTTAGTTTTGGCCCCTTTTGCGTGATAGCTGTTATAACCCTGTAAAAGCTTTTTGTTTACAAGATTACAAGCTTAATTTAAAAGCTTATGTTTTTAAATTTTAACTTACAATAATCAAACCTTGAAATTAATTTAACAGCCTAAACTGAACATAGTATTTTTGCAAAAATTCAAAATATAACTAGCTATTGTAAAAAGTAAAACTCTCCCACTAAATTCAATCAGACATGATATCTCCTCTGTCACCCCTCCAAAGACCAAGGTACACCTCTCGCCTCCACAGGGAACCAGTATCCTGTCTCCAGTGATTCCGTTCTCGTTGGTGGTGGTTCCTGCCTTCATCATCTTCCAGAAAAGCGAGTCTCATGTGTACGAAAACCATCCAGCGCTTTACATTCTCGCGTTTGGAATGGTTGCTGCTAAAGTTACCAACCGACTAGTGGTAAGTTATCTATATATTTACACATGTTATACAAGCTAATATAGTTTTATTGCGTAAGATTATTAAATCACGATTGGAAAAATTATGGAATCTAAAATCAACAACCGATTTGAAAGTTGTGTATGTACTTTAGTCGTGCAATCGTAATTTCATTGCAAAAGTATCCTAATTTCGTTTAACATAAGGTTCTGTATCGAATTCCAGGTGGCGCACATGACGAAAAGCGAAATGGAGTACTACGATTGGTCGTTGCTCGGTCCCGCCATGCTGTTTCTAAACCAATATTTCAACAATGCAGTTCCCGAATACATCGTGCTATGGTTATGCACGGTAAGACTAACATTTGTATATTTATTCAGTAGTAGTAGACCTCTTCGTGAAAGAGTTCATCCGGGGAAGTACTATCATCATACCTATTTCTCCCGATAAGCATGAATACTTACTTTAGATGATGCTGTGTGGATTGTCCAGCATTATTTATTTATTTAATACTCTCATTGCTGTGTCCGTCCGTGAACTGTACACTTCTTCGCCTCAGAGAGATGGTGCAATGCAATACAATTGAGCAGAGGGCAGAGGTGATCGCTCAACATCAAGTCGCCGACTAGTTTTCTGAAACACTTTTCTCGTGAAATGTATTAGTTTTATTTTACCTAGCCATCAAGAAGTTCCCTAAACATTTAATTTTAGAAGATAGATAGGGCGTGGTACACGGGGCTATTATTATAAGGGGTGAATTTTTTTTAAATATATTAACGGACATTTGAAAATAATGTACTCTCTAGAATTGACAATCTAGCCACAATGTAGGCTTATGGGTTATTTTACGTGTCTATTATGTTTACTATATTGCCCTGAGTACTTTATTTTGGAAACGTTGGATTATGTATATGATGGTTTTTTTTGGTATTTCCCTAAAGCTGTATAACATAAGTTCATACTGGCATAAGGACTTGTTTGTATATTAAAAGTTTACAAAAGTGAAGATGAGATGAAAATAAATAGATAAATGCATATAAATCTTTCCAGATATGGGTATGCTGCGACCTGATCCGCTACTGCGGTCAGATCTGCCTGGAGATCTGCGAGCATCTCAAGATCCGTTTGTTCCGGATCCCCTATCCGCCGGTGTCGCCCGCGGGAGCCCGGCCTCACGAGAGAAACGGTACGAACGCACGACGCAACACGCAGCGGCAAGCCAAGAGACAACACAGCCAGGCGTAGCTGCCCAACCCTAGTCGGTATAAAGTCGGTATACAGCTAGTTCTTTTACAATTCATAGTATCCTAAAGCTATAGTATCACTAAACCTGACTGGAACTTGAACCCACGGGTATTCCCTACATGGGGTGGGTTAACAAACACCTTGTCGATATAAATCTGGTACAACGCTATTCGCTATAGAGTTGTTACAACATTTTTAACACGCGTTTTGGACACATTTTGAGCTGTAACAACGCAGAAAAATTAAAGGTTGATACAATGTTACGAAGGCTTCATATTTGCGGACAAATACTTTGCCCAGCTTGACAAAAGTCATACATATATACATAGAGCTGTTACAAGATTATTGCAATTATACTTATATCATTAAAAAACATATTCATTTCACTTGTTAGAAGTAAGGGACTATTTCTTCTCTACAAAGTAATTAGCAATAATTAAAAAAAAGGTTCCCGTTAATAACAATGAACATATTTTCGTAACTGTTATAAGGTAGTCTTAAAACTTGTTAGATTGTGTGATTATGTTGTGAATTGACTTGGTATAAAGTGTATTTAGATGATGTGGTCCTCATCTTGGCATTGGAAAATAATTGGTAGACGGGATATCCCTGCTATTGGTCATTGTTATACCTTAGAGGTCATATTCCTCGCGGGTTCCCTTACATACTTCCATAGTTAATTGATTCAAGCGTGAAGTCTATTGTAAAAATATAAAATAGACAATTAAATATATACCCACCTCAATCCCTATAAGTTAAAAAAAATTTAAACGTGCACCTGCAACTCCTACAGCACAATTATATAATTTCTCCGACTTGATAACTTCCTCTTTTCTTTGAAGTTGGTTCAAAATATTTATGTGCGTTTTAACAATGCTATGTTAACTTAAAATCGCTCTCATGTAATCTTTGTTTTTAAAATGTTGTCTATTACTTACTTAGATTTATGTATATAAGCGTTTAGAGTTTCGTTAGAATCACAGATCAGAAATCAGAAATAATGACAGAATCAGATCAGACCCGCCCCGCGTGTCGTGTCGCTTCAGATGCCTATCGGTCCCATACATTTGGTATAGAAATGATTACACTAGTATATGGCGCGGGTGGGTATGCTCTTTGTCTCAGTCTGAGACGGTCAACGCCGGTCCACGCGGGTCGTGTCTAGTGTAATTCTGCCTTTATTCACTCCGAAACTCTATGGTGTGAAATAAATAAATAGAGTAGTGTAAATATAACTTAATAGTTAAACTATTGGTGATAGGAAGTCAATGAACAAGCCAAGTGTCTAGTAAATTATGAACGAGTGTGAGTTGTTGATGTTTTTATGCGTATCATGTTTAAAGACGTTATATTTATTTTAGCTGTATATCTTTTTATGTTTGGGTAGTTAGATAAATCTTTTTTTGAATTATTAACATTATTGAATTATTTTGAAATTATGAACAGAGAAGTTTTCATGATGCCTGAACGTTCTTTTAACAATGACCCTTTCGGAATGTACTTTAATATAATAATAGGGACTGAAATATTTTAGTCTTTTGGGTTTAACTTGAGTCGTGAAAGCAAACGCTATCTACGGGCCAGTGCAAACTGGTAAACGGCACGCGCATTCTAGATACATAATTGTTATTTGATTCACTAATATAAATTTATACCTATTATAAGAATCTTTATATTGACTGACAAACATGTAGACAACGCGCAGGCGTGTCTGTATGTCTGATGAGATATACAATTAGTCTTAGAAGAGTACTCCCGAAAGTCAACCCCCTAAAAGGGCGGACGAAGTCGCGTAGGTTTGCATTAGTAATATACAATCAATACTCTAGAACCGACTTCTTAACCCTATTTGATTCCCTGCCATTAAAATACTTACTTTAAATCGATTAGGATAAAAGATACATCGTCAAATTTAAAATTCTCTGCCGTCCACCGGTTTACGTGGATCGCAAAGACCGCGTTTGTAATATCTAGGTTTATTTAGCATGCAAGGTGGTAGCAATACCTTTTGCACAACAACCTCAAACCGATGATATCTCATTAAACCCGTAGGTGTATGTTTAGGTATGAAAAACTTTGATAAACTATGCTATGAACATTGCACTGCTACAAAAGTGCCGTTCCGATTCTAAGAGGGTGCCGGTGAAATTACAGGCTTTACCTGTAATTTAATGTAATTACATGCCTCAGGTTGATAGACGCACGGCAGTGCATCTTAGGACACGTTCGTGGCGTGCGGGACCTGCGAAGCAATGTTTATGTCTGAACCCGGATACTAATTCAATGCGAATTTATATGCATTGATTGTAACCCCGCTCGATGTGCGAGTGGCAATGTATGGATGCACATAAAATACTGTAATCAGTAAAATAAAACTGATCGAAATTATACCAGGCACACTGAATAAATGCCTTTTTTAATGTATATTCTACTGCACCGGCGCGTCTTGGCGCAGCCGGGTGGATGTCGCGATATCGTAGTATAGTTTATCAAAGAATTGAAACGTTGTTTTTGTTGTAGATAACAATCCCGAAAATTGGATATACATAGACTCGTCCGAACAGTAAGTGACGATTCAATGATTAATAATAGGATTGAAAATTCAACAATACTTAATTTAACTGAATAGATAAAAAAAATGTAGGTAAGTTTGTGTGTGAGCTAGCCGATTCAGATGGTGATGGAGTTTTTATTCAAATGCCAAAATATAATTATTTTCATATCCAATTATATTTTTGGAATGTTACCGCGGGACGGTGTATCATTCATTAGTCTTAAGTTGTTTTGTTTTGAACCTGATCTAATAAAGATACTCTTACACAGGTAAAGGTTAGCGATCATTTTACACACGTTTGTGTATCAAACCATTTATGAAAGTGTTTAAACGAGATTAAGTAGACAGTTTTTGACCCTAAGTTGTTAAGCCTTAGAGTTGAGAATGCCGTAACAAATTATTGTCTAATTTTTTTGAAATGGTTTGTTACTTTAAAATTCTCGTAATTTTTTTTGTGTTTTCTGCTATATTATTATAAGTGTATGAAATTGAAGCTAGTTAAGTAATTTGGTATGTAGACTAAGAGCCACCGCAAACTAACGCACAGTGCAGCAAAGTATAAAGCTAAGCTCGAAACACGATCTCGTCATACGTCAACGTCTCGCAGAGATCTTTCTAATATGCCATTATAGCTATGAGGTTTCCAACATCTGTACAAAACATGTTTTTTTGTCAATGTATTGAAAGACCGTTCGCACTGCCCAACCAACTTGTTGAAGCGAAATTTGTTTGACATTTCAGTATTTAACATGTTGCAATAACAAGTTTGATAGATCTTGCAGCATGTTGAAACATCTGTCGAGACATACCGACCTTGTCGGATCACCCTACAACAGTGCGAACATGTTTAACAGCAGTATGAACGCAGACCACAACAAATCTTTAACTCTGTCTTAGAATTTACAGTTTCCTACAGTACGAACGTAAACCCCAAATAAACAACATGTGCCTAATGTTATTTGGTACAGACAGTAATATACATTTAAATTCAATAAGTTTATATAATAATACATTGAAAAATAACTTGAAATACTTTGCTCCGATGTGCGAAAGTATGCGTTGACGCTCGTATTTCAGGACAATGCTCAAACCGTTGAAACTCAAGCACAGAGCTTAGCAATCATATGATTCTGTGACAGTTTTTAATGAAAAACTGTCGGGAAATGGGCCTTGAGTTTTCATTTAGCTTGGGTTAAGTTCTTGATACGAATCTACTGGCGTGTTCAGTCAGCGTGATGCGTGAGTTGAACTGAAAGCGAGTAGAAAATACATTAAAAATCTTTAGTATATTTCCTTTTGAATTGCACCAAATTTCCAACTCTGATGCAAGTCATATTGAGTCACTTACAACGCTATTAAGTAAATGAAATGTGTTGCTAGATTGACGGAACAGGATAGTTTTAACGTTTATTTTTATTTAAATCCGCGATGCAAGTAAAATCAACAATGTTTAATATATTTTGCATTGAATGCGTCTCTTGTACTAACTATCCATAATCGACCCTATCGTTCAAAACATAGAGTTTATTATGGATTCGGTGTTGGCTGCGACTAACAAACTCCTTGTTCGCTCTATCTCTGTTCTATGTAAATAGTATTAAGTGCTAGGTCGCTTGCTATTTGGTATAGTATTATATTGCAATATATCTGCTAGAGGTTTAAAATTGCTAGAGGATTTCTGAACAGCTCAAACTATACTTATTTTAGACGAGGTACAATGTCTTATAATTATATGGCACTTCATTGTTAAGAGTTATTTCAGTTTTGCATAACAGTCGTGAAATCTACAGATGAAAATGTCACATGACATTGTGCCATTTTTTGCCGGGCACTGTAGGGTTAGTGTACATAATTATGTGTTGGATATTGTAAGGCCAGCGGCCCTATACATATACATGTATATTACATATGTTGCGTGTATTTTGTATATGTCAAATATAAGCTAATGTAAATTTTCAGCTTCTTGTTTTATTCCTATCCTATTGTGTACACTTGTATATAACTTATATATTTGTGGCATTTTATTTAAAACCCCTGAGAAGAAATCTAATAAAATTTATATCTGTGGCTATTTCACGCAGCATTACATAGCTCCAAAGTGCCCTAAGCTAAGTTAAACTTGTACTATGGTAATAAGATGCTCGATGATATGTTTTTGCAAATTTTCAGTATATGAAAAAAAATTGCTTAACGATTTGAATCCTGGCACGGATATTAACTTACACCGCTTAGTACCTACTAAGTACATCTCTCTAAGGATGTACCAATTTACTAGTAATTTATTTTATACTAAGTGCAAAGTTACAAAATTAAAATACATAAAAGCAAGTTTAACGCAACTCTAAATAACAGAGGGTTAATGTATCTTTATTATTTTCGCTGACATCTTTTAAACTACTTAACGGATTTTAATGCAGTATTTAGCAATAGATTGAGTGATAGATTGAGTCTAGAGGAAGGTTTCTATGTATATAATAAATACATAGAAATGTACAGAAAAACCGAAAAATTCAAAGATTTGTAAAAAAATCTTTACCGCCTAGCGAAGTGGGCACGAGTCAACTAGTTCATAATAATAAACAGTTGGTCTCACTCATACTAGTGTTCTCAAACAGTGAAGGAAAACATCGTGAGGAAATCTGTTAGTATTCCAGCAGCGGCGATCAGCTTGCAACCTGTCACGTATGGAATACTAACTACTGCAAAATGTGGGTATGTACCAAATGGGCTATCTGGGCATACTTCTGACTACCCCTCTTAGACATCCTCGAAGAATCTTGAGTAGGTACTTAGTACTAAGAGATCGTAGGGGATATCTACCGTGCTTTGGTAATAGTCGTGATGCTATTTTTTCCTTGGTTTTACCAAATACA
Source organism: Electrophaes corylata (assembly GCA_947095575.1). Taxonomy (NCBI): domain Eukaryota; kingdom Metazoa; phylum Arthropoda; class Insecta; order Lepidoptera; family Geometridae; genus Electrophaes; species Electrophaes corylata. The sequence continues at coordinate 13,603,526 of OX352704.1, forward strand.
CAGATAAACATAAAACGATATTTGTATTCTATTATCTGGTTCCCATAGTACAAGATTTGCTAAGTAGGGGATAGATGGCTCTGGGTGAACTTGTTGCCAATATTATTAAGAATAGAAGAACTAGGTGTGGGTGTTGGTTGTTCATTATAAAGGAGCTAGCAAGATAAGTAAAAATGCTGATGTTATGCAACGTTGCAGTTTTGTAATATTATGCTTATTTTCTCATGTATAACTAATTGCTTGTGTTTCTGCTTATTAATAGCATCTCTGACGTATTTTATCTCATAGACAACTATTAAATATAGACACTCTTAGAGTCATGACTGGCCTCACAACGCAATTAGTGGGTTCGATCCCCACAAACACATAGGTATGTACAAATAACGCATGTAAGAATTCTAATCAAACTGGTTCCTATAGTAGATACAAAGTATGCTTAGTTTGAGGCTCGATGATGTTTTGTACTTGCTACCATGCCTATTTTTGTGTCCAAGCAGTGTTTCGGCTTGAAGGCTGTGCTGCCGGGGTGAAATGACAGACACATAAGACACTTGTATGCCAAACTCTGCGATAGAAAACTCGGCCTTTTAATAACTCGCAATGCCGGGCACCATTCGCCACAGGTTGATGGACGTAAGTCACGTTCCTAGCGTGCATGACCTGCGAGGCAATAACAATAATGCTGGATAATCCACACAGCATCATCTAGCCCCAAGCTAAGCAGAGCTTTTGTTATGGATACTAGATGACTGATATACTTAATACAATACATTACATGCATAGATATTATTTTTTATTATACATAGAACACCCGGAATAAATATTTGAAATCGTACAAATATTTATCCCAAGGCGGAAATCGACCCGCAACCTCCTGCGCAGCAGTTGGACATTCGCTCGCCGCGCCACATCGTTCATCGGTGGTCGGCAATGCTTTGTTATAGGTGATAGTAGACCACTTAACATCAGGTGGGCCATCTGGGCTTGTTTCATACGTGGTATAAAATATGCACATCAATCTAAATGCACATTTTCTTACTAGTATCCCTGCTGGTTTGTAATATATACTGCTTGTATATTTATTCATAATAATATGTTATAGCATTCTACTGAATTTCTAAAACATAGAGCGTCTTCTGAACATCTTTAGATATTTTTATCTGTACTAGAAACGGCTTAAGTCTATCATTAGTGGCTAGAGGGTGCAGCATGAACAAATTCGACATTCGTAACATACACGTATCGTACCGTGGCATCCAAGCTTCACTGCGCGGTAGTTAAGGTTTGTATACGACACGTGTTACGTATGTATGTCAACACGAGACGCTTATGCCTCAAATGTCAAATTCAGTCGTGCTTGGCCCCCAGAAAACGGGCTCAATAACTACAAATTAAAGAACAACGTGTTTTTTTTTGCAGTGACGAGTGAAAGTGAACATTCTGACATCGAAGACTCGGCACCGCTTCTCATCGACAGTAGTGTTAGCTAACGAACTCTCATACACAGCTGAAAATTCAGTTCAAACTACCTTTAAACTTATAGCACTAGAAAAAATAACCAAGGAAGAATTGTTTACTTATAATAATCACAGCCTATAAAGTCGTTATATATCTGTGAAGGTTGAGGTTGTGGTGTCCTTAAAAAGTGCCTTTGTGGTGAATTGTACCTAGAGGAAGTTTAGCCAGGGGGAAATAATATAATAAATAAATAATGCTGCCCTCTGTTCTTAGATCAACCTAAGTTTAGGTCAGGCCTGGACTTCTTGGTCATGAAGAGTTGGCTTAAGTCCCATCGCTACAGAAAGTGTTGACACTTTAAACTGTTTTTTTTCTTACCCACGTTTAAAGTGAAAAACTGACTTTTGAACCAATTTGAAAGCATTAGAAAGGGTTTGTACCTTTGTGCCTCCGACGCTAATTAAAATAAAAATGTATAAGTACTTATCTACACCGGTTTTGATCAAAATTAAAGCTAGTTTATATTAGCACTGGGTATTCATTTATTCTAGCTTCAGTAAAACCATTGTTCTTACTAGGAAAGGAATGTAATGCAGATATTTACAATACTTTGGAATGTTTTTATTGGTATTATAGACGGTAACCAGTGTCTCGAGAACATCTTGTAAATTATTTTTATTTAATAAATAAAATATTAAATTGACTTTGTTGGTGTAATTTTTACTAGTGAAACTTGTTTAAACCACATGAAACCAGCGCTGCAAGAGTTACTATATGCTCTTGTAGCAGATTCTGAGTGGCGGCCTAATTATGATTCATAAGAGACAAAATAAATATATTTCTATTCTATTCTAAACCACAAAAATATGCAGCACAATATATATACTTATATAGTAGGTATATATCTAAGATTTGAATCCACAACCTCCCCTTGATACACGAATGCGCTAGCCAATTGAAAACAGAAAGTACATTTCCTATAAATACCTAAGTATTTTCCTTGTGAGATCACTAGATTTTCTATCAGCTGATTATATTAAGTATGTAATTTCCTTATCTCCAGATTTTACATGATCTAGACTTTGGTTATGTTTTACTACAAGCTTAGGTATTTTTTGTAAATCTACTTTGAAACTACCGGATTCAAACTTGCACTTTCTAGCTAATAAAATCAGAACTATCACAAATACAAACAAAATAGATACCATTATCTGTCTATATAGATACTTACCTACAAGCTATAAGTAAATACCAATAGATAGGGACGTTCTCGCCTCAATTACACAGTCGTTTCCCGCGCGTCGTGAATCGTGATAACCACATTTACAAAATGCCACTGACAATAATACCTAAGTGAATGTGATACCTATTGTGCTGTGAAGTGTACAAATACCACCATGCCTCCCTGGAGGATATTCAGAGGGGAGTATGAAGACCTTGAAACTACCGGTAGGTACCTTTTGTCGGAATAATGAAACAGTAAGCGTGTATGCGTAATCAGTTTGTTTTTTATGCTGTGTAGCGTGATGTAGTATTTATGCTGGTTGCGTCAGTATGGGACGGTTTCACATAAAAGCAAATTAGTTTTACAGATTGATGTTAGATAACGGTTGGGTTTTTAGCCTAATTACAAAGGCTTGGTAAATTAAATTACATTGTAGTGCCCCAGTGTGAAAATGTAGACACCTGGTGCATTAGTTGCGAATAATTACTTACAAAAATATTGGTAGAGCAACCCCGAAATCGTAATAGTAATATTTTTTACAGTTTTAGCGTGAACTTATGTTCATAAAAACTTCAACTGTCGCTGTATCCGTTTAGGGGTTGAATTTTGGGAATTGGGACTGGGTAAAAAACGCACCCAGACGAATATACACTCAAAATTTGGAGCCTCTACGTCCAGTGGTTTAGGCTGTGCGTTGTTTATAATGTTAGTTAGCCAATCAGTCAGGCAGGACAAAGAATTTTAGTAGAGATTGGTGGATCTTGAACTTAAAAAAGTTCAGGATAATGGTAGAATTGTAATGATAGTTCGATATTTGGTTGTGATGAATTGATCGCAAAAGCAACGAAAAATTTAGTTTTGGTTAGGTAAAAAAAACCGGGTTCACTCCGATCACAAATCGCAATTGTGTGTACCTACCTACTAAAAGATTAAAAACGCGACAAGACGACGTCATTATACCTAGGTACTTGATAACAAAATCTACAGTGTTGTGTTTTCCCATACTGACCAGTCTCTAATAGAAGATGAGAAGAGTTTCTCATTAAGATTATTATCGAAAGGATTTATACTCTGAAGGTAAACATTGATGGTACGTGTGAATCGCCTAACCCTAAACTCGCTTTGATGATGCGGGTGTGTGTGTGCGGGATGTAAAGCGGGTTTAGCTTTTGTGACAAATAGAAATATTGGAGGTACCTATCTTTATATAAATCGCCAGCAATATCAGTCTTACTTGTAAATTATAATATTTGTAAGAATAATAGTTATAAACTAAGACGAAGGTTACTATCGTTCAATGACCTCTCGGCCTAGCTATGCAAGCGATTGAGATAAGACCTTATTCCAGGACCAGCGTCCAGGGTTCGAACCGTCTGCTTCTCAATACTGAGTCAGACGAGTCACTGGTGTCTCTCCATCAGGAGCGTTTGGCTACGGAACGTAGACCCTTGGCAAGCTTGGAGTAAGTATTTTTAGTAGTACAAAATGTAAAAAACCTCCAAAAAAGGTATAAACAAACGAATAACATAATTTAAAAAAATATTATAGTCTATGGTAAAACAATGTTTTTCTAAGTAGTTGAACTTTGTTTTGTTATGTTTACGTGCTAGATTTTTGTCGCTACTGACTATATTTCAGAGTGTAACGACTATTTTTCTATATTGAAAGAAAAATAAATAGTTTCACGACTTTAATCCCCCGGCATGGTAGATCCTCAGACCTATTAGTCTTGAGATTCTTTTAAGGATGTCTTATGAGGGTAGTCAATCAGAGGTTTTTCTTTAAAATTGAGCAGTTTTTATGATCGAAACTATGTGGTTTTACCATAGTCTCAACATAGAGTCCAAGGCCGGGCGACCACCGGGAGGTTCAATATCAATTCCCCACGAAATAGGGCATGTCATGTCAAAATCAACAATCACCCAGGGTTCATTAATCAACAGTGCTTTTCAAGTTTCAACGAAGAGTCGGACTTATAACACTATGTATATAGCCGCACCTCTCTACATAGGCAGGGGCTTAAGGCTGGTTCACACTGCATGTAGTATGTAGTTTTTGTCCGGGGAAGTATTATCACCATGCAGTTTGCTGTGTTCCGGTTTGAAGGGTGTAGGTGCCTTGAAGCAACAGGCACATGAAGCTTAGCCTATACGCCTTAGGTTGATGGACGCAGTACGACGTAGAACACGTTTCTACGAGTCTGACCTATGAGGCGCTGTTGTATTATAGATTTATTTATTTTTAGTTATATTTTTTAATGCTGGACGATCCACACAGCATCATCTAGCCCCAAGCTAAGCAGAGCTTGTGTTATGAGTACTAGATGACTGATATAATTAGTACAATACATTACATGCATAGATGGTTTTTATTATACATAGAAAATACCCAGAACATCCGGAATAAATATTTGCAGATCGTACAAACATTTATCCCAAGGCGGGAATCGAACCCGCAACCTCCTGC